>OZ026626.1:9863059-11063059 GCA_964020975.1 Hermodice carunculata | reverse complement strand
CAGCAAGCTGGTATAGTCCACGCACAGTTAGCACCCTATTTTGTCAATCAGATCGTGGATCGCTCTCACCATATTTTGATAAAGTATCGGAGGAGGGGGCACTACCCATCTTTTAGGGTGGGTAGGCTGCACTGAGGGTATGAAACCCCAGACCAAATAGGCGCTGAATCAGGAAGAAAATAGGAGAGTTTGAAAGCTGGTATTGACAAAGTTACTAACTAGAAGTGCACATCCCAAAAGGGAAAAAGAGCCGTAATTGAGCTCGAGTACAATTTGTAGGGGTCTTTGGGAGCGACAATTAAAAAACCTTGGAGCCTTTAGGATCACTGGTTTGAAAAAGGGAGGTCTTTGAGAGCGACAAGTAGTAAAAATAAAATAGGGGTCTTTCCTGTGGAGCCTGCCCATAATACTAAGTAATGGGAGAACCCCTCCCGTCCCCGCCCCGTAAAGTATAACCATATTAGGCCTCTGCATCTTGCATGCAAGAAAGTAGTCCAGAAGGGCGTGTTGTAGCACATGCGTTCTGTAATTTCCGCCTTACCCGCTGTTTTTGATGACTATTACCAAACTATAAACCCCTGAACACACCTCACCAGAAAATAAAGTGTCAAGTACTAATGTATATGGTAAAGTCCATGCATAACAATAACAGGTCAAGCAACTTGACAAATGGTCCAGCTGGGTATTATTTAAGCCTATCTGTACTGCCTGGAGTAAACGCGCACGTGCGCGTGTGTGTGCGTGCGTTGGCTGGTCTTTCATTTGTTATTTCCTCAACTGGAGCTTTACCTGATGTCGGGATATTGGACTGGTAGGCAGTGACGGGAGGGACATGGAGAGTATATAACTTGGCTGATGCATTCTGGATGTTGATGTGGAGGTGTGGCAAAACGTTTTGCATTCGAGATAAACGACGTTTCTGGGTACAGGTACAAACCCGGGGATGAAAGTGTTAATCACATTTCTGTTGTGGTAAATCGCAGTAATGGCAGCAGACATTACTACTAAATGGGGTATCCCCATTAAGATAATGAAATCTGTATCGTTTACCCTCAAAGCAAAATGGCAACACCTGAGTTCGTACTACACTATTTGCTATGCATTTTTTCTCTCCAATTCCTGAGAGATGTTGAGACTGATACATATAATCCTACATGTGTGAAATCATTTCACCAGACTCGTCAGGGCCAGTGAAACGAACAAGAAGTCATAAAAGTTACCCGTGATCCTATACTGTATCCACCACTCTGAAAACAGTTTAACATACCTCTTAAAGAGGGTTTTGCCATGTAGAAATAAAACTGTGATACTACTACTTCATTGTATTTTTATGCAAGATTTTATTTCCTCAGGTAAAATTGTGATGAGCATTGCACGTGTCATACATTTGGTTCTTATTATATCGATGATTCAAGGGACGGTTGTATTTGTTTATTGTGAATCAGTCATACAGGACGTAACGTTCAGTTCAAAAGGAGGGGAATCGTAAAAATATTATGTGAATAATATTAGTCTTTCATTCCACACATAACTGCTTATATACATACGTGTATGTATCAATATAAGGTTAGATATAATTCTTTTAATGGGTAGGAAAAGCTCATGTGTTCTTTTAAGAGTAACTTACATATAATCAGTGATGTGATTTCCGGTATGCCATAAAAGGTAATTTCTGATTTAATTCTATCGAGCAGTTAGAATGCTATTCAGCAGAACTGACTTAACATTTGGACACAAATGTTTATGAAATAGCTTGTAAACTGCCATGAAATTACGAATAAAGAATTAAGTTGCTGAGTAAATGCACTCGATCAGACAGTCCAGGATCCTTAAAAATGAGTTCGGTTTGAAAACATCTCCATATGGAAATATGATGAAAATATTTACATTGAACTCTCGCTACATTTGCACGGCATAATTTTCAGGGCAATAACTTCCCTTTAAATGAAGTCTACCTTTATCTTACATGCACTTAGAGGCCAGCACTGCACTTGTTTATATTTATTTAATACAAAGAAAAGCTTAACAAACCTAATTATGTAGGCCCATGCACCGTTTGAACACTATCAAGTCCGATATTCTGAGAGCAAAGTCCTATTCCGTACCATTCACTGAAAAACTGCATAGTTCTAAATCATAAGAGAAAATTAATTTATAAAATGAACAAATCATATTCATAAAATTTGAAATTTAGAAGAAAGTTTTAGGCATTATTAGCCTTTATAAAATCGGGTAATCAGCGGGGAACTATTGCAAGACTTGTTTCGGTGCCATTAATCCCCGGACAAGTCATTCTGCTGACTGGCGGCACCAGGGGTCTAATTTTTAGCGGGTAACCAGTAACTATTGCCGCCTGTACACATATTTTTATCCTGCTGTTTTCATCAATTTTTCAAAAAAATGAAAAAAAAAAAGTTTTTTGAATCACTTTGAAAAAAACTTAAAAATACAAATCTACCAAGTTCTAAGCCGTGACAGGCGTTAATTATCACTCAAATCATCGTGTTCTCTGGTGTTTACATGCACATCAATGCAGGTCACCAGCTGGTTACCTCAATGGAACATTCCATATAAGGGTGGGTATGACCGTGGTAAGCCAATGCATTCTTTTCTGTATGATGAGTTCCGCATGGACTAAGGTAAAAATCAAACCGGAGTGACTATTTTCACCATACGGTGAGAATAGCGTTTTGTCTTTTTTCACCGTACGGTCAGAATAGTGTTTTGTCTATTTTCTAAATTCCACCTCCCTGATTTTCACCGTACAGTGATGATAGAGTTTGGTCTATATTCGTTGTACGGTGAGAATAGGGGCTGCTCTATTTCTACCGTGCGGCAATAGTAAAGAAGTCAACCAGGGAAGAATATTTTGGAAAAGCATTGTGTCATGATATGGCACACAATGAGAATTGCAACCAACATTTGCTGAATTAATTAAAAGGCCTTAACTTCCCAGTTTGAACTTTGAGCATGGTTTATAATGAGATCGGTTGAGGTGTTATTTCAGCTTTTATAGAGCCAACACTCTGTATTTTTTATGTGAAAAGGCAAAAATTAACGTGACAAAACGGCCTTTTCACAATTGACTCCTTTCACAGAACCAGCAAAGCATAGACTTTTCTCACCTCCAGCTGACTGGAGAGGGCATCGCGGGGGTGAACACTTGTGGGCATAGGGTAATACATGTAAGAAAGTACTAATCTTTAAAGTAAATTTGAGGTCAATTATGGAAACATTAACATAAATTGTAAAACTTTTTGATTAGTATGCCTGGCAACATCAGTAAAGTACCAGGAATTTTTAATTTGAACATGTTAGAAACTGTTTACAGGCAAAATTATTGAGACCCTCATACGGTAGTCCGTATCTGTGTACTGACCACCCACACTTGCATAGGTGTCAATTGGTTTCTGACACCTGTGGGGTTAATCAGCAGAGTAGTTTGTGAAACCTTTAAACTGAGTACATTTTGGCAGTCTGTGCTCATGATGCCACAGCATATTATGGCTCTGTGGGATATTACCATTCATCTAAGTGTGGTCTTTAAAGGGCAAAACACCATTGTTTCAGTTATGGCAGACACGTCACTGATCAGGCAAGCTTTACTGCCATAAAATAGTCCTAACCTATATAAGTTCAAAATTTTATGAAAGATTTCATTAATAGTTTAGAGGCCATTTTCACGCCATAATTAAACTTGCTCAGCTGAGATATTAGTGAAAAAAAATCTAATCACTTACATTTACTTACTCTTAATACACGTGAACTTCGTGATAAAGCAAAGAGAGACAGTGTATTTCAGTGGTGCTCTGCTCAAAAAGCACACATCCTTTTTTTTTTTTTTACAAGAAACTCATTTCACTGGAGAATATGAGATTATTGTAAATTGTGAGATGAAAGGTAAATGGTTCCATTCGTACGGTAGCAGTAATAGCTGCAGAACCTCTATCTTTATTAAAGACAGTATGGACTGTGATATAATAAGTGAGTATATAACAATGGATGGACGTCTTGTACTACTCAATGTGAAAATAGGCAGAGATGTCTACTGTCTTTTAAAGGTATATGCCCCAAACGATGTCTCCAAAAGAAAAGCATTTTTAAAACGGTGGTAAATATTATTCAAGAACAAAGTTTAGGCATACTTATTATGGGTGGTGATATGAATGATGTGATGGATTGTAAACATGATAGGAAAACCCAGCTAACTCACAAAAGCAAAAATAAGTAAGAACTTAATAAAGGTGCAAAAACTTTGAAAGTAAGTGACATTTGGAGAATTCAAAATCAAAATTCAAGACAGTTCACATGGAGAAGATTTTTAAAAAATGAAACACTTGCAAGTCGTATCGATCTATGGTTAATAGACTCCACCCTATGCAAAGATGTTTATACTTGTGATATAAGGTCCTCTATTAAGAGTGACCATATGGCTGTGTCATTAAAGGTGATTTTGCAGAAAGAAAACAAAGAGCCTGGGTATTGGAAGATGAACAATTCATTGTTGAAAGATGATGAATATAGGAGTAAAATACAAGAGGTAATATCTATCGAAGTGCCAGAAAAACAAAGTTTAAGTAAGACAGGAATGGGACCTAATGAAAATAAAGATTAAGGAAGCAAGCATTGAGTTTGCAAAGAAACGTAATAGTATCAAGTTAAAGGTTATAAGTGATTTTGAAAATGAACTTGAAGGAATTCAAAAGTGTATAGATGAAGGTGACCAAGATGATAATTTAATAGTGAAGACGGAAATATTACAGCAAAAAGTAGACCTGTATTATGAAGAAATAGCACAAGGTGCTTTCATACGCTCAAGATCTGTATGGATTGAAAAGGGTGAAAAACGAAGTAAATATTTCTTTGCCCTTGAAAAAAGTAGGCAAAGAAAGAAACATATAGCAAGTTTGAAAACAGAACAAGGAGCTGCAAACAACCCATCTGATGTTTTAAAATAGCAAGTTAATTATTAAAAAAAAATCTATATACTAGTAAAAATCCAAATGAAGATGAAATCAAAGAATATTTAAAGAAATTACCAGTACAAAATGTTTTTAACTGAAGCAGATAAAGCCTTGTGTGAAGGTAAATTAACTATTGATGAATGCAAATTGGCAGTAACCAATATGACAAGAAAGAAAAATAAAGCCCCGGGAATGGATGGCTTGACTACCGAATTTTATTTGATTTTTTGGGGATACTCTGGGCAAATTCGTTGTTGACAGCCTGAACGAAGGCTATAATAACAAGCTGTTATCAATCTCTCAAAGAAAAGCTTCATTGTCTTTAATATTTAAGAAGGGTGACCCAGAGGTTCTTGACAACTGGAGACCGATAAGTCTGTTAAACACAAATTTAAAAATTGGAGCATATGCTCTTGCCAAAAGAGTTCAAAAACTTCTACATAAAATTGTCAACACAGATCAGTCTGGTTATATAAAAAATACATTTATTGGATGCAATATTAGATTGATCAGTGATGTAATAGACCATGCGGAACATTTTGATTTAACAGCAGCAATTCTTTTTTTAGACTTCAAAAAAGCATTTGATATGCTGGAATGGCCTTTTATGATCTCTGCATTGAAACGATTTGGTTTTGGGGAATCCTTTACAAATTGAGTTAAAACCCTTTATTCAGGACTTAGTAGCTATATTGTAAACAAAGGGTGGATATGAGAACCGATAAGTCTTACCAGGGGAATTAGGCAAGGTTGTCCCCTTTCTGCTCTTTTATTTATTATTTCTGTTGAATTTTTGGCAATAGACATGCGAAATAATAAAAAGATAAATGGTATACAAGTCCCAAGAGCCAGAGAGAAATCAAGATAGGTCAATATGCAGACGACACAACCCTTCTTGTGTCTGACGATAAATCCATTATTGAATCATTAAATACAGTTAAAAAATTTGGCCTTTTTGCAGGATTAGAATTGAATTTAAATAAAACTGAAGGATTATTGTTTGGTAAAGGCAAAAAGAAAAGAGAGAAAATATGTGGTGTACAGTGGCCTGATAAGACAATTAAAGCTCTTGGTATTTATTTCAGTTATGACAAAAATCAGTGTGAGAATTTGAATTGGCAAAAAAAGCTTGAAAAACTAGCAGAAATTCTTAAAAGTTGGAAAAAAGGAAATTAACTATTTTTGGAAAAGTATTAGTAATTAAAGTTTTAGCCTTATCCCAACTGATATTTAATGCATCTGTGCTACCTATACCATCTGATACAATTACTAAAATTAACAAAATGATTTATGAGTATCTTTGGGACAGTAAAAGAGACAAGATAAAAAGAAAAACCCTTATTGGTGACTATGAACAAGGTGGCATAAGAATGGCAGATGTTCAAAGTCTCTTTGAATCATTACAAGTAAAATGGCTTCAAAGATTGGTATTGGCAGAGAAACAAACATGGAAAGAACTGCCTACTTTTTGGTTAAATTCTTTTTGGCAAAACTTTCTTATTTTCAAAATGAATATAAATAACATTGGTCAAGTATATAAAAAACATTTTTTTGCCTGCCTTCCATGAACAGGTGGTGAACACTTGGGTTTAGGATATTAAAACTATGTCTGATATAAGAAAAGAAATTATCTGGGGAAATAGACTAGTATTGTTTAAAAAGAAACCAATCAATTTTCTTCATTGGATAGAAGATGGTATTATATATGTAAATGACTTGTTAAATGAAGAAGGTAAATTTAATCAAAATGACCTATATAAAAAACTTAACAAAAAAGCAAATTGGTTATCAAAAATACGTATATTGTTACAAGCCCTTCCGAGAAAATGGAAAGAAGTCCTTAAATCGGATGAATGTCAAAATACTTCTGTACATATAAACGAAACGCTCAAAGTCATGGTAAAAAATCCTCAAAAATCTGTAGATATCAAAGATATTAAAAACAATCTGTTTCATGAAATTTTAGTGCAAAGAAAGTTTGAGAAATCATACTTTGAAAACATGTGGAGCAACAAACTAAACAAAAATAAGTATATGTGGAAATATGTTTGGTTATTTGTCCATAAAGGTTTAATTGAAAACAAAATAAAACAATTCAAATACAAACTTCTACATTGCATTCTTCCTTGTGGAGAATTATAACACAAATGGAAAATTAAGGAAACTGCGAATTGTTTGTTCCGTGATAAATTAGATAATTACACTCATATGTACTGTGAATAAAATCGTTTGATTTTTTTGGACTACGGTAAAACAAGCTTTTTTAAGCATGTGAATAAGTAGCATGGAAATATCATTAGAAACTGATTTTTGGTTATAAAATTAGACAAACAGACAATTATTGGGTAAATAGAATACTGTCATTATGTTATTTCATTATTTTCAAAAGCTATTGTATGGCCACAGAAAAGAAGATAGACATTTATTTGTTGTCTAAAAAGAAATTAACTATAAAGCCCAAATTATGGAATCATTGGACAAAGAATTTCATTTGAAAATATCACAATTTGTTGATCATTTGTAAGTATCATGTTGGACTGTCGACAACATGATACAATTGGAAGACAGAAATGGAAAATAAAATTTTGTTGAGAAAAAAAAAAGAAGAGATATTGGTGATAGTTTACCATGTAAACCTTGCTTGTGGAAAGTGGGTATGTTAAAACTATACAATCAAGTAGTCTTACCCCCAGCAAAGGGGCTTTCTGTAGGCATTGGAAGTGAGAAAATCACTGGGCACAGTGGTCTACCTGTGGGGGGGGGGGGGGGGAAGTCCTGAATATAAGCATTAATCTGTGACATTATGTGCTGAATGCTCTACTGTAAAGAGAGGGGAATAAAACTAACATCTTCAAGGTGTGGCTGTCTTTATTTCATGCATGGGGAGAGGTGATTCTGACATCTTTGAGTCAATTACCTGCATAGCTTTTGACACTTCTGCACTGAGTACATTTTGACTTTCAGGAATGTCTGCTCACTATCATGCAGCAGCATAGTCAACAGTAGTCACTCAACAGTCATTTATGTATGTGTACACTCTGAAAAGATCAACTCAGAACAAGGTTCTTGCTAACATTTCACTGAGGAAATGCATTTTTTCCCAAAAATTGCCGCCTTTTACTGTAATAAGTTTCCCTGTTCTCACTGTTGTGTAAACATTGCTGCAGCTGAGTTGCCACACTCTTTTCATATACACAGCTATCTGAACATGCATTCATATTTTCCATCACCCGAGGTTTGTTCCTGGATAGGTGCCCATATTAAAAGTATACAAGCAAGCAGGATTGCCCCCTAAAGGGGGTTCTCTTGTGAATGGAGACAAGAAAGCAGTTGTGCACAGTGGCTCCACTTGTGGGGAAAGTCCTGAATTGAGTGCACCCAAGTGCCTTAAAACTTAGTTACGGCCATGTAGCATCAAACCAAACACAGCTACATTAACTTAGATTACACTGTATTATTGCACATGTTCCCACAAGCAAAATAAAAAAAATGTTAAAATCCGTCAAGATTTCGCGAAAAATATAGTCATTAATACACCCCGAAATGTTCACAGTAAGTTTACTCAATGTATCAATCCTAAAAACATGACAAAATAAAATGTTGAACTTGGCTGACTGAATCCATTTGGGTGCTCTATTGCCTGCAAGTTCCACATAATGTCTGTTAAATACATTTTTTAACCAATTCATTTCCAGAAAACAGAAGTTTTTCAGCTGTCATACACTAAGATCTTATTCTAATTAGTAAAAACATCATTTTCTCTTACTCAGAATGCTTTAAAAGTTCCTGTTGCTTACTCAAAACACAGGACCAAGTGAGTGTATCGTTTAATAGTATGTTACTGTAGCGTCCGTGCCCTTCCCAGAGTACTTGTATTGAAGAATCATGAAGTGTGCAGTTTGTGCAAAAATATTTCAGGAAATAATTCCTGATGCTTGTACTAATAATTTTATGTTATCAAACCTACAAAATAAAGCAACTTATTTTTCACACTTGGTAGCTGCTAAATGGTACACTCAACTGTGAATAGGCCGAAGACAAAGTAGGAACTATTTTAATATTGTCACAGATGGTAGTAACGGAACTTAAGGGTAATATAGATGTATCTCGTTATGACTTAGTTAAGGATCGCATAAAAAAAAGAAGAAAAAAGAACACGAAGCAACGAAAATGAAAGGGTGGGTAGAGTGAATTTATATACATCAATTTGAGATGTTGAAAAGCGAAACATTCAATGCTGTCACGGTGCAAAGGAAAATGCCTTACAGTAAACCTTCCGTAAGCGGGCACTTTGCTTTGGTCCCGTTTCCTATTGACTATACTATGAAGCTAGCTATCTCCCTAAACTAAGCATTTTTCTCAGATCTTAATTTTCCTCAGTTCTATGTGACAAGCCATAACCATATATTTGCACAAAGGCTCTCAATTTCTGTTTTCCAAATAGTGAAAATAGAGCCGCCTCTATCCTCACCGTGAAAATATACCAAACTGTACCATCACCACCATACAGTGAAAATGGGCCAAGCCCTATCCTCACCGTACGGTGAAAATAGACAAAACTCTATCCTCACCATATGGTGAAAATAGACAAAACTCCTTCGAAACGCTATTCTCACCGCACGGTGAAAATAGACCAAACGCTATTCTCACCGTACGCTGAAAATAGCATCGTCCAAATCAAAATGGCGGCAAACCGCAAAAGCGGCGATGCTGCTCCTTCAATTCTGAACTATTTTTCAGAGATACCTAAAAGTGCTAGGTAAATCTAATATAATTAGATGAAGATTTGGCATTTTTATAGTCTTGGTAAGATACTGTGTGTCTTTTATTGAGAGAAACTAATGCGATAAAAGGAAACAATGGTGTTTAACCCAGACTGGCTCAGTCAGTGAGCTTTGCCCGTGTAAGCTGGGCCACAGGGCCTGTGTACAGAATCGTCAGTGGGCAATTCTATCCGCATTATGGATCAAATCACCTGTATTCATGCAAAATAAGGCATTACTTTCAAGATCACAAATTTTTTAATTGGTTCTAATGAATATTTTCATCACGACTTTCCTATTTTCTCCTGATAAATGATGACGTTTTGATATTGATTGCAAACTTAATAGTGCATAAAATACCATCCCATGGCAGCACCCACAGTCAACAAATATAAATATTGTTACCCCTGATTACAAAAATCCCAAGTCTTGCTGTTGTATAAAGTCTGGCATTGTCACAATTCTTGGTCGCAAAATAAAGCTATTCTGTTAATGTTTCTTTTGTTGTTTTTCTTTAAGTTTGATGAATGAATGTAGCAAGAGTCATAAGCAAACAAAAGTACTTACTTTGTTATTGATTTTAAAATATAATTTATTAATTATGAAACATGATTTGAACATATTTTTTTCTAAGCTCATGTCTTCATAAAGCTTGCCTAGTTCATCACCAGCATCTCAATTATGATTATGATAGGCGAGCCTTATTAACTTTAGAAATATTTGTTTCTGGTGACTTTCAAGGTTCTTTACTGTGAGTCTGGCAAAAAAAAAAAAAGACAAGACTTCCCCCCTCCCTCCTCCAAATTGCCAGTCATTTGTTACAAAATCTTGAAAAATCTTGGGTTACTTACATGTAATCTTAATTCTAACTATGCATGTTGTTGTGATGTAATTTGGCTTAAATTCAAAAGCAAAAACAAGTTTGGAAAGTCTAAGAAAAAATGCAAAACTAAAAGCATTTATTCAATAACATAATTTAATTTGGACCCCCCCCCCCCCCACACACACACACACACACTTGGACTTGTCTTCACCTGGACCCAGAGGACAACTTATTAAACTTTGCAATAAAAATTCAGATTGGGTCGCACCAATCAAAGCTTTTGCCAAATATTATGACTTTTCTTTTTTTTTTTGTTTAATTTTAAAAATTGAAATTCAAATTTATATGATTAATAGATATCTACAGCCGTATTGTGCTCTGAGTTTCGTCCATCTTTGTTATTGGCCCATGCAGTCTGCCCTAGACTCATCCGCAAGAGTACAGACTACAGAACTTGAGCCCACAGAATGTTGAACAAAATTCAACAACACTGTCAAAATAACATTAAGTTTAACGACAACTATTTTAATTGTCAACAGCCAGTGTGTTCTGTG
This sequence comes from Hermodice carunculata, assembly GCA_964020975.1. Taxonomy (NCBI): domain Eukaryota; kingdom Metazoa; phylum Annelida; class Polychaeta; order Eunicida; family Amphinomidae; genus Hermodice; species Hermodice carunculata. The sequence goes on along the minus strand of OZ026626.1, from coordinate 11,051,955 downwards.
TTGATTCTAGGATAAATGTGTCAATTTTCAACAGTCCAAAGGGAACTTAGTCGACAAAAGTGACAGACTCCTTCAGACTTCTTAACTATTTCTGGATTCTTTGCAATACAGTGCAGGCCCTCACATATTCCATTACAGTGGCATGATTAAAATTGTTGAAAGTTAAACCTTTGTGGAACAATGCATTCTGCATGATAAACATTACAGTCTGAATGTGTGTTTTAGTAAATAAGTCAAAACACACAAATTCTACTGCCTGGAATCAACACAGTCACAAGTCACTATAAGCAAGCATACTTAATTGGGATGGTTCAACTTCCCCATTTCCTATATATTTCACAACAAAATGCATGCACAACTACCATGTTATGATGTATATGTACCCTTCCCGGGTCCCCCCCCCCCACTACCCAGTATGATGTTAGAACATTACACTGGGGAAAGGGTCAGTACATGGTGGTATCTTATACTCAGTCTTGCAGACAGACATTTATTGGGTCAAAATTTAAATTGGAAGAAATGCTAGTAACCCATAAATTTTGAACTTGCACAAAAATGGAAGTCCAAAGTTGGTAAAACTTGCCAGATATAAAAATATATATATATATTGTTCTGTTGTAATTAATTTTACATGGCAGGTGTTGATCCATCCCTTAGTATTTTGAAAGGAGAAATTCAAGGAATAAAAATAACATAATAAGTTTCTTTCACTAATTAATAGTCTACAATTACAGTTTCAACTAAGGAGTAGTACTGTTTTTGGATGTTTTATAAATTATGTTTAAGAGTCATTTTTTATGTGCAGTACATAAAACATTTTAACACATAAAACATCCAAAAATGGTTAATACTTTTCCTGTACTTACCACAAAACTCACTTCGAAAACATTGAAACTTTTTCTCTTAAATCAAGTGACTGAGTGCTTAAAATGCACCTCAGACAACCTAATTTTCAAAAATTTTCCCGGGGGTGGGGGCCAGACCCCCCTGCGGGAGCTGGAAACCCAATTACCGCACCCTCCTCCCTTAGTATCCGCCTATCATTCAATACTTTACCTGCTATCCCCACTAAAAATAAGAACCCTGTCGGCACCAATTTAGTTAGCATTTACAATACAAAACAACAAAAGCTGATGTATTACGGAATAAAGTGAATATGATGCTCCTTTGTCAATAGGCCTACTTAAAAATGTAGCGCACACTGCATAAATATAAATAATGAAACTACACCTAATATTCATGTTTAAGCCTACCACAGAGCAGTTTCACTATTTTAATATAGAAATCATCTCATCCCGCTCGAACTTGTTGAAGTTATTAAAGTGAAGCAACTCTTTGTGTGTTGTTGTTTCTTCCTTCACTGAACATACTACATAAGACCAGTATCATGGATATTTTTCCTAGTTTCAGATATAAATTTGTCATTTATATTTGCCACTGGACTCTCCTTTCCCTTTTCTGGGCATGAGATAACCCTGCATGCGTGTTTCTTCAAAAGGATTTTGAGACTCAATCCTGCAAAGCCTAGAAAAAGTAAAATGTGGCATATCCCATTAATGGATTATGCTAAATAAAATTATACAACCCTTTTTGTTTTGTGTGGATCGTTTTGGCAGTGCTGTATGTCTTGTTGCCAAAGGTTGCATGATTGGTAAATGGATTACACCATTGCTAAACTGCACTATGCGCGCAAAGGTAAGGACGGGTGACACGATTTGTCCCGGCATTCTCTACACCTCTGGTCAAATTCAGAAAGCAAAATTTGGATCTGATACATACCGACTTTAGGATCAAAATCAAATTGTTTGATGGATTAAACCAAGACTAATTTAATAAAACAGAAATGTTAAGCACAACATGCATATTGTATCCAAAAACGGTGATTAATTCTGGAAGTTTGATCGAAATATTAGGCCAAGGTTGGTAGTTCAGAGTCAGTCATATTAATTTTATCTTAAGATTCAATTCAGGATCCGATCAATTTTTGTGTGTGAATACGGCCACTGATATGCCTCATGCACAACTGATATTCACCAAACACTTCACTACAATCAAATGTCAAGAACTGCGGCACGCCAAGCAAGGATGCAAAGACAAGCAGAGAGCTCTGTCAAAAAATCCTCAAAATGCGAGGAATGCTGTATTCGAACACTTTTTTTTCATAAATTTTCAGGGTAAATGCCCTTGGCACAATGTGGTAGCTTTGCAGAAAGCAAACAGTATGTTACTGCTCACCAATCTGACACAACCATTGAGACTCAAAGAGTTGTTTGATAACAAAAGGGACACAAACACTGGGCAACTAACAGCGAGGGATTTCTCAGTCATTTTTCCCACCACAATGGTTACAGTATCTGTGGATTTATTATAGTTGACCTTTTGAAAAGGTCCTGACATCAGACCTGAATCATATAATTCCTTGGTCTCAGGCAGTTTGGGGGATAAAATGGGATTTCTCATGTACAGTAGGGGTAGTCAAAAGCAACAGCTGGGCCTTCATGGGCATATTTCTCGCACTGTGGCCACCAACAAATACAAGTAAGCATAGAAATGATGAAAAAAATGCTGCTAACATCAATCCCAACTCAACAGACATTCAACTCCAATGTTGGTTCCCATTAAAGGCAGGGTTTATTCAAAACTGAATTAGGGTAAAGTGACCAAATTCTGGCCACCTATTGCTTTCAGCAACTGCAGCTCGAACAAATATACAGTGTTCTTCCGCCAATCATGTTTAAGTCTTGAGGAATTTAGTTTTCTAACTAATTGTGACCTTTTCATTTTTTCAAGGTCAAATGTAACAAAAATGAGACCGTTCTATTGACCGTCCCCCAAAGGTCCTAATTCTGGCCGGGGTTGACCTATTTGTGGCCGCCCATGTACCAAATTCTGGCCATGTCGTCAAACACATCTGGTGTACAAATTAATCCAGGTTTATTCTTGGTTAATATTTGGTTGTATTTGTGTGTATAAGCGACAAAACATAATTCGAAAACCTTAGAAAAGAATTCTTAAGGCTTTTCACTAGAACTCCTGTGGGGTTTTTTTCAGACGTCATCATGGGCACGGTTTTCTTCAGAACCGAAACAGCTAGCTGTTGAAAACGTTTTTCACCTATGTTTCGTCGGTTTACACAAATACGACCAAATGTATACCTTATAATCCGTCATTATAGCACAATCCATAATTGTAGAGCACCCTCCCCCTCCCCACACACACACTTTTTCCCCAAAATTGTTGGTGCTATCCAACAGGTTAGCAATCAAAAATATGCAATACTTTTGCAACTTGCTGACTCAGGCTCTAAGTTTCCTGTGTATCAATACATAGCTGTGGTATCCCTATTGTGTGAGTGTGAGAGAGAGAGAGAGAGAGAGAGAGAGAGAGAGAGAGAGAGAGAGAGAGAGAGAGAGAGAGAGAGAGAGAGAGAGATCTACATTTTGACGGCAATGACAAGCAGATCATGACAGGACATCATTATCAAAGCCTAGGCCTACCTGGATTGATCGCGTCCAAGCTGACTGTAATTCATGAAATACTATGAACTACTTGACTTTTACTTTTTTGACAACTGAGAACTGTTCATATGTGACCCAGGGTACTTGCAAACTCTAATACTTCAAACTTGTACATTTGAGTTAGCTTTTTTTCAATTTGCACAAAACTATATACAGAGATGCCAACTAACCTCCAGCACCAAGGACAATCCCTGATGGAAGGTCACAGTTGTTACCATTATGGTGTGTGCCCCAGATTTACATATATAGCTCTGGTCCATTTGTTTCCTTTATGGGAACGAAATCATTTTGGTCATCGGAAAATATCAAAATTGAAAAGTCATAAAAAGTCAATTTTCAGTGTTGGCATCTTTATGTATTATTGCGGTGATTGCTAACAGTAACAATGACCCACATATTATTCTTTTTATTTTACCAATGTCAACAATCTTACGTTATGTGGGCGTGTCTACGGACCCCATAACATACTCCTACTTGTAGGCCTAATTGAAAAGAGCAAAGTCAAACAACTTTGAACAAGGTAGGCCTACATGTGGTTGAGGTAAAACATCCTTTTTCTAAGTGAACGCTGGGCATACACAGGTCACAAACGAACATCCCTTTCACTAAATATATATACCCGGCAACTGCGCATGCCTCATGGCACCACTGTTCACAGTCTGCGCACATTATCCAATCTTCCGTGAGCGGTTCCAAAAACTTCTCGGAACAGTAGATACAGCAGTAGGCCTATACTGGTGTAGCTTCACACGTCTTGTGTTTCATTGTGTCCCATTGTATGCTTCTGTACAGTTTCTTTGTTAATCTTTCTCCTGTTTTCTTTCTTCTCTTGTTCCCGTTTCTCTTTCTCTTTTTTCAATCTTTCTCGCTTTTCTTTCTCTCTCTCTCGCTTTTCAGCCTTCTCTTTCATGACTTTAGCTCCCTTCTCTAATTTTTCTTTCTTTTCCCTCTCTTTCTTTTCAGCTTTTTCCTTTCTTTCCTGCAGACGTTTTTCCTTCTTTTCCTCTTTTTCCTTTTCTTTCTTTTCCTTTTCCTTCTTTTGTTTGACTTTGGCCTGAAAATACTTCGTCAGAAGTAAGGACGAAGTAATTGGAGGAAGTTTGCTTCTTCACACTTGCTGCTTTAAGTACCGGTAGAGGTAAATCATCACTGTCGTCTTGCAGATTTTGTACAACAGATTCACCAGTAGAGAAATCGTGCGGCGCTGCATCACAGTCAGATCTTTGAGGAATGTCTATGTTTGGCTTCGTCACTGGTGTCAGGCTGTTGGCGATGTCAGATATGGTGAATGAATCTTCGGTTCTACAGCTCCTTTCCTTCAGTAGTACATGGGATCCTAGTGAAAGTCGAATCCTTGGCTTAAATAGAATTCAAAACTAGTTTTCTGTTGTGCTGATAGGGAGCTCTCAATAATTTCCATGGCAAAACTAACAGGACACATTTTACATAGTTCATCAACATCAAGGATTGATGAATCCAACCCACTGGCCTCCACTGAATTTCTGTCCGCAGGCCTAATTGTAAGGCTACATGTGTCGGGTTCGAGGGTATCCTGAACTAGGCCTATCAGCTTTCATGCTGCTGTATCTCTGATTTTTTTTATATTTGTTGTACAGAACATCTGTTTGCAGATCATAAGTACTAGGGGTAGGCCTAACTGTGACAGTTAAAGCTGAAGTGCATCGGGAGTTTTGACTTTGAGCTGCCAAGGAAGACGTAATGGTGCTTGTCATAGGATCAGGGCTACTGGGGAGCGGAAGAGTGCCTATAGGGGTAACCAATGCTTCATGTCTCATAGTTTGATCCACATCTCAGTGGAGACTGAAGCGTCGCCAAATCAGCGTCGCCTGTAGGTCTACTTGCTGTAGACCGAGGGACAAGCCCACTTGTTCCAGGCATAACTGATATGTCGGCTGTCTGCTCACAAGAACATGTGTCGCTCATCTAGGTGCCACCCGTTGCCGCACCAGTCGGCGCATCACTTGACTGTCCACATGGCAGTGAATTGGCTACATATGCCTCCTTTGGTATTGCTAATGGATCAAATGGGTAGATACCACATGCGTGAAAACCTGCTTTGATATTTGAAGAAGTAAGGGCCTCTTGCCACGCCCTGGTGAAAATTCCTACGAAATTTCCATGAGAGATTGTACTGCCTGGAAACGCATTCATCAGCTCCTCACAATACGCATTGTATGCACATTTCAATGGACTGAACACAGTGCGATCAAGAGGTTGCAACCAATGTGATGTTTGAGCTGGCATTTCAATTATAACTATTTCGTTTTGCCTTGCAATGTCTATCAGCTCTACAAAAGTGGGCGAGTCGTGCCCATAGAAAACCAATATTTGCGGACGCACTGGCCCAATATTTTTCAAAAAGTTATTCTGGAACCACAATTCGGCAATGCCCTGTTTAGTCCACCCAGAATCAGAAACACTCCAAGTTGACCCTTCTGGTGCCGAGTCCAACTGGAAGCCATTCAGTGCATTAATAGTTTTCCCTTTACGAATGAAATGTGGAGGTGTGCATCCACCTGCCGCGTTTACTGTGGCGATTACTGTTATCATTTTCCGCTTACCACTCGTACCGCTCTGCAGATATTTCATGCCCTTAATTGCGCACTGCTTTCCTGGCTTGTGCTCTAACTGTATGCCAGACTCGTCCATATTCCTAATATGCGATGGATTGTCAACTTTGTCAAGTTCGTGTTTGAGGGCCTGAAAGTAACTCGCCACATTCCCTTCATTCAAAAACTCATTGCGAACTGTTGCAGAGGCTTCAGGCTGCCGCAGGGTTAAAGTATCATTTCTCTTTTTGACCCCTCGCCACCATTTGTCTGATGGTTTTCCCTTTTTGAATGGTATGCCATAATTTTTTTCCATAGTTTGCAGCGTATTTTAGGAACTGTTTTTTTCCAAATCCTATCCCCAGACTGGCACGGGTGTACGCATAATCTACAAGCCTTTTTTCTTGTTCTGCGGATAATTTGGGTGGGCGACCTGGCTTGGAGCCTATTATGCTTGTTCTGTTAAGTTTGTTCTGTAGGGTTGATCTGGGAATGTGAAACATTTTGCACGCTGCTCTTTGACTCATTTGGCCACTGTTCACGGCTTCAATAGCCTGACGCATTGCATTGTCACACCAAACCATATTCTTTCTATGTCTGCTTTTTTTCTTCTCTGTCTTCGCCGCCATGGTGAGCTTACTACAGGCCTATGTTGATATCTGGAGAAAGCGAAAAAGGGGGAAAAAATCTTGTTCATTGCATAGACTGTACAGTAAACAGGTTACAAACTGTGAAATTCTATTGTATTCTTAAGGACTTGCTGCTGTTTTTATCGAGAATAAACATAAATTATATAAATTGTAATGGGCAGACTTGATCTGTCATAGTGCTACTGTTGATAGCATTTATCAGCTCTGGTAAATAGGCCTCCTCTCACAGGTAGAGGGCAGCACTGCCCAGGCACCCAGCCCTGGGAGCTTTACAGTTTTGCCACTAGGGGTCTCTTTCTCTCAACATACATGTGCGTGACTGGCAGAGTGAAGTAGGCCTAAGTTTTTACAAGATCTGGAAGCCACCTGGTAGGTAACCTCAAACTACTTGTGTTGATGTGAAAGATGAATGGTCCAAACTACAGAATTGCAGGCATGTTAGATAATATCTGCATCATGTTTTAAAGAATGAGCACAAATATGTTTCCATAACCTTGGCAGCCATTTTGATGCCCTTCATCAACAGGCATGGTGACATGTTCCTGTGCCTCTACAAGTGGAAGTGTTTCCTTACTCACCTACCCCAACAGGGATGTGTATATTATTTCCACATAGAACAGATAGCCAATAAGGTGCTGTGGAATTTCGTTTTGGTATCCATGAATATGCCTATTCTGACCCTGGTAAACCATGCACCCACTTAGGCCTACATGTACCTGTATGAATGGTAATGCGCATTCAAGAACTCCATTCTTTCTCCAATTTCCTGCGAAACAAGATTGTTTCCTCTGGGAGTGAACCTGTATGAAGTGATGTGAGCCCTGTATGTTGTGGTATGGAAGCGAGTGCATGGATGAAAGTTGGATATTGTGAGTGATGAAATGACAACATTCCAGTGGTAGTTCCCAATTTCACCCAAGGTCTGAGAGCAAGTTGATCTCATACAACCCATGACTCACTACCAACATCATTGCTGGCTACAATGACATCACCAATTACTGCTTGCTGATTGGTTGAATTTATTGCATGATCATTGGTTAACAGTTGCTGAGCATTAAAACATGATTGGTTCAATCAACTGCAAGGTGATTGGTGCAAATAGCTGCCCACAGATTGGCCCTCATATTTGCCTGCTGATTGGTCCAAATAGCTGCATCCTGATTGGTTAAAATCATATCTGCATGATGATTGGATAAATTGTTGTACATGGTTATCCCCCCCCAAAATGTATAAAAGGAGCAGCAAAAGCCAGGAGTGGGGGGAGAGTGGCCCAGGTGGCCGAAGAGGACACATCTCAAGAGCAGACCCTGGAACCCCAAGACAGAAAAAGAGGACTCAGAAGAAGAACCATCTTGGACTCGGACTACCAGGAAAGCTGCAAGGACTCCAGGAACCGAGGAAACCGTGGAAACTGAGGAACCCCAAGACAGAAGAAGAGGACTCAGAAGAGTATCCATCTTGGACTTTGACTGGCAGGGAAGCTGCAGGGACTACAGGAACCGAGGAAACTGTGGAAACTAAGGAACCCCAAGACAGAAGAAGAGGATTCAGAAGAGGATCCATCTTGGACTTGGACTACCAGGGAAACTGCAGGGGCCGCCAGAACCGAGGAAACTGTGTAAACTGAGGAACCCCAAGACAGAAGAAGAGGACTCAGAAGAGGATCCATCTTGGACGTGGACTACCAGGGAAACTGCAGGGGCCACCAGAACCGAGGAAACCATAGAAACTGAGGAACCACAAGACAGAAGAAGAGGACTCAGAAGAGAATCCATCTTGGACGTGGACTACCAGGGAAACTGAGGAACCCAAGACAGAAGAAGAGGACTCAGAAGAGGATCCATCTTGGACTTGGGCTACCAGGGAATCTGCATGGACCACCGGAACCGAGGAAACCGTGGAAACTGAGGAACCCCAAGACAGAAGAACAGGATTCAGAAGAGGATCCATCTTGGACTTTGACTACCAGGGAAGCTGCAGAGACTCCAGGAACTGAGGAAACCGTGGAAACTGAGGGACCCAAAGACAGAAGAAGAGGACTCATAGACAAAATTACCCTAGTTGTTAATCTGTCAAACCGAATCCCCCGAGTTGTTCGCCTGCCTGCGTGCCTGATCACCCAGGCGCAAAGCGCGGGTGATCAGGCACCCAGGCAGGCAAACAACGAGGGGAATTCCTTTAGACAGATTTACGACAAGGGTTATTTTGTATTTATCCCCTACGGTCCTTTAAGAAAGAAAAAAAGACCATTTATATTACTTGTAACATTTTATTTCACTGCATAACATGGGACTTTGACACAGTAATGCCTCGCGTATGAATATAAAATTTAAAGAACAAAGAAAAGCGGTCGACCACAGGCCTAATGGCGGATTTTTGTTCAACGGCCGTTGCTTCAGACAAAAATCTCGACGAAAAGACACTTTTTTATTATTTCTATATGGAATTAATTTGGTGGAGAGGAGAATTGGAAGGTTATTTTGACTTGAAATGTTGCACCAGCAAACATTCCAAAGTATGCACCCATGGAGCTCAACTGACTGTTGGCCATCAGATTGGGCCCATCACTCAGTGCATTACTGACGGCAGCATTGCCAGCATTGCCCAAAGGAACGGGGCGATGGCTCCCTGCCACACCAGCCGGGAAAACCATGAAGACAGAGTCTGGGGAGTATTTGGACAGATGACAGAGGTCTCTGAAAGGAAGAATAATTTCCCTGGAGAAGGCTGCACGTGGCGTGCTGTTGAATTCAACTTGCTGTGGAATTATTGTTCACTGACTGCATATTTTTTGTGCCCGCTCAGCTGTTGAATGATGGTTGGCAGCCAGGACACTTGGATGTAAAAGTCGACTGCACATCGTGCGTCTCACAGAGTGGTCGTTTTTACTGGTAACCATCACTCCTGCATTTTGGCCCTAGTTTGCATCTCAGAATCAAGTTTATTCTTACCCATTGGCTGGGATTTATACCACGGACCATCAGGTTTTCGGCCGTGATTTATGGCAAGGTAGGCCTAATAAGGCGTGTTTGGATATACCAAATATGGAATTGATCCCTTCCATATTTGGAAAACCGTATCTCTGATTTTACAAATATGGTAAAAGCTAGTCCCACCCATGGGATATGGTCAACAATTTCAGATAGACCATATCCCATGGGTTTTCAGTGTAATATCGTACAAAGTAGGGGAAAAAGAGGAGGATCCATCTTGGACGTGGACTACCAGGGAAACTGCAGGGGCCATCGGAACCGAGGAAACCGTGGAAACTGAGGAACCCCAAGACAGAAGAAAAGGATTCAGAAGAGGATCCATCTTGGACTTTGACTACCAGGGAAACTGCAGGGACTCCAGGAACCTAGGAAACCGTGGAAACTGAGGAACCCCAAGACAGAAGAAGAGGACTCAGAAGAGTATCCATCTTGGACTTTGACTGGCAGGGAAGCTGCAAGGACTACAGGAACCGAGGAAACTGTGGAAACTAAGGAACCCCAAGACAGAAGAAGAGGATCCAGAAGAGGATCCATCTTGGACGTGGACTACCAGGGAAACTGCAGGGGCCACCAGAACTGAGGAAACCGTGTAAACTGAGGAACCCCAAGACAGAAGAAGAGGACTCAGAAGAGGATCCATCTTGGACGTGGACTACCAGGGAAACTGCAGGGGCCACCAGAACCGAGGAAACCGTGTAAACTGAGGAACCCCAAGACAGAAGAAGAGGACTCAGAAGAGGATCCATCTTGGACGTGGACTACCAGGGAAACTGCAGGGGCCACCAGAACTGAGGAAACCGTGTAAACTGAGGAACCCCAAGACAGAAGAAGAGGACTCAGAAGAGGATCCATCTTGGACGTGGACTACCAGGGAAACTGCAGGGGCCACCAGAACCGAGGAAACCGTGTAAACTGAGGAACCCCAAGACAGAAGAAGAGGACTCAGAAGAGGATCCATCTTGGACGTGGACTACCAGGGAAACTGCAGGGGCCACCAGAACCGAGGAAACCGTGTAAACTGAGGAACCCCAAGACAGAAGAAGAGGACTCAGAAGAGGATCCATCTTGGACGTGGACTACCAGGGAAACTGCAGGGGCCACCGTAACCGAGGAAACCATGGAAACTGAGGGACCACAAGACAGAAGAAGAGGACTCAGAAGAGGATCCATCTTGGACATGGACTACCAGGGAAACTGAGGAACCCCAAGACAGAAGAAGAGGACTCAGAAGAGGATCCATCTTTGACTTGGACTACCAGGGAACCTCCAGGTTGCAGACTGCAGGCACAAAGGGAACTGATGGAACCAAGAAATTCCAAGTACCATAGATGTAGCTATAGAGGATAACAAAGAGGTACAGAGTAAGGTTGCAGAGGATAGTACAGAGTTACAGTACAGAGGTATAGAGTACAGTTTTGGACGATTGTGCAGAGGCACAGGTACAGTTACAGAGTCTGAGGTACAGAGTACAGTTTCAGAGGATAGTGCAGAGGTACAGAGTAAGGTTTCAGAGGATTGTGCAGAGGCACAGAGTACAAGTACAGGGTCCGAGGTACAGAGTACAGTACAGAGGATAGTGCAGAGGCACAGAGGTACAGAGTACAGTACAGAGGTATAGAGTACAGTTTTGGTGGTAGGCCAGTTTCTCCCATTACTTAGCATTAGGAGTAGGCTCCGTACGTGGGAAAGACCCCCATTTTTGACCACTTGTCGCTCTCAAAGACCCTATTTTTCAAACTATCGATACTAAAGGCCCCATGTTTTAAAAATTGTTGCTCCCAAAGACCCTAAAATTGTACTCGAGCTCAATTACAGCTCTTTTTCCCTTATGGGATGTGCACTTCTACCCTTGGACATTGTCAACACCAGCTGCCAAAGACCGCCTATTTTCTTATTGATTAGCACCCATTGGGTCTGGTTTCATGCCCTCAGTGGTGCATATACCCACCCTGAAATGGGTAGCCCCCCCCCCCCCCAATCCGGGCCTTCCCAGTCCATCTCATTCCACAAAGTCAGTTTCACACTGGTCACTCCCATTAATATTTTCAGGATCTGACTGTATGATTGATAGGACTTCCCTCAGAGGGTCATGTAGCTGAGTAGCTCTATCAGCATATAACGTACCTCTATCATACTCAGGACAGCTATTATTTTCCCGTACGAAAACTTCTCATAAGATTCTTATAAGATTCTTACATGATTCTTACTTTTATTTCTTATAAGATTCTTATAAGAAATAGAAAATACTTAAAATAAGAATCAGACAAATTTCTTATAAGAATCATATATGATTCTTGTAAAAAAGTATGGTTTTTATATGCTAATGAGCTGCACAAAAGTAAGTTCATACTTTTGTAAAAGTAAGTTCTTACTTTTTTACTACTCATTTGCATACATTTCTTATAAGAAAAAAGTAAGATTCTTGCTTTTATGCTGCTCATTTGCATACATTTCTTGTAAGAAAAAAGTAAGATTCCTACTTTTGTGCTGGCCATTTGCATACATTTCTTATATAAAATGCTTATGCTTTATAATCAAGGTTCCCACGCAAATTGTTAAACAAATTCCTTGACTTTCAATGACCAAAAAAATGTTTTTCCATGACTATGCAGTTTCCAGACAAAACAGTTTGTTTTCAAATTACCTATAGATTGGGACATGTGCTACAAGTAATTTTAAATATGGTATAAGGTACAGGGATTTTTTTTTTCATTGAAAACTATGAAGCTGCCCAATAACCAATATGTGCATTCTTGAAATAAAACATTCATTGTGAGATGATCAATTGATGATTTTCATCACTTGACCCTTCTTGGAAGCTAAAATTTTATGACCACAGGTCTGGATTTTTATAAAACTACAGCAACAGCTTTGAAATTATGAAATTATAAGTACAGTAAATGTAATATTTCCAATTTGAGTACCTCTGAAAAGTATTCCAAAATAATAAAAGGTCAATATGAAATGAAAGCTCAGCTGTGGAGTTGTTTTTTTTTTTTATCAATGTATTATTGGGCTATGAAGACTGCCGACTGATGCTTGAACTGATACAAAGAAGTCTTGTGGTAACCACCTCCTAAATATTACACACATACACAGAATCTTTAACAGAGTAAACAGGAAAGATTCTAGTTTTTTTTTTTTTTTTAATTACCAGCTGGCAAGAGTCAGACATCATGTTGGTTGTACATTGGTCCCCCTCCAATAATCCCATCCCATGTGCCAATGACAAGTGGTCACACTGGAAAGGTGACCCTGCTTGAGGGGTTGAAAACAAAAGTAATGTCCCATTCCAGGATGATGATAGTGGCCATATTAGATTTAGAGAGATGGCCCTTGGTGAGAGGGGCCTTATTACAGGGGCACCACTGTAACCAATATATCCTGGTAAGCCATTTCAACATCTCAGCTAAGGCAGTCAGAGGCAGATCTGGCTCAGAGGTCATTTGGGAAAGGAAGTGACCTTTCTCCATACAGCTTATTAAGTTGCCTTAGTAACCAGCATCGGACTTTCCCATTTCATCAACTTATTGACCAAAGTTCAATCTAAAAAAGTATCAACTGTTACTTACACAGCTTTTTGCTTACATGCACTAGCAACTCATGATTGGCTAAGATTTCACATAAAAGTGATTATATCACAGTTTTATGTAGAACTGCTATACATTTCTATTGCGAGTTTTACCCACTGTGACCTACATAGAGGTCAAGACTCACTGAGCATGCTCGGCTGAGATGTTGATTTGGCTTATTGCATTCTCTCTCTCTTTAAAATGATTTTATATTCCTAAATCATGAATATACGCATTTGAAGAGTTCTTCCTCTGATAAACTACTACAAGTTTTATACTACAGGCAGTCCGTTCAAAGAAAATTACACGTCGGTTGAGAATACTGCAATCTGATTGGCTGAAAGCAGGCATCTTTTTTTTTACTTTAAAGACTACCCAATAGTCCAGCCAATCTAGCATTAGACATGAAACAAATTGCAACATAAATATTCTATGTTTTTTGTTAATATGAAATGCCTAGCCTTAAGGCCTCCAGCAATGGCGCATATCAACAGCAAGGGCTGTTTTAGAATGCACAACCTGCACGTGGTCATATTTCACTTGCTATCAGTCCATAGTCAAAAGCACAAAAAATTGTATCCAGGTACTGACTTTTGTTCTGCAAATGGATGAAATGTACAGTTGGAAGACCCAGGTACCTCCCAGTGATATGAGTGTCGAAACAAATGTTTGTAAACTCTCATGGTTAGGCCTAGCAAGACTACTAAGAATAGCAGTGTACTTATATGGATAGACCACCTTTAGGACGATTTTTTGCAGAAAAGGTTTCTGCAAAAACCCCTTCTAAAGGTGGTCTAGTTGTATAAGATACCTTACGGGAAGTACAGTTTAAGATGTAAGGGAAGTAAGTACTACAGGGACCTGAAGATTGTGGTCTAGCAAAGTACTGCTGTAGTACCTGTAGCTTTAACTTCTACTGACATTGTTTTTACTATCTCAAAGGACAGACTACAGTCAGTGTGGGCTCCAACCAGTGACATCCCTATCTCCTGTATTTCCATCTCTGTATATTAAAATTTGTCCCTTAACCAGACGCCATCTTAGGCCGTTAGGGTCACTGCTCTGTCATTGTGATTGGTCAAAACGAGGCTGAATCAGCTGGAAGTGCGGGAGCTGAGCTCTAGCTATTTTGGCATTTTTTTCTTGAGAAAAATTGTTGTTATGCTACAAAATTTTGTAGGCAGATTAGCAGAGTAGCTGAGAAACCGGGAGTAACCATTTAATCACTGGAAAGAGACCTCTTCAGGATATATCAACCCCTTTTGGGGCAGTTGTGAATGTCAACAAAGCAGGTTATTTCTAGGAAAAATCAATTTCCCAGAATTCAGTGGGAAACAATACGGAATCACCTATTATCACTCACTTGAAGAAACATGCCAGGTTGGTTAGACAAGTATGTCAGATCACCAAAGAAAAAGAAAAGTGACTCAAGGAAAGGTGAGAAAAGTAAGAGAGGGACTGACAGAGGATCAAAGGTAAATGTGAGCGTGAATGCTGATGCGGTGGCTGCGAATAGTAAAACAGGTGTGGATGGAGTTGATGTGGAAAGCTGGAAGTGCCATGTGTGCAAGAATGTATTTGAGCATGATGATGATAAAATTCTACAATGTGATGGTGAATGTGAGCACTATTATTGTGCGAAGTGTATTGATATGCATGATGAACAATATGCAACTTTGCAACGGCCGGACTGTTTTTGGTATTGCCCTATGTGTGTAGGGAATTTGAAGAGATCAAAGATGCATGAACCTGACTTAATGATTGGAAAACTTTTAGATGAAATGAATGCAAAATTTCAAGCGCTGGAAACAAAAATGGAAGATAAACTCAGCAGATACTCGAAAGAGGTTCCGGACAAAGTCAATAAAACATGGGCTGAGGTTGTCAAAACTAATCAGGTTGAAAGTAATGAAATGAAGCAGGATAGTGTTAAGAAAATTGTGAAGGAAACAATGATTGAACATAAAAAAGATGAACAGTCAAGAGAAAGAAGGGAAGAAAACATTATTTTGCATAGAGTCAAAGAGAGTGAAGAAGAGAATCCTAGTGACAGGAAGAAACATGACACTGACTTTTTCAAATCCCTATGTAATGAGCTACTTGGTAATAGTAATACTGAGGTAAAGAACATAGTGAGAGTGGGCAAACCCAACAACAATACATCCAGACCAAGACCAATGAAAGTCTCCTTAGGCAGCAAGGATGAAAAACGTAAATTCATGGCAAACCTATCAAGATTGAAGAGTGCAGATGTAAAATTTAAAAATGTCAGTGTTTCTGATGATCTCACACAAGATGAAAGAGAGAAAATTAGACTGAAGGTAGCGGAAGCCAGACAGAAGGAAAAAAACGAATCAGAGGGGGGGCTCTGGACCTTCAAAGTTCGGGGACCTCCCTGGAATCTGAGAATTATCAAAATAAAGACTGGAGTAAACTAATTAAAAAATCTAGCAACAAAAAAGATGAAGGAAGAAATATCAAAATTGATACACTGAAAAAACTGAAATGTATGCTTGTTAACGCCAGGAGTCTTATAAACAAAATGCCAGAATTGAAATGTTACACTGTTGAAAATGAATTAGATTTAATTTTTGTGACAGAATCTTGGGCACACGAGGATATAAAGGATGCAGAAATTGCGATTGAAGGATACAACATATTCAGGAATGACCGCAAACACAGTAGAGGTGGAGGTTGTATTATTTACGCTAAAGAAAATTTAAACATTGAGATGGATAAACCACTTATGGCTACAAATAATGCAGAATCAATATGGTGTAACCTGACCACAAGTTCACATCAAATTTTGATAGGAGTCTGCTACAATAGTACATCAGCTACAGAGGAGCAGGAGCAAATGCTACATAAACAAATCAAAGATGCTTGTGATAAATTTAAAAGTGTTGTGATTTGTGGTGACTTTAATCATCCATCAATAGATTGGACAAAATTACATGCTCAAACAGAGGGACAACAATTCCTGGACTTGACTTTAGAATGTTTTCTCCAACAACATGTGGAACAAGCAACAAGAGGTGCAAATGTGCTTGATTTAGTATTATCAACAGAAAATGGGATGATTGAAGATGTAAATGTTTGTGAAAATTTTGGAAGGAGTGACCACAATGTCATATTTTTTGACTTGGTATGTGAGGTTAACATCAAACATTGGAAACAAGAATACTATGATTATAGACATGGAGATTATAGAGGGATGAGAGAGTTTTTACAAGGAATAAACTGGGACCTACTGCTTGGGGATTCAGATGTTAAGGGAATGTGGAATAATTTTAAAGGAAAAATGGATGAAGCGGTCTCTAAATTTGTCCCAAAAAAGAAAAGGAGAGCTTCAAAATATCCATTGTGGTGGAACAGAAACGTAAAGAGAGCTAGGAAACTTAAGTATTCACAGTGGAAGAAGTACACAGCCACAAAAGAATATAGTGATTACGTTCAATACAAGGAAGCGTTGAACAAAGCAACAAAAGCTCTGAGGCAGGCTAAAAAGAAGTTTGAAAATAAAATTGCAAGAAACATAAAAAAAGATCCTAAGGCATTTTATGGATATGCAAGAGGGAAAATGTGCACCAAAGAAAGTGTAGGTCCCTTGAAAGACCGGGATGGATCTATTATTACAGACGACAAGATAACTGCAAATGTGCTAAATGAATATTTCTCTTCAGTCTTTACAAAAGAGCAGATAGATGGAATGCCTGAACCTACAAGAATATTTACAGGGGATCAGAGTGAGGAGTTACATGACATTGAAGTGACATCGGAGGAGTTAACCAAGAGATTACAAAAACTAAAACCAGATAAGTCCCCAGGAATAGACAACATGTATTCAAGAGTTTTGAAGGAAATGGCTGAAGTAATCTCTAAACCACTAACAAGACTTTTCAACAAAACTTTACAGGACCAAGTGGTACCTAGTGACTGGAGACAGGCCAATGTAACTCCTATATTTAAGAAAGGATCTAAATCTTCTGCTTCTAACTATAGACCAGTTAGCCTAACATCACATGTCTGCAAGTTACTAGAATCAATTATAAGGGACTCCATAGTGACACATTTATCAAAGCACAATCTTTTGAAAAAGTCTCAGCATGGATTCACAAGTGGAAGATCCTGCTTGACAAACTTACTCAGGTTCTTGGAGGATGTCACAAAGTATATAGATGAGGGAAAACCAGTAGATGTGATCTACTTAGATTTCAGTAAGGCATTTGACAAAGTACCACACAGGCGTTTGATCCGTAAAGTCAGAGCGCATGGTATAGGAGGTAAAATATGTGGATGGATAGAACAATGGCTGCAAGACAGAGAACAAAGAGTGGTTATAAATGGCCAAAGGTCTGAGTGGACAAGGGTATCCAGTGGCGTACCTCAAGGTTCGGTGTTAGGACCAACCCTATTTCTCATGTATATAAATGACATCGATGACAGCGTGACAAGTGGGATACTGAAATTTGCGGATGACACAAAAATATATACCTGTGTGCAGACAGTGGAAGCAGCTATGATCCTTCAAGAAGACCTAAATAGGCTGTGCAAATGGTCTAAGGACTGGCTCATGTTGTTTAATGTTGATAAGTGCAAGTGTTTACACTTTGGCTTTAACAATATCGAGTTTGAATATATGCTTGGGAATGACATAATAAGCTCATGCTTAGAAGAAAGGGACTTGGGCATAACAGTGCATCAGTCACTACAAACAAGTTCCCACTGTGCTAATATTGTGAAAAAAGCAAACCAAGTGCTAGGTATTATTCGAAGAACATATGATGACAAATCGAAAGAAAACATCGTGCAACTATATAAATCCCTGGTCAGGCCGCATTTGGAATATTGTGTGCAAGCGTGGAGGCCTTATCTGCAGAAAGACATTGATAACATGGAAAAGGTCCAGAGGAGGGCAACTAAGATGATAAATGGACTTAGTCAAATATCCTATGAGCAAAGATTAAAGAGAACAAACCTGATGACACTAGAGTTGCGAAGACTGAGAGCAGACTTGTTGGAGGTCTATAAAATAATGCACCAATTGGAAGGTCTGCAAAAGGAGGACTTTTTTGAAATGTCTAACCCAAGCCTTACAACCAGAGGTCACAAATTTAAAATTTATAAACAAAGAGCTAGGCTTGATGCAAGAAAATTGTTCTTCTCACAGAGAGTGGTAGACGAATGGAACAGTTTAGCACCAGAGATAGTAAATGCTGACTCTGTGAATGCCTTTAAGAACAGATTGGACCCAATTTTGAAGAGTAGAGGGGGGCATTTTATAAGCCAGAGACGGCTTCCTGTCCCTTTAATGAAGACCACCAAGGAACTGGACAGTTGTAAATAGTTCTGGGTGGTTTCATTGTAAATCATTGTAAAAAGCATTTGACTAGTTCCAACCATGTAACTTGGTTGCATGCCATTGCCTGCGTCTTGATTTCAAGCTTCTTCCAGTCCATTCAGCGATGTTTGCCTGCTTCTTTGTTGGTCTGCTTTGCTTTCTGCAATCCCACGAAATGATAGCAGCAAGTGCCTGATGGCCCTGTTCAGATGTGCGACCCACCTGGTTCCCCCCTGCACGTTTAGGTAATATCCTCTTTAGGCCTATTGCATCCAAAGTTCTCTTGAGTTTTTGATAATTTTTGCTAGACCTCTCTCTGTAGAAATAATACAAGCTCACAAACACCTTATTTACAGTCTCAAATATTGGTAGTGCTTTTACTGCTGTCTTGAAAGCAAGCTCAAGGCGGTGATTTAAACAATGTGCGCTTATAAGATGGTGGGAAGGGGGGGGTCTTGTCGAAGTCGTTCAGCAAGACCTGAGATTGGACCTCTCATATTGCTGGCCCCATCACTACCAATCCCAACAAACTTTTTCATAACGTCATCATTAGTATACTTTGAAAAAACTTCTTTCACGAAAATATGAAGATCTGCAGAACAGGTTGACTCAGGAGCACCTATGTTACACGCCATCGATGGATCTGCACAATCGACCGATCGCGCAGCGCTATCAATGGATCTATTGCTCGCACAACAATCGATGGCTCGCGCACCAATCGATCGATTGTGCTGCGCTGACAATGGATGCACAATCGGTGGATAATTTGTTTCATAAATTCTAATTTATTGATCAGAATGGGATAAACTTATGTTGATTTTAACATACAAACTCGAACCTATCAATTATGCATGCACAAGTGACCAAGTACGGGCCTTTGTTATAACCGTGATTTTGTAACCATACATCTACAGCTCAACTGCCTGGATTCGACGATTCTAGACTTTGTTCGGCCGTAAATTCCATACGGAAAAGTGCCGGCAAACGATCAGAACAAAACACATACATAAACTTTAGTTAGGTATGTAATTGGTAAACACATCTACATCAAAGTAAAATGTCAAGTGACGCCAATCGATTGATTGTGCTGCGCTTTCAAAGGATGCCCTATCAACGCATAATTCAGTTTGAAAAAATTGTAATGAAACAAATTAGTATCATATCTGCCTTTGTTGTGCGATAGATAGATTGATTGATTGAAAGCAACGTTTGTCAATCAAGTTATTAAGATGGATTTTATTTCAGATACATTGGTAATGTAGGCTTACATACATGTAAAACCACATATAAACCAATTAATATATCGTTATAATTATCAAACCCCATTAAACACAGGCAGGCCTAACAGAGATTTTAAGAATTTTTTTTTTTTAATCAGAGCATGATTATACTTCCACACATGAAGTTTTTTTTTTTTTTCTTTTTCTTGGGGGGGGGGGGGGGTTGTAAAGAGGTTCAACGCTTTTGAAAATTAGGGTCAATTAAATGTATAAATATTTAATATCATGAAAACTATTATAAGTACAGGTAAACAATCAGAAGAGATGCCTTTACAAGAAATGCTCCACATATCCCGATGGGAGTCGTCGAAAGAGGATGGTGTAAAAAAACAACAACGACAAAAACCAAAAAAAACAATGCCTTATTAGAGGGAAAAGTTACTGCTGCTGCGGACTCAGACTGAATGTATAATGATTACACTCTTCCACCTTGGGGTCAATTGTGGTTTCTTTGAATGTGAGAGGTCAGGTTGAGGGCACCCTGTGTAGCCAGACTGGGCTTTGAAGGGGGGTGGGGACTCTGTCCCATCTCTGTCGGAGCGCCTTGGACCTATGGAGTGCCTGCTTGACATATTCATGTATAAGTCACTGTGCATGTCTATGCACAAATGGGCCTGTCACTGTGCATGTCTATGCACAAATGGGCCTAGGCCTACATATGGTAAATATAATAAATTTGTTCATCTGTTCATGTTGTCATTGCATGTTTTTTGTATGTGTATATATATATATATATATATATATATATATATATATATATATATATATATATATATATATATATATATATATATATATATATATGTATGTATGTATGTATATGTATACACTATATTGACATTAATAGCACAATTCCTTTGGGTAAAATATTATTTAAACCACTGTACAGGTAATGACGATTTGTCAGCGGGTATGGCAGCTAAACTCCAAGCTTCCATTTGTAAAATTTAGCAATAAACTATGAAGGGGCCATATGGTTAATGGTGGCTTGCCGCTGAGGGTCCACCGAGGGTCCGCTCGTGGCTATCCAGCGGTTTGCCGCTGGCGGACTGTTAGAAAACAGATGGACAAAATTCTGGCGGTCCTCCGGTGGCAGCTGCCAGAGGACCACCGGCGTTGCTGCTAGAGGACCACCGGTGGACCGCCAGTGGCTTGCTAGCTTGGTAGCTTTTTGGATTTTTCATAAATTGATTTCATGTTTACTTATACAAAAAATGTTTGCCCGGCTGACCCACTCCGAACTTCATCTGTGTGGAGTTTTCAGTAGCTATATATATCGAGAATAGGAGCATTGTTTTTACCAGCTCGTCACCAGAGTTCAAAATAAAATGACATGATTGTCTTGCACAGACCACCTGCGTTCGTCAAGAAAAGTCAACTTTGTTTTGGTTTTACCATGGAAGTATAGCTTAGAACTTGAAGTCTCTGATTTATAACATTTTCCTATCTCTGGTCAGTGACACATTGTGCTGCATTTTTACAAACTGCAAAACCCCTTACTTGCGTGTTGAACGTGCATGTCCGCTTCGTTTCTCGAACCCCGTGCCATTGGCATTGTTGCTTATTTGATAAACTACATGGCGGAAAGTGAGCTTTAAAATTCATAACAAACCAACAAAGATATGAATGGGATATATAACCTTTATTCAAATTGAAACATGATTGAAAAGTATTAGAAGTTCCCAATGTATCTCACTGCTTTACGCCAAGTGGTTAAAAAAAAATCTACTTTACTACCAGTGGTTCGTCCACGTAACCACTCTGTATGAAATTGATGACCACAGATTTACTAGGATTGAATACATTATATTTATTAGAACATAATGAACAGGTATTTAACAACAATTTAGACATTGATCATGCCGCTGTGAGACCAAGAGGAGCAGTGTCATCTGTATAATACTGTATAGGCTATGTGCCAGCACCATTTAAAGGTCCTATTGATTGAATGGGTACCGCAAATTACAAAGTTGATGTTTATGATCGTTAGAAATGATATCTGAAAAACAAAATGTTAAATTTCAGTTCTGAAAAGTGTTTTTTTAGCTTCAAAAGTCCATCACATTTGCGACAGGAAATTAAGCGTGCTAATTTTCTCCGACCATGGCCCGATGTTACTGACGTCACAAACGCACCCGCTGGCCCCGGTGCATACATGTGTTCTAAGCCAGAGTACCTTCAGTAGACCAAGAGTTATGGCAGATACAACAGAGCATAGTGATTTCGGAGAATATGATTATTGAGCTTTTTTATGTATGTGGTCTGATGATGATGAAGAAGAATTAATAAGAAAAGTTGAAGCCCCCGAGGAAAAGATCATTCAGCCTTACACACGAGGGGACGCCTAACGTTAGGCCGTACGCAAGTGGGCTATCCACACATCACGTAAAGAAAAGTTACCATGCAGCTCCCCATATCTAATTAGACGTAATGAATTCTCTTACTAGAGACGCTATTACATTTCTAACAGAATCTGGTGCACTTTTTGCGCTCTGTAGCAACTCACGAAAATCATAACAGTGAACATTAGATTTGAAAAGTCCATATTTTGACAAGATAGAATTAAGGGAGTTACAAACTGATGAGCGGCTTCCACCTGAGACTAGTCTGGCTAAGAAATTTGTGACAGAGTTGTTGCTGTGATATCAAAAAAAAAAACTATTATAAATGTACAGCTTTATCACACGCCATGTAATTTTCACGTTGCAGTGGACCACTTTCACAAGTGTTTCCCACTAAAATTTGAAATGGAAATATTATTAACCCACTGACTACACAGTAAAATTTAATTTTCATTGGCAGCAAAAGCAAATTCTAGATGTAAGTTATAACTGCTGCTCACTGACCTAAGTTTGAATTTCCGGCAAAATGCTTCATGCTATGTTTGACAATGTGGAGATTTCATTTATAGTGACAAATAAGTGTCAGATGGTACTAAGTGCTAGAACAGCGTGCCTTTTGCTGCAACCAATCTGTTATTCTCTGCAATTATGTGACGAGTTGTGGGGCTTTTGTTGCAGTCTAAACAATGTTACTGTTACTTTTACCCAGAAAACTTTATAACCTGGACAAGTACAACAGCTACCAAAAAGTGATCCCCATTAATTTGCTTTTCGGCAAAAATCCTTTGAAGTCGTAGGAGTGCCAATAAATCCCAAATCGGTGCTCTTGTGAGTCCCGATAACCGCACGTGAACCCTATGGAATGATTGACAGGTGCCAATGCAATAGGCCATGATTATCCTGTGTTGCCCCATGACAGACCAATGATTCAAACAGGTCCCGTGCTGAAATGAATGATTCACAAAGATATTCAAATTACCAAATTAATAATTTAATACATGTATTCACCATTTGAGTCATGAGCATGAGGATAAACTGATAAAAAACTTTTTAAAAAAGCAAAAAAAAAAACATGTTTTGTTTTGTTTTGTTTTGTTTTGTTTTTTTTTTGGGGGGGGGGCACATACAGGTAGTTATTGTTCAAACGCCATTGAAATGATTTAAATCCTGTACAGACCTAGTTTTTATTGCGCCTAGTGCTTTTGCATTCAGCAGCTTTAAACAGATTTTCAATATCATGCATCGTCATTGGTACAGGAAATCATAATGAATCTAGGGCTCTCTATTTTTGCTCATCTTCTGTTTTGTTTTCACTGTCATTTTCGCACCAATAATCAATTAAGTCCATTTTTTTAAGTTCTGGTTTCTTCACAATTTTTACCGCGAATTAAATGCTTTACATGCCTTTGCCTATTCAATGTTATGACTATAATTTCATGCCCTGTAATTCTAGAAATGTCCGCGCTCGATCTAATTTGGGGCTTTTTTCACAACCGCCCAAAGCGCGAAATTAAAATGTGCAAAAATAAGTTGCATTATATTTCACTACATTGTATGGCATTGGATTGTGCTAAATCAAAATGCGCGAAAATTCTTTTATTTAAGAAAAATTGAGTTTGTGAGAAATTAAACGCATGAAAATTTATAGAACTATAGTATGTCATTGATCATTTACCTTATGAACTGCATGTCATCATGGTCATCGAAAACTTTGATTGGTACATGATATTGGTTTTTCTTTTTCCCCCTTTTTTTCACATTTACTGTGATTTACAGATAACTAATTGAGTAATTGAAAAAATTACGGTGTCTGACATTTTAGTGTCAGAGTGCTTCAGTTGTAATTGCAGTTGAAAGCTGCCATGTGTGTTAGCTTGCTGTTGGTACACTTTTTAATCCCCTCACTTAAGATAGCTCGTGGTGGCTGTCCTACCAAAGAAAGTGAACATGTATTCTCCCTTTCATGATCAACAAAATGTTTCTTTTGGGATATATCTTATTAAAGTATTCTTTTATGGAATTGC
This sequence comes from Hermodice carunculata, assembly GCA_964020975.1. Taxonomy (NCBI): domain Eukaryota; kingdom Metazoa; phylum Annelida; class Polychaeta; order Eunicida; family Amphinomidae; genus Hermodice; species Hermodice carunculata. Next base: position 11,027,665 of record OZ026626.1, on the reverse strand, counting down.
TTTTGTCTGAATATATTAGAGGGAGTATATTTGGTGTGATGTGATCGATCCATGCGAACTCTGCTAAAAAAAAGTGGTATTTGTCCAGTTTTAGGTTTCCATTCCGAAATGTACGTTAACCTCCAAATTTTATTCTTGTCCTGTACCTCAAACTTGTGAAAAATCAATTTTAAAAGTTTTTTTCAGGCACTGGTCTTTCTTCAAGGCTTTTACCACTGCGAGTTTTATTCTGTACAATTTTGAAGATAAAATTTTGACATATGCCCTTTTGCAGTAAACATTCCATTACAAAAGTTTGTATGTCTGAATTCTATGTGGCTAAAAGAAAAGTACGTTTTTTCAAGTGAAATTTGCAAACATGACAGGAGTCCATGTTTTTAGTCTGAATACTGTGATGATGTAAACATGGAATAGGAATATTTCTTTTCATATTTTGACTGTGCATGTACATCCAGACATTGAAAGAATGTCTATTTGTGAAGCATCAAAGTCAACACGCCTGTTTAGGGACCTTTCTGCCAACCACAAATATTTTGTGTATTTAGTTTACACGAGTCAAATTTACGTTGTTAGGATTTGGATCACATGACAAAAATAAGACTCAACACTCACCAGAGTGCAATATTTTGGGTATAAATTTTCAAAAAGCTCTAACCTTGGAAAAGGGGCCATGCAGTCCCCTCCCAAACCTCCCCCACCCCCATCTGTCATTGTACTCTCCCTCTCAGTGACATTATCTTAAAATCCAACTCCTGCAAGTAGGTCATGATACCTGCCAAATTAGACCCAAGTCACCAACTGAATATGACAAATGGGAGTAACGAGGGCAGATCTCCACTTCAGAAAAATGTAGCCAAAATTGGAAATGCAGACATAATTACTGTGTTCTGACCCTTTCATAATTCATTTCAAAATATTTCAGCCATTTAAACCTTTGTTTAGCCAAATTTAGAAAAAAAAATAGCATTTGGCTAATGGTCAGAGCAGTCCCTTTGAGTGTAAGAGGCTCAAACAGTGGTCATTATGCTCCAATGGTCCTTGGCAACTCAGTTACAACCATCCAAATATTGTGAACATATAAAAATGGAAAAGGTCACGCATCATAGTTACATATGGCTGGTTTTAGGGACTCCAAGTGACAAATTTTGCACTCAGTCCACAGCTTTTCTCGGTTCGCATTGAGCACAATACACACTGGGAAAAGCTGTTGACCTGGGGTATTCTCTCTGGAACTACAGGCACACTGGCACTTGAATGAAAGGTCTTTTTACGAGGAACATGAATCTGAGATCCTAATGGTAATCCGCACTAGTTTGACTTAAGTAATTAGACTTTAGGTGTGACTGGCACTGACCAGTTAATTTTGTGGTCACATGCATCATAGTTGCATGTGGCTGGTTTACTGCAGCCACATGCAAGCTGGAAGAAAGTCTTGACATTAGTCAATAAAAACTTAAACAAAACAGAGATAAGTTTTATTGTGTATTTATTTTAGGTTAGCCACATAATGTACATATGCACTTTTCATTTATACTACGGTGATATCCCAATTACAAGAACATGTCCCCAGCTACACCACTTAACATCACCATCAGCACACTGATGTTATACAAACCCGTGTATAATGTATCATTCACAATATTTCTCTTTTCTTTTTTTTTTTTTTTGCACATTTTCTGATTTTAGGATAGAAAATATACAAAACCGAGTAACACTCTACTGACCCTCCATACATGCATAAAAGCAGAGGGCTGAACATTATTTTAACTTTAATATTTGCCACCAGGTGGGAGTTTCATCCTGCCTAAAACATCATCTCTTAATGAAGCACCATCGATACATATCAGAATATACATTTTTTTGCGTTAATGTGATGAAAACTCTCACCTCAAAATCTTAAGAATCTTAAGAACATGAAGAAATTCAATATTTTTGCAGAGAAAACTTTCTCATGTAAGAACAAAAAAGGAAAATTTATAGTTAGGCATTTACTGTCTGATAAGAGAGACTATAATTTTTTTGTATTTTTTTTATTTTTGTCATTGCCATGCTTCCAGCTCATCATCAACATTGTACATTGTGTCACAGCCTCACCACACAGCCATAAGTTTCCCAAGCAGTCAAAGTTTTGGTTAAAAAGAGAAAGAGCTGGTACTCCTAGACAGTTTATCGAAGAAATAGTACTGTCAACAGAGGACACTCTTCCCTTTTTATCAACTTAAACACCATTTTATGTGCATAATAGTTAACAGGAAGCCTCTGCACAAACCCAAACATAGTCTGGGCTACATAATTACCACACCTGCGGTTCTAGCTGGCACAAAGTGCATATTTACGATTTACCCAGGCGAGGTCACATACTGCTGCTTCACAAGAGAAACATTCTGCATCTGCACTTCTTAAGCATATCAATATCAAGGTACTTCATTATACTTAGACTCACATCAGCACATTCACTCAACTTAATAACACTTACTGGCTTATAAACTCATACTTGCTGTAATGACAGTATTTCCTCCATCAATGGGCAACAGCAGCATACTTGCCAACTTTCCCAATTTAGCACGTCTCCCAATTTACAGGCTTCATAAGTTAAAACCAGAGCCATGCCCGGAGGCATGAATGTCTCGCCAGCATAATTCAAGCCACTCCGAAGTTTTCTGTTACCCGGACGGACGGACAGACGGACAGAAAGTGACTGCTTAATCTAGCCAACAGCTTATGCTGGCGAGACAATAAGGTGATTTTGAGACAAAACAGTCCATTAGCTTTGTTTTAGATAGGACAAGAGTATAGACCATTTTCATTAGTTGATATATGGGCCACGTCAATTACTGGGCTCTAAAGGTGTACCTGATTAAGAGCTTGGGACAAATCCAGGTCATTCTTGGCTTCGAACTCCTGGCCAATCTTCTAGTAGTCCCTTCTGTTGCCCCTTTCATTGCCAATTAAAAAAAGGAAAAAGAAAAGAAAAAGATTTTTTTCCCTTTGATTAACATAATGATACCAGATCCATATTCCCCGTATACTGACCTTTCATTCAAGCACCAGCTTGCCTTAAGTGTGGCAGAGAAAATGAACAGGATCTGGGTCTACAGCTTTGGGCAAACCAAGGAAAGCTCTTGTATCATGGCATCATTATGATCATAACAATAAACTAATCATCACATTTAATTTTCCATTTTCATCATTTCTTCCTCAGATACATGTGCCTACACAATATGGACCACTTAACTTGACTGCTGTAAAATATTGGAATTGGATATACATGTACTGCATGCATTAAAATCTGGCTGCATGAGCCAATTCCTAGATAGGAACTAATTTATCCTTTACGTGTGTACATATGCGATGAAACCTCACATTAAGACCATCTCAATTATGAAACCACTTCATACAAAAAGACCTGCCTTGCAGTAACTAATCATTATTTTTCCACTAACAATGTATGAATGAAGAGCATTTCCAAATAAAGGCCACTTTGGTGCCACTCTCTCTCTCTCTCTCTCTCTCTCTCTCTCTCTCTCTCTCTCTCTCTCTCTCTCTCTCTCTCTCTCTCTCTCTCTCTCTCTCTCTCTCTCTCTCTCTCTCTCTCTCTCTCTCTCTCCTCCCTCCCTCTCTCTCTCTCTCATACACACACACACACACACACACACACACACACACACACACACACACACGAAAAAATTGCCACGTTTCTGAAGAAATATCCATAGATGGTGGGAGTTACTTTCCACAGCTTCCAACACATTGAAATATGCAAAGTGGGTCAAGGTTTCCTCACTCACATCATTGCAAATTCAAAACTACTTCCCCGTCTACTGCTCCTTTTTCTGAGGTGGGATTTACAAGGGCACAAGTCCTGGTATTCCTGTTAAGAAACAGGACCTCGAAGGCCGACCACTGCTCCTTCTCAAGTGGGATTCACAAGGGTACAAGTCCTTGTATTCCTGTTTATGAACAGGACCTCGAATGCTGACCACTGCTCCTCAAGTGGGATTTATGAGTGTACAAGTCCTTGTATTCCTGTTTAGAACTTCGAATGCCGACCACTGCTCCTTCTTCAGTGGGATTTACGAGGGTACAAGTGCTTGTATTCCTGTAAAGAAACAGGACCTCGAATGCCAACCACTGCTCTTTCTCAAAAGCAATTTAGGAGGGTACAAGTCCTTGTAGTCCTGTTTGGAAACAGGACCTCAAATGCCAACCACTGCTCCTTCTTCTCAAGTGGATTATGAGGGTATCACGACTGTGTTCCTATTCAGAATTTGGACCTCATAAGCTTAATCAAGGACCTTTCTGACATCACAATGCTGTTGACATTTGTAGGCTTGGATCTGCTTTCAAATTGACACATGCCCCTTATGCTGAACAGAAAAAAACGCAGGGTTGGGGTTAAGTCTTTAGTGTACTGGATTTTTGTGCCAGAAAGTGTTACTTCTTTCAGGTACAAGAAACAAGATCAATCAAAGGTTAGGTCGGGGATGAAGGTTTGATACTCGTTGGCTGACTCCAGCACTTCTGCTCAACATAGCCTCGCACAATGCAAATGAACCTATCACCTCATGACAAACAGGTCAAGGTCATGTCAGGACACCATGCTTAACCTTGCTTTTGGAGAGTAACACACCAAGCTGACTACAAGAGAGAGCAGCATAACATCAGCAGACTGTACAATGATCCCTGTTAACAATACTTTCCTGTACCTGGGTAGGTCTGCTGTACTTTGTCATCAGGATCAGCGGTCACCAACCTTTTTTTTAACTTAAAATTACAGGATCTTTTGATCTTCACAACTTTCTCTCCCATCATGTTTTGTGAATTGCTCAATAAAAAGAGTACTTTCAAAAGAAGCACTAGCTATGGCTGATTGGGGACCTGAATGGAGACACATTCAAGACTTGGCTAGAAGATGACCGAGTTTTACTTCTGACCAACATATGGACCATATTGCACCAGATCTTTGAATCCAGTCTGGGAGGACCCAGCACTTGACCTCTGACCCACATACAGATACAGTAGAGTGGTAGCTGCTATTTAAGACTGCCCTACCACCAACCAGTGACAGTCTCATAATGTTGGTGGTCTTAAGGTACAAGTAGGTGTATTAGACAAATTGATTATGGCCCGCATGAGTAGTTGTAAAATGACCTGGTCGGCCATGAGAGGTGGATACTTGTAAATATTCTATCTGTAAAGACCAACCTATGTGATGACCAAATTGTGATCTCCCAACACAGGGGATCCCTCACAGTGGGTATAAATGACACAAAAATTAGTAGGTAATGATCCTGACAAGGTGCTCTCTAAAGACTGAAGGTTTCTCATCGGAATGGTCTCTCAACACCGAGATGAATTTACATTCATTTTATATGTTTGTAATACTATACACAAGCACATGTATGCATGCACACACACACACACATACAGACACAAAAAACAGCAAAAAGAAGCCATGCAGTAAGGTCTGGTGGTGATGCATGGACTTACAAACAACTTTATCTCATTGATCTCATTTTTGGCATTACACAAGAACACTTCCACTTGTAATATGGCATCAAATTTGCGATATGTTCAAAGATTACAGCTAAATGCTTCTCAAGCAACAGAAAATCTTCCAATCTGTACAATCATATCAACTTTGCGAAAAATTTTTTATAAAATTACACATTTTGAGTTCTGGTGGGTGAGTATATTCATGAAGATTGGTTTTAAATTTTGCTAAAACCAACTGCAGTACTTTTGTTATAATATCAAGGTCAACACTGCCCTTCCCAGGATAGAAAGGTTTTCATACCAATCATATGCACAACATCACCCAGAGATAAAGATAATTTCACTGGGATCTTCAAAGCTAACACAAGACTTTACACACACACAGTGTATTTACACACATACATGTAGTATCTAAAATATATAGCAGGTAATTTAATAAGTTGAGGAATTCTGCAGGTAACAAATATGTAATAGATGTAATAGATCAATCAGCAAAATCACCAATACTCATGTATCAAACACGTGAATTCCTGTTAACTTTTTCATTGTGAATTTCGATAAAAGTCGATATGCTCGGAGTTGGCATAAAAATACTAGATTCATATTCCTTGTAAACTGATGTTCCAATCTAGTACCAGTGTGCCTACAGCTGCAGATACTTTACCCTACAAATGGCCCAGGTCAACAGCTGTCCTCAGCATGCTTTGGATGCATTATGCCAAAGCATGCCAAAAATAGCTGTTGACACACACAAAGAAAGAGTTAATGTCTTAATGCCAACTCTCAGCCCTGTCACGCTTCAGAGTTCTAGCTCAATTTTTTCATTAACAAAATACATTTTGCATGAGAATTGGAGAGGTCGCAATATGCAATTTTCTGTGTATTTGGCTGAACACACAACCCAATACACAAAACTCTTGCAGTCTAGAGTTGTGTATTCCCCTAAGAGTCCATGTTAAGGTAACATTCAATCCATTGAATAGATATGATGTGAAACTTATCAAATTTACACGAGTATTTTAACTATATACATGTTCAACCATTAGCAACAACAAATTTGGTGTTTCTGGGTAGAATGGTTTTAAAGTTACATAGGTGCAAATTACAATGGAAACTAATGGAAATACACATACCTAGCCTGCCTGCCAGCCGAGCCCTCTACTGAGAACTCGTATGAACCAGTTGACCTTGACCTTACTTATTTAACATGCGACCTACGGGGATAGCAACTTCCTGGTCAACAGGTTTCCTTGGCATGTGCCCAACATGCGTCAGCGAAACCTGTTGATTCACTCTTACTGTTCCCTAAGAAGGGTTGACATTGGATCAAAACAGAATTGAACGTCATCCTCCAGACAAAAACATCCACATCAATCTGGCATTGCACAATATCACTGCATGAAAAATCCCAATACAATCTGACATTGCACTTATAAAAATTTAAAATGATCTACTGAAATCTGGCATTGCACAACCTCTTGTGGATTGAAAATTCCAAATCAATATAACATTGCACAGCCTCTTGAGTACAAAAGTTTTTGCACTTGTGAGCATTTTAGCGGACAAGTTTTACACAAAAAGTACACCTTCTCAAGTAGATAACGTAAGGGATCATGTGCAATTAAAACCTTTCCAAAACTCCAATCTTCTATTGGAATAAAATTTACCCTCTCCCCCCCCCCCCCCCCCCCCGGTCCAAAATCATCTATTTCCTGGAATTAAGATACCAAACCAGTATGATGCTCCCCTCTTGTCCTTTGCCAACAGCACTATCTGCACTTATATCATTGTGGACATTCACAAACAGGTTAAAACCCTTAAACTTATAATTGCTATAATGGCGGCCATCACCACGGTGATCATTAGGCCCCCTACACCTAGCATTGATCTCTGCTATACACACGGTTCGTACATCCCCAGAATGATGACACCTTATTTTGGTCCAGTACTGGCCGGAATGAGTTGCTATATATAATGGAGGTCCTGTGCTTCAAATTTCATTATCATGCATATATAATGAGTTATTTGCAATTAGAAGTAAGATTCGTTGTGGCAAAACTGGAATATTCCATTCTTTATTTGGAAAAGACAAATCTTCCTCTGTGTCTGTGTATGTCAACAGCATAACCATGGTGTCAATGTCACCAGCACCCAATCCGCAGATAATTTCATTCCACAACTTTCGTCACCATTTCAAACTTTTCATAGGACCTTTGTGCATCTTCATCTGATCAAGAAAATGTCACAATTTTACATTGTTGTCGCACAGAAATGACCAGTTTTGCTGTCCTTTTGCATCTATAGACAGTCCTTATGCTTCCCATTACAGAGCTGGGCAGAAGTTATTATAATATTATAATGTACACGGGAAGTTGAAAATTGCCTTTTCTATTCGCTCATGTGATTAAACGTCAGAGCAAATTATTCAAAAAGGTCATATGATGATCTGCGTTACATCATTGTTACCTAATACAAAGAGGTGTCTAAAACAGCAACAGTCAGCTTTGAAATATGACCTTTCTAGAATAAATTAACTGCACTGAAGTAATGTTTAGCCAATAGGAAATCATCTAACTGATTAGGACAACAGGATACCACACTGAAATGAGTGAAATTTTGCCGCATTTTTGGCATTGTTTTGTCGATTTTCAGCCAGCAAAGTATTCGAAACATGCTAAAAAGTTACATTCTACATCGCAACAAGTAAAGTTGATATCTTTATAAGAAATTATCTTTGTATGGACTGAAAAATGCAGCATTTTGTCATATATTTATGCCCAAATGACACCTGTTCCCTCAAGGTATCGGTACAATGTTTCATGTGGACAGCAAAACATCATAATAGCAAAATAACACAAACAGGAAAATAGTTCAGCACTAAGAGCGCTCCACAACAGCATTATTGTAGCTTTTAAAATCTTTCCTATGCGGTAATGGGTTTTTATGGACCAAGGATGGTGAATTTACAACCCAACTGCCCAACTGCATTGGCTGCACATAACATGATTGCACTGACCAACCGGTGTACAGGCAAAATCTCATCACTATCTGTGTTATTTTCACACTCTCTGGATGTGGATTTTACTGCTGTACACGATTGGGACGGTGCTCAATAGCGTCTTTCCAAAACTTTGGTGACACTCCCCATTTGGAGCTTCGACCCCCTCCCTCATGTCTCATGGTTTCTCAGAATTTTGGAACGGTTTTATTTGCACCTGATCCCTAAGGACCATTGGATTTAAGCACACTGTAATGGCTAAAGTATATATCAGCTGCTGAGAGTTAACTTTTATATGCATATATATATATATCACTATGTATTGTCCACTGTACACAACAGCCATACATCCAGCTCATAACATCACCTTAGTCTGGCCATTTCATTGGCACAACAGTCTATCACACAGTTATGTCTATGTGCAGTTCATTTCTGCTAGCTTCAACCCTGTGAGACATAACACACAAATATCACACGTATCATCTTCCCATTCAAAAGTACTAGCAAGCATCTGATGTCACCAATGTCACCTGTGTCACCAATGTCACCAATGTCACCTGTGTCTTATGGTCATAAAGAGGACAATACACTCAGTCAGCAGCCTCTCCAGGTACACTATAGGTACACGGAACCCACAGATGGCTGAAAACTGTGGGCCGAGTCTGCAGAGGGTTAAAGTATATATACCATGGGTTAACATATGTACACCGAGGGTTAACATATGTACACTGAGGGTTAACATATTTACACAAGATGATAGGGAACAAGGACTGCACACATAGCATATGTTATTAGCATTTCCCAAGTATACTTTTAATCAGTAGCCAAAGATGCAGCAAACCTCACTGACATACAATAAAATTGATAGCCAAGGGAAACTAGCCACAGCAGGCTTCCCCAAACTTCATTGGTTATTGGCTTTTTACTCATAAAACTGCATGGAGACCACTAGTATGCAAGTTACGTTTTAAAATATAGGAGTATTTTAATCATGTTAACCCTTAAAGTGCTGATTTAAGATTGAGTCACAAGCTTTCCTCAGGACACTGCGCACAATGTGTGCAAAGTGTCCCGAGGAAAGTTGTTGACTAAGGCTACTTTTTGCGTTGAACTAGGCTTGCTGGTATTTGAATGAAAGGTATCTTCATGAAATATTTGAATCTTAAAAAAAAAAGAAAAAAAATTGAATCTTTTAACCATTACACGTTTAATGGTAATGACAAAATGACTATAACAGTGATTAGCACTTTAAGGGTTAACAAATGATGCAGCCATCACTACTTCTCCACCAAGTAACCATAAGGTGTAAGTGGAGCCACCTGGAGGAAAAACAAACCCAGCTTTCTCTGATTGGTCTGTTATTGCTACCAGGGAGCAGCGTGTCAGACAATAAGGTTACATGAGCTGGTGGCTCCATCTGTTGGTGAAATATGCCATTGTACAAAATTGGGAGGGGGGAGGGACATGGCTTCATAAAAGAGCATTCTGAGCATGTTCATGAAATATTGACAATTTTGAGTGGGCCCTATGCAAACACTCTGGAGAAGCCTGGTTGAAGACATATATCAACAACAATATTTGTGTAAATGTAGTCATTACATGCAAGACATTCCCTGTACATAATAATACACCCTGACACTGACTATATAGACACAACATAGAGGGAAATATTATAGGAAGACTATTTCTAGGGTTTAACTTTCCATCACACCAAATTTTCACACCTGCAAAAAATGTCTGAAGACTGATATGGTCAATGTAGTCGCTGGAGCAAGTCCTTCCCTGAACTCAAAAGAAATGGCAATCAATGTCAGTCTAAAAGCTGCAGGTAAACACAACCTAAGATCTACATGTACAAAAAGGCTATAGCAAATGGCTACACAATCTATCACTTTCTAGTCCCCTAAATCAGTATTTACAAAGCAGCAAAATTCTGCACATAATTTACAAGATGGTGAATATTTACTCAGCCAGTGCATCTTATATACACTCCAGTAACCACTGCAACAGGATAAATAATAAAAAATGTCACCTGTAGTTATGGCATTATATGTAGCTACATTACAAAAGTCAGTACCTGCAAATGTAAATGGTGTATCTATTCATTCTACTACTTTTCACACTCACATAGCAATTCATATCCTGATCTGGTCTCTTTAGTTTTTAGGGGTCTTGCCAGGACATGCTACTCTGACTAGAACAACATCCTGCAAATTTGCAAGAAAAAGAAAAAACAAAAACAAAAAAACAAAACAAAAAAAAAACTTGTGCTTTGCATTTGCCATGCACGGTAACTTCCAGTATCTGTGTAAAAAAGTTGAGAGCAAAAGCTCTGACTGATATTTATATGCCAGACATGTATGATTTAGTGATGTAAATCACGAAATGATGGTAATGAATTGGAATATTGATAAAATCAGAAAGTTTACATGGATGACATGATAGGCTGTTTTGGGTCACATGACCAACTTCACTGAAGCAGTCACCTTAGCTTGATCAGAACTCTGGCTATTGGCTGCTGCAGATCACATGGCTGAAGAGGTACAAGTTATACTTTGCTCTGATTGGTCTTCAGTCTGGCAACTCCCTCTCTGCATTTCTTTTGAATGCTGATGTCTTCAATATGGGTCACAGGCAAGGACACCTGTAAAGACAAGGCCAGCATTCATCACGGACGAAAACTTCAAAAACAAGCTCTGATTCAACATTCTGCCACTTCTCAGGAAAGAGCACTTATGTGTTGCTTTGAAAACTCTACTCAACTTTGTGGCTAAAGGAGAGACTGGGTGGAGCAGACAAAATATTCAAACAATTGTCTGTGAGACTGCCTCTGTGATCAACATACTTGAAATAGTTATTCTATCACTTTACTTCAAAATAAATTAGGAATTCTGCCATAAAAACTTGAGGTTGGCTTAGTGTGGATTACCCCTTTCCTGCTCAACTTGTCCAAGAGCGCCCAGATGTAAACTGCTGTCTGCTTTCATGTTTTTAATTTAATTGGATGTTAATAGAAACCCTTTTTGTTGAAAAGCTTCGATAAGATCTATAACCCCAGGTCAACAGCTTTCCTTGGCATGGGCTGGGCATGTTGTGCCCAAGACACACCAAGGAAAGCTGTTAAGTCAGTCGTACTGTGATCAGGAAAGGGTTAACACAACAGGACATGACTAGTAATAAGAATGACCTGGTGTTCCGATGTGTGACCTACATCTACACTAGTAACTGACTAATGCAGTGCTATGAGACCTGGATCCAGATTAATAATAGACTAATGAAGTGTTGCAATATGTGACCTGGATCCAGATTAATAATAGACTAATGAAGTGTTACAATATGTGACCTGGATCCAGATTAATAATAGACTAATGAAGTGTTACAATATGTGACCTGGATCCAGATTAATGATAGACTAATGAAGTGTTACAGTATGTGACCTGGATCCAGATTAATGGTAGACTAATGAAGTGTTACAATATGTGACCTGGATCCAGATTAATGGTAGACTAATGAAGTGTTACAATATGTGACCTGGATCCAGATTAATGGTAGACTAATGAAGTGTTACAATATGTGACCTGGATCCAGATTAATGGTAGACTAATGAAGTGTTACAATATGTGACCTGGATCCAGATTAATGGTAGACTAATGAAGTGTTACAATATGTGACCTGGATCCACACTTGTAATAAATCACAGACTAATGGAGTGTTACAATGCGGGACTTGTATCCACCTGTGCCCAACACAATTTTTTTCTGGATTCACACATTTGTGACTGGCCAGGCAGACTAAATGACTGAAAACAGGCTGTGGTGGTATTGAAGAAAGGGCCCATTAATTGCATATGTAACTATGCATAAGCCATGGTCTCTTTAACAGGCAACTCTCTGATGTGTAAGGTTAAAATCACTGTCTTTCCTTTTTTTTTTTAATACATGCATCTTCAATCCAGTTATACCCAGTACAGAAATTTGTGCATGTTTTTTAACATTACCATCCAGGAAAAGAATATATTTTTGGAATATTCCAAGATTAAGCACTTAGTGTCCTATACTAAGGCGAAAAATCTGATGATAGGCTCAGCACAGGTAATTTCAGAAATTTCACACAATCAATTCTTTACATGCATATAAATGTACATCTATAATCTTCATACAAACTTCTGCATTTGGCCTTATAATTCAAGATACTGGATTGTGACTTTGAGAATTTTGGATACATATTTCTCTTGTTTATAGCCAGAATTAGTATTGCCGATAATATTGAAGTCCCACCTGGAAGTGCTGCGACCATGCCTGCATAACGGCAGAAAGGAAGCCATCCCGTTCTGAAGTAGCGTTGAAGTACAGAATCCAGTACTCACTGCTAACTGTCACCTCTTGCGACTCAAACTCCTGTACACAAACAAAACAGAATAAACAAGCAGCAGACATGTATTCATGAAAATGAGCAATTTAGACCAATTCCTTTGTTCCTTAATTATAGCACTCACCAGTGGAAACCCATCAATAATCCCTCTAGGATCCACTTCTCTGGGAGAGAAGCACAGCTGTACTGCCCAGCTGATATCCCTATGGTTGCGCCCTCTGGCTGCCAGTCTGGCTACTGATACTGGAAATATATCTCTGATACACCCATGTGCCCAGTTTTCTCCATACTTGGTACAGCCATCACGAGATGGTGACAGTGGGTCACTTACAAGGCCTGACACAATGCAGCATGGCACCTGTAGGTGGCACCACAGATAACCTCCCCTGGTATCCACCTGTTGTAGGTGGAGACACTTCAGGTATAAACAAAACCTGATTCACTCTTTGCTTTAAAATGTCATGTGACACATGACGCAAGTGCAGCCACCTTGCAGACTAGTGTATGTGACATGCCTTATAGGCAGAGTGTCCCTAGGTCTCCAGGGGACACTGGACCCAGTCGACCTGTGGTGACAAGGACCTTGGGTTTCACATGCATCAGAGGCAAGAAGCACTGGCTCAATGTCTGGGGGTGAGGACATTGTTTCTGCAAGACCACACAGTGTGGTCACTTGGCAGAACAGGCCACAGCTAAGGCACAACCAAAGTGTCCATCTGAAAACACATCTGGGTTGCAGGCCAGAATTAACTAGAGGGTAGGACTAGGTAAGGGTGCTGCGGCAGGCTGGCAGAAGAAGCAGCCTTCCCCTTCCTCCATTACCCAGGATGAGGGACCCTCTGGCCCACAGTGCCTGCAGGACCTGGGTGGGGAGCAGACCTCTCCGTAGCTATGGAGGCTGCTTCAGCTGCTTCCATGCACCCTTCTCCTATGCTCATATGCCCTGTTTTCCCTGTATTGGATACCAGGGATACAATGAGGACCAGGGTGTTCCTGTCATTACAACACCCCCATCTCTCAGACATAAGTCATACAGGTGAGATGTCCACCCCAAGAAACTAATCAGCAGCCTTTCAGATCAGTCATAACTTGATTACCATCTGTGTGGTGAAGTGAAACAAGAATGATATGTATGTCCTGTTTGAAAGCTGAATGGGACACACTTTGTTGACAGAACAATTTTTTTTTGTTTTGCTTCACCACACAGGTGGTGACACTTTTATCTTGTAACAGGTATTTATTCTCTTGGAGGCTGACAGTTAGGAATAATATCTGTAGCAGTGTGTTATAATATCTGTAGTGTTGTGTTATAATATCTGTAGCAGTGTGTTATAATATCTGTAGCAGTGTGTTATAATATCTGTAGTTGTGTGTTATAATATATATAGCAGTGTGCTATAATATCTGTAGTGATGTGTTATAATATCTGTAGCAGTGTGTTATAATATCTGTAGCAGTGTGTTACATGTATATCTGCTGTAGTGTCTTATAATATCTGTAGTGCGTTACACTTGTAGTAGTGTGTCATTGTATCTGATGTGTGTTATATCTGTAGTAGTGTGTTATAATATCTGTGGCAGTGTGTTATATCTGTAGTAGTGTTATAATATCTGCAGTAGTGTCTTATAATACCTGTAGTGTGTTATATCTGTAATAGTGTTTTATAATATATGTAGCAGTGTGTTATAATATCTGCAGTAGGGTTATGATATCTGTAGCAGTGTTTTATATCTGCAGTAGTATGTTATAATATCTGTGGTAGTGTGTTAATATCTGCAGTAGTCTTACAATATCTGTAGTGTGTTATATCTGCAGCAGGGTGTTATAATATCTACAGTAGTTTTATGCTATCTGAAGTGTGTTATAATATCTGCAGCAGTGTGTTATAATATCTGTAGCAGTGCATTATAATATCTGTAGTAGTGTGTGATAATATCTGCAGTAGTTTTATAATATCTGTAGTGTGTTATAATATCTGTAGTAGTGTGTTATAATATCTGCAGCAGTGTGTTATATTATCTGTAGCAGTGTGTTATAATATCTGTAGTAGTGTGTGATAATATCTGCAGTAGTTTTATAATATCTGTAGTGTGTTATAATAACTGCAGTAGTGTGTCCTAATATCTGTAGTGTGTAATATCTGTAGTAGAATTTTATAATATCTGTAGCAGTGTTATAGTATCTGAGGTAGTCTTATAATATCTGTAGCAGTGTGTTTGATATTTGCAGTGGTCTTATAATGTGTGTACAGTGTTATATCTGCAGTAGTGTGTTATAATATCTGCAGCAGTGTGTTATGATATCTGTAGTAGTGTGTTACAAACTCTGCAGTAGTGTGTTATAATATCTCTAGTGTTTTATATATGTAGTAGTGTGTTATAATATCTGCAGCAGGCTCTTATAATATCTGAAGCAGAGTGTTACAGTATTTACATGTAAAGTAGTTTCTTGTGCTGAGAATAGGGACCAGGAAATTCAACACACTTCTAACCCAACATAAAAACAGAACAACTACATATTATAACAAACAGAATAAATACACATTATAAGATAACAAACAGTATCCTCACAACATCAAAGCATTAATTTGACTGATTCCAAGAAAAGAAAACTGGAGTTAAAGTGTATCAGAGATATATTCCCTGATTGCTCCCATTGCAGCAGCTGTTACAGGATATTAAGCCCCCTGGACATGTATAAGCTGGGCACTGAAGCTTTGTTTCTCTCATGGCAAAGTCAGTCTCTCATGAGATTCCCTATACTGTTCCATAGATAATGTATTTTCATGCAAATATGTACAACTAAATACTTATTCAAACACTCACTAAAATAATGACAAGTATACATTGGAATTAGTTCTGTACATAATGCATATGGAAGTCACCACTGTGACGTTTACAATTACAATCAAGATGGCCACATATGTAACATGCTCTGTACATACTTTATAATTATGGAGTTTACCACAGTCAAATTGTACTCTCATAATCCTCTTATCCAGGAATAATTATAAATAGTTCACATTATGCAACTACTCTGAGAAGCAAAGTGCATATTTTCCTGCTACATAATTTATTTGGATTAAACTGCTGCACCTTAAAAGCCAGAGTTGTTGGCAAGTATTAACTGCAATGGTACCAAAGCATGAAGGCCTTGCTTACCCAGTGGTGTACACTATACACTAATATCAATGTCATCCATACTGAGGCACAACTCTACAGCTCATTGGCCACTGAAGGGATCATGCTCCTGTGACACTACACTGCACACAACAATAGATACTCTCTGCAGGGATTATGTATTCCCATGATACATCACTGCAGGGGCTAAATATTCCTGTGACACTACTCACCACCAAGCAGTAGAGAGTGACTGCAGGATCAGTCCTGACTGCGGTGACATCAGTAATGGAAGCAGACCCCAGTGTGCGAAAAAAGTTTGTCTGGACGTCCTCATGACACATCAGAATGCTGGTACCAGTTACCACACAACAACACGACAAACAACCACCACTGGGAATTGTCATCTGTAAGTACAGCAAAAGTACAATAGGGGACTGTAATTTGTAAGTACAGCAAAAGTACAATAGGGGACTGTAATGTGTAAGTACCGCAATAGTACAATGAGGAATTGTCATATGTAAGTACAGGAACAGTTCAATTGAGGATTGTCATCAGTAAGTATAGCAAAAGTAACTCAAGTGCATTAGGAGATTGTCATCTGTAAGTCCTGCGACAGTACAACAGAAAATTGTAATCTGTAAGTATAGCAAAAGTACAATAGGGGATTGTGATCTGTAGGTACAGCAGAAGTACAATACGGGATTGTCATCTGTAAATACAGAAAAAGTACAATAGGGGGCTGCAATTTTTCAGTATATCCAATGTACAAGCAGATATTGCCATCAATATATTTGCATAAAGTACAAAAGGATCCTGCATCTATAGGCATTGTGAAAGTAGAACAGGGGATTGCCCAAATATATGCAAAAAGTATAACAGAGAAAAGCATACCCCAACCCACCAATAAAACACAAGGACACCCAAACCCCACCCAACTCAACCTGAGAACTCAAAGTAAAACTGACCCCAACTCCCTCAGCCACTGCCTGACACAGGCTCTGGAGCCACTCCTGCGCTTCTGTGTTGCTGGCTGCCGACATCTGTAATGGAGTCCCGTCAGACAGGATCAGCTCAAAGCTGTGCTCTCGATCACTCTGAGGACAACGACGACACCCTCCACATTCCTCCCCACTGGAAACATCAAACATTTGTAATACAGCAATGAGATGTAGTATGGGGACATCTTACTAATAAATGTTGTTATGTGACAGTAGTGCAAATTAGTTGTAAAACAGAAACAACAACAAATCTTATTCAAATATAACGACAGATCATTACAAATACATGCATTCACCATGCAAAATATAGTTATTCAAAAATAATAAAAGACTGTTGTTGATAAGTCAAAATGCAAAATATGTTGTCATTCAGATATATCATAAATTAGTTTTATGGACACTCACAGCACAAAATGTGCTGTAATCAAGAAATTAAAATTTGTTATTAAACAGCACAATACCAAGTGTATTGTCATTTTTTTTAAATTAAAAATGAGATGTAACTGTCCCACAAAACAATAGCCAAATCATATAATCAAAGCAAAATATTACTTGATTCACATGGCCATTTTTACAAAACTTGAAGATACTATTCAACAATTAAAAGGTAATGTTAATAATAATATGGCTAATCAATTTGCATTTGCCAAATATGATTAAAACTGCTTTTTAGTGCTAACAATGTACTGTGACACTTGTCTGACACAAAAATGCTGTTACATAACAGGAAAAAAATATGATGACCTGAAGGTCTGTATTTTAAGACTCATCCTGCCACCACCCAGTGATTATCAACACTGTAATATGTCATGACGTGGTGGCAAATCGTTTTTTGAGACACTAGATGCTGACTTGGACACACAGAATGACACCACATGCCAACTCATCACTTCTCACAACACAAGCACTGGTGAGACTGGATGGTGCTGCCATCTAGTGATCACTGCCCACCACTAAAGCAGTGGCTAAAAATGTAGAGAGCTGCAGCCAAGTGATCACTACCTGAGACACATACATGCAAGGATCATTAGCTGACCACAGTCACTCAGCTAAACAACCTACTGATCTACTTTTATTATTTGATTTATCCTTTGGTCCTGACACATGTGTCATGAGAAGTATCAATACACCAAAACATTTCAGCATGGCTCTGAGACAGACATGATATGGCAATACCCAACTGGCCCTTGTACAGCCATGACACAAAATAAATTACACAGTAAAATTGTCAATCATACAACCCATTGAAAAAATAATTAAGCGTGTTGTGACCGTGCAACAAGAATAAAAATTTTCTGATACAACACCCAGATGAAAACTGAAAGCGACTTTCAAGATACAACAACTTTGATAAAAACCATAACTGGCTTTGAAGATGCCAGTCACCATACAAAACTTTCTTAAAATTTCATGCAGAGGTCATCCAATTCTACATTTTGCTCAGTCAGTGACTTCTGACTTAAAAGGTGCAAGGGAAAATGGCCTTTTTCACTCATTTGGGGAAAACTAAATGCAATGGGGATAAAATTCCCAGAAAAGCTGAATTCTGCATGATTTCAAATAGTTTGCATTGTAACTAGGCCCCATTCTCATCCCAAAATACAAACCAGGAAAAGGTTTGTAAGTGAGTATTTGATCAGCACCAAAGCTTAATTTGTCTCAAACTTGTATAATCTGCAATGGCCATTCTAACTTAGTGGCACTGCTTACACAGATGTCCAAAACGTACAATGTTCTTCTTTTCTTTAAAAAAACAAAACAAAAACGAAACCTCCAATTAATAACACTGAATTTAAATTGTTTGCATTAATATGCCTGCATGAAAATTTAATTTTGTACGAACCCTGGGCAGTAGTCTGGAGAAATGCATGCTTTATGGCAGTGACAGGACATGACCCTGTGGGACAGGACTTTCATGTATTGGCATGCAATTTTTTGGCATTAAAAATGACAAGAGTGCATGTGTCATGTCATACATATCCTTGGTTTATTGTCATTAAGACTATAATAAAGCCATCACTTAACTTTCTCTGGTACAACCATCAATGAATGCTGTGGACTTACTCTCAAGAGGGACTTCATGTTGCTAATGTACAGGGACAAAACAAAATATGTTACAAGTACAAGGTTGCTGATACTGCTACATTGCTAGTCAGCTCTTCCTGCCTTGTGTATACATGTCTTCCTCAGTGTTCATTGCTATTGTGTTTCATTATTTAGCAGTTTCAGTGCCAATCACGTCTAAAGTTGATTTACTTAAGTCAAACTAGTCTAAATTATCATTAGGATCTTAGATAAGTATTCCTCGTAAAAAGACCTTTCATTCAAGTACCAGCATGCCTCTAGTTCCAGAGAAAATATCCCAGGTCAACAACTTTTCTCAGTGCATTGCGCCCAATGTGTGCCTAGAAAAGCTGTTGACTCAGTCCAAAATTTGGCACTTAAAGAGTTAATTGTAAATCTCACTGTATTTTACACTTTCCTCTGTATGGGAGTTTTAATAACGATAACACTAATAATATTACAAGGTATTCCCATAATCAACGATTGACCAATGGGAGTGCAGAACAACAGGTCATAGTAATTCTGTCACAACCTGAGGCCAGTATTATGGCTTCCAACACCTCAAGTGATCACCACCATATGTACAGCACTGTTTCTATTTAATTGTATTGGATAGGCCTCCTCAGTAAATTATCATATCAGAAAAATGATTAAAACCTTTAGCTTGGGCGGTTTATGGCTGTACCCTGGCCTGGCTGCTGTTAGGGGGAGGGGGAGGGGGGTATGGCTGTACCCTGGCCTGGCTGCTGTTAGGGGGAGGGGGGTATGGCTGTACCCTGACCTGGCTGCTGTTAGGGGGAGGGGGGTATGGCTGTACCCTGACCTGACTGCTGTTAGGGGGAGGGGGGTATGGCTGTACCCTGGCCTGGCTGCTGTGGTGGTTGGGCGGTATGGCTGTGCCCTGACCTGACTGCTGGGGGGGAGGGGGGCGGGTAATGGCTGTACCCTGACCTGCCGGCTGTCACTACACCCTCACATTTGGCTGCAGTGTTTTGCCAGCAGGTGGATCCCGCCCCAGACACAGACCCCTCAGAGGCCCTGTTAAACCCTTTAACAATGTCATTTTAACAGGAGAGCACAGTCGAGAGAACAATGTACATTATTCATGCATATACTGTAACAGCAAAAATGTTAGTAACAACACCCGACCGATGCAAGATAACTTGGCAGCAAAGACACAACACAAATCTGATGCAGAAGACAGTGGTGCAACACAACATGATGTAGCATAAACCATGACAGCACAAACCATAATGCTGCTTCCTCTCTGGCACCAGGCAGGACAGTGAAACAAGATCAAAAATCCACGCAACTTATAGCATTGTACCAGCAAAAAGTTTTGCACTACACCCACTGACGGATCACTGGTGAACCACTGGTGGAGCCAAATGCCAGCACCACTGCCCACATTATACTATGAGTACATTTATTTTCAAGGGCATTTATTTTCACAGTTTTTGCATTTTGAGTCTTTCATTGAGACTTAAAATTCACTATTTTATTTTTACTTCCAATCAATGCCATGTTAAAAACTTTTTTTTCACTGTGTTCTTAATTTCACGGTTTTGAAGCATCAGTGAAATAAGCGAAAATAAGAACACAGCAAAATTAAATGAAATCACAGTATGTGTAATTAAAATAAGACTCCTGCATCATACCCAGGTGTGACCCACAGAATGGTACGAGCAGCCCCCAATGTCAGTAACATAAACCCTCCCTGGGGATCTACCATTATGGAGGTCCTTCAGGCAAAGGTACCCCTGGGAGACAACTCATGGGACCCACCAGGAATCATTCAAAAATGGCTGCAAGACTTTGTGTTAGTACTGTGTATGCCTACTCCCTCATCCTGTTATTGAGTATAAGATTTTAGGCCTTTGGTATAAATTCCTTAATTCCTGATTTACAATTAGGGAAGTAAGCTTTAAGTGTACAACTTACAGTAATCTTATGTCTCTAATTGATGGTGAAAAACATATACATATTATTGATAATGACAAGTCTTCATTCATTTAGGAATTAAATGTCATGTCAATTGTATTCATGAGTGGGTGACTTGCTGACAGGCATTTTAATGATGTCACGTAAAAATGCCATCATAAATTTGAAATCAAACAACAGATACAATTGAAAGGACATTCAATTCTTATATTTACATTCAAGAAACACAGTAGACTACTTTAATATTTCTGTCTTATCAGTTTATCTCATTATTCTTGTGATGCAAATAATTTGAACAAGCTAGGGGGAGGTGGGGAGATGTTCATAAGTGACAGATTTTAGGCCTACCAGCAGCAACCAAACTAGTCCTGGGGTCCTTACTGGTCTGTACTGCTAGAAGGTTACTATGAAATCGGCTGCTTCCATGGAAACATGAACATTCAAATGTTTCCTATTCTTCTAATGCTAAAGAAAATGCCAAATTTAAATAAAGACTGGGTCGACAGCTTACCTTGCCATAGTTTGGATATGACATGCAAAGGCTACTCTTGAGAATGTTTTTGACCGGGAACATGCTGTCACATTCACATTTCCCATCTCAAACATTCTTTCTTTGCAAAATTTGAATTGAAAACATTAAGACAATTATTGTCAGCACTTTTTGGGGGTGATTTGGATGGGAAATGGTTAATACACCATATTGTAACAGTTCAGTAGTCCTGTCTTGTAAGACCACTCTTAGGCATTGTGAAACTGTCATCTTTCATAGAAGGCATAATATGGAAATTGCAGAGAGAAGTTTTTCCTGAAAGTTGGGTCTGTCAAACAAGATGGTATCTTGTCACTGGTCTCATAACACAGGAACCACTGCAGCCCCACTTTTGACAGGCCATGTGCTTTTTAAGACTACATCCAACTGGTCCCTACTGCTATTTTTTTCAATGTTACTTGACCTCTTTTGAGAGACAACCTGTTTTACTGTGAATGCAACTTTAAAAAAAAAATGTATGTGGGTAGGGGTCTCTTTGAATGACAGGACTACTGTGACCATTTTTGGACTTGTCATATTGGAGGTACAATGAAACCTCATTATAACGACACTCAGATATCCAATATATTCAATATAATGACACAAATTTTCATGGGAAAAAGTTTATTTTCTTTACTATTTAATTCATTTATCTGACATATTCAGTTATCTGACACATTTCTTAGGAAACAAATGGCGTCATTATAAAGAGCTTTTACTGTACTTCAAAAACAGGACTACTGACCATTTTTAGATCTGTCATGGGGGAGGTCTTACAAAGATAGGACAACTGTTTATGGCCATGGACCTAACCCTTCAAGTGCTAATCATGGTTATAGTCGTTTTCTCATTACCATTAAACAGATAATGGTTAAAAATATCAAATTCCTCATGAAGATACCTTTCATTCAAATACCAGCAAGCCTAGTCTGAAGCAAAAAGTAGTCTTAGTCAACAGCTTTCCTAGGGACACTGCGCGCTTAGTGTCCCGAGGAACACTATTGATTCAATCTTAAATCAGCACTTTAAGGGTTTAATAATTGGTAAAACTAGTGAGACTAGATGGATGTCTACAGTCCACACAAGACGTACTTACTTGAGATGTACACACAGCTTAGGCAGACCCCCATCATGCTGGTCGTTGTACTGGAACAACATTCCGTCCCTACAGCATAAAGTAACATGTCATACACGGTTCATGTTTCACCATCCTATCAGTTATATCGTATCGTGCAGTTCAGAGTTTCAGCTCTGGACAATGGCATCATCTGTGACATGCTCATCATAGCAAGACATTTGTGAACATTTGCCCTTGTGGGCTTGCACCAGGAATAATTCAAGCACAGTTAGTTTGCCTGAAGCTCCTAAACTATGTCAACCAAACTCAGATTTCTTCTGCCAAATCAACTGTAAATATTGTTGTTGCATAATGATGATCAATACTTGATTGAAACTGAAGAATTCAAAAATTGCTTTGGCCAGTTTGGCTAAAAGATTGTAAATACTTCTAGCCAAATCCCACTTGTATTAGCATATTGCTAATTATGTCTAGTGACAGTCCAGTCTTCAAAACAAAGTTAGAAAACATTCAAATCACTTAAATGAATTACAGCAACATCATTGTTGCCCTATATTACCATGAAGGATGACCAAAAACAGATTAACTCATTCCACCCTAATGACGCTTTTTCTCGTTAATATCATAATGTCGTCTGACAAGTGTGTTTTACTAAATTAGGGATTATTTTTTAAACTTTTGGATAAAACCTGCATGGAAGATCATTCCAAATTATATGCCCATGGTCAACAGCTTTCCTTGGCATGCTCTGGGCGCACAAAGCGCGTCAAGGAAAGCTGTTGACTCGGTCTTTGATCAGGGTGACATGAGTTAGTGGAACATCAAGTCTACACACCTTAATGTCACTGAAATCGTCGGAAAATCCGACACCATACTATGCTTTGAAACACTGCCCATATATCAGTTCTGTAAAGTTGAACACAGAGTTCTAACTGGATTGATGAGGGACAAATATCCTGATACACACTCACTTGAGGACAAAGTAGGCAGGTCGCCACACACTACCCAGGAACATGGTGCTTTGTGTCTTCACCAGCAGGATGCCCTCCTTGCGGGGCCCAAAGGTCGGCAGAGCAGAGCTAAGTGCCTGCGAATCTTCCCAGTGGGTCAAGACATAACACAGTAGCGACACATCAGACACCTGCTAACAGACAAATTGCGTTATCTTGACAGGTGTCCCTCACAAAGAGTAAGTTGGCTACTTACTCTAGTTATCTCCCTATGATCACATAGACTCATTGGCCACTTATTCTATATTATCGCTATAATCACAAGTCTGGCTACTTAGTCTGTCTTATCCCTGTAAGCACAGTCAGCTGGAGTCATACATACTCGGCTTTATCCACGTGATCAGAGTAAGCTGGCCCTTTACTTTATATCTGTGATCAGTCATTTGGCTACTTACTCAATTTTATCCCCTTATAATCACTGAAAACTCAGCACAGTGCTCCTGGGCAACCACACTCAATGTGCACTGGGTCCAGCTTAAGGTGACACCTGGTGGTGGATGCTGCACTAACAACCCAGATGCGCTCTATTTCAGAAAGCCATGACAGAACTTTCCTGCCATTATGTTTGTTTCAGCTGTGCCTTTGTCTCAATTCTGCTTTCCTGTCTAAATTTGGCTAACATTTTGAAATGGAGGATCTGTTCTTCCTGACCTAAAACATGTTTTTAACAAAGAGGATTTAAGGCTATGTAGCACAGAGGGACATAATAGCAAGTAGAACAAGCTTTATATATAACACATGAGAAATTTTGTCAAGTAAGGTACTTCATCAATTTAAGCTTACAGTCTATGCAACTTGAAATACGTGGTCAAATCCAAATTATCATCATCAATCATCACTAGCTCCCTAGCACAGTGTTTGGGAACCCATTCACGTAGATCATTGATTCACATTAAGTTCTCTCATTCGCTGCATTTGGCATTGCCAGTTTTCCCAGATTTAACATCAATTGGGTGAGTTTTTTGTTCATCCAAGGTCACAATTTTCTCCAATTATCGTCATTCTTTTCGTCTGTGGAATTCAAAACTTCAGGTTAGCCTGGTAACAACTGCACATGACAGAAGTTTCAGAATGCCAATCACTGTGTGACGTAGCTATCTAGGGGTGGCTTTTTGCATGTAGATCATGACGTCGAGGCTCCAACGGGCATGCTGCCAATGAACGCTCAGATTAGTGGATGTCGCGTGAGATTCCAACAATCACCATTCATACCCACTATGTCTCTGCCACAGGTTACAACTATTTCAATAGGGATTTAGAGATCTTGGGCACACTACTTAAATTTGTGGAACAGTGTCTAACAAAGAGAAAGGCTATACGACAGTCCGGTTCATTCAGCTAGTCAAGGTACTATGGCCTCGCCCCTCCAGACTGGTTTAGTAAATGGCTGCTAGAGGGACCTACGACCAGGTGTTTTCCACCTGGTACACAGACGTTATTGTCAATACTTGGTAATGCTGCCATTCCTCCTAGGCTATTCCTACAACATATTTAGTATAAATGCTCCGCTCCCTACTAGGTTGAAACTACTTCCATAATATTTGGACATCTGACCCACCTCTGTTCGACATTCACCAGCAGCCCACTTGCGCATGGCTATCTTCTGTGTGGTGGCGTCAGTGAGTACACTGAGTCGCGGAAGGTCCAGCTCACTGTGGCGTATGGCATTGTCAAGGTGTCCCATGATGCATCTGTCATACAAGCAGAGGAAGTCAGAATGGAGGAACTTGATAATCACGACATCAAACAATGTCACATTCCAGGAAAAAATATTAGCATGCTAGATTCAAGTTCTGACCCCAAAAAATATTAAGAACAAGAGATAATAATTACCTTTATACACTATGGAATCATATTACTGTATAGGGTACTTTCTGTGCCAAAAAATAATAAAAGCCAGTAACTAATTATTATAATAAACATAATGACATACACACAGCAAGATGTACGTTTAGAACTTTTTTTCATATTACAGCTACAGTGGTCCCCCTCTTATAAGGCCACCCCAAATCGGCCAAAAAGGGGCCTTATAAGAGGGGTGGCCTCTCTATAGGGGGAGAGTATAATGGAAATACCATACTTTCTGCATAAGAATGATAGCCTGTGGTTAGAGGGGCCTCATACGAGGGGGACCACTGTATATTCTCTTTCTGCCAGACACATCAGGCAACTTGGCAATAACTCAAAGACAGACACAACAATTAACCCTTTGAGTGCCAGTCACGGCTTAAGCTGTGCTGATGAAGCTGGATTACTGTAATGATTCCAGATTCACATTCCTCATTAAAAGACCTTTCATTCAAGTACCAGCATGCCTATGTTCCCAGTGAAAAATTTGGTCCAGGTCAACAGCTTTCCTTGGGGCACTTTCCGCGCAATGGGCGGAAAGTGCCCCAAGGAAAGCTGTTGACTCAGTCTCTAAATTGGCTCTGTAAGAGTTAAGAAATGAGGGTCGTTTTTGTGTGTGTAAAGACATAATATGCCAGATGTTTACAAGCCGATCCCATGAGAGACCACCTGGCCTTTACAACTGTACTTAACATAATGACGCGTGAAATTTAATACATAGAATTAAGAGAAATGACCAGAAACTGATTTGCCCAGCATGTTAAAGTGTAAAGTTCCGAAAACCCCAGGGGAGCGTGACACGTGTTATGTGTTATGGTCCCATAACACACAAGGCTCATGTGTTATGGTCTTATAACACACCAGGCTCTCTCCTATACTTGCAATGTTAAAAAATTGATTGAATGTAAATACATGTAAATGACAAACACAAATTTCAAGTGGCTAGAAATCGGTAGTTCTGTGGTATAGCTCCAATGTACATGTAACATAGTAGTCCCTACTCTCAGTTACCTCTCCATTCAGACCCCCTGCCTTTTAAGACCACACTCTACCAGTCCCTTAGTCTACCTTTCCATGCTATTTTACCTCCAATGAGAGACCACCTGTTTTACAAGACCACTTTTAGACTTTTCCCAAGCTTGTCTGTCAAAAGAGAGACCTGTATGTAAATCTATCTATAATATGTTAAGACATAATATGCTAGACGTTCACAAGCCGATCCAATGAGAGACCACCTGGCCTTTACAACTGTCCTTAACATGACCTCTGTCTTATCTTTTCCATAATATTTTGACCTTCATAAAATAAAAATCATCTGCCTCATGTGAGCACTTGTAGACCTATATTTGGGGTGGTCTCTCAAAAGAACAACTGCACATCTACATGCACAAAAAGCAAACTATGTGTATTTACTTTGTCAGTACTTCATCCCCAGTGGTGAGCCAGTACTGTTTTCGCCGATTTGTACACACCAGGTTTATTATCTGGTAGTTGATGCTCAGCTGAAATATGATCAATTCAACAAGAGAATTATGGTATATCAATCAAAAACTTTTGTTACACCATAATATCAAGGAAAAAATAAAATTTTATAATTCATTAATACCTAAATTGTACAAGTATGAAAATATTGGCCATGGTTTCACATTACCTCACAACTTATCAGCACTGCCTCTGTTCAGGGACTGCTCTGAACATTAGCCAATTAGTCAAATGCTGATGTGTTTTTAGTTTGGCTTAGGAAATGTGTAAATGTCTAAAATTGTTCTAATTCAATTATTAAAAGGCAAAGACAAAATCTTTTTTAATTATGCCCATAATTCCAAATTTGGCCACAGATTTTTAAAGTCTAGATTTCTCCATGTTTATTTTGATCAGTAAATGACTGCAATTCATTATTTTGTGTCTCAAATACTTTAATTTGCAACCAGTGACAAAACGGATGGAACAAAAATGTCTCAGCCTGTGTATATAATTTTGGTAATGCAATGTAGTTCACTGATCTGTCACAAGGTGTCCCTGCAGTTGTGTATTTTCACATATGTCCTGGTGCTATGTTTCATCACCTGACACACACTTGGTACTCACAGACACATAGTCCAGTTCTCTGTACTGCACAGTGGCCTCTTTCTGGTACTTTGTGTCACCCAGGCTAGTCTTCAGTAGATACAGCGTCCTATTGGTCAGTAAGACATACATTGGCTGTACATCACCCTCACTGTGACCAAGAGTTGTCTGGAACATCTGCATCAATAACCAATCAAATCTGTGCATTTGTAAACAGAAATATCAGCAGCCAATCAAATTTATACATTTTTTAACAGCCTAACTGTAACCAGACATATCCAAATGACTGGTTGTAACATCCTCCGAAATTTTCCAAATGTAAAATTAGACCTATAACATTTCTTATGGTCACTTAACATTTTTCAACCAAAGAAACTTCCCAGTCTTGGCATGATTTAATATCTATACACGTATACATTGCCTGGACTAATGTATATACTAACAAGATTGTGCAATTTTTCTTTTCTTGCTGAACACTGAATAAGCAGTGAAACTTCAGTCATATGATCACTGTTCAGTAGAGTGTTAACTTCTAACATGTTCAAGATACCTGACTGTTTATCCTCTGTTAAGGTACCTGACTTTTAGCATGTTTAAGGTAACTGACTGTTCACCCTGTATTAACTTTTTCAGTGCTGTGAAGGTATTTTACTGTACCTGACTGTTAACCCTTTGCTAAGATACTCAACTTTTAAGATAGCGCAGGTACAGCTACTCACTTATGGGACTTTGGTCTTCAGAGTGGTCCCTGGCCTTGGTTTTTACATTTGGACCACTAAAACTATACATATTTCTTTTGTTCAAGACGTGTAGATTGCATTTGCATAAAAGAAATAGGGACGTTGCATGTTTTTCTGGTAAAAACAGGAGTTTTGCAGAAGGGTCTGAGTTGGAGATTCTTCGCGTCTCATGGAAAAAATATTGAATGTAAAGCCTTGAAAGTTTGTTGAAACCTCTCAAAACCTAAAACACCCTCTCTGAGAAAATTCTAATGAGTCAAAAGTCTTGATCATTTACATGTAAAAACTGGTGAAAATCTAGTCTTCTCCCCTGAATTTCCTTTCTTGTGACCCCCTGAAAAAAATCCTAATGCAAGCACTGCTACCATCGTCAGTAATACCCCTCAGCTGTGATGAAATGCCAGGACGTCCACACTAGGGGGATCAGCCTCACCTTGATTATCTGTTCCTCTGCGTCCTGGAACAACTCCAGCATAAGCACCAACTTGGCATTGTTGTCCAGCCTACAGCAAAGATCACAAGGTCAAGGTCACTCATACATGTAAATGTTTTGGTGCTACATCTCATAACACATACACCCTACTTTGTTCTGTCACAAAATCTGGTAAGTTCACAAGTGTTTATAAATCCATCACAACAACAGCTATGGAAAACAGCCATCAGCTGACATTTGAACTCTGTCTATCTCTGTACTGTTGCTAAGGATCTGGACAAATAATACAGTAGTGTATATCTCCATTTTGACGGGAATTCTAGCTCCACATGGGTCACACAGGGAAATACATTCTATGACCCCACTGCACTTTTGAAATGATGTGGATGCAAATAAAGATCTGCATTATGTTTGACATCCCGTCTTTGACACGCTCAAGCAGCCAGTTCAAATTACACACATTAACTCTTTAAGTGCCAAATTTTGAACTGAGTCAACAGCTTTTCTCTGGAACTAAAGGTATGCTGGTACTTGAATGAAAGATCTTTCTATGAGGAATTCCAATCCAAGATCCTAAATGATAATTCAGACTAGTTTGACTTTAGTAGATCAGCTTTAGACATGATTGGCACTGACAAAGTTCCATGATCATGGCAGTGACATCATGCACCTGATGTTGACTGGCACAACAAAGAATAATATTAGACCTTAAGTATCATTCACATGACTGAAAAATAATGCATTGCTCTTACTGAGCTTACTGGCATTACAAATTCTGTCTTCTATCACTCTCTTCCAATTTGGGCCTGATGTCATCTTTTCTAGTATCTTTCCTTGATACTGAAGTCAGACTGGCATGCTAGACATACAAACACTTAAGAATCAAATCTTTCATAATAGCACCATTGCAATTTGTCCTTTCAGTACTGGGGAGAAATTAACTCCAGTAAACAACACTAAATGTTAACTTTTACTTTTATCCATTATTTTTTTTTCATGCAATATAACATCTGTCAAAGTAAAAAAGGAGCTCCCAGGCCACTGAAGCCATGGTAAATACACAGAACTTACTGCACTTCTCCATGATGTAACATGTCTCTGGGGCCCTTTATATCACTGTTACCATGGTTACTACCCTCAGACAGCCTTTTTCCATGATCCTCAACATTGTTGCTATAGTTACTGGCCAATGACAAGCTTTTTTCACTGTTTTGTTTTGTTTTGGACACACTGTTCAATGTGTCTTCAGCAGGTCCTCTGCTGGGACCAGCTCGGCTACTGTCAAGTTGTAGACTACCAGTCCTCCCTGCTGTCTCACGCCTATTCCCAGCCTTTGAGCCAGGCATTCTGAGGTCTGCACCATCCCGGCTATCAGTGTCCTTTCCACTTTCAACAACACAATTCGTACTTTTAATACTAGAGGTAACTGGACTGACAGTAATACTGCAAGGATTTTGTCCACTCGGGTCAGCTTTTGTCTGACCCAGTCTGTCATCAACACTGTAAGTATTTTGTTCATTTGGGTCTGTGGCATTTTTCTCACACAGCTTGTCTGGGTTACTTGATGCATCTGACGAGCTGTTAGGATCTGCAGACCTAGTGTCTCCAGAACCAGACACATAGCCATTATCTACCAATTCCTTCTCCTTGGATACATTTGAAGACAAGTCGTGTGTTACTTGTGACTTGCCACTACTTGGCAGTTCTTCAGTAGTCTTTACTGCTGACACACCCAAGCAATTACCTACATCGTTGCAATCTTTTACCAGTTCTGATTTTTCACTAACGTCTTTGGAATCTGCAGGATTTAAACTCTCCTGGTGTTTTGCCTGTCCACTGCCACCTGGCAACATTACACTGTCTGCCATTTCTGGGGTCACAGGACTAGGGGTCATTGAACTTGATGACCTCCCAAGGTCATTGTCCATTTTTTTCTTATGTAACCTCTTCTTCTTTGATTTCTGACCTTTTGACTTGACATGTATGACCTCTAGGCTTGTTGTGCCAATGTCAAGGTCAGGTGATGTGTCAAAGGTCATACTCGATATTCGGGTTATACGTGACTGCTCAGACTCGGAAAATGACACCATGCTTGTGTCAATAGCTGAATCAGTAAAGTCTGTGTCATCTGGGTTACTCTGAATATCATCCCTTGTGACATCACCATTGATGTCTGTGTGTCCTTCCCCTTGTGAAATGGACCTGAAGTAGCCCTGTAGGTCAGCAGAGGTTTGACTGCAGCTGTCAGTGTCAGGTAAACTACGGTGGGAATCTGGAGTGGCTGTGGAATTCTGAAAACACATTATGATCAAGATTTAAGTCACCTGCTTGCTGTAATTTTATCTAAGTGTCAAGTCTCCGGATAGAGCATGCCATTCAAACAGCAATCAAGAGAAATAAGCACCCAAAGAGAACCTGGATTTGCTTAACAACTGACTCCCCAAATCTATCATTTCATGCATGAAAAATTTGACCTGAAACATAACGACATCGTCATCCTTAAAAAGGCACACCCCTAAATTATGAACATTAAAAGGCATCATCAAAAATCATAAGGTTCACCTTAAAAGTCCCATCCCTACACTTTATAAATTACTCTTTGAAAAAATTATCAAAGGATGGCTTCATACACCTTATCCTCAATGACTTACCCATGCCAAAAAAAAAAAAAAATCTAAGTAGGTGGCCCACCACCCTCTACTTCTGAGCAAGTAATTCCATTTATTTCCAATGAGACCAGCATGACTACCTTCAACAATCCACAGATTTTCAAAGCAAAATATTTGCCAGGAAGTGTACTTTTGATGCCTCATTTTGGACCTTACTTCCTAGACCTTGAGTCTTAACCCTTTCCCCCTTGAATTAAGACTGAGTCAACAGCTTTCCTTGGCATGGGTTGGGCACTAAGTGCCCAACCCATGCCAAGGAAAGCTGTTGACCTGAGGCATGTGGTCTTGATAAGTCTCATGTACATTTCTCAGTCAAATTGTTTTTCATAACTGTTGAAATTAGTTGAAAACACTGAAGCAGACGACATTTGACCACCAGCCGGTTTTGGCCGGTTTGAGGGGGAAAGGGTTAACTCTTTCAGTGGCAAATTGTGGACTCAGTCAACAGCTTTCCAAAGCATGCTTTGGGCACCTAAAGCATGCTGAGGAAAATAGCATTCAGGGAACGGATCACACTCAGCGCCCACAATCTTTTTCCTCTTAATTCTCCAATTTTTTCTCTTTTTTTTTCTTTGAGACTTCGCAGGTGCCATAATACGGTGTAACTCCACCAAAAAAACTGATGAGGCTGTAATGAATCCTTCTTGAGATATTAGGGTAACCTGGTTGCCCATCTCTATGCCACTCAGACAGCCTTCGAATAAATACTTCAGAAGTTTCATAACAAGTTTAAAGATTGAAAGAGGAAGCTGGTTTTCATTATGAACATGGTCCATTATAATATGCATCTCTGATAAAAATTTGGTGAAGCTATGATGAATCGTTGTTGACATATTATAGTAACGTCGTCCCCTTGTGCGCCACTCAGATGGCCTTGAAATAAATAGTTTAAAGATTCATCAAAAGTCTACAAAGACAAAGAGGACACTGGTTTTAAATAGGAATCTGGTCCATCATAAGATGCATCTGTGACAAAAATTTGGTGAAGCAGCGGGAAATATTTTTTGAGATATTGCAGTAGCATCGTCATGGTTGACGCCACTCAGATGGCCCTCAAATAAATACAGTGGTATCTGCTGTATGTGGCCACCCCTCTGCCAAGAGAGCGGCCACATACAGCAGGTGACCTGTCACCACAGGGAAACCATACAAAGAAATTGACTCCTGTGTCTGAGCCTTGTGACCACAAAAAGCAATGAGGCTGCTCACAGCAGTGGTTGCATACACCAGGTACCACTGTACATTAAAAGTTTCATAAAAAGATCTAAAATAATCAAAAGAAACTGGTCTTCAATGGGAACCTGGTCCATCATAAAGTTCTTCTGCGACACAAATGTGGTAAAGTTATGGGGAATATTTTTGGAGATATTATGGTAACCTGATACACTTGTGTACCACTCAGGTGGCCTTGAAATAGATACTTTAGAAGTTTCACCAACAGTTTTAAAATAAGAAGAGAAAGCTGGTTTTCAAAAGGAACCAGGTCTGTTATAGGTGCATCTATCAAAAGTTGGTACAGTTATGGTGAATATTTTTTGAGATGTAATGGTAATGTTGATAAGACAGATGGACGTCTCTACTATGATACACTTATGTAGAAAAACATGACCCATATTCATAGATATCAAACCCAACAATGACAGCAAAGAGATTCCAGAGTTACCAAAGCATCAACATTCATCTTCCAATACCAATGTGAACAAACAAATTTCACTCCTGACTTGAGACAGGCAGTCACCCACAAAAGGCAACTGGTGGTTTTAAACCAGTCCTCTCAACCTTTGAAATATTCTTCACTAATTACAGGCTACAGTGTTTCCAATATGCACAGGCCCAACCACTCAAAATCCAAATTTTATTGCTTCTGCAAAAGATAAAGGAGAATTTGTAGGCCTATCATTATTTTGGTTCTTCTGACTAGTTCATCAGCTGAGTTATAAGCAAAAGTAGAAAGTAGGCCTATATCGTTTTTGTGATATCTTTAAATCTGGAATATTATCTAATTAATAAGTTAAGTGATTGAATCACTGTTATAGAGTATCAAATGCAAGGAGTAGACTTCTACAAGTCCGGACAGATGGATGATGTATGGGAGGAAAATACCCTCTGGCGCTTTATGTGGCGAGGGTGAAAACTGTTGACTTTGACTATTTTATTCCATGTACTTGTAGGCATACTGGTACTTGAACGGAAGCTCTTTTACAAGAAACATGAATCTAGCCTCCTTATTATAATTCAGAGCAGTTTGTTTTGAGCTGTTTGGCTTCAGTTGCAGCTGTCAATGAAAGAATTAATGTGTTCATACAGTACATGATTCAGTAGTTTATTACACAGAAATGCTCAGAGTGTACTGGGACGTGGTGTGTATTTTGTTGTTGTGTCAAGTCACCTGTGACAGCGTACTGTCCATGCTGCAGAGTGACACTCGCTCACTCTCCTCCTCTCTCTGTGCTGGCTCCCTCACTCGTATGTGGCTGGCAAGGTCAAGGTATGGCACGTCCTGGAAGGAACATAATGACAGTCAGTGACACAAGCCAAGCACAGAATATTATTTATTATTATTATTATTTATTTAGTGACTGATAGCCCCCCAAGAATACAACAAAAATGAAAAACGCAAATAAACAAAATTTAAATGGACTTGCTGCATTACTGGTGTTTTTCAGAAATATCTGACAAATTTCTTCATAACATATGGTGCCAGTGTTTATTTTTAAATTGAACACAATCATGCTTATTTTTGTTGATATTTTTGGTGTCTGTTGACATAATCTGCATGAACAGCCATTGCAAAATGAGATAAAACAATAACTCAAGAATATGATTGCCTGTTCTCAATTAAAACAAAATCAAATGACACAACTGTAGACCAAGACAAACATAAACTGTATTGCACTTCAATACACTCTAAGTCATGTACCAGTTATCCACAAGACTTCACATAAATGTATTATGCATAAAAAAAATAAAAATTAAAAAAAATTTTTTTAAAAAATGGGGTGGAGTCAAATTTGTCATGTAGGAAGCAGACTTGAATCTGCTGAGAAAAAATACATGGGTGTGGAACAGTAAGCCACAGACACAATGTATGAAGCTTGAGGGGCTGATGTATGATGTGCAAGCACGAAACATATTCCAATTAAAAATTAATGCAAATGTCTGCCTCATCTATTTTTTTTCTGATCAAGAATAATATGGAGTACTGTTAGTCAAATTACTTTTCTCAGCATATTGTGGATGTACCCAACAACGTTACTGACTCAAGTCTCCAAAGGTTTAAAATTAACCCACTGCAAAGCAAAATACGTCATTCTTTTACACAACTGATCATTTTTCAGGCATAATAAAACGGACAAGACCCCAACCAATTTGTGAGCTTACTGAGAATGGGCTGACCAGGAGCTATATACAACTGTATATATAAAGCACTGAATTAGCTCTTTCAGTGCCAATCACATCGAAAGTCGATCTACTGAAGTGAAACTAGTTTGAATTATCATTAGGATCTCCCATTCTTATTCCTCGTTAAAAGACCTTTCATTCAAGTACCAGCATGCCTCTAGTTACAGAGAAAATATCCCTAGTCGACAAGATTTCTCAGCAGGCATTGGGCGCATTGCTCCCAATGCATGCCGAGAAAAGCTGTTGACTCAGTCCAAAATTTGGCAGTGAATGGGCTAACCTGGGGTCATCTACATTCTACACGTAAATGAATCCTGCCACATCTTATCTTACTGTAAACATGTCCAGTTCATCTCGTATTTGCTTTTATCACAGAAATGTCAACTGTCCCTCATCATCATGGGCAATGCCTCAAATTTGCTGAGCACTATATTCTTTGTTAATGATTTGTGTCCCTAATGGTCTTAACTACTTGTCCATGAATGACACCTTGAATGTTGATATCCCAGTTATCACTGTACTACATATGTTAGAAATGCTAAATTAACTACCACACAAAATTGAAAATTATTACAAATCATCGTAAATTATATTCCCCATATAAGATGACATCACCACAAGATTACATGTCTGTGACAAATGTCCTTTGAACAATTAAAGGACTTCAGTACCTACCAAATTAAATGTTTTCTGTTCACATGCTTTGGCAAGTATTTATTTAGGAAAATTATTAGTTTATTGATCACATATATTTAATTTTGAAACATTTGCTCTTTGGATATTTCTAAAAGCTGCAGATGTATCAACAGAACAGAGCTTCAGATTCACTCATTTGTTCCAGTACATTTGATGGTCTTTTGTTCACAATGTTCTCAACAAAACTGTTTTTCCTATTTAAAATGTGGGTTCAGTGCCTGGTCATTATTTCATCACAAACACAGACAACAGCTGCATTCATGGAATTGAGTTATGAATGCAGAATTTATGAAAATTAGTTTTATATTTTAAAAAATGCAGGAAATGCAAAAAAACAGCACGATTCTACTCAGTAAGACAAACAACTGAAACTGATTAATAGTAAGTTACATAATAGTGTGGACACAAAATGCAATTGATAAATCTGGTAAAGTCATGGTCCTCAGACGGCAGCTGGAGCAAGTTATCCTAAATTCCAATGTGCCCAGTGAAGACCCTGCATGAGATATACTCTTGCTTGGTATATATTTCAAGGCATCCTACATGTAATCACTAGCGTATTCACACGAAAGACTTTGAAGGAGATATACTTTTGTTTAGTCTTCATTTTGAGGCATCCTACATGTAATCACTCAGGTATTGTACACTAAAATACGCACCACATCCAGCTGAAAGGACACAAACTCCAGACCCGAGGCCAAAGTGATCAGTATCTGTAGCCTCTGTAAGTAACAAGATACAATGTCACTCCAGGTATCATCTTGTGTTGTTTCCACAATAAACAATGTCACTTCATGTATCATGTTGTGTTATGTCTAGTTTCCACAATAAACAATGTCACTTCATGTATCATCTTGTGTTATGTCTAGTTTCCACAATAAACAATGTCACTTCATGTATCATCTTGTGTTATGTCCAGTTTCCACAATAAACAATGTCACTTCATGTATCATCTTGTGTTATGTCCAGTTTCCACAATAAACAATGTCAATTCATGTATCATGTCGTGCTATGTCCAGTTTCCACAATAAACAATGTCATTCCATGTATCATGTTGTGTTGTGTTGTGCCTACTTGTTTCCACAATAAGCAATGCCACTCCTTGTATCATGTTGTGTCTACCTGTTTAAACAATACATGATGTCACACCACGTATTATGTTGCCATGTGTCTACTTGTTTCTATTTAATAAATCTTTTTATACAACTAGCTGCTCTGAAGAAGGAAGAAAAGAAGGTATTTGAAAGAAGGTATTTGTATGAGCTTAAAAATTAGTAGCAAAACACAGCACACAAAAATATTAAATATGCAAGTCTTGTTATCAGATAATCATATAATACGGATCCAATACCTACATGTATACAGTGTGATCCACCTGTTGATCTGGTACAAAGTATATCGTGATCTACCAATTGATGTTATATTAAAGGTACATCATGCAAGAGAGTAAAAGCATATCGTGCAGTCTTCCTCTTGATCCAGTACCAATAGTATATTACACAACCTACCTGTTGATCCAGTACCAATAGTATATTACACAACCTACCTGTTGATCGAGTACCAGAGCCTCTTTGACATAGTATTTCTTGATCAGCTTGACATGCTCCGCAAAGCAGCGCAGATAGCTCTCCAGCAGGTGGTCACTGAGGGCCAGGTAGAGCCATGCCCGACCTGTAACACACCACCCCCATGTAGAAGTCAAGTGTAACTCAAGTGATACATGCAAAATATAACATGACCAGCACAATGACTCTCACAGTCAAAACATTTTTCCCACCCTACAGAACATGCTACAGGTTTCACAAACAGATCTCAGGTCTAACAAACTCTTGTTCAGAGCTTCAGTCCTCAGCCAAGCTCTTGTGAAATGTCATTTGTCTCATTTTCTAATTCACCTGTTCTGCCAATTTAACTACCTACAATTAAAACAAAATTCTGGATTGCTTACAGGACAAGCTCTTCAAATTTAGAACTTGCCCGAATTGAAATTTTACTTGTCCTACATGTGGGTAATAGAACATGCAAATTTGCTAGCCCTGCATCTAAAGCATAATGTAGAAAGCTGAGCATAGATACATGTATATTCATATATACAGACAGTGAAACCTCAGTAATATGATCCTCAGATAGCCAACATATTTTAATACCACAAGTTTTGAGTGACTTCAAGCCCAGTATATTTGTAATTTGACTCGTGTAGCTCACATACAGATACAGTGACACCTGCTGTATGTGGCCATCCCTTCTGCCAAGAAAAAGTGACCACATACAGCAGGTGACCTGATACCACAGGTAAACTTTACAAAGAAACTGACTCCTATGTCTGAGCCCAGTGACCACAAAAAGTAATGTGGCTGCTCACAGTAGTGGTTGCATACAGCAGGTACCACTATAGTGGACACATTTTTCAGGAACTGATACATGTGTATGTATTGCAAACTATAAATATCATTGAGCTAAAGGTTATTACAGTGAAATCTTTCTAACCAAACACCTCTCTATACTGAACACCAGTTCTCGGTCCCAAAAATATACTTCCAATGTAAGCAAACTTCCCTATACCACACACGTCACTGCACTGAACACTTTTTTCCAGTCCCAAGGGTGTTTGGTACAGAGAGGTTTTACTGTATATTTAATGTTCAGAATGAGCGGGACTCGAACATGCACCCTTTGTCACCAGTCGCCTAGCTGAAATGGGAAACGCACATATACACTACACCAAATCCCCATTCTTAAAAAGAATGGTTCAATGGAGGTAGTTATGTGCGAGTACCATATCAACACGGTTGTGCACTATAAGTACTGAGTCAGCAGTTATTTTCAGAATCGGGGATTTAAATCCACCAGCATTAAGGAAATGCCTGTATTTACAGTGTCTGTCTCACATTTTGTGTTCTTTGATTTTGGGCATTCCTTGTCAACAATACATGTGTAAACAACAGTACAATTGTTGTTTTCATGCATCTACTCATAGGCCCTCCAGTTATTGTCAGCATCTGATATGTGTATCTGTTGTTACATGGACAACAGGCAATATTTGTGTATATTTTTCTGGCTTGTCTACAGTTCATGTAATAATAGCCAGTCAGTGACTAACTGGTCCTGGCTGACTGCATTAAGCTGTGCTCATCGTGTGGACATAACACACTGCTCTTGTCATTATAACCCACAGACTCATTCTTCTCCATTTGACACATTTCATTTCTCACACTGATTGGAAAACAAACAGAGTCTGCAATCCATTTTTTTTCCACATGTAGGGTGGTGTAGAGGTTAACCACAACATACTCTACAGACAACATGACTGTAGTGTGCGGACACAGATTAACATCCCTGGCTTTTTGACTGTGACACAAACAAGCCGGAGTCATCACGATCAATATTACATTAACGCAACACACACGAAAGGTCAACGTTCATCTACAGACTCATGTAGCACTGTCTGCCAACTGTCTCACAGATTTACTATTTTTGCGAAATATTTTATGCCAATTATCCATACAGTGGCCCATCTTAACCCTAAAAGAGCTGATTTAAGATTGAGTCAACAGCTTTCTTCAGCACACTTTGCATGCATTGTGCACAGTGTCCCGAGGAAAGCTGTTGACTACGACTACTTTTTGCTTTAGACTAGGCTTGCTTGTATTTGAATGAAAGGTATCTTCACGAGGAATTTGAATCTTTCAACCAGTATATGTTTTATGGTAATGAGAAAACAATTATACCAGTGATTAGTGCTTTAAGGGTTAATACATGTACATATAGACCACTACAATGAGAGACCAGCAAACTAGAAAAAATTACGTCTTCAGGATACTTTGCTTATTGCGTTTCATCTTATTTATACCTCCTATGAAAGACCACCTGTCGTCAGAGACCAGTTTGGGTATCCTTAGGGATGGTTTTTATAGACAGGTTTCACTGTATGCTACCTTGTCTGTCAACACATTGACCCTCCTTGTACCATTATTAATTGAGACACAAACAGCCCAACTGTGAGTCTGAATGAAAACTATCAAGATCATACAGCCCAGGTCAACAACTTTCCTTGGCATGGGTTGGGCACTTAGTGCCCAATCCATGCCAATGAAACTGTTGACTCAGTCTTAATTCAAGGAGAAAGGGGTTAATGCAGTAGCTTTTCAAAAGGACTATTGTACCAGAAGCCCTTTTAACAAAAAAATTTATTAACGTTAATGGCCACACTTGCAAGTAAGGAAATCTATTCTACTAAATTTAAAGGAATTGGGGATTAGCTTCCAGTGGATTTTGTTTGATCATGTCATCACTGACCTTTTTTTTTCTCCCTTTAAGACTTGATGGACAGGGTTTGGGTTCATACAACTATCATTGTAACTTTTCACAATACAACTTTCATTGGTGGCTTTTCATGATACAAACGTCATGACTTGCCTTTCATCATATAAATGTCATCAGTAGCCTTTCATGACACAAATATCATTGGTTGCCTTTCATGATACAAATGTCACGGGTAGCCTTTCATGATACAAATGTCAGTGGTAACCTTTCATGATACAAATGTCAGTGGTAACCTTTCATGATACAAATGTCACCGGTAACCTTTTGTGATACAAATGTCACCGGTAACCTTTTATGATACAAATGTCATTAGTAACCTTTCATGATACAAATGTCATTTGTAGGCTTTTCTCCTTTCACTCCACTAACATGATTTAGAATCTATCCGTTCCCTGGGTGTTGGTGATGTGCCAAGAGCTAGGCTCCTGTCCTGAGCCCTGACAGCTGTTGATCTTGGTCACGCTATTCACAGAATTCTGATCTACAATTCTCATATTGGTTTGCATTAGCACCAAAAAGTACTCACATCATTCACACTGACGTCATTTCACAAGCACACTCTTTTGCTTTTGAGCATGAATGCATTAAGATTAAAGCTGATTAAATTTGATCATTATTCTCGACAAAAGGGCTTTGAAGAAGATCGACATTTATGATTCAGTCAGCCACTGAGGACAGCAATGGGTTATTATTGCTGTGTATGAAAGGAACCTATTTTCCATCATTACATGCACATATATTTTTTGCTGAGTATTTGTCATAAAACTAATTTGTTTTAAGTGAAATGTGGTCTTTACCCTGAAGCATCATGCAATTAATTTTATCATGTAAATAAGAAATATATGTACGAGAAAAAAATGTTTTGACCATCACAAGACCCCTTGATCCCTTAAAAGGCACTTCATGAACACCACAGAGCCATATAAGCCATGTACTTGGGCTATTATTAGACCGGTTCAGTCATCGTATCTATGGCAACTGAACGTCAGCCAAAGACAACTGTATGATAGATTGATACCATTTCGGATGACCTGTATGCCAGATGCCAAAAAGCAATTTTCTAAATGTGAATAATGAAAGTGAAACACTACAGTGGAACAGCATATTGTACAACAAGGACCAGTTTCAGTCCTAAGTGTCTGGCTATTCCTGCATATTAGGCAATATTTGATTATCATTACATGTATCCTCATCACTGCAGCAAACATAATGCAGGGCTGTGCGTGTATACGGCATTTTGGCAGCTTGACAACCAGTTTCCTAGCTAACTCCTTTGGATGGGAGCTTACGGAGGCTCCATTAGAACCAGTGTATTGCACAATGACTGGTCAAATGATGATCTGTTACGTTGTGTCTTTTGCAGGCACTCTTATGTCAAGGACAAATACAGGGATCCACTGGTTTGTTCATGGCAAAATTTGAACAGTCTTGAGGGATGTAAAATCTCATTCCTTATCAATCTTGTGGCTGGTAAAACAGTCTTCAGGGTAAAATCTCATTCCATGTCCCTATCTTGTGTTTGGTACAACAGTCTCAAGGGATGTAAAATCTCATTCCATATCTCTTGTCTTGTGTCTGTACAACAGTCTCAAGGGATGTAAAATCTCATTCCATTTGCCTATCTTGTGTCTGGTACAACAGTCTCAAGGGATGTAAAATCTCATTCCATTTGCCTATCTTGTGTCTGGTACAACAGTCTCAAGGGATGTAAAATCTCATTCCATTTGCCTATCTTGTGTCTGGTACAACAGTCTCAAGGGATGTAAAATCGCATTCCCTATCCCTATCTTGTGTCTGGTACAACAGTCTTGAGGGATGTAAAATCTCATTCCATCTTGTGTCTAGTACAAGTCTGGAATGACAAGGAATGTTGAATCGCATTCCATATCCCTATCTTGTGTCTGGTACAACAGTCTCGAGGGATGTTGAATGACATTCCATATCCCTATCTTGTGTCTGGTACAACAGTCTCGAGGGATGTTGAATGACATTCCATATACCTATCTTGTGTCTGGTACAACAGTCTAAAGGGATGTTGAATCTCATTCCATATCCCTATCTTGTGTCTGGTACAACAGTCTCAAGGGATGTTGAATGACATTCCATATCCCTATCTTGTGTCTGGTACAACAGTCTCGAGGGATGTTGAATGACATTCCATATCCCTATCCTGTGTCTGGTACAACAGTCTCAAGGGATGTTGACTCTCATTCCATATCCCTATCCTGTGTCTGGTACAACAGTCTCAAGGGATGTTGACTCTCATTCCATATCCCTATCCTGTGTCTGGTACAACAGTCTCAAGGGATGTTGACTCTCATTCCATATCCCTATCCTGTGTCTGGTACAACAGTCTCAAGGGATGTTGACTCTCATTCCATATCCCTATCTTGTGTCTGGTACAAGTCTCAAGGGATGTTGACTCTCATTCCATATCCCTATCTTGTGTCTGGTACAAGTCTCAAGGGATGTTGACTCTCATTCCATATCCCTATCCTGTGTCTGGTACAACAGTCTCAAGGGATGTTGACTCTCATTCCATATCCCTATCTTGTGTCTGGTACAAGTCTCAAGGGATGTTGACTCTCATTCCATATCCCTATCCTGTGTCTGGTACAACAGTCTCAAGGGATGTTGACTCTCATTCCATATCCCTATCTTGTGTCTGGTACAAGTCTCAAGGGATGTTGACTCTCATTCCATATCCCTATCCTGTGTCTGGTACAACAGTCTCAAGGGATGTTGACTCTCATTCCATATCCCTATCCTGTGTCTGGTACAACAGTCTCAAGGGATGTTGACTCTCATTCCATATCCCTATCTTGTGTCTGGTACAAGTCTCAAGGGATGTTGACTCTCATTCCATATCCCTATCCTGTGTCTGGTACAACAGTCTCAAGGGATGTTGACTCTCATTCCATATCCCTATCTTGTGTCTGGTACAAGTCTCAAGGGATGTTGACTCTCATTCCATATCCCTATCCTGTGTCTGGTACAACAGTCTCAAGGGATGTTGACTCTCATTCCATATCCCTATCCTGTGTCTGGTACAACAGTCTCAAGGGATGTTGACTCTCATTCCATATCCCTATCCTGTGTCTGGTACAACAGTCTCAAGGGATGTTGACTCTCATTCCATATCCCTATCCTGTGTCTGGTACAACAGTCTCAAGGGATGTTGACTCTCATTCCATATCCCTATCTTGTGTCTGGTACAAGTCTCAAGGGATGTTGACTCTCATTCCATATCCCTATCCTGTGTCTGGTACAACAGTCTCAAGGGATGTTGACTCTCATTCCATATCCCTATCCTGTGTCTGGTACAACAGTCTCAAGGGATGTTGACTCTCATTCCATATCCCTATCTTGTGTCTGGTACAAGTCTCAAGGGATGTTGACTCTCATTCCATATCCCTATCCTGTGTCTGGTACAACAGTCTCAAGGGATGTTGACTCTCATTCCATATCCCTATCCTGTGTCTGGTACAACAGTCTCAAGGGATGTTGACTCTCATTCCATATCCCTATCCTGTGTCTGGTACAACAGTCTCAAGGGATGTTGACTCTCATTCCATATCCCTATCCTGTGTCTGGTACAACAGTCTCAAGGGATGTTGACTCTCATTCCATATCCCTATCTTGTGTCTGGTACAACAGTCTCAAGGGATGTTGACTCTCATTCCATATCCCTATCCTGTGTCTGGTACAACAGTCTCAAGGGATGTTGACTCTCATTCCATATCCCTATCCTGTGTCTGGTACAACAGTCTCAAGGGATGTTGACTCTCATTCCATATCCCTATCTTGTGTCTGGTACAAGTCTCAAGGGATGTTGACTCTCATTCCATATCCCTATCCTGTGTCTGGTACAACAGTCTCAGGGGATGTTGACTCTCATTCCATATCCCTATCTTGTGTCTGGTACAACAGTCTCAAGGGATGTTGACTCTCATTCCATATCCCTATCTTGTGTCTGGTACAACAGTCTCAAGGGATGTTGACTCTCATTCCATATCCCTATCTTGTGTCTGGTACAACAGTCTCGAGGGATGTTGAATGACATTCCATATCCCTATCCTGTGTCTGGTACAACAGTCTCAAGGGATGTTGACTCTCATTCCATATCCCTATCCTGTGTCTGGTACAACAGTCTCAAGGGATGTTGACTCTCATTCCATATCCCTATCTTGTGTCTGGTACAACAGTCTCAAGGGATGTTGACTCTCATTCCATATCCCTATCTTGTGTCTGGTACAACAGTCTCAAGGGATGTTGACTCTCATTCCATATCCCTATCTTGTGTCTGGTATATAACAGTCCCTGGCACCATTCTTCCCTTATGACCTGACCTTTTCAGTTAGCTTTTTGGCTAATTTCACAAATCCTTTTCATGGCTTTAATCTTCAATGTCAAACTCAGCTCTTTATGGGATTTCCCCGCCTTGCAGAAATGCTTCAACTAGATTTGACAATGATACATCCGAGTTAACTACTTTAAAAAAGCTTTTTGCTTTCACTACCTGTATATCTGTATATACAAGGGAGGGAGGGAGGGCAAAACCTGGTTGGCTGAAGATGAACAAAACAATGTATCTACGTATGTATGTATATATATAAAACTTTATTTCACGAGGGTGACTGGGTTAGTGGATCCTCACTTATCTCCCCCAGGGCCCTCAAATATACAGCAAGACGTTTCAATGCAATGTACATACAATTCCAAATAATAAATGACACTGTGCAGTTTCTGGAATAGACAGTGCCAAACAGATATGATCTGTGATCTAAATCTTTGCCTGAGACATGTACTGGATTTCAGATCATCTGGATGACATTAAATATGTAAGTACGTACGTATGTCTCCCAAAGTAACAAGCCTATTAAATCCAGTTGCGTGTGCAGGTCAGTAACTCTGTTTCATTACATTTTTACTGTAATTTCAGTACCTTTTTCCTACTTTCCAACAC
The DNA here is from genome assembly GCA_964020975.1 of Hermodice carunculata. NCBI lineage: Eukaryota > Metazoa > Annelida > Polychaeta > Eunicida > Amphinomidae > Hermodice > Hermodice carunculata. Next base: position 10,982,914 of record OZ026626.1, on the reverse strand, counting down.
CCAATTTTTCATGTGTTTATGTGATTGATTGATTATTTCTTTTTTAACCAGGTTCACTGACATGTGCAAAACAAAACATTTCATTCATTCATTCACTTTTTTTTACTTGTGCACATGTATATAAAAAGGTTGGGTAAGTGTAAATAGGTAAACAGGTACAGTGAAAAATCATTATAATGACACTGTCTGCTCTCTAAGAAATGTGTCAGATAAATGAGTCACAAAAACAAAGAAAATAACCCTGTTCTCATGAAAATTTGTGTCGTTATAACTTATATTGCATATGTTGGATATCTGAGTGTCGTTATACAGTGATCCCTGTCTTGAGAGGTCACTCCAATGAGAGGCCACCTGGCTTGAAAGGCCACTTTTGGCAAGTCCCTGTTGCTATGTTTTCCATGTTATTGTACCTCTGATGAGAGGCCACCTGTTTTGAGAGGCCACTTTTGGGCGTGCCTTTGAGGTGGCCTCTCAAGACAGGGACTACTGTAATGAGGTTTCATGGTATTATTTTGTTTGTCTTGAGCAGCCTGCGGTTTAACAGTTCTAAGTCCCCTCTGACTGGCATTTGTGAATCAATAAGTACCAATACCATAATTTTCAATTAGTAACTTGAAACCCCGTCTAAGTAGGAATTATTTTCACTATACATTTCAGTCCAGTGACTGGCGACTATTGTACACAAACATCAATCCCCGACACCTCCACATGATAAAGTGTGTTCCTGAATGTTTTCAATGATGCTTCAATGTTATAAATAGAAAGCTTAGATTATTCATCATAACATAAACAGACAATCTGACGGAAATGCACCAGACTCCGCATGGTAGACTGTGCCTTCAGTTGACTATAATACATATCACTGGCACCTTTCCTTTTTGTTAAATTATATAAATTTGTGTAAAGTCTACCATATTTGTGTTTCACAATCATTGTTACAGTGTTATGACATGAAGAAAAGATTTTATATCAAAATTCACTTTTTTGAGCCAAATGGCTCATGTAAAAGAATGGTAAATAAGGTAATTTGCCTTAACTTCATTGTTCTTTTTTCATTTTTGATAATTTAGCTGACAGTACAAAATATGAAAACAAAATCATAATCGAACAGAATTTTAACATCTAGATTTCAGAGAACTATATCAACAAACAATGCACTTCCAACTGCATTTATATCAGAAAAGCGAAAGCCATGAAAATATATACAGTTGGAAATAAGTACATGTACATATACAGTGCTTTATAAGAATGTACAGTGAAACCTCAGCACAATAAATTATTGGTACTCAGATATCTGACATATTCAATTAATGACACACATGTAATGGACTTAAAAGTCACATTCCTTTGTTATTTGATTCGTTTATCTGACATACTCAGATACTGGACACACTTTGCCAAGAACAGATCTTGTCATTATAACCAGTGTCCACTGTATTTTCATGGTTTGCTCACAAATATATTGCTAGTGCCTATGTAACTGTGCAATGGCACCAAGCCAGATATATATAGTGAAACCTCATTATATCCACACTCAGATGTCCGACATATTCAATATAACGACACAAATTTTCACCAGAACAGGGTTATTTTCTTTGTTATTTGACTCCTTTATCTAACATGTTCAGTTATTTGACACATTTCTGAGAAAACAGACGGTGTCATTACAACGATTTTTTACTGTACACACACACACACACACACATATATATAGGCATACGTGTGTGTGTGGGTATGCACATAGTGACATAATACATGTCATGTGCACACAGTAATTGTGGTCATTTGTATGACCCTCTATGTACATACACTGACATTGTATTTTCCCTCATTAGACACTGGTCAAGGTCCAAATTTACCACAAAACACAATACTCTCTCTATTTGCTGCTCACACTCTTTGTGCAAACTCATTTCATATCAACTTGGGAGTGTCTGCACTGCAGGCAAGTCCTGCTCCACCAGCCCTTATGGCAGCTGCAACAAGGTTTCCTAGGCAATGTTAAAAGCCACGTGGTCACAGACGATAATGCATATTGGTACTTGAATGAAAGCTGCAGTCCATTTTAAAAAGAATCCTGACATTTCATTATTCTTACCATACTGTAAACATCCATGAAATGTACCAGTCAGAATGACCTGAGACCCCTAGGTCAGAGTAACAATATGGTGATTGCTGATGACCTTGAAAATAGGTCAAAGTCACTAAAATGTTGATATAAGTCAAGTTTCCCATCAGATACTTCTACTGTGTCTGCAGTACACATTTCACGAAAGAAGATCAATTTGTTCAAGTTACTTTGTGTGCAAGGGTGACTCATGTACGGACACACACACACACACACACACACAGCACTGAGGAAGACCACATCCTGTTAGCCAATAAGGCCCAGGGGCTAGAAATCTGGCAATAGCATGGAACGGTAAATAAGCAGAAAACGTTAATGTTAACCATGTGTTAAGAGTCTCATTGACTAGCCACATATCCTGTACAGGATCAGCCAATTGGTAATGGTCTACATGTGATTATTATTCCTGTTTTTTTCCTGTAAAATCATCTGTATCATGTGGACACACAAAGCAACCAAAACAAACTAACAAACTATGATAATAAACTACTTGTTAATTCATTGCATTTCTCAAAAGTACAGTCATTTGTCTGCTGGTCATATATTGTTTACATTTATAAATAGTAAAAAAATAAGAAAACTAGACATACCTTCAACGCAAGCGTTGACTGAAGGGTCCGCCATTTGCTAAAATTTGGCCATTATGACACCGAAATCTAAACAGTTCATCTTGCCATGTAAGGTAAGCATATTGCCAAATTTGAGCAAAATACATTGAGGGATTTTGTAGATATCACAGTAACGATAAATGTGCACATCCGGACGGACATCCAGGCAGACGGACAGACAACATGAAAACAGAGAGGGTTCCCCCATAGGGCGGACCCTTATTTTAAACAAAAACAAAAAGCAATAAAAAAAATATATTGCACTGTTGTTACTCAATCCATCATGTCTTCATTTAAAAAGACCTACATTTTTTGCAGATCATATGCTTCAACAATGTACAAGTTATTCTTGCTAATGAAAAAATTAATTAATCTTTTCATAAAAGTTCATTCTGCCATGCTTTCTACAGATCATTTTGATGTTGCACCATTTGAAGTAAATCTAATCAGCTTATTATACATATTACATGACAATATTATCAGTCAGAGTTCTCACAAGTTTACATAAAAATGCAGCCACACAGACAGAGAGGTGGAAAGATGGATGGACAAACACAACTTATGCAATGCAAAACCTTTGAACTTACACTGGCCCTCACAGGGGACTATGTTCCTGGGCAATATGATAGTCCCAGTTCAAAACTTTTCAAGCTATCATGTGGAAATCAAATTTACTATTGTGGCTCTGTGACCTTGGAAATTGGGCCAAGGTCACCCACTGTCACACTTGACCTTGCCCTTGTACAGAACTATAATCCTGTGCAATATGAAAGCCACAGCTCAAAAAATTCTCAAGTTATCAAGTGGAAACCAAATTCACTAAAGTGGCTGTGACCTTGGGAATTGGGTCAACGTCATCCATCTTCAAACTTGACCCAGCCGTAAAGAGGACTATAATCCTGTGCAATATACAAGCCCCAGCTAAAAAATTATCATGTGAAAATCAGATACTTAATCAGGGTTTCTGCCAGAGTGAAATTTTAGGGTACTCAATAACTAATATTTCAAAGTGAAAAGTCTGACAGTGAAGATTTATGGGGTATTTTGGTATAATTTATGCTAAAATTGTACTTTTTTACCAAAATTTTAGGGTAAGCAAAAGCATCCTTGACATTTTTAGAGTATGCTATTTTACCTGTTTTACCCTCTGGCAGAAACCCTGTTAATTGTGGCTCTGTGACCCAGGGAATTGGACTTGAGGCCCTACAGAAGTCGGTAATCCTGTGTAATATGAAAGTCCTAGCTCAAAAATTTCTCAAGTTATCATGCACAAACCAGACTTTAATGTAGCTCTGTGACCTTGAGAATTGAGTCACGGTCACCCATTAATGAACTTTACCTAGCTCTTATAGAGCACTATAATCCTGTACAATGTCAAAGCCCTAGATCAAAAAGTGGTGAAGTTACAGTCTAGAAACTTTGTGGATGGATGTACAGACAAAGCAGTTGCTGCATGCCTCCTCCTCCAATATAGGAAGGCATAACTACATACTATGCACAATCTTTATTTTTGTGATAATGCCAGTCAACAGATATGCAGTAAATTGCTGACTTTTTAAAATTTAGGCCATCCAGTTTGTCAACAAATATAAGTGCAAATGTTGGAGAGTGGAATTATAAAAAGAAGTGGCGTACCTCGCCCTAGGTTGGTCATGATGTTTCTCATCCTCATGATCTCCTTCTTGGTCATGGCATGTGTGAACTCCTGGACCACCACCCAGTAACCGTTGGTGATGTGGCGTAACCTGAAAACATACACAAACTGATGCCAAACCTGCCTAGTGGCTGTGATCTTAAAAGAAAACAAATTTGAAGCTTGATCTGTAACTGAGGTAAAGTACATTTTGTGTCGATAAAACACTGTCATTCAGAAGCATTAAGCTGTCAACTTGTACAAAACAAGTCCAATGCCTATGACCCTATGCTGCCCCGGGTGTTGCCATCAGAATAAAGGGTCATGTACAATTCTTTGTCATATTCACATTGTTGGCTTGTAAAGATAAAGATACCATGTTATTTTTGTGTATTACTGCCATGGTTATATACCAAATTGAATGTTTGACCCTTGGAGAGATTAAGAAAATGCACTTGCATTAACCTAACCAGGTCACCCTCACAAAATACAGATTGCTCATATGTATGTAAGTGCGTATGTATATATATTTATGTATACATGTATATATATATTATATATTATGATGTAATGTGGTCATAATGACTGAATTTAGCTTTTAATGTTTCAGCATTGAAAATTACAAGAAAATGAAAGAACTTAGTTTTTCCTAATGGCCATATATGACCTTGACTTTCAATATTCATGGATGATAAATACAGAAAAATTACTTTATCTATTTACCTTGACCTCATGAGGTACATGTGCACCAAATTAGAACCAAACATGTCAACACACTTTTGAGATATTGTTCAAAGTAACAAACATTGACTGCATGAAAGGAGGAAGGAGAGGCAGAGATAAAAGAACAGATGGACAGCTCAAGAGTACAAAGCCTGATCCCTGGATGGAAAACAACCCCAGCTGAGCTATGTACGTAACGCAAACTCTTAAGAACCAGACGTAAAGTTTTCAAGGTCAGGGGGAAAAATATTACAGTGGTACCTCTCTTGAGAGACCCCTCTAATGTTCTAATTAGAGACCGCATATCTTTTTAAGACCGCTCTCTCAGAACACTGCACTATCTTTTCCATGTTGTTGTACCTCTAATGAAAGACCACCTGTTTTGAGAGACCACATTTTGACCTGCCGTAGGGGTGGTCTCTCAAAAAAGATACCACTGTACTCCAGGTAAATAGGTGATGACCCGAGAAATGTACAATCTTGACCTTTAACTTTTCCCGGCATAAAATGCACACTGAAAAAAAATGTCACCATGCATAAATTATCTAGAGGACTCACTCCAATGACATCAGATGAAATGACTTACACTCACACACACAAAGAATAGGAGGTATTCATATTAAACTATATTAACTGCAGACCTGCTTTGGTCCCCTCAGTTGCTAGGAAACAGAACTATGCCTCCGCCATGATCAGGGCACTTTTACAAGTTATGTTACCCAACCATCTGGTAAAAACACTTCTTCTACCGAGCAAATTAAATTTTCTAAATATTTCAAGCATCTAGTATGTTTTAAAACCTAGTGAATGACTTTTCTTTAGCTTTTTTGCTTTCTAAAGTTGCTAGTTTTGTGACAAAAGCTCATTTGGCCTGCTCAACACATGAATGTGCCCTCCTTCCTGTCAGGTTTCGTGCTGCAGTCTAGGTGGCAGCACATGATCCCAGTTAATATGCATACCTCCTATTTTATGATGGGTAGGTGATGACTGGACAAATGAATGTCACAGACACACACACACACACACACAAATCAGATACCAGACTACAATATTTTCTTTTTTTTTTTTTTCATTTGACAGATGTACTTGTCTAAAATTCAGTGAACAGTTCAGTCTATTGCCATCCTAGTCATGTTAGTAGCAATTAAATTTGGAGCATAGTTTCAATTTTGTTTCCAAGTTTCTTTTATAGATACATAATAATACAGTCACAAGCAATTTTGCTAAATTGCAGTAACATTGACCAGACAGAAGGTCAGTCAGACAATGTATAATTTGTGTGGTTTGCTGTCATGCAGTTCAATCTGGTTAAGTATATAGACAAAATAACTTGTCCCTACTTGCACAAGCAAGCCTTGAACAGGGGGATGAGCCTCATTTTGAATCCTGCTGAGAATTACATAGTACAGGTATAAACATGCTGTACCCTAGCCAAACAAAACAAAAACAAGTGCACAGTGATCCAAAGGATCTATGTCCCCCGCCACAATAGACAGAAACAAGAGGGCTGTGTGAACAGCCCGTGCCTCAGCTGATCTTGACATTCATCACACTTGCAGCTCTATGAACTTGGGAAAGGATCAAGGGCACCATGTTCTGAGCAAGTCTGACCTTTATAGAAGAACACTTACATGTGCAACATCAAGGTTCAAGTAGTTCTCAAGTTATAATGAAGTGTAAAATTCATGTATGTTGCACTGTGACCCCACAAACGAGGTCAAGGTCATTCATGTACTGTCTCAGCATGACCTTCATACAGAATAATTAACATGTGCAGCTAACTCAAAACAGATCTCAATTTATCAAGTAAACAGTAAATTTCGTGTCAATTGTCCTGTGAATATTAGCATTAAAATGCCCATTGACTTACATAGTAATCGATAGGAAAGCTGCATTGATCGATATGTACCCGAATTGAAAACCCTTAAAAATCAGGAATCCAAAGCAGTGTCACCTAGTAAACAACCGTTTGACCCTTCCACAACAACATATCCATCACATTTCAGCTTAATCTGAGGAACAGTTCTGAGAACTAGTGGAAAATAGCAAAACCATACAAAAAATTTATAAAAAAATTGCTGCCCCACCTGCTGAACAAATTGGGAACTAGGTGTTTCGGGAGTGTCTATGTTCAATATCAAAGCAATTGGGTGAACGGTTTTGGAGAAGAACTTGAAAATGCAAATTAGCATTAGAATGCCCATTGACTTACATGGTAATCAATAGGAAAGGTGCATTTACCGCAAAGGAGCCGAATTGAAAAAATCATTAAAAATCAGGAATCCGCAGCATTCCCACATAGTGAACAACTTTGTTTGGCCCTTCCATAAGGAACATATCCACCACATGTAAGTTTAATCTGAGTGATGGTTCTGGAGAAGAAGTCGAAAATAGCTATAACACATAAAAATTCATAAAAAATTAGAAAAAAACTGCAGCGCCACCTGGTGAACCATTTAACAACAAGGAGTCCCTAGGTGTCATCCTGTGTGATATCAAAGCAATTGGGTAAGCAGTTTCGGAGAAGATGATTTTTTAAGATTTGTCCAAAAAAAGAACAAAAAAAATCATTAAAAATCCAAAAATCACTGGAGCATGTACATTTGAACAAAACTGGTAGAAACCCACCCAAGGTACATTGCCATCAAGTTTGAAGTTAATCTGGATAACGGAAGAAGTCGAAAATGTGAATTAGCATTAGAATGCTCATTGACTTCCATAGTAATCAATGGGAAAGCTGCATTGACCGGTAAGTACCAGAATTGAAAAAATCGTTAAAAATCAGGAATCTGCAGCATTCCCACATAGTGAACAACTTTGTTTGACCCTTCTACAAGGAACATATCCACCATGTTTCAGCTTAATCTGAGCGACGGTTCTGGAGAAGAAGTCGAAAATAGTTATAATACACAAAAATGGATATGTTCTTGGGCTCTGTGACCTTGAAAATATGTCAAGGTCAAAAACAATATACAGTGCACATGCCCATGGTATGATGCATCTCTGGTATAAATTTCATTATTCTATATCTTAGGGCTCTAAAGATATGCTCCCGGACGGAAGCAGGCACGGACGGACGGACAGCAGGCCCCCTATCCTCACTAACTCTATGTCCCCCTATGCCACCTTCGGTGGCGGGGGACAAAAAATTGTGCTCATTACATAAGCTTCAAAAATGCAATAACCTCAGCAATTAAAGATCTCCCAGAGATATCTGGCCAGCTGGGTGGCGCTGTATACTTACCCATGCAAAAAGGCGTGGTCCAAGTGCTCACAGAGCCGATGGAACTGCCAATCTTCATTACCAAACACCACATTGGTGTGACCCGTGCAGTACTGATACTCCTGGATCTAAAAGACAAAACATCATCTATGTAGTGTGTATAGATCTATTTCTGTGATCAATATCCCCCTGGTCCCTCTCCCTTCATGGCTCAGACACCAGTTAACACTTTCATTGCCACTTTGCACAAAAGTGGATGTGCTTTGTATTGACCATATTAACTCTTTCAGTGCCATATTTTGGATTGGATCAACAGCTTCCTTCAGCTCTGAGGAAAGCTGTTGACCTGGATTATTATATTTTATGTAACTACAAACATGAGCTGGTACATGAATAAATGTTTTTTTTTACAAGGTACATGAATTTAGCACCCTTATCATAATTCAGAGCAGTTTATTATAAGGATCTTCGACCTCAGTGACAGTTGGCAGTGATTCAGTGAACGAATCAATGAGATAATGCTGAATTCATAAATGTTATACACAGACCTTTGATTTCAAGAACCAGTATGTCTGTGGTCATACATCACATAAAGAAGATTCCAGGTCAACAACTTTCCTGGTGCACTTCAGGAACAAAAAGTGCACCCTAGTAAAATATTTGCTGTCTCAGTCAAAATTTGGCACTGCGAGAGTTAACACGATCAGTCATTTTGTTTAAGATCCTCTTTAGACAGAATACCCCAGGGCAGGTCCAAAAGTGGTCACTTAACACCTTCCCATCAGGTTTTGCATATTACGCAGACCCCAAAATTATCCTTTGACTTTGGACGCTGACCCCTTTCTCTTTACCATGGCAACAAACAGGTATCGTTTTTATAATGGTTTGTAGGTCACAAGGGTTCTTTGAGACACTAATAAGCTACAAACAGGCAATTTGTTCCAAGAATGTAGTATCAGACAAATCTGAACAGTTTATTGCACTTTGAAGTTGGAAAATTTTACAATTATTACATAATTTTAGGGAATTTTCATACACATAAAAATTCAATTGTATGTTAACCCTTTGTCATGATTTACTACACGTATTTCATATCAGTATAAAACAAAGGTATCAGCATTCATTTCTTTTTTTTTCTTTCTTTATTTATTTTTTTATATTCAATCCTCATTTTGGTGTATGATATTGACAATTTTTGGTATCATAAAAAAACTAGATACAATAATAAAAATCATCAGACACAGGCCGCAAACCTATTGATAGAGGTGAAAGTGTTAAAGCTGGGTGCTGTCCGAAAAGAGATCAAACAGCATCAAAATGATGGGTACCTGTGAACATAGTTTTAAAAGGTATATGGCCTCTCAACGCAGTAGTGTCTCTCAAAAGAGGGGCTACTGTATCGGCAAAATAAGCAAAAAATTCCAGTTTTTCGCAAACATTTTTTTTTAATGAGTTTTGGGCAAATAGGAACAGGTAAGAGGTGGCTCAAGCACTGACATTTATAACAGCATCTGATAAAGTCACTACTTTATTTTATTCTTGCACTATTCAACTTTTTAGTTAATTCTAACAATGTTTAAGGAAGAAATACATCCACCATAGGAAAGGGGGCGTGGCATGTCTTACAGGACAGTCAGTCCTCATACTACAGTTCACTCTAACCTATAAAGCACACCCTCCATTGTAGGCTTCCAGTTTACTGTTATGCAGTTAAATTTAAAGTAAACAGAAAAAAAATGCACTGAGAAAAGTCCCTTGTTATACTGTACTGTTTGTCAAAGTTATCACAACCTACTTCCTTCAACCTGTACAATAGCGGGAAAAAACATACTGTAGTCCCTGTATTGAAAGACCACACCAACAATACACCACCTGTTTCCAAAGACCACATCCTCAGGATACTCTGCTTATGACTGTTTAAGTTATTAATACTTCCTATGAGTTACCACCTGTCTTGAAATACCACATATTTAAACATCCCCAAGGGTGGCCTTTGAAAAGAGGTTTCACTGTATAGGGAATCTTATGACACCAGTGCACATGAGTGTCACAGGTTAGTTGGTCATGTGTAATTTACAAACAGCCATTTTTGCTGACTTGTAAAATGATCAAGGAACCAGCTGTTTCAACCCTTAGTCACAAGTAACATTAATATGAGGATTCTTTAATGCTAGTCACATCATGGTGTCAAAATTTAATGTAGTACTTGAGCTATTTCTGTATGTTTTCAAAGAACCATGTAGTACAATATTCTGTTCATAGCTCTAGTTAGCTCATGTAATAACAAAATTCTTTTAACATGAGCCTTGTTGGCTTATATTTGTAATATTGATTTAAAAAGGGGTGTAAAGATATTCTGACTCTGACTACAATACACAGGTAGGAAGCACCGACAGCATTGTGGTCACACATGTTTTTTTTTACACAGCTCTGACAATCATATTAGAAAATCTTAAAAATGCATTTCGCGTGGCTACTCTACTCAGCTGGTTTTGCCTCCTTTCACTGTCTTATACAAGGGTTAAAGTGTATTCTTTTTACTTTCCGTTGAAATTTGAAGCTTGTTCATTTGGAAAGCAATGCATGTACAAATACAGTTTTTCTCACAGTAAATCTAGGTGCAATGATTCTGAAATTCTAACTTCATTAGCCACAATGGCAGCCAGTGTCTTCAAGGTTACTTTAACCCTTTCCCCCTTGAATTAAGACTGAGTCAACAGCTTTCCTTGGCATGGGTTGGGCACTAAGTTCCCAACCCATGCCAAGGAAAGCTGTTGACTTGGGGCATGTGGTCTTGATAAGTCTCATGTACATTTCGCAGTCAAATTGTTTTTCATAACTGTTGAAATTAGTTGAAAACACTGAAGCAGACGACATTTGACCACCAGCCAGTTTTGGCTGGTTTGAGGGGGAAAGGGTTAACATTCAATCCAATGCAATTACGCAACTGTAGCCTGCACGATTTTAATGCACTGAGATGTGCACTCAGCTGAAATTGCTAATTATGACCTGTCCTGAGTTATACTGAACAAAATTTGACCACATTATGATCACAAACATTTGTACCGTCCATTATTTCACTTCTCCATTAATTGGTTAAATAACAGTTTTCATGGATCGGCAACCTAGAACCCTGGATGTAAAAACATACTCATACTTTATACAGGGCAAAAAAAAATGTGTCACATGTTCTCATGGCTGAAAACTGCATCAAGGAAATACCATACATGTTGATTTGTTGCAAATAAGATTGGATACCTTTCTACTTTTGTTTCAAACATGCAGGACTGTGTGCAATCATCTCTAAATCGGCTCATTTGACACAATACTATTTGTGTTCCTCACAATAGGATTTTGACTGCATCACAACTGTACAGATTAACAAATAGTTTACAGGGTTTCTGCAGCCAGGGACCCTTTAAAATTAATAAAATTTTGACAACATAATCAATGAAAATATAATGACTAAATAAGGTCTTCCCATAACAAAGTGCACAGTCACTTTCTCCAAAGTTTGACGTAGTATTTGACATTTTTTAAACAAAATGGGCAGTATCAGATATCATGGTACTGAGTGAAATCCGCATCCAGAAACACAACAGAGCTGAAAGGAAACATTGAGAAAAAGAAAAACAAAACTGGATTTCACACAAGAGTATACCCCTTAATTAGGACTATAATACAGCACTGGAAACAGTTTTTAGTCCATGTAATTCACACCATATCATGACTTAATTGGCAGTGACTGGATTGACTGGAGAAGTGAATGTATAAGGAGAATGTTTCATTTTTTAAAAACAGTGTACTCTTTTAATTGTTTTGGTCTTTTTTTTCATCAAAGCCTTCAATGTCTGGGTCAGCGCCTCTTTCCTCTTACTACTCAGAACATTAGCCTGGGCCACTTTGTCTGCCATGTCTTCACTTGAATGGGACTTCTCTGCCTGTTTTTGTTTTTCTTGGAAAATGTGCATCAAGATGCATGTCGATCCCCCGGCACTTATTGAATCCAGGATTCAAACTCTGCATCATGCAGCCATGCATCATTAAGTATATACAGTAAAACCTGTGTTAAGTGGGCACCCTTGGGACCCAGCATAAGTGCCCACATAAGACAGGTGCCCACTTAGTGGAGGGTCAGCCCTCTGGACCATAGCAGTAAAGTACAAGTACATGTACACAATACTCTGTACCGGGCTATACAGGGCATTCATTTAGAACAGATTAAAAACAACATCCTTGATATACTTCCTTTTATTAACCAGTAATTTTCTAGCTAAATCACAACTTCTGATTGAAAAAAATAATGCATTGGAGACCTTAATATCAGTGTTAAATGTCACTTGAAAAAGTCTGTGCTATATATCCACTTCCTTGATCATTACCCTGAGTAGCCAATGAACAAATCAGGGGTGACATGTGAGGATGATCAATTGTGCGACCGATGAACAGATCAAGAAAAACAGTTATTGTTTCACTGTTATGTTAGTTACACCTTGCGGTGTATTACAAACAAAGAGTGTCAATAACATGAATGTAATCACTCATCCAGAGCCCCATGAGCCAGGTAAATTCGTTTCAAAGGGATGAGTAGAGCAACATAATGCTGAGAAAACACAGTAGCACATGCTCTGTGCCAATTTGCATCCTCCTGTTGGTAAGAAAAACTGCAGTTTGGCATATTATTGGGAGATATTTGAAGGATAAACAAAAAGAAAAAGATTAGTTATGGTGCCCACTTAAGCAAATAAAGGTATACAAAATGCCCTTTTAGGGTGCCCACTGCCCACATAAGATAGGTGCCCACTTACATGTAGTTGAGGGTCCATTAACATGGGACCTAATGGGGAAAAAAATGGGACCGGGCAAAAGTGCCCACCAAACACAGGTGACCACTTAGCGGAGGTGCCCACTAGGACAGGTTTTACTGTACAATTGGCTGGGCATGCTTCAACCAGTGATCATGACACTGATACACCACTTCAAGCATGACGGTTCCCAGGTTCCAGTCTCAATGACAGTGATCATGACACTGATACACCACTTCAAGCATGACGGTTCCCAGGATCCAGTCTCAATGACAGTGATCATGACACTGATACACCACTTCAAGCATGACGGTTCCCAGGTTCCAGTCTCAATGACAGTGATCATGACACTGATACACCACTTCAAGCATGACGGTTCCCAGGTTCCAGTCTCAATGGCAGTGACCAGAAATGTCAAATATGCAGTATGCCTGTTAATTCCCCCCCCCCCCCCCCAACACAAAGCACAGGTTTGACGACTGGCGATGACAGGCGGCATGCGGGTCGCATCGCTATTACAGACAAGCTATATGGTCATTTCTCACAAAACTAGCATTTCTTTGAGCAATTTAAGTTCACAAATTCCAAACTGGTATTTTTCTAGTGCTTCACAAGCCATATATAAGAAAAGTTTCCATCTGCTTTTAATAAGTATTCTGAATTTCCAAAATATTAGTAATATCCCGCTTGTCACCACAGGTACCGACCCAGATCTTGTCATATCTCACCAAGCGAGACTAGGCAATCAGGTATGCAGTTGGGGCGGGAAATTAGTATGCATGTCTGCTATTGGCTGTGTACAGCATGCATGTATATCATCATCAAAATAACACCCGCCACTTTGATCACAGCACACCGCTTTTCGCACAGCTTCATTTCACTTTAGCATATACTGTTTACTGAGACCAGTGACTACTGGAGACACTGATTTATGAATAATGCATGACTTTTAATGATGCAGATCAAAATTTAAAGACTTCTAAGGTAAAAAAAAAAGACTATCAAGTGGATATGTGCGTTTCCTATTTCAGCTTGGCGACTGGTGCCAAAGGTTGCAAGTTCGAGTCCTGCTCGTTCTGAACATAAAATACAAAATAAAGATTTTTATAATGACTTTTACTGATGCATGGGAACCTTGAACATACATGTACCAATGATGATGGAGGCTGTGGTTCTGTCTGTGTACAGACTACTTCTTCCTGGACTGCCTCCCAAATCGGCCTCTTACTCTGGCTTTGAACTCAACAACTGTTCAACAAATGATCTTCAGCTGATTAAATATAGCCAATGGCCCCAAAAGTCTACCTCAAATGTGCACCACAAGTTTTTTCCATGTGTCTTCACCAGGGGTCCATCTCTGGGTTTTTCTCAACAGGCCTGGCTCCACGTTTTCTCACCAGGAGGTGGAGCCACATGTTTTTACGTATGGCTTTCATATTACACAGGGTTATAATCCTCTATCGGAGCTACATCAAGTACAAAGATGGGTCACCTGGACCCAATTCCCAAGGTCACACAGCCACTTTAGTGCATTTGGTTTCTACATAACTTGGGAAGTTTTTGAGCAGGGTTTTCATATTACACAGCATGATAGTCACCTATAGGGACTGGCTAAGGTTCAAAGATTTCATAGTGCACAGGATCTGCCTGTCTGCTCATCTGTCATTCCATCTGTCTGCCCATCCAGCAGCATTCCTGATGATGACTACAAAGGTTTTTTAATGAGGACGTCTAACTTGCACATGGTTATAATGCACTACACTCAGGGTTAGGCCTAGGTTAAGTTCAAAGCCCAGTGACCTTGACCACTTTTTTCAAGTTCACAGTGTGTTACAAAACTTTACCAGATTACATGCTTATCCTTTGAGTTTTTTTAACTGTTTATGACTATAGTTACTCCAAATGAGACCTGTGATTACCAAGCTGGTAACAATGAGGTGAGGGGGCCAGGGATCCAGCAATCTCAATTCTGTTTTAATTCTTGTTACAAAACCAATTAAAAAATATTTAGAAAATAATGCGTTCCCCACACATTGGATTCCTTTTTTAGAAGGAAGCCTGTTTTTTTTTTTTTTTAATTTCCAATCCCTATTTCTCATTTTTATTATTTTTTCTTTCATCGCCACATCAATATTTTAATCACTATAGTGTATCACGCTGTCAATTGCATTTGGTGATCTTGCCAACCGGGAATCGAAACCTAGACATATCAGCATTGAACATAAATTCGGCTAACTCAATTACTTTTCAAGATACCACATAAATAGCATTTAACATGTTCAAGACATTTTAACTCATCATTTCCATTAAATTACAGGTGGCACCACTAGTGTCACACACAACTGAGATTTGGATCCCCTCCACAATGCAACTACATTTCATGAAGATCCATAAAAAATTAAGGATGCTAGAGTGCTCACAAGATTTTCACATTTTGACCCATATATTACATAATACTATGTGGATCCACCAATATCAAAATTAATGTACACTTGAATACACTTTGCACGTCCTAAAAGTTATATGGGCCTAACTAAAACCTGGGGGTTTGGAGTTTTCTTGAGATGTTTACATTGTGACCCTTATGTTCCAATGGCCATATGACCTTCACCTCCAACTCAGATCAAAAAATTGTTTTGTTCAAAATGTGCAACCAGCTTTCCACACATGGTTTGTTTGTTCAGATCAGGTTAAACCTTTTTGAGTTCTTGCAGAAAAATAATAAACTTGGACAAGCGCTTAACTGCATAATCATTGGGTCATCATGACGCAAAAAGAAGGTCACCAAGTAGTTTTATGTACAATGTACTCAAGTGCAATTTTGGTCTGGAGGCTCAATAATACAATTCTCTTTGTCATTGATGTCCAACCTAAACCCTGTCTTTGCAAAATCACCTCTTTCAACTTTACAGGCCTGGTGACCCAACAAAAAAAGTTAAGGTCACTGTTACTGCATAACTCATTAGCATTGAATATGATCTATATACACTTGTGATTAGAAATGGGTTCCCTCTCAAATTCAACAAATCCACACTTGACACACACAATTATCCGCATATATTCACAAAATCTGATGGGGGACCCTAGACCCCTTGTCGTGTTTCAAGCACGACTGGCGCACTGAGTTCCAATTAAATTTGTTCACATACAAAGAGGTTATGGAACCAAGTGCAAAATAGCACGATTATAGCATATTTTTATGTGTCGATAAATGTTTTAGCACATTTTAATATATGCTTTATTTGCATGTGTTTTCCTGTTAGGCTTATAAAAATATGATTGACAAAATTTTGCTGTAATTTTACATCGACGTCTTACTGGCAATACTGCCAGTACACCCATATCAAATGTTAGAAATGACAATCCTTGCTATTGGTGGATGGTGATGTAGTCAGGTCCTCATATGACCTATTTGAATAATTCCCACTGATGATTAGTCACGGGGACCAATAGGAGCATGGAGATTTCTTAAACAAGATTATTTCTGCCGTGACTTCCACCCAGGTGTCCACACCATGCCGTTGGTGAAAGCAGGGATGCAGGGCACGATAAAAGTGGCAAATCTGACCATTTTGATGCTGTTAATATATATGTAAAAACTTCGATATTTTCGTAGGATTAGGACCTAGATATTTCTTCTTAAGCTTAAAGTTCTTCTGTTATGATTGACATACGGAAGAATATTCACTGTACATTTGGCACCAATGAAGGCAATATCTTGTGCACAGACTTGATTTGCACATCAAATACAGTGTTTCTGCCAAACATACCAGTTTCGCCTTCAATAAATCTAACCGCTAATTGTAAATAACTTGTAAAATAAGCAAGATAGTAAGATTTGACACATTGGAAATCAATTACATGTGGTAATCATTTCAAAACATATTACTGCAGAATAAATAAACACAATGTTAAATATGTATCACACACCCTCAGGGACACTGGGGGACCACAAACGGTCAGGACCGCGTCAGATTCAGAGTCAACATGATTATGTAACAGAAATGTGAGAACTGTGATGAACGGGCTTTTCTCCAAGCTTGGGTAAACGAGTTTATGTCTGTCCCATTCCTGTGCAAAATTTTCCCATGCATACAAAATAGCAAATGTAATTGAGTGCAACAAAAGGCACAGAAATTCAAAAGTGAACGCAATTATTTGTCAAAAAATTAACGATTCCAAGCGTGCTTGAAGGGAACCCATTTCTAATCACAAATGTACATGTACATGTATCCTATGAATTTGACATGTCTAATTCAATTATTTCTTGGTATACAGAATTTTATATCTTCAACATATTTTGGATCATAATTTCCATCAGATCACAGGTGATGCGACTAGTATCATATACAACTGAGATTTTGACTTCCTCGACAACCCGACTAAATTTCATGAAGATATATCACAAGTTAAGCATGCTACAGAGATCACAAGATTTCGACAAGTAATGCTGTAGGTTGCCCCATCACTTTGAAGCTCAACCTAGATTTTCATACACCTGATATGTCCTGAAAGTTGTGTGGGGCTAACAGGAAAACTGTGGACTGTATCATGTTCACAAGCAAAAGAATTCAGACAGATGAAAGAAAGGATGAACAGACACACATGAGTGATCTTATAAGCTCTGCCCCCTTAAGTCTGCCTAGCTAATCAGGTTCCGTAGGGTGATTCCGGTGTTTAAAGAAGCCTTTGTTTTGACACTTTACAAATTCAAGCTTCAGTGCAACTCGATGCACATAACATTTAGAACTAGCAAGAATCGACAAGACAGAATAAATTTAACCCTTTCCCCCTTAAACCGGCCAAAACCGGCTGGTGGTCAAATGTTGTCTGCTTCAGCATTTTCAACTGATTTCAACAGCAATGAAAAACAATTTGACTGAGAATTGAAGATGAGACTTGTCAAGACAACATGCCCCAGGTCAACAGCTTTCCTCGGCATGGGTTGGGCACTTAGTGCCCAACACATGCCGAGGAAAGCTATTGACTCAGTCTTGATTCAAGGGGGAAAGGGTTAAACTTAACAGTAGAAATGCTGGAATTTTACGATGCCAGTAGGACCAGTAGCTCTCAGGTTGTCCCACAGCAATAATTATGGAAGCCCTACAAGAATGAACTGTTTTAGAGTTGGACAGTTTGGTGTGATATGTCAAACTGTTTCCCGTTTTTGCTATAGAAG
The DNA here is from genome assembly GCA_964020975.1 of Hermodice carunculata. Lineage (NCBI taxonomy): Eukaryota > Metazoa > Annelida > Polychaeta > Eunicida > Amphinomidae > Hermodice > Hermodice carunculata. The sequence goes on along the minus strand of OZ026626.1, from coordinate 10,964,615 downwards.
ACTCATACGGCTGAGGAAAATATTATGTCTGTATCCTACTCCAAGATATTTTAAAATAAGGGTGGGAAGGTGGGCTTCTCTTTTTCATTGTGAAATTTTCTTCCCTTCATGTTTTTTTTTTGGTATATGTCATAGGGTTTTAAATGAAAGGAAAATCTTCTATGGTTGAACTAACTTTATTTATTTGTGCAAAATGCCCAATGCAATGTAGATTCATTCTCAATTTTCATACCAGAAATTAACAGGCAAGTCAAGATTATATCGTTACAACTGTGAAACGCAGGTGACACACATATTCTGACCAAATCATATGTTTCCATTGACAGACAGGTGATCCACTACACGTACATGGGACTCGTTCAGAACCCATTCGTCATGAAATCTTAACCTACCTAATGTGAAAAAAGTTACTGCTGTACTATTTTAATATGTAATACTGAGGTGAAATGAAGTTACAATGTTTGTTACAATATGACAAAATGATATAATGCTCAATTGCCTTTATTATTGCTGCGGTTTATGTGCAGCTGCCATACTCATAGTTCAGACAAAAGCGATTATTAGAATTTACTAGCCACTGGGGAGTTTTCTTTCAAGATACTCAGCGTAACAAACCAGAGGGCATGATGCACATTATATTAACACTGTTAAACCGAATTACCAGTGATTCTGTCCAAACATATCAATAAAACGCCTCCCTTGCAAGACAGCCCTTTAACAGCTTGAACTGAACACTTTTTTTCTGGTTCTCCCCCCCCCCCCAAGCCCTTTTCAAATATACATGTATTTCTAATTTCATTAAGCTCCTCTAAGCTAAACATGAGCACCCCAAATTGACACCAAATATAGAAAAATTTCCCTTAACTGAATGCACATTTAGCAACCTTTTGTATAATGCACTGTTATTTGGCAGGACCTGAACAGTCCACTAACAAATGCAGGGATTAATCTACCATAGTTTCAGGGGCCTTTTTATTTTTCCCAATTTGAAAAAAAGGCCTCAAATTTGTTTAATATCCTCTGAAATTATCTAAAATTATGCAGGATTCCCCGAAACGTACAAAATTTCTTCCCAATTTTTATCCAAAAAGACAACTTTTCCCAAATCCTAGATTAACCCCTGGAATGCCTTGCTCACAAGTGCTACATTGTTTAACAATAATAAAATATTTGGCTAATGTGCCAATGGTGTCTATCCATGCATGTAATTAACATCTTGCCATGCTGTCATTCAGCAGGGCCATAATGGGATCCTCAGAAATTCAAAGACCATGCATTACTGTATGCATAAAGTGTTATCACATGACATCAACCAATATGTATGTCAGTTATACTGAAATCCTAATATAGTGAAACCTCATTCAGTGTTGTCCCCAGCTTTTCAGCAGGGCAGGGCATCTTTCATCTAAAAGGGCACTTTTAAAGCACACAATGACAAGCAAAAAGGGCATCCAAAAGTAGCAGTGCAAAAAACAGGCTTTTTTGTTGTTTTTATGGAAATAGTTCTGAATTTGTATCTTATTCTCATGGTCAATAGATAAATTGATACATTGTTTTGCCAATTAGTTTAAATTTGATTGAAATTTTATGAGAAAATGAATGTAATTGCCCAGAATATAAAAAAACATACGAAAGAAAAGACAGGGAGCAAAACAAACGGGCAGGGCAAATCTCCCTTCTATTTTAAGCTACAGACAACACTGCTCATTATCACTTGACACCATCTGTTCCCTGAAAATGTATCAGATAAGTGAATATGTCAGATAAATGAATCACATACAGAGGTCCCTGTCTTGAGAGACCACCCCTAGGGCAGGTCAAAATGTGGTCTATCAAAACAGGTGGTCTCTCATTAGAGGTATAATTACATGGAAAAGATAGCACAGTGTTCTGAGAGAGCGGTCTTAAAAAAATATGCGGTCTCTCAAGACAGGTACCACTGTAACATAAAAAACACACTTTTCGTTCCTTAAAAGTATGCCATATAAGTGAATATGTCAGATATAAGAGTGTCATTATAATGAGTTTTCACTTACCTACCCTCTCAGATATTATATACAAACATTACTTGTTCCTTGCTCCACAACATATATTTAAGACTTACTCCCCTTTTAAATCGATCTTTATCTAAATTGCATTTTGGACTGTGAATAAATATGGTAGAGCAATAACTCTGCATTCTCTCATTGACCGCCAAGTGGCGTTGCGGACAGCTTTCATCCGGGTATTCAATAGCGGGTCAACCTGCGTGGCGTCGCATACTATGTGTTAACGCATGGTGCAAACTGAGCGTTTTTCTTGGCGAATGAAATAACCAAGTGTAACTCATAATCATGATAATGTTATCATTAATAAATACTTTTTGTAGAATGTAATGCAATCAAGGAATCAACCCAATACACATTGTTGTGGAGTTAATCACATTTGATTTTAATTTTAATTTAACTTTTAACGCTACCTGCCGACCCTCCCCCCCACACCCACCCACACACATACAATAACACTGTAAAACTTGGGAATTCATCTACAATATTAACATATTCTGATGAGGTTGTCTACTTGTCTTCACTTTTGACACCATGACAACACACCCGGAAAATAAAAATAAAATTGACTTCTTACAGTGTTGTCAACCCTCCCGAATTAATACCCGGGAGACTCCCGGAATTTTATGCTTAAAATTCTTTAAAAAAGTGTGGATTTTTTAAAAATTTTGAGTCACCTCCCGGAAAAATTCATCAATATTTCCCTTCTATATTTCATATTAATTTATCAATCTCCCTTAATTTTACTTTTTCTCTCCCGGATTTTATGTTTGGCAGGTTGGCAACACTATTCTTAAAACGCGATGACCAATGTTTGTTTTATCCTACTCGATCCTCCATTATCGCCCGCGATGAACCGGGTCACATTAAATCCTTACAATTAGTACAGGAGTCTTACGAAATCCTCATGCTGTTGAGACCATATTATGTGCTATGTCGATAATTTGTTATATGTGATCATAGCATTATCTTAATTACTGTCGAAGAATATTCTTTGTTATTGCATTTCTTTCGACCATTCACATAGGCGAGTGGCGCTACTCAGGAATGTAACGAGCAGAATGCGGTTCCCGGTCACCGCGGTTCAAATGGATTTTTCACTTTTTTAACACAACATACGAACAAATGCATTCATGCTCTGCTATAATACAATCTTATCTTTCTTGTGTGTAAAATTTATTAGCAGATATTACGTGAAAAGGAACATTTTTGGCACTTTGATTGCCGATACCTACAATGTTATCACAGTGTTTGCAAATCCGCCGACACCAATGGTAACCTGCAGGCAAGTGCCCGGATGAAAGCGATGACTCGCGCCGTGTAGTGGAGGTTTCCGGAAACTTAAGAAACTGCCCTTCCCTATTGTCACCTCACTAATAAATACCCGAATCATATGCATTAAAATAAGTTGACAACCTGCAACGAAAATATGTCTCAGTGCTGTGGACAGCCATTCTAATAAGTACCTTTGCACTATAAGGTGATCCAGGTTACATAAATATGTTCAAACTTAAGTGGTGCTGGTGGTATTTTACCTAGTACACTGTGCAATCAAAACATTGACAGTGCATAGTGGACACTTTTATGTACTTGGTCACCTATCCAGACTTTAACTCTTGTGGGAGTGTCCAACACAAATCTGCATCTCTAGCAATATGAAGGACCCTCTATCAACATTGATGGCGGGTCCTTGGTAATACTGTTCAAAGCACTTTAAAGTTTCTTTGTATTTAGCTTTTGATTTTAGTGTGTATACCATATCATTTATTTTATCTGTACACAACTTTAATCAATGACTTCATTTGATGATTTAGTTCTGTCATGTAAGGCTGTGTATGTAAATATGTATTATTTTGAAGTTGGTATTTCATCATTTATCCATTTTACTTCTGACTTCAGTTTATGATTTACTTGGTTGTTAATATGATTCTGGTGTCCACATTTTTTCATGTATGATTCGCACAAATTGTATGTATTCTACTTTCTCTGTTTGCAGAGGTTCAATAAAATAGTATCACGACATTGATATGTGAACAACTGTTTGAATGAAAGATAGACACTCCAATGTGATAAGCACTGATTTTGGTCAATAGATCATCATCACACTGTTTAATGTACATCATTTTTTCTGTCATGTTGCCGGTGGGTTTTTTTTCCATTTCCTTTTTTTTTCAATTATGACACCTATGTGAAAGCAGTACTTAATAAGATTAAACCAATGAACTCATAGCTATCATCTGAACAGAAAACAGCAACCTCCATGAAGATGTTTCAAATGGGTTACAGGATAAACATCTTATCTCTGAATGCAAAACTCCCAGTTACATACATTTGCACATCATGGCAAAGTCAACAAACACATAACAAAAATTGATTAAACCCTATTGCCAGGGAAAGATAAAAATACACCAAAATATACATGATATAGGTTCATGTATATTGAGATAAAGGGAGTGATAACATAACTATGATTACATATAAAATAGAAATGCAAAATAGAGGCAAAGGCATGCACTATGGTGGTCATCTCCAGCACTATACATATATGTAGCACTATACACATGTATGTACATGTGGTGAAACCTCATTATATTATAAAGACACTAAGATATCCGACATATTCAATATAATGACACCAATTTTCAAGGGAAAAAAAGTTAATTTTCTTTGTTATTTGACTCATTTATTTGATATATTCAGTATCTGACACTTTTTTAGGGCACAGATGGTGTCATTATGACAAGTTTTCACTGTACTAATAAATAGAAACTCAGTGGGGTGTCCACACATCATCTGACAAGTGGAGCACATTACAAGTACATACAGTGATACAGTAGACTAAGTCCTTGTCTTGCGAAACGACCTGCCTTGAAAGACCACTTTTGCAGAAAACTTTACTTAGTACTTTTCTTATTTATACCTTCTGTGACAGACCACCTGTCTTGAGAGACCACAATTTGAACATCCCTAGAGGTGGTCTTTTAAAACAGGTTTCACTGTACTTCCTTTTTATGCTGGTGGTGGGGTTCACAGGTTAGAGTGTGCAAAACCACTTTATAACAGACAGATTTTAAATCTAGAACTAATGGACATGGTACTTCAAGGGACTATCATATTACATGTTTATCAGAATCTACCTTATGATGAGCGGTGTTATGAACATGGCACATGCTAATTTAATCCTATGAACCACAAAATATAGGTCATAAAATTAATACATCAAGATGTAGCCTATATTTCACATCTACATGGAATTTAAGAAGTATCCTATAAATGTCTGTTTAAAATTTAAATCAGCTTCTCTTTATAAAATAACAGTACTCACTGAAAAATGAAACAATACACAAATCATAAATTCAAATAAATCAAATCCATGATGACCAGTGCAATAGGAACCTCCTTTCAGAAGCAGAACACCTCTCTAAGCTGAATACTGGACATGCTGGACCAAAAATAGCATATCTTTACAGCTCCAAATAATAAATTTGGGGTCTCAGACTTCTGGGCCTGTATGATCTTTCTCTGATAATTTCTGGGTTTTACTCAGTTAAAAACCAAGACCAAATTGACACCCTACATGCTAACTTAATGCTCTATGTGTGCCAAGTGCTCACACTGCAATTTGCTGTGTGCCACATATTTTTGCCACGGCCATGCTAAAAATCTTGAAATGTGCTTTTATTCCAACACAATTTCTTGGATCCTCAGGTGTTGGGGGAAGTACATGTATTCCACAAGAAAGTAACAGTAATGACAATTTCATTCTGACACTGCACATTTGTATTTTTAGACAGAGGAGTTCAATCTTCCCAATTGTTTTCTAGGAATAAAATATGTTTAAACCAATCCTACCTGGTTTATGTGCCTATACTTTAAATAACAAAGACATCAGGATATAGCTGCTAAAAATGAGGAATGCCACCAGAAAATGTAGCATATATGGTTACTTTATTTGGCATTTCAGCCTTTTTCAGTTTTTTAGCGAGCATCCTAATGGTTGATTCAGGTGACAGTGGCAATGATCATGCCGGATCGCATGTCACTGCTTTGCTCTTATAGCTTATTGAGGTCAAGGTTTCTGCTAGAATTCTTTATCACTCTTTCAGTGCTACATTTTGGACTGTGTCAACTGCTTTGCCAAGCACACTTTGGGCACATTAGCAATAATGAAAGCTGTTGACCTGGACAATTAAATTTTGTGTAAGTACAGGCATGCTGGTACTTGAATGAAAGATCTTTTTTTGACAAAGAACACGAATCATGCACCTTAAATCATAATACAGAGCAGTTAGCACTGAAAAATTATCATACACTTGAAATATTTTACTGTGGTGCATGCTCTGCTGAAGACAGTATAATACTGTAGTTCTAGAAATTTTAGCGCACACTTTATTTAAGGCAAATGCAGTTTTTGCCTCAAAATAGAAATTTAATCACATATTGATAGCTATGCTAAATTAAAATGCACTATGCCAAGTGACTCCCCTAAGAAGTGCCTGTGATCCTGCTGTGTGGCACACCTCACAATTGCAAATAAATGAATTTGAACTCTGGTCAGCTTGAATGGAAAGTTCAGCCCCATTTATGCCTTGGCTGACATGCTTGCAAAGGAGATTTTACGCTGCAGTCGATCTGCCCTTGACCAGCATAGACTCAAGAAGCAAAAATGTACTACTATTGCCTTGCAAAGTGCTGACTTGCAAGCCTGCAAAGTTCTCCATAGAACTCTTAAACTCTGACAAAATCTTCTTTTTCTCCTGTGAATTACTTGTTTTACATAGATATTTTAGTGCACTAAAATTTCTAGAACTACAGTAATCAAGTAACCAGGACTTCCAGACATGTATATTTTGGGTATAAGAAAGATAAATATCATTTAGTTTTAGATTTTTTCAGGCAAGCAAAGGCACCCTCAAAATTTTGAAGGATATATTTTTCCTTACCCCCAGGCAGAGTCCCTGCAGGTGGGCCTGACTGTGACTATGCTTTGCTACAGGTTGTCCAATGGCTTAGCAGTTTTGGGGGCAGGCAAATGACCTGTCACACTGAGAATTCACCAAAGACCACATCATGTGTTGTGGAATCTCTGAGACTTACCAGGCAATAGCCTGGTGGTTTTAACAGGTGAAAAAGTGAACAAGCATGATGTGAGCCTATGGAAAAGGCTATGTACACTAGATTAGACACATGTCACCTGCACAGGATTTTTTTCTAGAGTCAGTTGCTCTTTGATGTCTCTCTGTGGCATAAAAAGCCCTGTCAGTATAAACATGGAGGAATTTTCTTCCTCCATGGTACAAATGAGTGGATGATTCTTTTAAGTGATCAAGTTTTGCTCTAAAAATGCTTGTGTTTAGTGCTAATATTTCTGGTAGGCCTAATTTGTTTCACCAATCCAGAATTCTGTCGCCACGCATTCTTCAAGTTCACTTTGATATTGTGACATTAGGGGTGAGCACCAAGTCACACAACATAGATAATGCATGGGCAAATGGTAGCACGTTCCAAGTACCTCTGGAAGCAGTGCTGTCCAGCTGAAGATCTTTGTAGCAAAATTTTCATTACTTGTAGCAACTTTTCCACTTCTTTACATGAGAAACACTTATTTTTGAGAAAATCTGTAGCAATTTTAAAGAGCTTTGTAGCAAAATTTTGCTACAATGCTCCAGATGGACAGGCCTTCGGAGTCTGGACATGCACAGATGCCCTCGGATCAGAGTCCGGATACGCATACTCCAATTTAAGACCGCATGTCTTTTTAAGACCGCTCTTCCAAGACCCTTTGCTGTATTTCCTTGTTAAATATACCTCCAATTTAAGACCACCTGCAGTATGAGACCACTTTTTGTTGACTGTAGGGGCAGTCTTAAATAGCAGGTACCACTGTACCTGTCCAAATGGCAGATACAGATCAAAGTTGAATTGTTGACATTTGGTTTGCATGCACCTTATATTAGTTTTAAACAGAAGACATTGATGAAATGGAAATAGCGGCAGGATTGGAATTACAAGCACAAAACATATAAATGATGGATAAAATGGAATGGCGATATTGTTTGTTGTCAGAATTTCAAGTTCGGCTGAAGCCATACTGATAATACTTATCAATCACCCAAATTTTGAAAGACCAATAATTTGTTGGGAAATGGAACAAATCTGTTGTAAGCACTTATCAGTTTTAAGTTTGTACATGTATAAATACATTGGGGCCCACTTGTATTGGAGGCCTACATGTAAGCATTGACGTATATGTCCATGATGTAAGTTTTTTCTCTCTGTTCATCCTGAAACCATGTGTCTCTATATATTATTTGTATGCTGTACCATACTGAATCAGGGCTAGAAATAGGGCTTATCCACTTGTCCGTACTAAGTGAAACTTGTGACAGACAAGTAAAGTTGCCAATGCACTTGTCCAAAATTTACATACAGTTCAATTAGAATAAGACTCCACTTGGTTGGCGGCCAAGTGAAAATTTTTCCTTATTTCTAGCACTGCTGACCATGTATCAGTTTATGTAAAATAAAGCTTTAAGTTCATGTATGGCAATGCATAATTGTATCAGACCAGATTTCATTTCACCATGATACAACAAATTAATGCTCTCTTCCCACCTCCTTGTTTTAACTCACCATGCTGACTTATAAATGACAATTTATTGCCCCATATTCAGAAAAGACACCCTGGTCTTATAGCAAATGTATAATTGATCCATTTGATGAGAGTGATTGGAGAAAATCTCAGATGCACATCCATCTTAATGTAAAAAGGGAGTTTGCACACCCGAGTCCCAAATTCTGCCCAATGCCTGCAGTCTGGAGATGGGTGACACGGAAGCTCTGGCCTCTTCATGCTTGGGCGCTTGAACTTGAAGTTGTTTCTCTCGGGTCCTGCGGCATAATGTGTTAATCCACCCGCTACACACATGACAATTTGTCACCGGTGGGAGTTATGTGAACAATGTGATCAAGACAAAGAGAAAAGTCAATCCTTCAGTTGACTATACCTATTCTTGACAGATGTCTCCGTGTCTCTGTCATCATGCCTATCTTTCTTTTTGGTGAAATGCGGGAACTAAGTAAAAAACATGCAAACTGAATCTGCCCACATCAAAAAAATGATTTTAATGGATTTGCTTTTACAATAAAACCAACCTGTTTAACTGCCCTTGAAATACTCTCGACAATTCTGTCCTTCAGTCGACGACGCTCTAGGCCGCTGGCTACTTTCTTCATTTTGGATGTCAGTGGAAACAGCCTGCCAGACGACCTGCGACAAAATTATTTCCTCGGGAGACCGCCGAGTCTCACCAGTCACATGCAGCCATGATGAATAAAATTTGGTATGAACTTCTTTCCCCAAACGAAAATTCATAATGCCTGCAACGACGGTAGATGGCGCTTATGCAGAAAGAAAAGTTTGATTTTAAAATAAAAATGGCATGGCGAGTTGATTTTTAGAAAAATTATTCCAAAATGCAAAATTGAAATGTCAATAACCACGCTTTTATTGTTAAAATATGGATCAGTGCAAGACTATAATGGGAACTATATGCCATGTGCTCTTAACAATGTCATTGATGTGTAACCATGACACATAGATATATAGGGTGCCCAGGTCAATTTTATGGCATGAGCTGCCATTGTGGTGGCTCACACCTTTATTTAGTGCCTTTGGGGAAAAACTATCAGTGAACACATAATAGTTGAACTTATATACCAACAGAATGATGAACATTGTATGCAGGCCAAGTCCTTGGCCATACAGGTCTCTCTGGCTTAATTGGTGTGCCCTAAATTTTTTTAGAACCATCTTATACTCCTGTTTACAAACAAAAAGGGGAACCCCCCCCCCCCAAGAAAAAGAAAGAAAAAAGAAAACTCTTCCATTAACTTAACATGGAATATGATAAATATCATGTTTTTACATGAAATTGGATGCATATACCACTGTAATCTTAAGCAATATGTTCAAGGGATGCCAGTTCATGCTTGATCAAGTGTAGTACAAAAGATTGTCCTGGGAATGAGATAAAGTTCACAATTTGGTGATCACTGTGTCCAGCATTGAGGTTCACATGGACTGTATGATGAGCTCACTGCATGTCTATGCACTTTGTAGCCAACATTTCCTAGCGTGCAGATCACTGGAAGCAGCATTCACAGTTTGATAGGGGAGGACAAGTTCCATACCCATAGGGAATCTGCACCTATTCAGAATCAGTGCAGCACCATCTGAAAATTCTCAACTGATACTGGTGCATGCTGTGAGAATGCATACTGGCCCTTTTAAGAATTGTATTTTTTATTGGTGGTTACCTGGCATGTCCAAGTGGTTAAACTAGGACCAACACCACATATATGCATCTGCCTTTAGAAAAACAGAAATTGAAGGAGGCTCTGTGCCACTCAGTGACATCCACACAATGTTCCTGAACCAGTGTGTGCAGTTTTTCTGCAAATAATCCAGTTTGTTAATATATTGTCAGGAAAGGCTAATAACTTAAAATTAGAGTATTGGTATGAGGGACTGAAAACTTAATCTTTTTGGGTGGGCGGGGAGGGTATGGTGCTGTATCTAACCCTAATTTATGTTATGTTAAGCTTGGTAAACCGGCTTCTTCTTCCTTCTTTCTTTCTTTCTTTCTTTCTTTCTTTCTTTCTTTCTTTCTTTCTTTCTTTCTTTCTTTCTTTCTTTCTTTCTTTCTTTCTTACTTACTTTTTTTTCTTTTTTTTTTTTTACATTAATTACTATTTAGTTATGTACCAGGTATGTACCTGATCCTGGTAGCCAAACCAAAGGCTCACTTCAATACTTGGACATTTTAAGTCTTACTGTTTGTGGTGTGTCAGCTTATAATTTATTCATTTATGTACCTGTTTATTGTCTTGAGTGTCTGCAAGAGGGCAGCACTTCAATGTAACCCCCTGCCACTCCGGCTGTGGGGGCATAAGCTTGTAACAAAGTTTTCTCTCTATGTATATTCCAAAGTGGTGCAGGCCCATACGACATGAAAAACATCAATATCCAACTTGCTCCTGAAGCATTCAGGAATATCCTCACATTTTCATGTCGTATGAGCCTGCACCAATTGGAAGTTACGATTGTGAGCAAATAATGATTCCATGTGAGGTTAGTCCTGGTTTAACCACTTGGACATGGCAGGTAACCACTAATGTGAAAACACAATTCTTAAATGGGCCAGCTTATTATTACGGAGGTAAATTATTTGTCAAGTAAATTGGCTTAATTATTTCAGCCCATGGCTAGGGCCAGTCTCACACATGCAGAGACCCGGTGTACTCTCAGGTGATATCATTCCAAGATGACTATTACTATTTGTACTGATAGTTTAGTATAATATTAACTTGTTTGATACTGTAGCATATTTTAGATGAGCTAGAGTTTCAATGTGTTATGGGCATGTGCCTGTGTGCACAAATTATCTTGTATACATATAATATTTATGTACATGAACTGCTTTAAATGCCTGTGTGCATCAAAACCGTGTATTTATGACATATAGGTCAGAATTGACCTTTCAAAATGTCAATAAAATTACTTACTTACTTATTGTTATTTCGTTATCATAATCATTATTAATGATTAGGGAGAGAATACCTGGTACCTAAATGTAGGCTTAATTTCCTGCCACTCTAAACTTGCATTTAATGGTTTGGGAATTGAAGACCCTACAAAGAAGAAGCACTGCATTGTGGGAAGAAAACATGGCTGGCATATCGTCGAAGCTGCAAGACTATCTGTCAAAATCTGGCCAAAACTCTTCTGAAGCCCCAGAAAGCGACAGTCAGAGGGGATCAGGATATTTAACATGGTTCTCTGGAAAAGATCAACTCGACGAGTCTCCTGTTATAGATGAAACAAGCAATGGATGGTTCAATGCAGCTCAGAAAGACCCTTTTCTTCCAAGCCTTGTGAGTCACCGGGGTCCACGTGTTACACGGTTTTCAAAACATGCGTTCAGGGGAGGGGGTGGAGGGCGGTGGGACAGTGCTGTCCAGCTGAAAATCTCTGCAGCAAAATTTTCTTTACTAGCAGCCCTTTTTTTCACTTCCGTACACAAGAAACACTTATTTTTCATAAAATCTGCAGCAATTTGAAGAGGTTTGTAGCAAAATTTTACTACAATGTTGCATGCCTCAGTTGCACAGCCCTGCCAGAGTAGGGCTAACTTTGCTTGTTGGTGCTGGTTTGTTTGCCTAGGGTTGAGGCCTGGTTGAACTTGATTGGGGTAAATCCATGCTTATAATCTTGATACCAGAACCTTACATGTACTTCGGAGCACAGGCATATGAAAAGTTTGTGTGGGGCAATGCAACAGCCAGTGTATAGGGCTATACTCTATACACAAGGCACCCCAGTTATAACCAAAGGCAAATGTTGTTACGATGAAAAAGCACCAATAAAGTTGATACTCCCCCACCTGAATATGCCAGAATTGTGTTTCTATTGCAGTTGTTCTGTGATTCTATCATACTTGTCTTGTGCTGCTCTGTCCCCTGTGTGTTGCATCTAAACACTTGCACAAACTTCAATGTACCCTCCATAATCTTTTTTTTTTTCTTCAAAAGCTCACGCACTGGACGTTCATACAGCACACCACAAGGTGGCTCCTGCAAACCTAACAACCTGATCTTTCTTCTGACCTGTGGTACTTGCGACAAGCAATATGTATCACATAACGAACGAACATTACAATTGAAATGTACTCAATTTATGGTCGAATAAAAGAATCTGAATCTATAGGTCAGACCTCGTGTACACTAATGGACAGGATGCGGGAGCATTTTTATTACATAAATAAAAAAGACATATTACAGCCTGTAGGCAGACATTTTGCCAGAGCAGACCACAATGGTCTGAACCTTAAGATTCAGATCTTGGAACACATTCGAACACCCCTCAAACTCAAAAAGACAGAAACACTGAGATTAAAGAGAGAATTTTTCTGGATTCATCAGCTTTGTACCATAGAACCATTTGGTCTCAACGTGATGGGAAAATAAGCATACTTGCTTCCTATTATGCTAAATTTTTACATTGTCTATGCTTATTTTCTTGTCACTAAGTAATTCAAAATGTATATATGGGGAGAAACTAAATTGCCCCCCTTTTTCACAGCTCCTACACATTTTTTAGGGTTACTCCAGTTATATCCCAACAATATTTACAATCATTAAGAAAATAAAAACATTTTTTATTGTATATCTCATTACATATTTGAGTAATACCCTTCCCCAGCCCCAGTTCTATTTCTCTATAAACTGGACAGAGGTTGGTCACTAGGACAAGCTATGACATGATTATGGATGCCCGCTCCCATGAAGTAAACAATATGTAACTTGCATATTTGTGTTCACACCTTGTCACTGGACAAAGGAGGTGTGTTTATAAATAGCCTGAGCAAACACCAAGCTCATCCAAGACGTTGAGCCTATTTCTTGGTTGGCAACGTCTATTGTTGTCAACATACGGTATTATCACATAACGAACGAACATTACGTTACGTGATTAACGGTACCACGCTGCAGCCGTTGAAATTTTCAGTTCCTGATGAGCCACACTACTGGCGAAACCAGTCGAACGGCACGAAAGTGAAGCCATATCTTTACTCGTATTTTCAATTTGCCCTCCATAATCTTGACATGTAGTCTCCGTAGTTGGTTTTTAGCTCCATTTTTCAATTCACAAAACAGATACCCGATACCACTGATACAAAACCTGTTAGACCTGGAAAACATTGCCCATCTTGAAGCCATGTTGCACAGCCACAGGGAAAGGAAGATGTTACCAGCGGCCTACATGGTCTGTTGCAGTTTTGCTGAGGAAAAAATGTAAGCATGCTAAATACAAAGCAGTGCATGGATATTATCGAAGAGGGCCACATCATAATGAATGGCCAGGCAAATACCCATTTGTGTCTTCTATGATTCTTAAAGTGAAACCCATTGATGTATTGACCTCCAACATTTATGATTTACCATGATACCCTGAAAACTTGATGTACATATGTTTCAGGGAATATCCCAGAAAACTTTATTTCAATATCACATTCCAGGGAACATCTGGAAAGAGAGCCAAGTCTGTGACTCCTGTAATTCCAGTTTCTGGGTTCAATATCCTTGTCAAACACTTAAAATGGTACAATGATTTTGCAGTTGCGATATCTGGGGAAATCCAGTCCCATTCTTTCACAATCCTATTTTCAAAACCATATTTTCTTGTATGAAGCTTGACCAACGCTTTAATTATTTTGAAGGAATGCCCTCTTGTTCTGTGAGCCTCTGCAAATTGAAAGAAATTCCTTGGTTCAATATCCTCCAGACCATACAGATTTTGTACACTTCAATCAAATAACACTCCAAGGGAGCAAATTTCTCAAATCCTGCTGTAACATCATGGCATCTTCTGATGATTTAATCTTCCTGAATATCTTTGTGCCATCTCCAAATTTAGTAACTCTCTACATACAAAATTATCAGTGTCATTTATATAATGAACAAGAGTAGTCCCAATACTGATCCTTGAGGGATCCCACTTGAAACATCTGCCCAATTTGATGCCACCCCAATATAGACCACTTTCTGCTTCCTGTCTTTTAGCCAGTTTCCAATCCAGCTGGAGATTTTGCCATACATGTATATCCTGTGTGCCTTGACTTAAGCCATAAGCCTTCCATGTGGTACCCTGTCTCTCTCTCTCTCTCCCCCCCCCGCGCGCTAAAGTCTAGGTGACGAATGCCGGTAATATACACTGGCCCATTGACAAATGAAATCCTGTAATTTTGAAGAGAGTCATTTAAAATCAGTTCTGACCATACAACTGCATTTTCCTTGGCATCCATGTGGTTGCATTTGCGACTAATTTCCTGGGAAATTCAGCACTGTGCCATGTGATTCGCACTGTCTGCATGCATCATGGCCAGGTCAAATCCCTTTGAATTACAAAGGTTAAGCTGGGTTTGTTATTAGTGGCATCAGGTATGTGTTTTGTGCATTGAAAACCGGAACTAAAAACTGGCTATGGAGAATACATATCAAGATTATGGAGGGTATGTCAAAGTTCGTGTAAGTGTTTAGATGTGACACATATAGGGGAAGAACAGTTACAGAGCTACTGACCAGGAACACATACATACATAGTTTTGGCATGTTCAAGTGGGGAATATGAACTTTATTGGTGCTTTTTCATCGTAACATCAATTGCCTGTGGCCATAGCTGGGGTGCCTTGTGTATATGTTACATACACTGGCTGTCAAATCACGCCCCCCCCCCCCACACACACACACATACATGTTACTGTACACACGCAAAGTTTTCGTATGCCTGTGCTTTGGACAATTCGCCAATCAAACCATGAACAACAATACAACATGCACTGTCAGCCACAAGGTGAGGTTAAACAAACCGGTCATAGCAAACAATATATATTCCATGTAAAACATGCCAGGTAAAAACAATGAAAAGTACACTTTCCACTCATACAAATTTTATTAAAACCCAGGTACAAATAGAGAAGAGTATAATTTAAAAGTAATGATTAGTGATGCACCGATCATCATGCATAATCGAAAATCGTTTGAAATTTGCAAAAAGTCAAGCGCTTACAAGGTTATCTTTACTTTTGATTATAATGGAAATCAATTTTTGAAAAGATATTTTAAAATTTCTACCAAAAAATCAAGGTTTTTTTCACTTTTGCAGCAAACCAACACATGGGTGAACGTTTACCATTTTACCATGAGAAGTGATGACTTTGTATGTGTCCTTCAGCTACAGTGGTACCTACTATTTAAGACCACCCCTACAGCCAACAAAAATTGGTCTCATACTGCAGGTGGTCTTAAATTGAAGGTATATTTAACATGTAAATAGAGCAGAGGGTCTTGAAAGAGTGGTCTTAAAAAGACATGCGGTCTCAAATTGGAGGTGGTCTTTAGAGCAGGTACCACTGTATAACTTCATCAATAGTGGGGTCATGTATAATGGTATGGCTGAAAGTCGGAGGGCTACATGTCGCATATGGTGCAGCTTTGCCATTAATATATAAATTGACTAAGTCAATCATCAGCAGAGGAATGCATGCATTAACCATCAGGTACCCAAATTGAAAAACTTGTTAAAACTCTGAGATCCAGATTATCACCACCTGCTGAAAATCTTCCTTTAACCCTCCCACAAGCTGCATTTCCACCAAGTTTCAGAACAATCTGAGGTACAACTTTGGAGAAGTTGAAAATAGCCTTAACCCACAAAAATATATTGAAAAAAAATAAAATAAAATAAAAATTGCAACACCACCTGTTGAAAGATTAAGGTTTGGGGGTCCTCAGAAGTAGCCCTATGCAATTTGAAATTAAGTGGCTTGGCAGTTTCAGAGAATATTTTTGAGACTTGTGCCACAAAATAAACAAAAACAAACAGAAAAATCATAAAAAGTCCAAACATCATATATCCCCACCAAGTTTCATGCGAATCCAGCTTCAAGTTTTTGAGAATAAGTCCAAAATCTGAATTGTTGACAGACGAACACTGACGGCCAGAGAAAGGACCATCCTGTAACTTCAGCTGACTGACAGCTGACTGACAGCTGCTGAGGTTAAAAACTGGTAATATCATGTACTGAGCACTATAACAGAACTAAGCAATCTCTCTTCCTTCCCCCCCCCCATAAAAATAGTGCCCTCTGAATGTAATAAGTTGAGAGCCTTGTTGTCGGTAGAGGTTTTGGGTTCAATATTGATCATCATTACTAGTGATGGGAATTGGCTAAAATTTTGTCATCCATCATTTGTTGAGGACAGTCTTCCGGTTGATTACCATCTAAGTCAATGGAGATTACAATAGAAATTCACATTTTCTGCTTCCCCAAAACTGTCTAAAAGATTCAATTTAATTTGGTAAAGATGTACCTTGGGCGGAACCCAACCAAATGTGTGCAAATGGTCATGGTGCATTGATTTTTAGATTTTTTTTCTCATTATTGGGGCAAAATATTAAAAAATGTTCTTTTCCAAAAACCTTTCAGCGAATTACTCTGAAATTGCATAGAGGCACTTCTGGGCACCCCCAGACCTTAATTTGTTCAACAGATGGTGCTGTGATTTGGGCCATAAAAAAAAAACATGAATTTTTGTGTGTTAAGGCCCTCTTTGACCTTTTCTCCAAAACCGTCACTCAGATTGTTCTGACACTTGGTGGAAATGTAGTTTATCGGAAGTTTAAACATTATAACTGATCACCAGATGGTGATGATCTCTATCCCTGATATGTAACTTTTTTTCTTTCCAATTGGGTACCTTTCACTTCGTGCATGCATTCCTATTGATTACCATACAACTCAATGGATATTGCCAATGGAAATTCCAAATTTATAAATTCCTTTCCAAAATCCTCATCTCTTAAACCAGAGTTGGACTTATTATGGGTTGAATGTTAGTGTCAGTTAAGGATGGGCTGTTGATGTAGCCCTCTTGTTTTTCCTTTTTTATATACAATTATCTTTCTGTCACAGTGGTCATGTTAGAACTAGTATGCACAGGTTGACATGTTACATTTCTTTCAGCAGTGCAATATATTCCATGGAACCATAATACATTTACAGTGGACAGTGAAAATCAACTTAAACTTAAAGGAATAGTTGTGAATTGAACTCTTCGTGAAATGGACACTTTTCTTTTCTTGAGTTTTGGTATATACACTGTACAGTTTAATTGGATTCTTCTGCTGCTATGTCCTGGTGCACATTGACGGATGTGTGTGCACATCACCAGGTGGCAGTATATTCTTGTGTCCTCATATATAGTTAAAAAGTTAATACCTAATGTCCAAATTAGCTAGTACCGTCGGTAGCCGCTAAAGCGCCAGGGTCATCTCCCAGTGCACCTTGCGGCAGGTTAGGTCCTTTCAATATAGCAGCCATATTGCACCATCGTTAAAGTACAGGGAAACGACATCGCAAAGTTGATCGTTATTTTCCAACATACAACAGAAGTATTTACAAGCTACAATGCCAGTCTATAATTGCAAAGTTACTGACTGGTAGTCAGACACAAGAAAACTAGGTAAATTGGATAAATACCCCTGGATGCAAGGGGTAGCTTTCTATGGTTTTCCTCCAAAGAAAAACAGAAACGACAGGTGTGGTTGAATATGGTGAAAAGACCAGAAGATTATGAACCACCAGCCAAATTTGACAGAATTTGTTCAAGACATTTTGTTGGGGGTAAAAGTCCGACACTGGAACACCCAGTGTCCGCGTTATTTCCGTATAACAACTGGATGATTTCAGAAAAACTACGCACAACAAACCAATGGCAGAACCATGTGAGATGGCCGAGGATCGAGTGACTTACCTAGTAACGGAGAAAGGCCAGTTGCCAAGTAGGGGTGCGATCGCTGCGTTGCAGCGGTAGCTCACAGTACTAATTTGGACCAAAGCTATTGCCTAAAAGGTGGCATTATAATTTATGTATGCATTTGCCCACTTCAGGCATGGACTGCAATAAAATACATTGTGTATATATATATATATATATATATATATATATATATATATATATACACACACACACACACACACACACACACACACACACACACACACACAGTGAAACTTGTTTATTATGGACTGGCAAAAAGCGTCCACAGTTGTCCACAATAGACAGATGTTTTTAACAAGAAATTTGACCCTTCGGTCTTGGACATAACTGTCCACATTATACAGGTGTCTGTATCATAGAGGTGTCCACAAGGAAAGGTTTTACTGTGTATATACGTGTATTGCAGTTCATGCATGAAGTGGACCAGTGCATACATATTATTTGTAGTGTCACCTGTTAGGCAAATAACTTTTAAACTATATATGATGGCTTACCATGAGAAAACTTAAGATTCAAATACCAGGATGTCAAGCAAGATCTTTTAACTCTTTAAGTGCCAACTGTGACTTCTGTCAAACTACCTAAGAGGAACTACTCTCTATTTTATTAAGGGTGCTAGATTTATATTCCTTGTGAAAACAACTTCTATTTACATACCAGCACATGCCATAGTTCCAGAGAATATAGTGGTCTGGGTCAACAGCTTTCCTTGGCCAGCTTTGGGGTGCATTGCAGCCAAAGTGCACAGAGGAAAGCCATTGACTCGGTCTAAAACTTAGCATTGAAAGAGTTAAGGTAAACTCTTGTTGCATTTGGGTTGATGTCTACTGACAGGTACATCATTGTAGCATTATAGATGCCTAGGTCTAAAAAACAAAAACAAAAAAAATAGAAAATCCTGTCCAGATGTTCTGAAACATGCTGTAGTTAGGACAGTTGAGCGCAAGGTATTGAGCCACAGCTTACTTTTTTTTTTATATACATAAATTTTTTATTGAGCCAACAAAAAAGCAGTTACAAAAGATAATTCATAATGCCATTGCAATAACAATCATACATTCCAGCTTTCTATTTTCATACAACAATGAAATTGTGACAGGCATGAAGTGTATATATAAATGATGAACAGTAATATCTTTGTTTTTCTCTGTAAACATTGGAAGTAATATCGCTCACAGATTTCTTGTATAGTGCCAGCTCACAATCCAGTTCCCCGTCCTGGTGGAAACTGGCAAACTGTCACAGCATTAGTCGTTTTGAACAAGTATTTCCGCTGAGTGTCCACATTATTATGACCCAACATTATTATGACCTAACCAATAATGCATAGTATAGTGTGTGTGTCTTTCGCTTTCAGGATGGAGGTCAATATTACTGAACAAGTTGATTTTTGTGTTGAAGTAAATGGCCACTTTTAAAATCAAAAGTGTCAGAAATTTTGAGTGTGAACTAGACTGAAACCATACGGATTAAATGACTGAACCATGCTATAATTTTTTTTGTTCTGTTTTCCTTTGCTTCCAGTCCAAAAAGCAGAGAGTGCTGGGATTTGTAGGTTGCATCTTGATGGGAACCTTCTGTTTCTCACTGGTAAGTTGCAAAAGTCATTCATTGTCTTTTGTCGAGGTTATATGTATATGTACAAGATCTTGAACTGAGCAGATATATGATGTATTAATGCTAGGTTTATGGCCAAATTGTAAGAGTATTTCAGATCTATTTTTTGGACAACATACAACATCCAGGTTCTTGTTTCTCAGAGATGTGGAACTGAATTCTCAATAAAAAAAATAAAGAAAAAAATTACCTTTGGTTCATCATGTCAGAGAATGTAATAAGCACAGTATCTGTTTAGAGAGTCGGCTACTATGCAACATTAAAAATATGTCTTGTTAGATTTAACCCTTTCCCCCCTTGAATTGACCTTTGAGTCAACAACTTTCCTTGGCATGAGTTAGGCACTAAGTGCCCAACTCATGCCAAGGAAAGTTGTTGACCTGGGGCATGTGATCTTGATACGGCTCATCTACAATTCTCAGTCAAAATTGTTTTTCATTACTGTTGAAATTGATAACACTGAAGCAGACGACAGTTGACCACCAGACGGTTTAAGGGAAAAAGGGTTAAATATTGCAGGCTGTTTCCTGTCAACTTTTTTCATAATACTTGAAAAATTACTACATTTCGCTGCATGCATGTAACATACCTAATTCTTATAACTGAAGATGTATATTGCTAGTATATTTTTTATTGGGTGCTGTATAGGCCTGTTGTGTTAAGTCATGGTTTTGTGAATATTTAGCGTACTTCTTAAACATCAGCATGATTGTAACAAGTGTAAAAAAATTACTTATGTGATGAAAAGAATCAGATTCAGTGCTGTACATATATGTACATGAAATATGTGTTAAGGCACTTTCAGTTTTATGATAAGAACTGCATTTGTCATTGCTCAGACAGACACAAGATTCATACTGTAACCTTAATCAGAAACAACTGTGATCATTAGCCAATGGGAGGCATGCATATATAACAAGGATCCCGTGCTGCCACCTAGGCTCAGCAAGGAACTTGACAGGAAGGAGGGTGCATTCGTGTGTTAACCCTTTCCCCCTCAAAGCGGCCAAAACGGCTGTTGGTCAGATGTCGTCTGCTTCAGTGTTTTCAACTAATTTCAACAGTTATGAAAAACAATTTGACTGAGAAATGTACATGAGACTTATCAAGATCACATGCCCCAGGTCAACAACTTTCCTTGGCATGGGTTGGGCACTTAGTGCCCAACCCATGCCAAGGAAAGCTGTTGACTCAGTCTTAATTCAAGGGGAAAAGGGTTAAGCAGGGCCAAATGAGCTTCTGTGATAAAAGGAGGAACTTGAGAAAGCAGAAAGCTTCAGAAACATCATTCACTAAGTTTTAAAACATACCAGATGCTAAACATAGTTAGAAAATTGAATTTGTTTGGTAGAAAAAGTGTTATTTCTGGATAGTTAAGTATCATAACTAGTATAAGTGCCCTGATCGTGGCAGAGACATAGTTCTGTTGCCTAGCAACTAAGAAACCAGAGCAGGTCTGCTGTTGACATAGTTCAATATGAATGTCTCCCATTAACCAAATGTACTGTTTCTTGAACTTGGCCAAAGAAATGTGTAATTGACTGATATGTTTTGAAATGAATTATATTTAGAAGACATCTTTGTTATTTAATCAAGCCTATATTTCCAATCTTGGCTACAGACTTTTCAAACCTAGGTTTGTCCCTGATTATTGTTCATAATTTCTTGCAGGCTAGCTTATATTTACCATTTCTCCTACTCAAAGCCAGAAAGTTTGCCATGCTGTACACACTGGGTAGTCTCTTTGTCATATTCAGGTAAGCTATGTTCACTGCAGTCTGCTCTCACAGCTGCTCCCATAATGCAATACTTTGTCTATTTTGACCTTCCTGTGATGCCACCCACTCATTTCTTTTGCTTTGACCTGCATCATGTGATGCTTTGTTTAGCACAAATGTGACCATCATATCATAGGGTCAGTTGTTTTGATGACTTTAGTTGAGGGAGACTTGCTTTCCCAGTTTTAATTTCTGGTCATTTAAGCCACCAGTGCACATCATGGGGGTCCCTAAATCCAACCACAAAAGAAAGGATCTTACTTTAGATGATAACATTCATGCAATCAAGGAACATGAAAAAAGGACAAATTGCCTGAACATATCCAGCTGTTTGACTGTTTAAATTTTAATTTGAAAGGAATATGTATCCATCTTGTACTCATTGATAGCAGCCTATTTATCATCCTCAATCTTCATACAAAAGTGTGATATACGACCCTGTATAAATTTACTATGACCATTTTTCATATCTACTAAGCGTGGTCGCTACAGCCAGGTTCTGCTGTGGTGTGAAAACTATCTTGAAAGACCTCTACCTCTTGCTGTAGGGACTACTTGCTAGTGGTCTCAAGACAGGTGGCCTTTCACAAGATCTATAAACAACAGGAAAAGTATTAACCCTTAAAACCCTGATTTGAGACTGAGTCAACAGCTTTCATCGGGTTACTTTGCCCGCAATGCACGCAAAATGTCCTGAGGAAAGCTGTTGGCTTAGACTTTTGCTTAAGACTAGGCTTGCTGGTATTTGAATGAAAGGTATCTTCAGGAGGAATTTGAATCTTTTAACCATCATATGTTTAACGGCAATGAGAAAACAACTAAAGCTGTGAGTAGCACGTTAAGGGTCAAGCAAAGTGTCCACAGAAAGTGTTCTTCTCTGACAGGTGGTCTGTCATGACAGGGAGTTTTGTACATGGGACCCTGAAGTGTGAAAATGGGGACACAGACACAAAATACAGTTGTCCCTGTGTTGAGAGAGCACTCCCACAAACCATCTGCCATGTAAGACCATGTGTTCAAGATATATTGCTTTGAATATTTTATGTCATTTATACCTCCTATGAAAGACCACAAGAAGGTCATCCCTATTCATGGTCTTTCAAAACAGGTTTCATTATACTCCAAATAATACACTTTATATTGACGAATTGGTTCAGACAGTCTAGATAAACATGGCATCCAATATGGCAGCATGTATTTCTTGTGACTTTAAGTGCCAATTTTACATCAGTATGAGTCCAGTCTTCCATGTAAATTGTACAAGTAGAATGTGCATATGAAAGTGTAACCTGGTTGATTACAATTACGAAAAATTTAATATCCGTGTACATGAACCGTGTAAAAATGAGTGTGTTTCTACTCAGTCCAGGTTCGTTGTTGCTTATACTCATTAATGACAAGTTTCATTTGTAAGTTTCAATAGATGATGACAGACAGAACAGCCACATATCACAGTCATTCCATTTTACCAGGGATCAGTCATTAACATAATACGAGCAGTTAGTGTTTCCAAATTTTACTTAATGCTAAGGCTGGTTAACTGTTTACACTTACTGCACCATAGCTAATGCAGTTCAGACAGTGTTGAAATCATGTCAGTTACTATGAGCCTTCAAACTTTCAATTTCGAAAGTGCCACTGAGAATGCCACCAAAAAAAGCTGTTTTCAATGTGAAGGGAGTGATCCAAACAGAAACTGTTATGTGAGGCTTCTGTAGGGCCTGTATTTTTCCGTTTCGAAAAACTAGAAATTCCGTTTCACCAGCCAGAAATTTCCAAATTCCGTTTCAGTAGTTCTCTTTGTATGTAAAATACATTGAGGCAAAACAGCAAATTCCGTTTCAGAGGTAACAAAAATTCATTATTCCGTTCCGTTTCGGTTAAAAACGGAAAAATACAGGCCCTGCTTCTATTAACTTACACGTGTACAACTTTGACACCTGCTTTCAGTTTCTCATTACTGTGGGGACCAGTCAATCACATCAAACACCTGTTTAGTGGGGCCAGACTACCCTTCACTGCGGCCTACTTTGGAACAATGTTTGCAACTTTATATTTCTCCATTTGGGTAAGATCTTAAACCAACAACCACTGATAATTATTAGTTATAGAAGAACTGGAAAGTAGCATGTTGATGTAGGATTGGATACAAATATAAACTGATACATATAACAATCAGAGCTGGTTTCCTCCACCACAGACAATGTAGGAAGTATACGCCAACATCGCAGTGCCATGGAGAGTGACTGGATAAGTCAATGCTTGACTTCTTTCACAATCCATGTAAAAAAAAAATGTGTTTATACTAAAGATGACACAATCAGAGCTGATGGAGGCGAGATAACACAGTCAGAATTGATGATGACAGAGATAACATTCAAAACTGGTAGAGATAGAGATAAAGATAGAGATAGAGATAACACAACCATGGCTGATACAGACATAGATAACACAATGAGAATTGGTAGAGATAGTGCAATCATAACTGATGGAGACAGATAACACAATCAGAGCTGGCAGAGGTACATGTTGGTGTAACAATAGACCTGTTCATACCGAGTAGTACCAAACTTTTCCAAACCGTAATTAATTATGCATTCCATTGTTGGCCTGATTGTCCAATCAGCAAGTAGCCGAGTCGGGCCCACGCCGTCATATGTTTACAACGGATGCCACGGCAAACGCTAGTGGTTACAGCATGGATTGTGTTGAACAGTGCAAATCTTTTACCTAAATTGTCACATCAGTGGTGAAACGTGCATTTGTAGATTGCTGACGGTATGATATTCGTTAAATCCAAGCACATCTTGTGTTTTACTTTCTTATGCTTCCACTTGTAATCCGGCCAGCCTGGCCGAGCACAAAATGTAAACAAAGCAGGGTGCGCTTCCCGAAGTGAACAGAATAAACCAAGTCCTATGAACAGGTCTATTGAGATAAAACAGTCAGAGTTGACAGAGATTAAAAAACTGAGCTGATAGAGATAACAGTGAGAGCTCAAGTGACAGTGCCTTAAGATAATTGCCAGTGATACACAGATCTGTATCTAATGTTTAATAAAGTAGTTTGTTTGAAATTTGGCATTGATTCTATGAAAGTACATGTATCACATGACAAATCAAAATGAGTCCTGTAAATTGTGGTAATGGAGCAACTTTTCATTGCAGGCAAAGAGTACAATATTCACAGTGATATGTGCAGTCATACAGATACTAGCATTAGTTTGGTAAGTTTATAAGGTCCACTACAGTAGTTTTATGACTCGCCCATTTTATTTTTAGTTCTGCTGACCTGAGGTCACAGAACTTAAACGATCACTTGCTTCAGTCCATCCATTTGTAAGAACGTTGCTAGGCAACATAAAACACTCTTTCGTCCCTCAATTTACCTCACTGTTAGTGCTGTAAGAGTCTCTTTACATTTTAACATCAAATGTGATGAAATTTGTTCCCGAT
Source organism: Hermodice carunculata (assembly GCA_964020975.1). Taxonomy (NCBI): domain Eukaryota; kingdom Metazoa; phylum Annelida; class Polychaeta; order Eunicida; family Amphinomidae; genus Hermodice; species Hermodice carunculata. The sequence continues at coordinate 10,939,316 of OZ026626.1, read as the reverse complement.
ATTTAAAACTATAAACAAGTTTCTAATGTTAAATTGCAAATTTAAGTGATTTTTACAAACATTCTGTTGCCATGGCAATAAACCGTTGACATTTACTATCTCAAACTGGTTTCTTATAAAATGCTTGTATAGTAGGTATGCTGATGTAAAGTTGTGAGGTGGTAAGTTGTATGTGTATTAAGTTATTGTTAATAAGGTGCCTTTTGCTGAAAGTTAAAATAACTATGTATAACTCATTAATACTTCCACATATAAATTTTGGAATTATACTTCTATGGGGATTTAAACTTCCAAAAATTGAAAAACTTCAGAAAAAGCAGTACGCTGTATAAATTGTAGTAAATACAATGCCCATTCAGAACCAATTTTGAAAGCTCTCAAACTTTTAAAAATTCAAGACATTTTTACATCAGCTAAATTAAAAATCTATTATAAATTTATCCATAATGATCTACCCATAAGATTACTCTCTTTTCAATTCATCCCAATAAATGAAATAAACAACTATAACAACAGACATTGTGATAACCTTTTTATTAATAGAGTCAATAAAATATTTGCAAAACAGAGTTTAAACTATGATATTCCAATCACAGTGAATCAAACAGATAAGAATGTTATAAGGAAAATACATACTCATAGTTTACAAGGGTTTTCCTTGTATATTAAAAATATTTTTTTGAATAATTATGAACAGAGTTGTAATATATATAACTGCTATGTTTGTCAAAATAATTAACAATTATATTTTCCCACCCATGTTGTGTGTGTAAACTGTATTATATCATGAAGTTTATTTCGACATTTATTGTTAAAATAACTGCCATCTATATTGTTTCAAATGTTTAAGACTTAAAGGTGGCTCCTATGAGAGCGACATGTATTTGTCTTAATAGGAGTCCCCCTAGCCACATCAATTTTTTATCATTATGTACATATATCTCAATATTGAAATCGTCATTGTATTGATTGGCTAAAATAAATGAGTTTTGAGTTTTGAGTTTGAGTTTGAGTTTCGCTTCATTTCATGAAGACTTAATTTCCTTTCCATGGTAACCAAAATAAATACAAATTGACCATGAAATTGGTAATACACCCTACTTAACTTTAAACTTCAGCTTCTTATGTTTTGATTGATTCCAAATCCAGCCCGGTATTTTTCCAGTTGAACGAAAACTGAAAATAAGCCTTTTTAAAAATTTAGCTGCTCTACTATTGTAAACTTTTGTTTGTGAACACAATACAGTCCACAGTTTTCAAGTTAGCCCCATATAACATATATAAGAGTATAATTGACTAAGTGCTCGTATAAAATATGATTGACTAAGTGCTAGTATAGAGGGATTGACTGAGTGCTAGTATAGATTATGATTGACTAAGTGCTAGTATAGAGTATGATTGACTAAGTGCTAGTATAGTGATTGACTGAGTGCTAGTATAGAGTGATTGACTGAGTGCTAGTATAGATTATGATTGACTAAGTGCCAGTATAGAGTGTGATTCACTAAGTGCTAGTATGGAGTGTGATTGACAAGTGCTACTATAAAGTGTGATTGACTAATTGCCAGTATAGAGTGTGATTAAGTGCATGTATAGAGTGATTGACTTAAGTGCTAGCATACAGTGTGATTGACTAAGTGCTAGCATGGAATGTGATTGACTTAAACTAGCATAGAGTGTCATTGACTGAATGCTATTATAGAGTATGATTGACTAAGCCATAGTATAGAGTTTAATTGACTAATCCATAGTATAGAGTCTGATTGACAAAGCCATAATATAGAGTATGATTGACTAAGCCGAGTATAGTCTGATTGACTAAGCTGTAGTATAGAGTCTGATTGATGAAGCCATAGTATAGAGTATGATTGACTAAGCCCTAGTATAGAGTATGATTGACTAAGCCCTATTGGTGATGGTTTTGAAGTGTTGCAGGGCATTTTCCTTGGTTTTGATATTTAAATATAGCAAGAGAGACAAGGTCATTGTTGGATATAAAGCTAAGTGACTATTTTGATCATGTTTCAGGTATATCGTCAGCTATATTCCAGGAGGACAAACAGGACTTAAATTCTTCACAAAAATATTTTATGCTGCTGCATCAAAGACAGTACAAAAAACATTACCAGTATAGCAGTGCATAACGAGGGATATTTATGTGATACAATTCAACTATAAACACATCCATGGACAAGACGAGGCTTTCCTGTGTGATAGGCCCTCTATGTTACTACCAAAACATAGTGCAATGCTGCCTTGGGTTGTGTGGTCGTAAACTTCCTGACTGCAAATCTACCATTGTCTTCTGCTGTTTCCAATCTTCACAGTCAACAGGGGATGGAAACAGAGACTATTAGACTGCGTTGCCATCTGGTGTAACAAATAGAAATCACTCATGACCAACAGGATTCTGCTATACATGATGCTGGAATCAGTTGGCGTCTGTTTGGTGGTCATCTGTACAGACTGTGTACAGACTGTGTATCCTGCTGTGACTTCACTTTGTTTACCCTAACAAGGAATAGCTGAAAACACATACACCCAAACACTGGATGTTGTTGCTGTTGGCTGTAAAAAATCTGTATTTTTTATGACAATGAAAGTTGTACAAAGACCATGTCATTGTGTACTGGCTCATTGCATCTCTGTTTGTCATTGGAGACACGCTACATTCATAAGCATAGTTTTTTTTTTTTAAATCGATGTAAAAAACAGTATTCAATTTGTATGATGTTCAACATATCTGTACAGATAATATTTAAATGTCCTTTAGATGCATGAAGTGCTGGAGGTTACATATAAAGGAAGGGGATGTGGGTGACATTGTAGTACACTGGTACAGGTATTGATTTGGCCCAAGTACAAGGTTTGGAAAATTAGAAATTTAGCAATAATGGCTGGTATGAAGTAAGGAAAATAAAGAGGCTAACTGCACATGAGTAACTTAATTAAAATGTACAGTGTACCAGTGTGTATTATCTGTCTACCGTCTGTATACATGTAGAGGTGTTTGTGCCTCAAAATTACACAAAGTGCCAGGCTTACAACTGTCAACACATTGCTGCTTTACATGAAAAGGCAGATTTCAAATCTTTGGTCCATTATATTTCTCAGAAGAACTCCCTCAAACTACTTTCTGCCAAATGTGATATTGTTTCCTTTGAACAGCAAAGATTCTCCCAGAAGCTTCTGATGATCCTTGATGTGGAGCAGACTTACTGTTCAGTTGGGGGTGAGGGGTGTGGGTTTCGCAGTGAATAGTGATGACAACATATTTATCATACATTTCATTGGTACACCAGCCTTTCATTCCACATTCCGTCTGCTACAATTATTCCGAGTTTAATATTCCCGAAATAGGTTTCCTTGGAAAAATTCGGGAATATTTATCCCTCGCGAAAATTCATGATTATACAGCACAACATCCAAGAATGAAAACTCCATAATTATAACTTTCCTTGGCATGGATTGGGCCCTTAGTGCCCCATCCACACCAAGACAGCTGTTGACCAGGGGCTTGTTATCTTGACAAGTCTTGACTTTAATTTTCATTCCAATTATTTTCTGTTATGTTGAAGTAGATGACATGACCACCAGCTGGTTTTGGTTGGTTTAAGGGGGAAGGGGTTAAAGGAACCTGCCAGATAGGGCAGGGTTCAATGACATGTTGATAGGGGTACAAAGGAGGAGTTGTAGGACATTTGGCTGTGGCGTAATTTTATAATAACTTCTATTTGTTATATGTAATATAAATTAAGATAGTTTATTATGTTATGATACTGGCACTGAAAGGGTTGGTTTATGTGGCATAGTACATGTACAGTGTGTGTACAGTATGTGTACAGTACATGTATAGTAAGTGTACAGTACATGTACAGTAAGTGTACAGTACATGTACAGTACGTGTACAGTACATGTACAGTGAATGTACAGTACGTGTACAGTACGTGTGCAGTACATGTACAGTACATGTACAATACATGTACAGTGCATGTACAGGTATTTGGTCAGTATATAATGTATATTAACATACCGGTACACAACTCGTCCAGCGGGTTAAATGGTAAAGAGTATTACAGACACACTTGAACCATTCTTATGAAAGAAAACTATTTACCTTGGTATTTGACAATGTGCCCTAAGAGAGAAAGCTAAAGATTGCTGATACCCTCTCCAAACCCTTCAGTCACATGTCAGACAGCAACAAACATTTTCCAAATATCTATAAAGAGAGATCATGCACTGATGTCTGGTACTGAATGTCCATGAACTTTGTTATATATTTACAGAAAATATATTTTGTGACTGAAGGGAGATGTCAATCCTTTGTGTAATGTACCATGGGCCCGAGGGGCCTTATACTACTGAATAAACGGACTTCACTTATATGTGAATCATTCCAATCTACATGTGAACACTGTACAGTAACCCTTATCACAAGGCCATCCCAGATGCAGCCAAAAAGTGGCCGTGTAACAGTGCTGGCTCTCTAGAGGGCGACAATTTTAACGGAAATGTTTAACTTTCGGCATCGAAATGGTGGTCTATGAAGAAGACGGGCCTCTGGTCATACAAGAAGGGGGCAGCTGTATTGTAGTGGCATGTGCCATGTACATGTAGCGAGTTGTTTTGTTAGCTTCTGTTAAAAACAAGACTTGGTCAGGAGCTCTGAATGCTGGCTGTAGTGAAACGAAATGGTGAAAATAATGTCTAGTACTTGGTTACCATGGTATTTATACATGGATACATTGTCAAGTTACACACACATACATATGTAGTAATGTATCCAATCTTCTAAGAAGAGTAGCCTTTTCAAGGGTGGCCACTGCAGGAAGGGGGGGGGGGGGAAAAGAGAGAGAGAGGTGCACATACACACATCCATCCATCAGAGGCCCCAGGATGCACAGCACAGAAAACCAGAGGGTGCTGAAAATAGTGTGAAAAGTGGGAGACAGAAAAATTCTAAGCGATTTTCATGCCCAAGGTCATGTAACATCTTTACTGGGAGCCTTGGAGCCTCAGATGAGTACATACATTCACTTACACACATATGTATAAGTTGTGCCTGTGGCACTAAAGTTTCTATTTTAACCCTTTCCCCCTTAAACTGGCCAAAACCGGCTGGTGGTCAAATGTCTGCTTCAGCATTTTCAACTGATTTCAACAGCAAGAAAAACAATTTGACTGAGAATTGAAGATGAGACTTGTCAAGACAACATGACCCAGGTCAATATCTTTCCTCGGCATGGGTTGGGCACTAAGTGCCCAACCCATGCCGAGGAAAGCTGTTGACTCAGTCTTAATTCAAGGGGAAAGGGTTAACATGGTGTATAATTACAGGGCCAAATTTGAGTTTGGTTGCTCAGACTCAGTAACGTGGCAGGGGCCTTGATGGTTGTCAACAATGTGTTTTGCCATCACTGCAAAAGCATTGTTCATATTTTGTACGTGCACAGTACTTCTGTTGAATGCTTCATGTCTTGGACAGATATTTACAATGTAAATTTGGGTTGAAATTGCAAAAGGGTATACAGTGAAACCTGTTTTGAGAGACCACTGGGATGAAAGACCACCTACCTTTTCAGACCATGTTTACTATGTCCCTTTTGCTATCTTTCCCATGTTATTATACCTATTGAGAGACCACCTGCCTTATTTGACCACTTTTTGGCTTGCCCTAAGGGTGGTCTCCCAGAACATGTTTCACTGTACATGTACATTTATTGAAAAGAAGATGCCAAGTTTTTAACAATAGAAACAGCATGTCATAATGATAATGATAAGTCTTACTTAAAGTGTTGTGCAAAATGGTTTCTGTTACTGGTAACATCAATTTTAAGCAATGACATTATAGCAGACAATTTGCCTCCAGACACTTGTGGGCAATTTGAATAGGAAAAGGCAGAACATTATAGATGGAGTATGTGTTCAATTACAGCAGGTAGGACTTCTGTTCATCATTATTTTACAAGCAAATTTAGGACTGCCTTACACTGGCTACATATGATGGAGAACTGGAATAAATAATGTACACGTGGAGATTCAATGGGCATAATTACCCCCACAGTGGGATTGTAAATTAAAGTGTTCTATATAAAACGCACATGTTCAGTCTCTTTTTAAATGTTGATGCACATATTTTTTACAATTTAAATTGGTCTTTATCTTTGTTAAATGTATGAAGTACTTGCATTATTACAATCATCATTTCAATGCCATTGGTACTTGAAAAATTGTGAAGGAACTGTAATTTCAGCATTTGCGGTTTGAATATTACACCAGCCTGAGTTCATTAAACGATACACTAGTACCTGTTTTAAAGACCACCTGTCTTGAGAGGCTAAGTTTCTTCAATCACTTTTTTATGACACTTGTTTGATTTGTAGAACCTCCAAGCTGACCTGTGGTAAAAGTGGGAGATCTCCCTCCTGCAGGTACTGAAAAGTGGGAGTGAGAGCACCGAAGGCACAAAGCGTAGCTAAGGGGGTCTGGGGGTATGCTTCCTCAGGAAAAATATGAAATTTGCACCTTCTTTTCCTGCATTTTGAACCATTTTAGGCACCATCAGAGACATTTTCAGTCTATGAAAATAATCACTCAGCTGCTCTAACTGTGAACAAAAGTAAGCCATACATATGTGTATGTATGGTCATCACCTTTATTATATGTATTGTGCAAATTCATGAAATTGTCTGCCGAGTACAAATTACAATGGCTGTTGTAAAATCAGTCCGTAGAGAGACACATAGGCAAAACATAGCTTTACATTACACAAATCACAAAATGAGGATATCGCCCACCAATGGAATAATGCAACTTTTATTTTAATTTTACAAAAAACTACTTTAAAAAAATAGAATACAAAAAGTGGTCAACATTTTATGAAAAGTGGGAGACTTTGAAAAAAAAAAAAGCGGGAGATCTCCCGCCAAGGCGGGACACTTAGAGGCTCTGGATTTGCAAACATTGAGCAAAAACTGAGGTGTCCAAGTTGTTTTGAAAGAGGGTTTCTGTGATGGACGTTGTGTCTGCTATGTGTACATGATTGTCCATCATCACACGTGCATTTCGACATTGTGTACTTTAAATTGCTTTATTTTTATGGTCAGAGTAGAATTTTGAATTTCAAAGTACAAATTCTGTGACTAATTAGTGTATTTCATGTCCTTCCGAAAACCAGTGATTTTTGGTCATAGCTGTATGTGGATCATATTTAAGAACCATATAGCTTTAGCAGAATTAAGGTGTCTCAAATTTGTTTGCTATAAAAATAAATCAACTTACAGTATAAATGCTTATAAAGGTAAATTGTACTCCCTGTTGCTTCGGGGGGGACAGTCTTGTATATTTAATAAATATATATTTACTGTAAACCTGTTACTGCATCTTATTTTAGGCCAAGTTTTTGTTGTAATCTTGCATTCTTGGATCTGCACACCTTGATGAGTAAGCATATTTTAACCATGGTAACCAGCAGCTTTGTACAGGTGAAATGTAATTGTACATCCAGAAAGCAACCAATGGTCAAGTTACCAACATGAAAACTGTTGGGTCTCCTAAAAACTCAGACACCAGATTTCAAACTTTTGAACACAGCCACCTACAAAATAATACAATTTAGGAGTCAAAATATGAAAATCTTGTGTCCCCTCTACCATCATTAATTTTTGGCAGATCTTCACCAAATTCGATGGGATTGTGGGGGGAGGTCAAAATCTAAGTTGCTAATGATATTAGTGGCCCCACCTATAATTTGGTGGAAATTATGAGCCAAAATGTGTTTTAAGATATAAAATTCCATATCGTGAAAAGTAATTGGATTAGACTTGCCAAATGTATAATATATATGGACAATGTCCAAACCTAGAAGCTTTGTAATATCATTGACCTTGACCTATTTTTGTGAGGTCACCATGCTTGTAAAGTTGAAAGAGGTGATTTTGTAATGGCAGAGTGTAGCTTGGACTTCAATGGCAATGTCAGCACAGCACCAGGCCTGTTGGCCTCTTGTATAACTTAATATTGGGGACCTTAATCTTCTGTCCCAAGGACACTGAGGACATAAAGTTAAGGACTCACTCCTTGTTGCCTTGGCACATGCAACAATATACATCACAGGAGTTGCACAAATAAGTGATGATTACATGAGGAGCGAAGTGCCATCTGGTGGACAATTTTTATTAAGCTTCATATGTTCAGAAGCCACTTAACGACTCGCAGCTTTGAAATGAACAGGTGCAATATAGCCACGGTGCCAGCAAAGCATTAGGCTCATGGGCCTCTTGTTATCCAATTGTGAACATGTTGGGCCCAAATTGCAGGTATTGCAACACTGCACATTTTTGCGATAACATGCAACTTCTAAAGTCAAAGGTCAAGGTCAGTTGGACCTTTGAAAGTTTCATCTCATCATAACTTGATCAATTTTCATCTGATTTGGTTCATGTTGGGCTCAAATTGTACATATTGTAACGCTGTATCTTTTTATAATTTACATTTGACTGCTAAAGGTGATAGGTCAAGGTCATTTGAAAGTTTCATCCAGTTATAACTTGGTCAATTTTCATCCAATTTTAATTATGTTGGACTCAACTTGTAGGTATTGCAACTCTGCATATTTTTCTAATTAACATGTAACCTCTAAAGGTCACAGTCAATGTCATTTGAACCTTTGAAATTTCATCTAGCTATAACTTGGTCAATTTTCATATAATTTGGTTCATGTTGGGTTTAGATTGGGGATATTGTAGCACTGTATATTTTTGTAATTTACATGTGACCTCTGAAGGTCAAAGTCATTGGGGCCTTTGAAATGTTCATCCAGCCATAACTTGGTCAATTTCCACACAATTTTAGTCATATTGGGGTTAAATCGTAGGTATTGCAAATGCACATTTTTCTAATTTACATGCAGTCATCCTTGCACAATCAAAAGAAGTTTCAGGCAGTTGAAAGTCTGGTACAGCAGGCAATTTAATCTTCCTCTTCCATGTCATTTCCATTCCACATGTCATCTTCTGATAAAAGAAGTCAACACCCAACAGAAAACTTTCAATAAAATTTTATTGATGTCTTTCATCTTTACCAACAGTAAAAAATCCTGTCACAAATATCACTGTCAAACAAAAACTCTTAAAAAATCCTTTGTCACAGCAGCTGTGCTTCACCTGGGTATGTTTTCACACTTCTTGTCTGATTTTGATAACAGAGACTACTTGATCATCTTCAGCTGAAAAATGATTTGAATTTACATGTAGATAAATTATTTCATTCCCATGTTGTAGCAATATAATTTTACAATTCATATATTCTCATTTGTCAATCTGCCTCCACCATGTTCTGTAGAAGCAACTTTATTAAGAATCTGTCTCCATCATGACTGTCCTACACAAGCAAGTCCATTAAGACTGTCTCAATCATGTCCTGTAGGATCCAGCCCATCAAGAATTTGTCTCCATCATGTCCTGTAAAAGCAAGTCTACTGGGAATCTCCTTCCATCATGCAGTGTAGGAGCAAGTCTATTAAGAATCTGTTTCCATCATATCCTGTCAGAGCATGTCCATTAAAAAAAATCCTGCTAAAAGTGTCCTTTTGCACTGGGGTATAACATATGCTGTCCATGTCTCAATAAAGTTTAAGATCAGAAATAAGGACATGATATTCAACAAGAAAGAGCAAGTCTTATTCAATGTATAATTAAGAAAACACTTAATTCAGCGTTATTTGCCACATAACAGTCAACTGCAACGACAGATACTGTATCCATAACAACTCCTGTATGAACACTGCATAGTACTGGCTGTGCAGTGTATGTACACTGCATAGTACTGGCTGTGCAGTGTATCTGCTGTATTACCACTTTACATACATCAATATCCACATGTACATTTAGTAAACACACCTAAAGTAGCCCAGTGTATTACAGTCAAACCTGTCCTGCTGGGTACTTCTCTTCAGTGGACACAATTCTATGGACCCATTTCTTGGTCACAAAGGAGCCCATTTTCACAGGTTTTAATGTGTTGAAGCAATCTCGCCATAACACACTGTGCAAGTGACATGCCAGTGTCCTTTTATGCTAAATTTCCTTGCACTTATTAGACAGTTTGATGTTTGTATGTGCTTGAAGCACATCAAATGTTTAGGATTTATCAGAGTGGTATTAACATAGGGGTAAATTATTTTCTCTAAATTGCTCTTTTCCTTTTCTTTGTAGAATATTTTTTAACTAAATGTGCTTGCACCAATGTTTTTTGGAAGCTAATATTTTCTTTGTGAAAATATATACAAAAACAAAAACAAAAAACACTATGATTGATGTTCTTGGCCGATGAATGCATTCTAAGCAGAAAATGATTTATTTTGCACTGAAAGAGAAGTTGTAAACAGCTCCATTGAGCAAAATAAACCATCACAACTGTCAATGTGTACATCTGAGCTGAGTTGATGTCACGTGAACCCCTTTCCTTGGAGCCAAATAGTTACTGTCTGTCTGGATACCACCAATACACATACAGCTGCCAGAAGACAGAGAACTGTGTGTGTGTGTGTACATGTGTGTGTGTGTGTGTGTGTGTGTGTACATATATACATGTATATTTATGTATATACAGTGGTACCTCTTTTGAGAGACCCCTCTAATGAGAGACCGCATATCTTTTTAAGAGCGCTCTCTCAGAACACTGCGCCATCTTTTCCATGTTTTTGTACCTCTCATGAAAGACCACCTGTTTTAAGAGACCACATTTTGACTAGCTTTAGGGGTGGTCTCTCAAAAGAGGTACCACTGTATAGGTATGTGTGTGTGTATATATATCATTGTTTACGTTTGTCATGTACATGCCACTTTGAATGCTATGTTAATATTCATCACAACTCTCAGTCAATGAAAGCATTGCAGACTTAAACTTCAATATAGACTTATATTGTAAACTATGCATCATGTTTGTACAACTGTTGATCTTTCTTGCTTAAAATATATTTACATACACCTCATAAATTAGCACACTGTAAGTTAACAGCACCATTCATTCTAATTAAGTTAATGCACAACAAACCCACCTTAACATCAATGAGTATTTTGTTACTATTTTGCACATAAATAAATTGATCCACAACAATCAAACATTAATTTGTTGGCTGTGCCATTTACTGTCTGCATATTTATGGGCACATTGCTACTGTTTTATATTCTCTTTCTTCTTTCTAAAAAGTAATGTTCCACCAAAAGTCATGCAAATTGCCTGATGATGGAAGTTCTTGATAATCTGATTGTCCAAATAGCACATTAATAATAGGCTTTCCCCCACAGGCTTGTTTTGCATTTTTTCATAAAACTATAGAAATTGAATTAATGCCCTGAATTTACTTGCAAATAATGACATGTGTTTGTGTCAAAGAATCCATGTCATAGGTTGACTTGTTGGACTTGTTCAAAGTGTAGTCTCCACTGCTGGAAGCAGTCTTGTAAACGCTGAGCATCTAGGGCTGCTGCCTGTTTGTGTTGCATCTTTTTCCGGGACACGTGGCGCCACCATGCCATGAACACCTGTCAAAAGATTGGTATGGAAGTATAACACAGTGATACAGAAGTCGAACACAGTCGTTGTACTTGCCGGTCAGAATATACTTCAGGATATTTGGCTATGGTTGTAAGGCAAAGGGTTGGCTCTGGGGCTTTCATCAGACAAAAGCAAAAGCTAGATGCCTGCTTGACCAGCCATGTCTCTGCCTCATAACCATATTGAGGGATCATGACAGATGCTTTCACAGGCAAGCACATCAACTTAGTTAACACTTTCACACGGAGATGTGCACATTACACAGACCCCTGTCTACCTGTCTTGACATCAGGGTTTGTGTAGAATGCTGACCCACATTTTTACTCATCTGTTTGCAATTTTTGTTACACTGACATGAACTAAAATACGTTTTTTAAAAAATATAAGCTCATCATTCTTGAGGTTATAAGCTAATTCTGAACATTGAAGTGTCAATGTAATGGGGTTTTGAGCACAGTCAGAGCACCTGTTCATTTGGTCATGTGACAAAAGTTCATCCAGGGTCACATCACAAAATGGCTGCATCAAGAAGCTTGCCTGGCTGAGTTATGTAGCTCACAGCTAAAGGCTGTAACTTGCATGAATGAGGTGTTACTTGACATATCTCCAACATTCTTCAACATTCTAAATGTGTTTTGGAGTGATAAGTTGCACTTCTCAGTGACCATATACAAAAATTTGCCCAAAATGAGCAAAAAATCCAAGACAGTGGCCAAGTCATGTGACCTTATATAATTTTGAACTATCTTTAGCAACAAAAATTGGAAAGCTTGATTTCACCCAGGTTTCAGATCATGAACCTTTTTGGTATTTTTACTTTTGTCTTTTACTCTAAAATTGCTCAATTCATTTGGCAATAATTTAAAGAACATTGTAACTAATTGGCCACTGAAATCCAAGAAGCTGACCAAAATGGTTGCCATAGCAACTGTATCAAAGGCTGTGTGACACAAACTTTGTATTTTGTAAAACAAAGGCATGAACATGTTTGTGATTTGACTTGTTATGATCCCAGCACTAAAACTAGACATACCTTCAACGCAAGCATTGACTGAAGGCTCCGCCATTTGCTCAAATTAGATCATGGTGACACCAAAATCTAATCCGTTCATCTTGCCAGGTAACGTAAGAATATTGCAAATTTGAGCAAAACACATGGAGGTATTCTGTTGATATCACATCTTCATGGTAATGAGCATGTGCAATTCCTGATGGACATCCGGAAAGATGAACGGATACCCAAAAACAGAAAGGGTCTGCCCCCTTAACAAGGTCAGGAGTACAATATTGCCTTAAGTAACACCTTTTATGTTGCCAAAATGGTGTCTTTTGTTGAAAAATCAGAGTATGAAACAATACTTGAGTTGCCATGGCAACAAGTGTTACACCAATCATTTTTCTACTCATGTTGAAGTTGCTCATGAGCATTAAATCCACTAAGATGTTGGCATATAGGGTTTTTTGGGGAAACAATATTTTTGAAAGTATTTGGGGTCCAACATTGTGAATTTTGCCATCATAATCCCCAGGCACACCACACATAAGGCCTGCAAGCAGCCCAGACTTGTTAACATGCTGTCATGCCATATGCCTCCAATGGTACCTCTGCTACTTCATCTCCACTGAAATATTCTCCTTGAGTGGACATCAATACATACAAACTGCAAACTCTGTGAGGACTTATAGACCACACCTGGCAAAAAAACATCACTGTCTGCTAAGCACAAGGGTGACCTGGTGTAATAATGTACCAGCACATGAGGTAAGAACTTTCTGAGTCTCCCAGGTGAGACTGCTAGAGTTGATTTCCATGGCTGTTCTCATTAGAACATATTACATACACAACGAATGAGCAGTTGTATTGTTCAGTAATACACCAAGTCCCCACCAGAGGTCCTTGATATCTGTTGATACTGCAGTACAGGAAATCTGGCCTGGACAAGCATTTTCTATGATGAGGTCAAGGGTCAAAGGTCAAGGTGCCTTGATATTGGTATGCAACATATTGCTATCCCAAGTTGTATCCAAAACACCAGGTCTGGTATCTGTAGGTCTTACAGAATAGAAATGTGACTTGGACAGCTGGGCAAGCATCGTCAGATAGAATGACAGGACTGAGGAATAAAACACAGGACATGAACCCATAGTCCCCCCCCCCCCCCCCTTGAGGCTCCATTGTGAGGAGATTAATAAAACAAAGCACCACAACCTACTAGAGTGTACATGTGCTTAGATTTTCAGTTACCTCTGACAGGATGTGTTTGTCCTCTTGCAGCGCCATCTGTTGAGAGACCTGATGCTGGACATAGGTACGTCTCCATTGGCTCCAGGCCTGTCTGTACCGCTGTTCTTCATTCTGGGAGTGACAGTAAACAAGACCACGTGGTTGAATGTCCACCTGAACGATCTTCATGTATGAATTACCTGCTCTTCATAAGCTCTCATAAAGAACCCATTTTATACAGGAGCATGCTTTAAGTTGACAGCTATTTGGGTATTCTATTTTCATAACCATATGAAGGTAGTAGACCACAGTTGTGATTGGCTGCTTGTGCATTCAAAGGAAGATAGTCTGTAATTGTGCAAATACTGTATTTTTGGTGGTTGTGTAGATGCACTGTCTGATAGAACAGGTGAGAACTACATGCTGAGAAAGTACAACAATATTACCCTGGACACAGCACAATTCATCCACTTGTATACAGCTAGCATCCAGGTGTTGCTTCGTACCTCAATTGTGAAAAATTGTTGAACTGGGATTTATATAGAACTAATTCACCCATGCTTGTTTGACATTTGTATAATTATGTTAAATGCTGTTCACCAATTTTGAAATTTGAATTTGCTGATTTTTTAGACACATTTAGGCTACTATGTAAAATAGAAGGATTTACAACTGTAGTTTACCACCTAAATGATGCACATGTGTTGACAAAGGGGCATACTTTTGCACATCCCTGCGCTAAAAGGCATCCTGAAGACATTTCAATGTAAAATCAGGATCAAGTAGCTTCAGAGTGCTGATTATAGTGAAGTTACCAGTCTGGTCAAGACAGCACCCATTCCCTGATGAAGTCAAGCCTCATCATAACGAGACTCAGACATTCTTCACTTAAAAGCCTACTGCACCACCCAGTATGCCTCGAGGCATAATGACCCTGACCTAGCTGCTGGGACAGTGTGGGGACACTGACAAAGGACTCAGGAGGGAGAAAAAAGTAAAATAATATGATATAAAATAAATGGTATTTTTAATTTTTCCTGTCAAGAGAGTAGACCCCTCTTATAAGGCCAATTTTCTTTAACATTTGGGATGACCTTATAAGAGGACGATGTATTCAGATACCAGGCAGAACACATGGTGTAATTATAGTAAGGTTTCACTGTACTTGTAAATTTAAATATACATTAAGCAGTAGCTTAACCTGCATGTTAACTCTTTCAGTACCAATCACGTCTAAAGTCCATCTACTAAAGTCAAACAAGTCTGAATTATCATGAGGATTTCAGATTCATATTCCTCGTAAAAAGACCTTTCATTCAAGTACCAGCATGTCTCTAGTTCCAGAGAAAATATCCCAGGTCAACAGCTTTTCTTGGCATGCATTGCGCCCAGTGTGCACCGAGAAAAGTTGTTGACTCAGTCCAAAATTTGTCACTTGAAGATTTAATTCAACAAAAAGACGATTACAGAGACAATTTTGTATGCAGCAACTGTGCTGACATTTTCATTTCTACTGCCAGGTGTTCTCTGCAATGCTGACATTTACACTTCCCTTCATAATTGTCTGTTCCTCAAGTCCTGCAGTGGACTCTGTCTACGTCCCACCCTAAATGCAAAGATGTACAGTGTACTTGCTATTTAAGACCACCCCTACTGCCATAAAAAGTCGTCTTATACCACAGGTGGTCTTAAAATGAAGGTGTTTAAGACAGGACTAAAATGAAGCATTTCCCCAGAAAAGAGGGGGTCTCATAATGGAGGTGGTCTTCAGACCAGGTACCACTGTATTTTGGCCACTACAACAGACCACTTACAAGTTGTTTTGCCAGGATCTGGTCCTCCGCCAACTGTTTCCACTTGCCCCCATACTTCCTTGCTACACTTTGCCTTTGACTTCTTGCAGTCTGTTGCTCCTGGTACCTGCAGTGCCACCTTGTGAACAATTGATGCAGTACCTTTTGTGGATGAACGCATTGAGCCCCACAGCCTTTCTGTGCATAGGAATATGCCACAATCTGCTCCTGCCACCTGGTGGCAACTGGGGGAAATAGTCTTGAGAGATGGTTCTCTTCAAATCTTGCCTGCAGTCTCTGAAGTCTTGTTTTCTTGTCAACATATTCTTTCCAACCTTGAAACAACCTGTTTTAACAATATTTGTCACAAGATAAGCACCTCTGCCTATATGAAAGTCCATCTTCAGAGATGTAACAAGTATTTGAAGGTATGCCTGCCTGGAACTACACTTGTTCAACTTGAACCAAATAATACTACTTTTCAGGTTCCTCTGTGGGTTTTGATCCATGTGGATGTCATAAATTATAATGAGAAGCAAAGGTCCCTCAATTCATGAAAAGACAACAGATATTAATTTTACTGACAACACTCATGGTTTCATAAAAGCACTTTGACAGCAAATCGGGGCCAGTGCTTGCCTGCTTAACAGACCAATCTCCACGCTTTTGCTGCTCTAATAGACAGGAAAACAATCAGAGCTTCATCTGTTGTAAGTAAGGGAAGTACGTGTACATATATTGACTGTCTGACATTTAAAGTCTTTTAAGTGACAAACTCATATTTACAATTCATCTTTAAAATCATTTTGTTTTCATGTAGCCAAAATTTTCATGAAACAATGATATTGTTTGTTTGTTCATTTGTTTGTTTATTATTTCAATGGGACAAGAGTTTTAACTGTCCGCCTGATGGACTAACCTTTCCTGTACCCTTGCTTCATGGTATTGCCTGGCAAACTGCGCTACGCACATCTCCATCTGGTACACCTCCCACACTCCCTTCAGACGACACCGCTCCAGCTTCTCCCACAATGCACCTGCTATACTATTCAATGCCGGACAGCGCAGTGCCATCTGGTGCCAGTGGTGGATAAGTTGAAGTAAGCGCTGCCTGAGGTTCCTAGTAGCATAGTACTGACACTGCCACTTGGCAAAGCTCTGCAAATAGATGTTAATCTTTTGTACAATTTTCAGAAACCATATCGCAAATATTTAATATTCGAGAATAGACCACATGCATCACAAAATATTGTCAAGTATACTGGACTTCAGAAGGGGGGGGGGGGTATTAATATAACACAATTAAAGGCCTCCATACCTGCCCTAACCTCTGCAAACTGTGGGCCCTTGCTGTCTGTCTTTCTGTGGTGAAATGGCGCCATCGTATCACCACCCAAGTGGCCAACAGGTGGCATCGCAGTGCCTGAAGTTTGTTCTCAAAATACTGGTTCTGCCACCTGTGGAAAGCCTCTTGTTTCTGTGCAGAGAAGAGATGAAACACTGATGATCATACAAATATCTCTGCCAACAATCAGCTTGGCAGGTATTTTTGATGCGTACCAAAATGCATTAAGAGCACTTGACAAAAGCATAACAAAATTTAAGTGGTCTGTTTTCATTTTATACCTAGGATTGAGGATCTTAACACACTATCATTTTGAGCTTGTTAAGTATGTAGTAAAAAACTTAAGGATCACTTTTGACACAATATGCCATCAACATTCACAACATTACAACAGGTTAACAGTGGGAGGTTTCATTGCATATTTAACAGTGAGCCAATTCGAAGCAATTTATTCCATGTCCCACTTTTAATACGATCAATATCAAATTAAAATGCAATCACAGATTGCTGGATCCATTCCTCCCTTGACTAATTCATAACCTTGCTAATAACAGGTCTCATTTTGGAATGACGGTAGTCAATGAAAATAGGCTCTTATCGTGATCCAGATACTTGACTTAGTGACCTACTTTTTCATGACACACCTTTAGGTCAAGATTTATGTGTGTGTGAAGTTTCATGAAACTAAGTTAAATAGTAACTATGTCCCAGCCACAATTTTATAAAGATATGTCACTGTGACCCAGATATTTGACATAGTGACCTACTTTTGTTGCATGACACAACCTTATGTTGCGCTGCACCTGTGTGTCACGTTCTACTTCACAACACAACACACCTTTGGGTCAAGATATATACATGTGTGAAGTTTCAAGAAACTAAGTTAAAGATTAAAGAAATACACCCCAGACACGAAATTACAAGGATATGTCACTGTGACTCAGATACTTGACCTAGTGACCTACTTTTTATGTATGACACACCCTTGTGTCCAGATACACAGGTTTGTAAAGTTTCAGATTCTAAGTCAAAGGAAAACATAATTACAGCCTGGACATGAAGAGTAATGTAGTTTTACATGATTGTACCACCATGACCCAGATACCTGACCTTGTGACCTAGTTTTGTTTAATGACACACCTTTCGGTCAAAATATATGTGTGTGCATCAAGTTTCATGAAAATAAGATAAATAGTAAAGGAATTATAGCCAGGGGACAATTTTACTAGGATATGTTTGTCACTGTGACCCAGATACTTGACTCAGTGACATATTTTTGGAACACGACAGACTCTTATGTCCAGATACACCTGTGTGTAGAGTTTCATTAATCTAGGTTGAAAGACAAGCAAATTATAACCCGGACAAGGAATAGGGAATGGACGAACACACAGACACAAGGAAGCTGGACCCAAAGAGCGATTACTATATACCCCTCCTCCGGTGGGGGGCATAGTTACTGATGTACAGTGAACATGCATTTTCCACAGCAAGCTACATATATGGAAAAACTGACTTTATTTCATGATAGTAACTCAACTAAATAACAAGAGGCCCATAGGCCATATGCTGTGCAGAAGTATAAAAAAACTTAGGCATCAACAATGAAATTATTTCCTGACATGCATTCCCTCTCACACTTTGAGAAAGTAGGTCAAGGTCACCCATATTTAGCAATAATGAACTTGTACATAATGATCCACATTTTTGGTACATTTTGGTATTGCTAGCCTTCCAATTTCTCAACATGTGAGTGAGGTGTGTCAGAGAAAAGTGGTTGATGACTGGATACCTGAGTCCTCTGTGTGTGAGTACACAGACAGTGTACAGCCAGCTGACTGGACCGCTGCCACTGCGCCCTGTCACGCCAACACTGTATGCATCTGTAACACAGACAGGAGACTTAACATGATAGTTGTACATACCTCAGCATGTAGTCTTAGGCTCAGATCTGCTACTCCCATTACAAGGCCCCTGTTGTTACAAGTCAAGCACCTTACATACCATCATTTGTACCAAATGTACAGTATTCCTTTGTAGTTTGACCTTCTCAAAGTGATAAAAAAATGTAAATAAGACCATGTGTTACACATTTCCATTTAGCCTATGATGTTCCCTCAGTCATTTCTTATGTACTTACACTTAAGCACAATGGCAAGCATGTTGATCAATGTTTAAAACAGTTTGTCAAACATGTACAGATGCTAAAAGTCATACATACCTAGATGCAAGTTTTCTCAAAGACAACTGATATGCCTTGCTGGACTTCTGAGCCGATGACCTCCAAAGGTCAAAGGTCATTTTCAGCTTCCTGAGACAGATCTTTTGTAAAGCAGCTTGTCTCTGCTTGGCTTCTGTGATTGTAAAAAGATTAATGAAGACACAGTAAGCAGCACACAATGGCAGCTGAGAAGACAGCTATGACTGGGCAAGAGGACATCAATCCTTCTGGATTACAGCTGCCAAAGTCACCAAGATATCAAATGTCATTTTTTACTTACATGTCTTCTTAACTCTTTTACTGGCAACTCTTGGACTGAGTCAACAGCTTTTCTCCCCCAATGCGTGCCGAGAAAAGCTGTTGAATTGGGATATTTTCTCTGGAACTATAGGCATGCTGGTTACTTGAATTAAAGGTCTTTTTACACGGGATACAAATCTGAGATCCTAGTGATATTTCAGACTTGTCTGACTTTAGTAGATGGACATTAAACATGACTGGCACTGAAAGAGTTAAGAGAAAATAGTTTGTAATAGAATTGTAAATGGTCCACACCATGCATTGAGTGGGTGGCCTGCCCCAGTCAACAGCTTGAACAACTTAACATGGTGTAAACAGGATCAAACTGAGGCCAACAAAAAGTCACTGGTTCACTCTTCATCTAAGGGGGAATAGATCAAATCCTGCCCCCCTTTCTCAAATTAGTTTGACTGGAAAACTGTTATAATTTACATGACACAGTGAGCTATACCAAATATATTACTACAAGCAAGCATGTTATCTTCACGTTTCATCAAAAACTAAATAAATAAGTAACTTATAAGAAAAACAGAAGAAAAAAATTTACCTTGGAACTGGCAGCGCCATCTGTGAAACAGTTGTGACACTACAGCTGCATTTTGCCTCTGCACCACCTCTTTGATCTTGTTTGCTAGCACCAGTTGGCGTCGCCAGTGTTTCATCACCTGATAGGAATCAGGAATCAGAAATCTTTTTATTTGACCAGAAAAAGGAAAATTTATATATCTTGTACACAAAACTGTAGTTAAAGAATCGGAACTAAACAATAAAAATCTAAATGAAAAGGTCAGGGAGACACACGTTAAGACCTTTGATAGATCGCTATCACGCGTGCCACCCTACATACATGTAAAGCAATAACGGTTATATAGAAAAGTGGTCAATATTACATTTTATTCTAAAGATGCTAGAGTTTGAATAATTTAATTTGAGTTACATATATAACAATTCAGGATGTTACAGGAATCTTCATACTGCATTATATATCTCTCCTTTACATAGTTTGAATAGCCAACATAACCATGTGTATATACCTTCTCTTTTATACTTTCGGGAGTTGAATTAAGAAGCTGTATTATTTCATGCCGTAAACATTTTGTAGCAAAGACACGTTTTGTTCAAGTGACAAAAAATTGCTGTCGTCTGATATTTTGATCATGTATTTGAAGAGTTGGTGTGATTGGCATTCGATCAAAATAAAGAGGGAGCTAGTTGATAAAGTCACATAAACTGTCTGTATGTATTCTAGCTATAGAGAAACCCACACACACACACACACAACAATGTTTAAATATCAGGACCACACAAGATTTTAGTTCTGTCATTTTACAGATCTGCAGAGAAGTGCATCATGGGTACAGGTACCTGATGCTAAGCAGTGACAGTGTGACAGCGTCATGTACCATGAAGATCACCTCCCATCACAGACTGCACATCTGTTCAAGGTGGCTCCTTGCTGGCACTTTCTTAACCCTAAAAGTGCTGAACACTGCTAGAGTCGTTTTCTCACTATCGTTAAACATATAATGGTGAAAGAATTCAAATTCCTCATGAAGGTACCTTTCATTCAAATACCAGCAAGTCTAGTCTAAAGCAAAATGTAGTCTTAGTCAACAGCTTTTCTCAGGGCACTTTGCATGCAAAGTGCCCTGAGAAAAGCTGTTGACTCGGTCTTAAATCAGCGCTTTATGGGTTAGCACCTTATTGCAGAAAGAGCCCAAGGGCACCCAGGTGTGAATTGTCTTTAAGTTTTACTTACATTTCATCAAACAGAAAAAACAGTAACTTAAAGTTGTAGATAAGACTAATCATGACGTCACATTACAGGTCAATAGCTTTACTTAGTGCATTGGCCCCCAAAGGGTGCCATAGAAAGCTATTGATTCAGTTTTATTCTGTATCTGTTGTACAATTCCACTCTTCACTGGCATTTGGGAGGTCCTGAACACCAGATTCCATTGTACTTCTGATTTTACCAAGAGTACTCTGTACATGTATGACTTCAGTTTACATTCACATGACATGACTACTACAACCACAATCATGCCATACCTGCAGTTTGTTTCTTTTCGCACACAGCCATTGGCTGGCACTTCTCTGTTGACCCTTGACCTTGCTGTACATATACCAGTTGTGAAAATATCTGAAAACAGACACAAGGTTTTGAATGTCTTCATAAAAACTTCTATGATGTATTTGAGCTTATTACCAATAGAAGACGTGGGCGATTGTCCTAACTGTGTTGGTACTATAGAACAACACATACATATTGCAGAAAGTGTAAATAATTTTTTTTTTTTTTTTTTTTAATTTATTTACCATACACACCCTGCAATTCATCAATTGTCAATATCAAAAAAACATTTCAGATAAATTTTCATTGTCATATGGCATATTAAAAAATGTTGAACGCTGTACAAACTTGAAAAAAGAATCACAGATCTGCAGTGGGTAACAACAAAACATGTATTTCAACCACATTTGGACTGGGATTTCTGTACAATACCCAACTTACGGAATGTAGTTCAAACTTTCCTGGGAATAGGCGTGACAATAGCACACATGACTGATTACCCGGTTATGCTCAGCCCTGCCTGCCCAGGTAGGTCACGCCGGGGACCTGTTCTAACATGTCCCTGATCATGCTAACATAAGAAGTCAGCAAGCGGCAGTGCACTGCGAGAGCGAAACTTCAAACATGCATGAGAGTAATTGATTTGAAACATTATCTGACAGATAGAGGGATGCAATGGTCCCAATATATAAAGTGATTGTACATGATCTAAGTGAAATAATCCTCTTTATTTGAAGACAATAGAGCCATGTACTCAAAAAGTTATGTTTTGTGGAAAATTTCAAACAACACAGGAAAGTTCGGAATTTGCATGAGGGCCCAGCTGCTTAAGGCATCAGCAGTCATAAGCAGACAGAAACAGTGCAACTGATATGAGCTTTATTTATATTAGATTAATTTATAATATAATTTACTCACCATATTTGGTTTCTATGGGTTTAAATTACTTTGAGAGAGACAATAAAGTGGTCATTTGTTGGATTATTTTCATATAAACTGCTTGGTTGTTATCCGGTGGAGGACAGTAAATTGGAAGACTTTTTAGTTTAACTGAGAGCCAATGTATTTAGCCTTCAGAACAAAATCTGTTATGATCTTAGAATAAATAAAATATAAATATTCCTGTAAGTTTTGTGCGATTATTAAGCTTTAATTTAGTATGTTTCACGAGAAAACTGACCAAATATTCAAAGATGATCTCATATTAGCAAATCCAGGTAAAATTCCACGATAATGCAAATGGCGGCAGCAGTTCTTAACACCACCTACGATTTCCCTTATGTACACAAAGTGCAATAAGTATAGAGTACATAAATTGTATAAATTCTTTTTATATGATAAATACGCTTTAATTTGATAGTAATGGAAAGTTGGCTGAAAATGCTAGAACCTATCACTTCTACAAGATCACGTAAGAATTACAGGATCATGCCCGGGGCATATGGAGGCACGCTGTTGAGACAATGGGTAAAAGGTTATGCTTTACCAGCATCCATATACACGTATAGTCACCTGCTGGTCTTGGCCAGTCTCGGCAGGCTTCCAGTGATTTTCTCCAAAATATCTCACCAACCATAATCATATTATATATCATTGGAAAGGTCTTTGTAAGTGCTGGTATTTTTATTGCCAATGACTCAAAATTGTAAGATTTATGGACACTTCCATTTTTGTGTATTCTAATTTTTAACATAAAAAAACATAAAATACTGCAGCACACTCCATGGCCTGTTCCAATGCACTGACAGTATTTGCCAATTATTGTATGGGCACAGGGTTGGAACAGGAAGTTGTCCTGATGGTCCTCTACCTCCAACAAAATGCCATGAGGCTGGTGTAAACTCAGTCAAATTGACTAGGCTCCCAGTCTGCTGGCCGCCTGACCCTGTTGATCCACTCTTTCATTCGTTGTTTGTATCTCTTGTTGGGAATGCTATGAAAAATAACCCCTTCCAGCTATGATTTCTTTTCCACATCTGCAAATTTCCTTGTGTTGGCATTAAGCTAACACATGGAAATTTGTTAAACAGCCTGGCACCTTGCAATTGTACACAGGTATATTCCAGGTGATACCTTGTCAACAACTGCAGAAAAAAGCTAGGTTTTCTTGTGTCCGCTCTCAACTCATTTACTTTGCAATGCTATGTTAAAGCCACTCCAGCAAGTGTCCTAATTCCCACCAAGTACCACGGAATTGCGCTGTGAAATCCTGGTGGTAGAAGCAGGTACTATGAATTCGTAAGTCTGGTATTAACACATTACATCTGGAGGCATTCACACCCAGTGGTCCAGTAATACCCACATGTTCTTGGACAGTACATTTTACTGAGTTTTACAAACATATTTTTTGCACTCCATTACCTATAAGTAGTACATGAGTGCACTAATCTGGGGGTTCTCAAGCATATATAGACACACAGTGTCTGTACATAACACACAGTGTCTGTACATAACAAACAATGTCTGTACATAACACACAGTGTCTGTACATAACACACAGTGTCTGTACATAACACACAGTGTCTGTACATAACAAACAATGTCTGTACATAACACACAGTGTCTGTACATAACACACAGTGTCTGTACATAACACACAATGTCTGTACATAACACACAGTGTATGTACATAACACACAGTGTCTGTACATAACACACAGTGTCTGTACATAACACACAGTGTCTGTACATAACACACAGTGTCTGTACATAACACACAGTGTCTGTACATAACACACAGTGTCTGTACATAACACACAGTGTCTGTACATAACACACAGGGCAGTACAAGGCAAGGGTTTGAACACCATTATTCCAGCACATACTAACACTACCATTGATGATAATTATGTTCACAAGTTAAAAACGAGAGGGCTCAATGAACAGCCCATGCTGAGCTGACCTAAGCTTGTTCATAAAATCAAAGTTGCAACTGAACAGACCTGTGTTGAGTTTAACTGAGTGCATGTAATATTTGGAAGTATTTGTAAGATTTGCCTAAAGAAAAATTCATTTAGACGTGAATTAACATCAGAGTGCCAATTGACTTACATAGTAATCAATAGGAAAGGTGCATTTACCGATAAATAGTCCAGATGAAAAAAAATTGTCAAAAATCAGAAATCCATAGCAGTGCCACCTAGCTAACAGTTTGTTTAACCCTTTCACAAGGAATATATCCACCAAGTTTCAGCTTAATCTGAGTGACGGTTCTGGAGAAGATGTCAAAAGCAGCTACAACACAGAAAAAATCATTAAAATTGGGTGAGCGGTTTCTTCAGAGATTTTTTAAAAATTTGCCCCAAAAATGACAAAAAATTTATGAAAAATCCAAGCATCACTGGAGTGAGACTATTTAAACAAACTTGTTAGAGACCCACCAAAGGTGCATTGCCACCAAGTTTGAAGTGAATCTGAATGACAGTTTCAGAGAAGAAGTCGAAAATGTGAATCAACATTAGAATCGCCATTGAATCACATAGTAATCAATTGGAAAGGTGCATTTACCGGTTAGAACCCAAATTGAAACAAGGGCATGGCCCTGAAGGAGGCTAATATTTTACATGCAGATATTGTAAATTGCCTTATTTTCATGTGTATAAATTTCTTTTAACAGTTTTTTTTTTTTTTTTCTGATTTGAGATATTTCACTCAAGTTTTAAATTCACTATTTTGGCGAAAAGATCCATTAAACCTAAGCTAAAATTCTTTTCTCACAGGGGTTTTCTTTTTAGGGATTAATTTCATCAGGAAAACAAGTGAAAAAACATGTAGCACTAAAGCAAAATAATGTCAATTTACAGAATATGTCAAAATTTGTGCTTTTAATTGCAGCAGCCTGTCCCCCTTCAAAATTTCTGGATCCACACTTCATACCAACAACCATTGCATTCACTCAGACCTGCATGTGACACACTTTTTAGCCCTGCTGATAGACAACTATGTAATATGTGTGCAGACTTGATAGCCATGGGGCCAGGGTCACCTACATGTACAAGGACCAGTCACTGAAGCATAGAGAATAACAGCTGTCATCACCCAGTGTCCAGTTATCTCAGTCCTTTATCTGTTTTTATATGGGCAGTTCCTAGTCCTGGACAGGTCCTGTAGATACATGTAGGAACTGTACATCATTACTGCCTCATGTCACATTCAACTTAGCTTTATACCCTGCCAGAGATGATTTTAACATGTTGCTATGAGATTACTACCCTGGATATACTATGGTTAATGGGAGGCTGCCTCCAGGCACGTGCTCACTCAATATGTACAACATAATACCAGTTTAACAGCATAAATACTCTCTGTATGTGGGTATATATTGAGACCTCAACCTCAGCTGTACAGTTCATAGTTTGCTGGTGTTATACAACTGGTTACTGACCAAAATACAGACTTGACGGCAATTCAGTATTACTAAGTATAATTAGTCTGCATAGATTGTGTGTGTGAACATGGATCAGAAGACCTGGACTGTCGTGTATGCTGTGTTAGTGGTTTTCATTGCTTATTGTATCTACCATGTTGCTGCATTCCTTTTCAATGCCAACAGAAGACACAGACTCCTTGCAAAGCTTCCTGGCTGGGAGGCTCATTGGTTATATGGTCACTTCAAGGACTTTGATTTGAAGGAGGGTGATTTTGTTCGCCTGAGAGAGAAAGTTGCAGAGTTCCCCCGTATAACACAGCTGAAATATAGTCCATTCTTAACAGTGGTTTCTGTTGTCCATACAGACACAGTCAAGGTCATCTTAAAGACCACAGAACCCAAACCTTCCGGTTATGGACCATATATGTTCATGAAACCTTGGCTTGGAAATGGACTTCTGTTGAACAACGGGAAACAGTGGCACCGAAATCGACATCTACTGACGCCCGCATTCCACTTTGAGAATTTAAGACCATATGTGGGCATTTATAACAAAACATCTGATGTCTTCCTCTCCAAAGTGGACAAATTTGCTTCGAAAAAGGAATACTTTGAAATCTTTGAGCCCGTAACCCTTCTCACTTTGGATATTTTGCTGCATTCTGTGTTCTCGCACGAGTCAAACTGCCAAACCGATGGTCAAAGTCATCCTTTCACAAAAGCTATACATGAGCTAACGGAGGGCTTGGTGCAAAGACTGATCAGTCCTTGGTTGTACCCAGACTTCCTGTACAATTTCTCGGCAGCTGGCAAACAATTCAAGAAAAACTGCCAGTTGGTGCATACTTTTGCTGAAAATATCATTCAAAACAGAAAGAAAACCTTGGAAGAAAATGGGACTATTCCAGCAAAAAAAGGAAAGTATGCCGACTTCTTGGATATTCTTCTAACAGCAAGAGATGAAAACAACCAGGGCTTAACGGAAAGGGAAATCAGAGATGAGGTTGATACTTTTCTCCTTGGAGGCCATGACACGACTGCTAGTGGTATATCCTGGTGTTTGTATTCACTGGCACGACACCCTGAATACCAGGCTAAGTGTCAGGAGGAGATTGATGAAATTCTGCAGGGCAGGGACTCGGACATAATCACTTGGGAAGATTTGGCCAGCCTCAAGTATGTCACTATGTGTATTAAGGAGTCATTGAGATTACACACCCCAATTGTAGGAGTAATGCGCCAAGTTACCAAAGATATAGAGATAGATGGTTACCTGATTCCTGAAGGCACCACAGTGGAAATCCAGCCCTACATGCTCCACCACAACCCCACAGTTTGGGACAACAGCACTGAGTACAGACCAGACAGATTCTCATCCGAAAACCTCCTCAAGATGGACAGCTTTTCTTTCATACCGTTTTCGGCAGGACCTCGAAACTGCATTGGACAAAACTTTGCAATGAATGAAATGAAGGTGGTCATTACACGGATCTTGCGTAGATTTGACCTTGAACTGGATCCTGACCATGTGGTAGGTCATTTCATGGCAGCAGTCACCAAGGCAGAGAATGGCATCCGCATCAAAGCAACACCTCGACCTGTGGTCAGTTCACAGTAACAGGTGGACAGCTGACATTAACCAGTGAGGTGTACGTGTTCAGTTTATCAATTGGGCACAGTCTATGTTAGCAAGGCATCAGTTTATGTTAACAAGTGCATGCACACACTTCATGACAGTAAGTGGTCAGTTATGCTAATGGTTAACAACTGGACAATTCATGACAAAAAGTTGGTAGTTGATGTTAACAAGCATAGAGACAGACAGTTGTAGATGAGAATAGTTAATCAGTTTATGCTGACAAATGGACAATTCATGCTAACAAGTGGAAAGAGTGCATAAATGGACAGATAATTAGCCATAATATTGATCTGGCCAATGTTACTGTCCAGTTAAACTCCCCTGTGTTATAACTGTAGATATTTGGCAACACAAGAAAAAGGACTGCAGTCAAAACCTGCTACATTTACATGACAGCTTTTAAAAGTCCTTTCCTTTTCTCTGATGACATAGCTAAACTGTTTTTCAGCTAACTGATCTGTGGACACGTCTTCAGATCATACCAGGCAGGAGTGAACCACATACAATTTGTGACAAATCATGTTTTATAAATTTATGAACCTCATTATACAGGAACTATCTAGGTTTTGCTTGATAAATATGGCACATACATTTTAATACACAGCCAGTTCAACAGCATGTCAAGGTTCAAGACAGTTAGTTTGCACACAATTAAAAAGTTACTATCTTTCTGTACAATCCCAAAATTTTGTGTCAACTGGCTGTTTAATGTGTATGTTATTTCTGTTTGTTTTTTGTTTGTTTTGTACTTTAATGTTTTTTGTCCTAACTTAAAGGTAAAGAGAAGTCTTGCAGAAAAAGCAGAGCACTTTTTGCCTTGTGAGGAGGCTCTTTAAACATGACATGCTACAGTGGTCATGTGATAATTAGGTGAGTGTTACCTGGGTTTGACAGAGTGCCATGGCTGAGGTGTCCGGTGCATATACCAATGTCTAGCCACCTGGTGGCAATAGCACTTCCCTTTCCTGTAAGATTTATGCAAGGGAAGTTACAGAAAGACATAAACAGGATCTTAGCAATTAGAGCAGAATCTCCTTATTAAGACCAGCAAGGGAACTGAAGTTCTCAGCTTTAATACGGTATAGATTTTCATTGAGGACAAACAAAAACGAATGAAAAATTTCTTCTTAACACAGAAATGGTCACTTCATGAGGATGACCTTAACTGGAGATTTGGTACATTGAATTTAGCAATGCGTCAGTAACAAATCACTGAGAGTCTTCCCCATCAGCACACTGTTAGATCTCACTCTGCCTGACAATGAACAATTCAGGCTATTGTTCCTGCATTCCAAGCTGACTACATTATGTTTCCAATCTCACTCTGCCTTTCACAAGGGTATTGTCCCTGCTTTTGGAAAAGCAGATTGCACATTAATTTCCCGCCACAACTGCATACCTGATTGCCCAGTCTGGCTTGGCGGGATATGGCGAGATACGGGTCGCCACTTGTTGGGAAAAGGGGGATATTATTAATATTTTGGAAATGAAGAATATTTATTAAAGGCAGATGGAAATTTTTCTTTATAAATGGCTCGGGCAGTACTAGATGAATACCAGTTTGGCATTTGTGAACTTAAATTTCTCAAAAAAAACACTAATTTTCTGAGAAATGAACATTTGGCCGTCTGTGACAGTGATGTGACCCACACACGCCCTGTGACTGCCTGGCGTCAAACCCATGCTTTGTGGCAGGAAATAAATATCCATACGGCGTATTGACTGTATTATGTTAACAAACCTTAACTGTGATATAGTTCTATTTATTTATTTACTTGTTTAACCAGGAAGAACTGGTTCAGTGTACAAGACACTGATCTGCCACAGAGTCCTGTATGGCACAAAGGGTAAATGATACTTAATAAGATGCAAGGTGACTAAAATAAACATGATACAGTACAAATACAGAACAACAACGGATTAACTCCATACCAGTCCCTGATTTTTTTCCACATATTTATCTAGATTTAACACAACAATTGCATATTTAAATTTTTCACGAAAAGAGCTTTCATTCAAGTACCAACATGCCTATTGTCTTAAGTTAGTGGTTCTGGCACTGACCAAGGCCTGTCACCATATAGTATGGAATGAGTTAAGACTCTTAAAGGTTCTCTCGATTGGCCATGTTCAAGTTTGATACATGGGTGACTCATGGATTGTTCTCACCATACGGTGCCCTTTAAAAAATTTGGCTGTGAAAATAATACTTTTATTCACATTCTTATTGAAAAATCCACTGCGCCTTCAATCGTTGCTTTTCATTCATTTCCAACACCCACAAGACGCGAAAGTTTAGTGACGTCACAAACGCAAAAGCGCTGACTCACAAGGAGGACTCTGACCTTGCTAGTGAGCTGTGGCGGTCAAGTGTCACTTGATTTAAACATCTGTTATTTACCCTTCATCAACAGGATTAAATATTCTTTATCTTTAATAAGATGATGGCTATATTAGTTAGGAAAGCATGAACTGATCATGCACAGCACCTTCAAGAATTTTAATTGTTGCTAATAAAAAAAAAAATTGGACAGTAGTTGTTCATTCACTGTGTTGATCATCCTTGTAAGTAGGAGTAATTTTACCCACCTTCCACTTATCAGGGACTACAGTGCCCCCTCTTTATAACACCCCTCATTACAAGGCAGTCTCTGATATAACCCCATGTGTACCATGGTTCCCACTGACATAGTTTTCCCATTACTTCTATGTTAGAAGGCCCTCTGTTATAAGGCAGTTTTGCTATAACACGGTCTGTTCTGTGGATCCCCACACCAGCGTTATAAAGAGGGAGCACTGTATATCAGTAACAATTAGGCCATAGGTTGAAAATACAGATTAGGCGCATGAACAAACTATTAACGCCTGCTTATAATAACCATAAATTGAGGTTATCTGAGCTTGTTGCTGTCCCAGCACATAGTTGCCTTAACTGTTTGCAGACAAAATATGTAGAGATAGGGGAAACATAGAGTGTGGCTTTGGTTTTGTTTCCAATGTTTAGGGAGCTTGAAAGCTAACTGGCTACCAATATTGGCAAAGAAGCTGTTGGAAGTTTCAGCCATTTCCTCAGCATTGAGGACTTCTGTGCTATCATATGCCAGCTTGGTAGGACAATTGGAAGACTTTCAACTAATGTGACTGATATAGCTTGACACTGGTATATTCATATTAACGGCATTACATGTATGCAAACATTGTTCAAATTTTGTAAACAGTAAAAATATAACCTTTTTCCTTAATAATATCATTATCAATTTAGCATAATGCTGAAATGATATACTCTTCTCCCGCAAAATATAACTTCATCTTCATGAGAAAAACTGTAGTTTTTTTTTTCCAGCATCTCTTTAGAATATGCTGAGTTACTGCTGTATGGCAGCATATATAATAATGCATCATCACATGGCAGCATTTTCATAAACAATATGGGTCATTAGCACATACCAAACAGTACAACTTGGCAGCTCATAGCTGAATAATATGGCTTGGGAGAATAAACCTAAACCAGGCCTGGCCATGAGCAAATCACTGGTGAGCTGTTAATAGCTCACCTAAAATCTGTTCAGGTAAGCTCTCACGGGAGCTGCCTATATCATCTATTTACAAAATCTGTTACATTGATAAGTGATCAACACCACACCTGAAGTGATTCAGGTGTGTATGGGCATGAAGGTGATGGCTCAACTTTTATGGCAAGGCCTGTAAACAGTATGGCTTGGCAGCATCAACTGTGACCATTTAAAAAAACTTGATAGAGACCCATCCTAGGTACATTGCCACTAAAGAAAGTTTGAAGTGAAACTGGCAGACTGTTTCTGAGAAGAACTAAAAAGATGTGAATTAGCAGTAGAATGTCCATTGACTTACATAGTAATCAATAGGAAAGGTGCATTTACTAACAAGTACCTGAATTGACAAAATCGTTAAAAATCAGGAATCCACAGCATTCCCATCTAGTGAACAACTTTGTTTGACCATTCCACATGGAACATATCCATCATCTTTTAGCTTAATCTGTGTGACAGTTCTGGAGAAGAAGTCAAAAGTTGCAATAACACACGAAAACTCATAAAAATTAGAAAAAAAATTGCAGTGCCACCTGGTGAATATATTAAGAACTAAGAGTCCCAAGGAGTGTTCCAGTGTAATATCAAAGCAATCAGGTGAGCAGTTTCAGAGAGGAAGCTTTTTAAGATTTGCCCCAAAAAAGAACCCCCAAAAAATCATAATAAAATCCAAAAATCATTAGAGTGTGACCAATTGAACAAACTTGGTAAAGACCCACCCAAGGTACATTGCCACCAAGTTAGAAGTCAATCTGGAAGACAGTGTCAGAGAGGAAGTCAGAAATGTAAATTAGCATCAGAATGCCCACTGACTTACAAAGTAATCAATAGGAAAGGTGTACTTACCAACAAGTACCAGATTTGAAAAAAAAATCGTTAAAAATCAGGAATCCACAGCATTCCCACCTAGTGAACAACTTTGTTTAGCCCTTCCAAAAAGAAACATATCCACCAAGTTTCACCTTAATCTGAGTGACGGTCCTGGAGCAGAAGTCAAAAATAGCAACAAGATATGTTTGTAAAACATAGATGCCCCCCTCCCTCGCTACCCTTGCCCTCGCTACCCTATTGATTGTGGTAGAAGGGGCACTTGTGACCTTACAAAATTAGTGAAGGTTGATCATACATCAGTGTCACATATCTTTATACTTTAACCTAGCCCTTAAAAAACGACTAAAAACCTGGGCAATATAAAAGTTATAGCTGAAAAATTAGTCATCATTTAGAAACCATATTCAGCAAAGTGGCTTTATGACCTTGGAAATTATGGCAAGGTCACTCATTTTCACTTGACCTTCTTCAGTTATTGTGCAAAAAAAGGAAGTCTACTGTCTGTGTGTGACCCTCAAATCTGGGTCAAGGTCACCCATCTACAAACTCAAATTAGCCCTTACAGGCAACCATAAAGCTGTGCAATATAGAAGTACTACCTCTAAAATGCAAGTTATCATGCAAAAACAGTATTCAACCAAATGGCTCTGTGACCTTCGAAATTAGGTCAAGGTCACCCATCTTCAAACTTGACCTAGACCTGAATACGGACAATTATCCAGTGGAATATAAAAGTCCAAGTTTAAAACCTCTTCAGTTATCATGTGGAAACCTAATTTTATCTCAGGTACCAACGTGACCTTGGAAATTAAATCAAGGTCACCAAACTTTAAACTTCTTCTACCCCTTAGCATGAACTATAGACCTGTAAAGTATCCCAGTCTTAACTTAAAATCTTCTTGTGTTATTGTGCAGAAACCACAGGAAGCATGAAACCATATTCAGTAAAGTGGCTCTGTGACCTTTAAAATGAGGTCAAGGTCATCCATCTTCAAACTTCGCCTAGCGCCAAATATGGACTATAATCCTTTGGAGCATAAAAGTCCTAGCTTAAAAACCTCTTCAGTTATTGTGCAGAAACCAAAGTTAATTCAGGTACCACTGTGACCTTGGAAATTACGTCAAGGTCACCCATCTTCAAACTTTGCCTAGCTTTTGATTAGAATGATACACCTGTACAGTATCAAAGTCCTAGCTCAAAAACTTCTTGAGGTATTGTGCAGAAACCACAGTCTAACTACAATCTCTCTGTGACCCTGAAAACTGGGTCAAGGTCACCCATCTTCAAAATCAACCTAGCCCTTACAGAGAACCATAAACCTGTGCAATATAAAAGTTCTAGCTCCAAGGTATAAGTTATCATGCAGAAAGCATGAAACCATATTCAGTAAAGTGGCTCTGTGACCTTTAAAAAGAGGTCAAGGTCATCCATCTTCAAACTTGGCTAAGCCCCAAATATGGACTATTATCCTGTGCAATATAAAAGTCCTAGCTTAAAAACCTCTTCAGTTATTGTGCGGAAACCATATTTAACTCAGGTACCAGTGTGACCTTGGAAATTAGGTCAAGGTCACCCATCTTTGAACTTCGCCTAGCTTTTGATTAGAATGATACACCCCTACAGTATCAAAGTCCTAGCTCAAAAACTTCTTGAGTTATTGTGCGGAAACCACAATCTAACTACAATCTCTCTGTGACCCTGAAAACTGGGTCAAGGTCACCCATCTTCACAATCAACCTAGCCCTTACAAAGAACCATAAACCTGTGCAATATAAAAGTTCTAGCTCCAAGGTATAAGTTATCATGCAGAAAGCATGAAACCATATTCAGTAAAGTGGCTCTGTGACCTTTAAAATGAGGTCAAGGTCATCCATCTCGAACTTCGCCTAGCCCCAAATATGGACTATAATCCTGTGCAATATAAAAGTCCTAGCTTAAAAACCTCTTCAGTTATTGTGCGGCAACCAAAGTTAACTCAGGTACCACTGTGACCTTGGAAATTACGTCAAGGTCACCCATCTTCAAACTTTGCCTAGCTTTTGACTAGAATGATAAACTTATACAGTATCAAACTCCTAGCTCAAAAACTTCTTGAGTTATTGTGCGGAAACCACAGTCTAGTGACCGACCGACCGACCGACCGACCGACAGACCGACCGACAGATCGACCAACCGAACGAACGACCGACAGACCGACCGACATGTGCAACGCTATATGCCTCACCTTCTTCGAAGGAGGGCATAATAACACACAAAAAATCATAAAAAATTAGAGAAAAAATTGCAGCACCACCTGGTGAACAAATTCAGAACTAGGAGTCCCCAGGAGTGTCCCTGTGCAATATCAAAGCAATTGGGTGAGCAGTTTTCGGAGAATCAGATTTTTTTAAGATTTCCCCCCCCCCAAAAAAATAAAAATCCAAAAATTAATGGAGCATGACCATTTGAACAAACTCTCTCTCTCTCTCTCTCTCTCTCTCTCTCTCTCTCTCTCTCTCTCTCTCTCTCTCTCTCTCTCTCTCTCTCTCTCTCTCTCTCTCTCTCTCTCTCTCTCTCTCTCTCTCTCTCTCTCTCTCTCTCTCTCTCTCTCTCTCTCTCTCTCTCTCTCTCTCTCTCTCTCTCTCTCTCTCTCTCTCTCTCTCTCTCTCTCTCTCTCTCTCTCCAGTGATTTTGTTTGACAATTTTATACATTTGTAACACTGCACAATTTTGTAATTTACAAGTGACTTATAAAGGTCAAAGGTCAATGTTATTTGGACCTTTGAAATTTGTTATATTTGACAAAATTATCTTTGTCTGGCTACATTTTTAGAAGAAGATATGGCTGCATGCATGCAGCATATATGGCAGTTGATCTACCCATACAA
The DNA here is from genome assembly GCA_964020975.1 of Hermodice carunculata. NCBI lineage: Eukaryota > Metazoa > Annelida > Polychaeta > Eunicida > Amphinomidae > Hermodice > Hermodice carunculata. The sequence continues at coordinate 10,904,521 of OZ026626.1, read as the reverse complement.
CATGCACGCATGCATACATGTCTACAAGCTCCTTGGCTATATGTACAGTCTCTACTCCCCCAGTACTTTAACTTTGCTTTGGCAATCCTGTCTGTGATTTTATTCCATCCTAATTCTCCTAGCACTGCTTCTATAGTGGCGCATCAATGGATATATCAGTGCAATGTGATCTGCTGTTCTAGTTCAAGACCTTGTATTCATGAGGGCACATTTAACAGGAAGGAAAAATCCTAGATCTTTAATGTTATACTTTGGACCCAATGTAAATATCCAGACCTGCAAGTGACACACTTTTTGGCCCTGCTGATAGACAACTACACAATGTGTGTACAGACTTGACAGCCATGAGTCCAGGGTCACCTACATGTACAAGGACCAGTCACTGAAGCATAGAGAATAACAGCTGTCATCACCCAGTGTCCAGTTATCTTAGTCCTTTATCTGTTTTTATATGGGCAGTTCCTAGTCCTGGACAGGTCCTGTAGATACATGTAGGAACTGTACATCATTACTGCCTCATGTTGTCATCTTGGCTTTTATACCCTGCCAAAGATGATATTAACATGTAGCTATAAGGTTACTACCCTGGATATACTACAGTTAGTGGGAGGCTGCCTCCAGTCACATGCTCAGACAAGGGTAGCCCTAATCACCGGACGGCACTGGAATCCACAGGAATGCACCAAAATCCACTGTAATCCACAGGCTAGCACAATAAACAAATATATCTACAAAGAAAAAGATATATTTAACAACAATGCTCATAATACTAGGGACAGTACAAAATCTGGTGCCGTCCTGTGGATTCCAGTGCTTTCCTGTGGATTCTGGTGCCTTTGCGTGGATTCCTGTGCCTTCCTGTAGAGGATTCCTGTGAATGCATGTGGCTGCTGGTGGGTTTTGGTGCTTTTCTGTGGATTCTGGTGCCTTCTGGTGATAAGGGCTGCCACTCAAACAATATCTAAGACTACAACATAATAACAGTTCACCAGGATAGATACTCCCTGTATGTGGGTATATATTGAGACCTCAACCTCAGCTGTACAGTTCATAGTTTGCTGGTGTTATACAACTGGTTACTGACCAAAATACAGACTTGACAGCAATTCAGTATTACTAAGTATAATTAGTCTGCATAGATTGTGTGTGTGAACATGGATCAGAAGACCTGGACTGTCGTGTATGCTGTGTTAGTGGTTTTCATTGCTTATTGTATCTACCATGTTGCTGCATTCCTTTTCAATGCCAACAGAAGACGCAGACTCCTTGCAAAGCTTCCCGGCTCAGAGGCTCATTGGTTATATGGTCACTTCAAAGACTTCAACTTGAAGGAGGGTGCATTTGATCGCCTGAGACAGAAGGTTGCAGAGTTCCCCCGTATACAACAACTAAAGTTCAGTCCATTCTTAACAGTGGTTTCTGTTGCCCACACAGACACAGTCAAGGTCATCTTAAAGACCACAGAACCCAAACCTTCGGGTTATGGACCATATATGTTCATGAAACCTTGGCTTGGAAATGGACTTCTGTTGAACAACGGGAAACAGTGGCACCGAAATAGACATCTACTGACACCTGCCTTCCACTTTGAGAATTTAAGACCATATGTGGGCATTTATAACAAAACATCTGATGTCTTCCTATCCAAAGTGGACAACTTTGCTTTGAAAAAGGAATACTTTGAAATCTTTGAGCCCGTAACCCTTCTCACTTTGGATATTTTGCTGCATTCTGTGTTCTCACACGAGTCAAACTGCCAAACCGATGGTCAAAGTCATCCTTTCACAAAAGCTATACATGAGCTAACGGAGGGCTTGGTGCAAAGACTGATCAGTCCTTGGTTGTACCCAGACTTCCTGTACAATTTCTCTGCAGCTGGCAAACAATTCAAGAAAAACTGCCAGTTGGTGCATACTTTTGCTGAAAATATCATTCAAAACAGAAAGAAAACCTTGGAAGAAAATGGGACTATTCCAGCAAAAAAAGGAAAGTATGCAGACTTCTTGGATATTCTTCTAACAGCAAGAGATGAAAACAACCAGGGCTTAACGGAAAGGGAAATCAGAGATGAGGTTGATACTTTTCTCCTTGGAGGCCATGACACGACTGCTAGTGGTATATCCTGGTGTTTGTATTCACTGGCACGACACCCTGAATACCAGGCTAAGTGTCAGGAGGAGATTGATGAAATTCTGCAGGGCAGGGACTCGGACATAATCACTTGGGAAGATTTGGCCAGCCTCAAGTATGTCACTATGTGTATTAAGGAGTCATTGAGATTACACACCCCAATTGTGGGAGTAATGCGCCAAGTTACCAAAGATATAGAGATAGATGGTTACCTGATTCCTGAAGGCACTACAGTGGAAATAATGCCCTACATGCTCCATCACAACCCCACAGTTTGGGACAACAGCACTGAGTACAGACCAGACAGATTCTCATCCGAAAACCTCCTCAAGATGGACAGCTTTTCTTTCATACCATTTTCGGCAGGACCTCGAAACTGCATCGGACAAAACTTTGCAATGAATGAAATGAAGGTGGTCATTGCACGGATCTTGCGTAGATTTGACCTTGAACTGGATCCTGACCATGTGGTAGGTCATTTCATGGCAGCAGTCACCAAGGCAGAGAATGGCATCCGCATCAGAGCAACACCTCGACCAGTGGTCAGTTCACAGTAACAACTGGACAGCTTACATCAGGGACCTGTTATAGATGGACTACCAACGACGGGGCCCCCTTTGTACCATCTATGTTGCCGCTGCTCAAGTGATCGGGTGTTTGAGCGAGCACCTTCAGTGCTGAACAAACACAACACCACGGTCCGCACTGGCCGCTGGCAGTCTCGTTGGCCAGGTCACGAGATGAAAGGCGAGAATAATCGCGTCACCGACTGAAATGTGCAAAATTTTTCACTGTGTTCCACATTTTAAAGTCAAAATTTAGTGTTACGCCAGACTCAGCTACAAGAAATGAAACCACCATCATGATCCTACCAGCATACACTATTCATCTAAAACTACATTTTTTATTGCTGATTACGGCGTAAGGAGTTATTACGCACGCAAGTTGTCTAACTTTGCATCATTTTGGACAGAAAAAATGCAAAAACTAGCCCTTTTATCGGCTGATTTCAACGTAAAACACATCGATGGACTCGCACGGTTCTGATTCAAATGATGAGACTGGTTGCACACGCATAAAACTCTCCGTTTTTGAACTTGGTACAATACCACACCCAATGTAAGCCTGATGTATGTAACCCGATACAACCGAGCACGGAAACATAGATGGAACAACAAACGGACTGAGCAGGGGGGATTAACTTGAGCGGTGCTAGTGAACATGCTTTGTAGTCGTCGCGCCCAGTTGACCACTAAAGGGATTAGCGCTCCCGTTGGAAGTCCATCTATAACAGGTCCCTGCTTACATTAACCACTCAGGTTTATGTGTTTACCTTACTGATTGAGAGTTCAGGTTTACCTTCTGAACCCTGGGATCCTGGGAGGTTACCACGGTTACACACATCCATTTGGCATATGTATATGTTAACTATCATTTGCTTCTGGAATCGACTTAAAACATATAATATTATATATTTTTGTAATCCTCAGACTACAAACACCATTATTATGTACATGATATAATTCATTATTTTTCAATACTATGCAAGCTAATTAGCATGTGTATTTGGTATTCAAAATGGCTGCAATATATTTTTTGAAGAAAAAATTCATATTTTTGAAGAAATTTTTCTTTTAGGGCTTCTAGTTTTCCATATGAATAAAAATATTAATGAGATTAGACCAGATCATAAAGACAGAGGTCCTTAGCTACATTTTGATATATATTATGTCACCAGTTGCATGTCATACACATGTATATCATAATTATGACTCTGATAAACAGCCTTAGGCATGCAAAGCTATATGTGTAATGTTGGATAAAGGTGAAAAGCACATGACCTTTGATCCCGTTTCATGGTCATTTGCCACCTGCTGGTATATACCCACTACTTAGGGCATAAAATGAGACATAACTATCAACTAACTTACAATTAGACCAAGAAATATCATAACAATGTATTTCGTGCTGTTCAGCTTTAATTAAGTTAATTGTATGCAAATTACGTATGTGTGGGCTGATATTTCAGTCTACTGGGTTCATAAGGTTAACAAGGGGCCAGTTTATGTTAAAAAGTGATCAGTTTATGTTTACAAATGGCACTTCATCTTAACAAGTGGACACTTCATTTCAGCAAGTAGTAAGGTCATGTCAACAGCTGGTCAGTTCATGTTAACAACTGGTCAGCTCATGTTAACAACCGGTCAGATCATGTTAACAACTGGTCAGCTCATGTTAACAACTGGTCAGTTCATGTTAACAACTGGTCAGTTCATGTTAACAACTGGTCTATTCCTGTCAACAACTGGACACTACATTTTAACAAGTGGGCAGTTCATGTGAAGAGCATGGCCAGTTCATGTGAACAATTGGTGAGTTCATGCTAATAATTAAGTGGACAGTGCACATAAATGGACAGATAAATAGCCAATATATTGATCTGGGGAAGGTTTCTGTGAAGGTAAACCCTCCTGTGCTACAATGGTAGAATTTTGTTAACATAAAAGACTCAGCCAAAGCATGCTACACATACATGTCAACTTTTGAAAGTCATTCCAAATGCTACGAACAGTGCTGTGCAAATGGATTTTCCATTTCCTCTAAGGACAACTCTAAAATGTTTTTCACGCAATCTGATTTTTGCACACATCTTCAGATCATGCTAGGCAGCAATAGACTGCATACAGTTTCTCACAAATGATGTGAAAAATTTATAAACCACCTTATGTAGTAATTATACAGATTTACCTTGATAAATAACACAGTATTTTCAATACACAGCCAGTTAAACAGTATTTTAAAGTTTAAGAATGCGTAGCCCATTCAGGATAATGTTGGGATCATGAGTTGTTGGATTTTCATGTTTTCACAAGGCTGTGCTGAGCCAAAACATGAAAATCCAACAACGAGTGATCCCAATGTTATCCCCAATGGGTGACCCATATTGGATTTTCTTTCTCCTATGTCTAAAAAAGGGCAAATACTCACCAAATCGAAGTTCTATCGGAGAAATAAGTTTGAAAACAACACCACTTTGAAAGTAGGAGGAGTCAGTATTTTACTAAATGCATCTTGGCATCTCATAGGATTGTCTACCACTTAAAACCAATGATTGACAAATCAAATGAAAGATTGCACTCAAAAAAATCCTTTATATCCATATAGGATAACCCAAGCAGGATAAGCTTCAGACATAGGCAAAATTTAAAAGTAAAATATGCCTGGTGGTGGCCTGCCTAATCACAAAGTTTCTACCATTGTACACAGTCCATAATTTGTTTGACAACAAAAGCTGAATTGTTAGACTTACTCTGTACTGTACCTTTGCCTTGCTGACAAGCTAATGGCAGTGAGGCCAGTCCTTTGTCAGCACACGACACTGCTGGTAACACACTGGCATCAACAGAGCAGCATAACATGATAAGTAAGCATCAGAAATATGACTGGAGAAACTGATACAGTGCTGGCATCAGCCATTAGCCAATTAGCTATAGGCTAGTAAAAGTGGCACCTGGCCTATTAAATCTTTAAGAGCCAAATTATAGACTGAGTCAACAGCTTTTCTCAGTAGGAAATGTGCCCAATACGCACCGAGAAAAGCTGTTGCCTCGGGATATTTTCTCTGGAACTATAGGCATGCTGGTACTTGAATGAGAGGTCTTTTTACAAGGAATATGAATCTAAGATCCTAGTGATAATTCAGATTAGTTTGACTTTAGTACATGTACATCGAGTTGAGGCACAATTGGCACTGAAAGACTGAACCTTCTTACCCAATTTGGCCAAAGAAATTTCTTATTTCTCTGGTTTTGATTAAATAATTCAACTTCATTTTGTAACACCAGCCTGCTGACTTTAATTGTTTTAGATATTGTGTATTTTTTCATCCACACTGTGAAAATGTTGAAAAAAAAAATAAATTTCAAATATTTTGCTAACTTTAACCTATTCAAACTGGATTATTTTTTACTGTCTGTGTTCTCTGTAGCTGCATACAGTGGTTGCCCTCCTGTGAGGCCCCCTCAAGAGACACCATCTCTACAAAAGCCACTTTTCCATGCACTAAGTATGACATTTTCACTACATTTTACCTATCAAGAGAGGCTACCTCTCTTATCAAGCCACATTTCTGGTGCATTTGGAAAGAGCGCTGAGGCAGACTGTTGATCCAGGCCATTATATTCTCTGGAGCTAAAGTATGCTCATACCTGAATAACAAGAGGCCCATGGTCCTAATGCTCTGCTGACATATAATCTGATGACCATCACCAAAAAATTTTCTTTGCCATTGATGTCCAAGCTACACCCTGCCATTACAAAATCACCTCTTTCAACTTTACAGGTCTGGTGACCTATAAAATCTACGGCAAGGTCAGTGATATTACACAATATATTAGCATTGGACATGCTCTATATATTCTATAAATTTGGCATGTCTAATTCAATTATTTTTCAAGATATAGAATTTTCCATCTTTCAAGACATTTTCACACACAATTTCCATCAAAGTATAGGTGGTGCCACTAGTTCATATGCAACCCAGACATTGGCCTCCACCACAATCCCACTAAATATCATGAAGATCCATAAAAAAAAATTAAGGAAGCTGAACTGGTTAGGAGATTTTCACATTTTGGCCCTTATGTTACATAATAACACAGGTAATGCCACCAACATTATACACCATGTAAATTTTCACACACTTTATATGTCCTAAAAGTTACATATGTGCCCAAATAAAAAATGTGGGGTACAGAAAATTCACAAGATGACCCTTATATTTCAACTAGACACATTGACCTTGACCTTGCACTCAGATTAAAAATTGTTACTGTTCAAAATGTCGGCCCATTTCCCAGCTTTCTATTCATGGTCTGTTTATTCAAATCAGGTAATAACTTTTTGAGTTGTTGAAGAAAAACAAAAAATTTGGACAAGCGCCAAACTCCATAATCTTTGGGTCAGGATGACCCAAAAAGTAGGTCATCAAGTAGAGTTTTATGTATGATGTACTCAAGTCCAATTTTGAGCTGGAGGCTGAATTCTCACCATCACCAATGTCCAAGCTGCACCCTGTCACTACAAAATCACCTCTTTCAACTTTACAGAACTGGTGGCCAAACAAAATTACAATGTATGGAATTTTACATCTTATATCACATTTTGGCTCATAATTTCCGTCAAGTTACGGATGGTACCACCAGTATCGTAAGCAACTCAGATTTTGACCTATTTTACAATCCCACTTAATTTCATAAACATCTATCCTACATTAAGGATGCTAAAGTGCTCACATTTTGAACCATATACATTGTATTACATAATACTGCAGGTGGCACTACCAACATCAAACTCAATCTAAATTTTTATACACTCGATAAATCCTGAAAGGTGCATGGGGATATCTTGAAAACTGTGGACAGTATCGCCCTGAGAAGACACAGTTTATGTACTGATGAATGGAAGGATGGAAGAATGGATGGACATACATGAGTGATCGCATGACCTCCACAATCGTTGGTAAGCAGAGCTTACAAGTCTTTTCACAAGGAATATAAATCGAGCACCCTTACATATGAGAGTAGTTGGACCTAAGTAATTTGACTTTAGTCACAGTTGGCATTGAAAGAGATAGGAAGCTGCATTAATAGACTGATAAAGAATCAAGTTCATCTGTCAATATTCAGGTCCACTATACTATATCAAGTAAATCTCTACTTGAACCATAATGTAATCAGTTAAGGGTCTCTATAACTTAAGTTATAAATGCCTTTATTTCTCCTTGGTGCAAGTTCAAAGCGTTGTTCCTTTGTACCTGTTGAGCTTAGCTTAAGTTAGTAAAAGAATATTTTGTGGAAAATGTTGAGCAAATTGCAGCAAAGATCAAAAGAAATTGTGCACTTATTGTTCGATAATCACACCAAATAATTAACACAGACACTGAAGAACAGTTTTCATTATTTAAATTTCTGAGTTCCAACCTGTTGAAATGGTGTTAAGAACAATATTACCAGGTATTTTGTTTTCCCACGGATGATGATGATGATGATGATGATGATGATGATGATGATGATGATGATGATGATGATGATGATGATGATGATGATGATGATGATGATGATGATGATGATGATGATGATGATGATGGTGATGATGATGATGATGATGACTGTGCATATTAATGTCATCAATGCAATCAACTGGATCCCAGGTTGAGGGCCCAAGTTAATTTCAATATTCTGGGAAAGCCAGATTTAATCATCATCATCATCATCATCATCATGAAATCCCCCAAAATACAGAAATAACACATACATTTATATGACTGGTTACATCATTTAAATACTGAGGACACATACAAATATGCACATGAGCAACAAACCAATTATACAGTGATTAAAACAAACAAAATTTTGAAATCAAATTTCAGTAGCACCAACTTTTGTTCATTGTTCGGAAAAAAATGAGTTGACTGTCTAGCTTCTGACTATTGAAAAGATTCTTTCAAAACATTCAAAGGCAATACCATGAAATGGTGTTACAAAGGTTTTCTCCTGTAATTGCTCGCCTTTCTGGGACTAATGTCTTCAACTGCAGACTTACATTGAATGGTGCTTTACACTGGGAGTGGGGCTCTGTGCTAACCACATATGAATCAGAGTGTACTGTATGCAAGCTTTATGGCAATTTAAGCAGGAAATCAGCTGCAAGATTCACACATTGGTGCTATGGAGGCAAATTCCACGTTTCATGCGTACTCACGTGGAACCACGGGTCAAGTGCTTCACAATGATGTGTAAAGTAAGAACGTCTTTTACATGGATTTTCGGCAGGTATATTGACTGAGTGAACTGAACTATTTACTAAACTCCGGATTCCCTGTGAAGTTCCATAAACATACAGGATGATAAATCCCATGCTTCACTTCCATCAATTTGTGTGGCTGTTGTACCACATGGCATTCATCATCTCCCCAAACACAAACAGTATTAGGTTTATGAGAGGACAGTGGCATTTATCATCAAAAAAGGTCACTCCTGTGAGTGGCCACATTACTGATCTCACTTTGACCTCTGCCGTCAAAGTTATACCAAATGATGCAAAGTTAAAAAGACAGCAAGCGAAAGAAAAGAACGATGAGAAGTAAATAAACATGATGTGTGGACAGCCTCCCCCCTGGTTTTAAGCCCAGGACGGCTCTTCCTCCCCCCTGGTTTTAAGCCCAGGACAGCTCTTCCTCCCCCTGGTTTTAAGCCCAGGACAGCTCTTCCTCCCCCCTGGTTTTAAGCCCAGGACAGCTCTTCCTCCCCCCTGGTTTTAAGCCCAGGACAGCTCTTTCCCCCCCCCCCCCCTGGTTTTAAGCCCAGGACGGCTCTTCCTCAGGGGATGGGAGGCTGATCCAGTTCTATTAAAAAATGACAAGCTTGAAGCACTTTAATGAGGTCCACATATGGTCCAAATGTTTTTGTTTTTTCATTGGTACTTTCCATACTAGGTATTCAAAATGTGACGCTAAAGATGTCCGTACATGGAGAAGCCTGGACATTTTTTTTCATTTTTTCATCTACAGTGGATTATTAGCTCAACTTCCAGCTGTTGCTTGCTGTCTTTTTACCTTTATGTTGACTAATCCCATGATAGCAGGCCTTGCAGCTCATGTAGTGCCATCTGGCATCTTAGACTAACTTTCCTTTAAGACCACTGTGTTGTCACATCAAAATTACGCAAGTTACATTGCATGTGTATGTCGTGATAACTCAATTAGACAGATGTTGATGTTTTGAGCGAGCAATTGCTTTCATCCATATCCCACCTTCTGACTTCATTACTGCCCCCAACTTGTGTTTGACCTCACGACTTGAATCCAACTCCAACCAAAAACGATGTAAAATACGAGCTATGACTAGTTTCTGTTCATGCATGGCAAAGTGCTGCCCTATACAGTTGCGGGGCCCTGCAGAGAAAGGAAGAAATGAGAAATTGTCCATTTTGTCCATATTTTGTGGCGAGAACCGTTCGGGTGTGTACTGCGTACTGTCCTGCCACACTGTCGGATTGTGGTGCAGCATGTACAACTGTACTTCAACCATGCAACCTGCTGGAATAGTGAAACCATCAACCTCTAAATCTTTGGTAAGTTCTCGCATTATCGACCACACCGGTGAATGTAACCTCAATGACTCCTTGATACACATTGTCAAGTAGGTCAATTTGGGAAGATCTTCCCAGGTGATTACGTCAGAGTCCCTGCCTTGCAGAACTTCATCAATCTCCTGCTGGCATTTTACCTGATGTTCAGGGTGTCCTGCCAGGGAGTATAAACACCACGATATCCCACTAGCAGTCGTGTCATGGCCTCGAAACAGGAAGGTGTCGACTTCATTTCTTATTTCTTGATCTGTCAACCCTCTGCCCTCCTCATCTTTTGCAGTCAACAGGATGTCCAAAAAGTCTAGATATTTTCGGTTGTCTACGTTTAGGTTGTTTACCTTGGCCAGTGTCTTCCTCCTCTCTGAAATGACACTTTGTGAAAATGTATGAACAAAATCACAATTTTTCTTAAATTTTCGTCCAGCTGGGGTCAAATAATAGATGAAGTCTGTATGGAGCCAGGGGCGAATCATACGTTCAATTATTGACCCGGCCAGTTCTGTAACTGCCTTCACATAGGGGTGATTTTCACCAGCTTCTTGACACCCTGATTCATAAGAAAAAACACACTGCAATAATATGTCCAGAGTTGTTAAAGGTATGTGTGCAAACACATCAAAATATTCTTCATTTTGTGCAAATTTATCAACTTTGGACAGTAACACATCTGATGCCTTGTTGTAGACATTGAAGTATGGTTTCAGTATATCAAAGTGGAATGCTGGAGTTAGAAGACGACGATTTCTGTGCCATCGGTCGCCAGCACTGACTAAAAGTCCACTTCCCAGCCAGGGCTTGAGAAACCTGTAGGGTGCACCGATGCCTGCAGCTTTAGGCTCAGTCGTCTTCAGCACAGCCTTGACAGTGTCTGGATGATACAACAGAGCTGAGGGAAGAAAAGGCCCAAACCAGAGTTGACTTAAACGAGGAAATTGTGCTAACTCCTCTCTGAAGAATGGAAGTGCCTCCTCGGTGAGGCCAGGGAAGTAAATCATATGTCCCAGCAGCCAGTGTTTCTTTCGGCCAGGAAGTCTGTCTATGTACCTGCCTCTTCTCCATACACCAGCTATAAACATCCACACACGATATACAGCATAGACCAGAACACCTACCAGGAGAGAGCTGGTTATAACCCACAGCTTGTCAGCCATGGTTGTACACTGTCTGTCTACCACCTGGTTCACCTGTACTGAACTTTGACCTTGAACAGTGAAACCTGTCTTGAAAGACCAGCACTTGGGATGACCAGACTGTGGTCTCTCAAGATAGTTGGTCTTTCATACGAGGTATAAAAAAGATGAAAAGTAGAAAGCAAAGTATACTGAAAGGGTGGTCTGTCCAGCTAGGTGGTGCCTCAATTTAGACAGGGACCACTTTACCTGCTGTTGTATTGCTTACATTTCTGGGTCACTGGAAGCATTATACATTATGAATCAACAGCACATAGTTCAAAGATCCTCTATGTGCTTAGTATCTGTACGATTATCTAACCATAAACCTGGCTTTGGTGATAGATAGGGACCAGTAATTATTTCAACATCTGCTGGCTATGCATATCTATTAGACCCTTCAGCTTTCTGCAATAATTGCAAATTCTAAGGCCAAATTTGTAAATACAGCTACGTGACAACCCCAAAACATAATGGGTCCCTCCTTGGTGAGGATCCATAAGAATAATTTTGCTGAATTAGAGAGTGTTCAGGAGTTATGATGATGGGCCGGCCATGTCATGTTGTCATAATTGTAGTCCATGCATATAAAAATCAGTTAAGTTAGGATATGCACACCAAAGTCAGCTCAGGTGGCCATGTGACCTTGGGAATTAAGTCAAGGTCACCCATATCAAAGTTGTGTAACATAAAAATCAGTGAAGTTAGGTTATGCAAACCAAAGTTAGCTGAGCTGGCCATGTGACCTTGGGAATTAGGTCAAGGTCACCCATCCTGGAACTTGATGTCCTTATAGTGGACTATACACCTGTGCAGTATAAAAATCATAGCTCAAAGACTTCTTGAAGTATTGTGTGGAAACTGTAGTGCAAAGGTGGCAGGTCTGTGACCTTGGCAATTGGGTGAAGGTCACTATTCTACAAACTTAACTTGGTCCCTTTACAGGACCATAAACCTGTGCAACATGAGAATTTTAAGAAAAAAATATGTATCAATTAAAAACTAAGTTCACCAAAGTGGCTCTGTGGCCTTGGGAATGAGGTGAAAGTCATCTATTTTCAAGCTTAACCTTACTTCCATAGAGGACCCTAGACATGTCCACTATGAAAGTTACAATGCAGAAATTACCAAAGTTAGCATATGGAAACCCAATTAAGCATAAGATGGCCCTGTGACCTTTGGAATAGGGTCAATGTCACCCATCATGAAACTTTACATGTTCCTGATTTTCGCCACCAACAGTGATCACCAGTGCAAGAAAAATGGTTGCTCACTCTCCAGCCATACAATATTTTATTCATTCTGTATAATTTGGCATTCATTACAAAAATTCTTTGTTTAATTGGATTTTCATTGCATTTGATTTTGTCTATCTTAATGCACTACTCAAAGATGCAGGCATTTCACAATTTACTTGTAACAACGTTTAGGTCAATGCTTAGTGTTCTGCGTAAAAATGTGTTTTTTGCAAAATTTTGGACATTTCTTAAGTAATATTCAAATTAAGATGGTCAAATTTGTGCTCTTATAATCTTAACACAAGTATCTGCAAAAAAATTATTAGGGATTTTTCCTAACTGTATTTGTTTGTTTGCAGCAGTGATACAAAAATTGGAAAGTGTTTGTTTTTGTGAAATTGTTAAAGTTTGTGAGACTCTTCATTTTTGATACATATTTAAAAGAGAACTGATCATTTCTTAGAAAATCCTTGATAAGGTTTTGCACAAGAGAATTTTAAGAGTAAATCAGTCTTTGTTTCATCAAAATCAATGACATCGTTTTAGAGAAATATCCATTTAAAAGAGACATTTTAGAACAAATACCTATTGTCAGTAATCAAGACCCAGAGGCTAACAAAGTCCATTGACTACCATGTTAACATAGTCCATTGACTACCATGTTAACATAGTCCATTGACTACCATGTTAACATAGTCCATTGACTACCATGTTAACATAGTCCATTGACTACCATGTTAACATAGTCCATTGACTACCACGTTAACATTGAAAGCATTTTTTTTTTTCAGATTGTATTGGGGCAAAAACAACTGAAATATGATTTATGACAGACAACATATATATGTCTACCAAACTTTCTCCAACGCTCAAAATAAACAAAATTACCCAAAACTGGTTGTACATTGCCTCAATAACTTTAACTCATAACTCTGGACATTGTGATATTAACTGTAATTGACCAAACATCGCTACTGTCACATTTTGTGTATTGTGGCCTGACACTTTCTCAACTCATATCAACTTGTGAATTACAGTTTTGCTTCCTACGAATAAAATATCTGCTGGGCCCAAAAGGCCGAAGAAGTTCCCAAAAAACAAACCAAGACATATACCACAGAGAATAAAAGCCCTGGAGTATAAAAAGAGCCACTAAGCCTTAGTTACAAAGTCTAAATAACCCATGAACATTCATTTTATTGCATTGTAGTCTGGTACCCTACGCTCATTTTGTTACATTGTATTCCGGCACCCTATGCTCATTTTGTAACATTGTATTCCGATACCCTATGCTCATTTTGTAACATTGTATTCCAGTACACTACGTTCATTTTATTACATTGTATTCTGGTACCCTACGCTCATTTTGTAACATTGTATTCTGGTACACTATGTTCATTTTATTACATTGTATTCTGGTACCCTATGTTATAAGCTCAAGTCCAAAGGCATAATGAGCAGACATTGCAAGTGTAAGATCCTAATGGATTGAATTCATTGGCCTGTGACTTCAGGCAGGAAGGGCAGCTGTGCACAGTAATGCTTGAAGTGGTTGACTGACTTCCTGAGACTGAGGTAGAATGTAGGTTGTCCCTGTTAAACAGGTATTTTTTCATTCGGTACTGAGATTACTGTCCCTAATACACAGTAGTGAGGGGTTCCCTTTACTCAGGGCCTGTTTGTATAAAAAGCGCTAAAAAATATTCCCTTCTCTGAAGAACTGACATATATAAACAGTTCGTCCCTCTTACCCAATTATCCCTATTGACAGGTTTCACTGTTGTATAAAATGCTCCATTTTTTCTAATTCCTGCCCTGAAACTTTCATTTTGCAGCCTGTATAATTAATATTTGTGTGTGCATCCACCTGAATACCCCATGTAACAGGCTCCCTGTAGTTGCATGTGTGAGCTGTATCACACTGAATATGAATACCCCATTTACATGCTCCCTGTTGTTGCCCAAGTGATGTGTATCTTACTGACTGACCCATTGAACCATGGTAACATATTTCCTGTAGTGGCATGTGTGAGCTGTATCATACTGAATGGCCATGTAACATGCTCCCTGTAATGGCATGCAAGATCTGTATCATACTGAATATCCATGTAACATGCTCTCTGTAGTGACATGTGAGATCTGTATCATACTGAATACCCATGTAACATGCTCTCTGTAGTGGCATGTAAGATCTGTATACGCATGTAACACCCTCTCAGTAGTGATGTGTGAGCTGTATCATACTGAATACCCATGTAACATGCTCTCTGAAGTGACGTGAGCTGTATCATACTGAATACTAATGTAACATGCTCTGTGTAGTGAGGTGTGAGCTGTATCATACTGAATACCAATGTAACATGCTCTGTGTAGTGAGGTGTGAGCTGTATCATACCAAAGACCTTCTGCTTTACCTCTCAGGCTTTGAGATCACAAATTATAAAACAAATCTTACAAAGAAGGTACTACCAAAAATGTTTTGACGAACAACCATCAGGTCATTCATAATGCTATGACATCCATTCAGTGATTAAATTTGAGTGAGTAGAAACTTAACTTTTCAAAATTGGCCTTTTTCCTGTTCATTGTGAAGTTGCAAAACTTGATTGTTTTTTCTCGTCTTTTTAGGTTTTGACCGTTTCGACTCCATATTCTGTATGCTGCGTGTCTGTGGTATTTGTCACTTGACCTTGATGATAAGGCCGGGCAATGAGGGGTCAGATATTCCTACCTGGTCAGCTGGGTGTGTTGGCAGTAGCTGGCTGCTTGCTGTGCCTGTAACAGTCTTAGTCGCCACACCTCCACACACTCACACAGGGTCTGTCTCTGGATCCTGACACTCAGGTCATGTGACAGCTCTTCTAGTGGCCTGTGCTGCTGTTGCCTGGCACCCTGAGACCACATAGTAACGTACAATGTACCCTAAAAGAGGTATTGTGAAACATTGCAACATACAATGCACCTTTAGGAGGTATTGTGAAACATTGCAACATACAATGTACCTAAAGGAGGTATTGTGAAACATTGCAACATACAATGTACCTAAAGGAGGTATTGTGAAACATTGCAACATACAATGTACCTTTAGGAGGTATTGTATAACATTGCAACATACAATGTACCTTTAGGAGGTATTGTATAATATTGAAACATACAATGTACCTTTAGGAGGTATTGTGAAACATTGCAACATACAATGTACCTTAAGGTGGTATTGTGAAACATTGCAACATACAATGTACCTTTAGGAGGTATTGTGATACATTGCAACATACAATGTACCTTTAGGAGGTACTGTGATACATTGCAACATACACCGTACCTATTTGTGAAACATTGTAATATATAATGTACCTAAAGTAGCTATTTGTGAAACATTACAACATACAATGTACCTATTTGTGAAACATTGCAACATACAATGTACCTTAAGGGGCTATTTTTAAAACATTGCAACATGCAATGTACCTAAAGGAGCTATTTGTTAGACAGAACTAACAAAGCAACATACAATGTACCTAAGGTGATTATTTCTTTAACAGAACATATAAAGAAACACACTACACTTGTACAAAAACAACAGGACAAGACAAACCCTTCGGTGCTCTCCTGTCCCAGAATGAGTACCGTTTTCTCAAATTTTCTATCCTGTACTGTTCCAGACACCATCAGGGAGATCATTTTCCCTTTCAATTGGTGAGTATGTTTAGCACATGATAGAGGATAAATTTTACCAGCATATCCAAATGGATTTTGCTTCCCAGCATATAATGTGGAATTACATTCATTACATAAATTTTGAACAGAATATGTTTCATGACACTTTCGGGACTTAAATCCCTTCAAAATTTTTATCAGATGTGAAGGGACTGTGTGGACTCTAAAAGTAACAGGGACTCTACTGACCATAGAATAGACAGGGACTATGCTTACCCTAAACTGACAGGGACTATCCTAACCATAGAACAGACAGGGACTATGCTAACCATAGACTGACAGGGACTATGTTTACCATAAAACTAACAGGGACTATCCTAACCATAAAACTGACAGGGACTATGCTAACCATAAACTGACAGGGACTATGTTTACCATAAAACTAACAGGGACTACCCTAACCATAGAACAGACTGGGACTATGCTCAGCATAAAACTGACAGGGACTATGCTGAGCATAAAACTGACATGGACTATACTCAGTGTGTAACTGACAGGGACCATGCTTAGCATAGCTGACATTTTATGATATTTATGAGGAAACTGCTGGCCACCTCTACTAGTTGCACTACTGTGCTTATCAGCCTAAGCTTGTGAGCTGTCAAATCTTGGATTCTCGTTTAGCAGCGGCAGATTTTAAATTACTAAGTCTAGTCTTTTTCCCCAGCTTAAGAAATGAGTTTCAAACAGAATAGTATGATCCTGTCTTTGTTCCCTGCCCCAGAGACAAGGCCTCTCTGCAGAGGGATGAACACACATTTGCCATGTACATTTATTATGGTGTTATAATGGAAGCCCCTGTTCTGTGGCAGGAGGGGATCATGACCAATGTACTCAAAGGTGCATGTGGGTTATGTCTGGTGTAAAGTATGAGGGGTCAGACCCCGAGACACAGGCCAGAATTTTGTTCAGATATGCCTGACCAGATCATTTACATACTATCAGTTATGGCCTGCACAGTAATGGTACACAAGATTTGGCCACTGACACCAGCCCTTCAGGCTTCGTGGTACGTAGCTTGCTGAGGTGGCCAACTCTTGTGTATCACAGTCATACACGCCAGACAATTTTATCTCATAATAAAGGCAGATAGTGGTTTTTCAATGCTATTCTTATTCATGTCAACTATTCCTCATTGGCAAAGCAGCGCTTGTTCCACATTGCCAACAATTGCCTGCTTCAAAATGAAATTAAGGTTAAAATGGTACAAATTAAACTCCACCTATTGTGGTATACAAATTTTGTACACCACTGCACAGCACCAAAGCCCCATAGCAGAGTATGAAAGTTGGAAAGCAACCTTTATCCAATCAGTGCACTTTACTTGCTTGTACAGTGGTACCTGCTCTAAAGACCACCTCCAATTTAAGACCACATGTCTTTTAAAGACCACTCTTTCAAGACCCTCTGCTGTATTTACATGTTAAATATACCTTCAATTTAAGACCACCTGCAGTATGAGACCACTTTTTGTTGGCTGTAGGGGTGGTCTTAAATAGCAGGTACCACTGTAATACGACATAATATATTTTACTAAGGTTTGAGGGACCACAATATAATTCTTTACCCAGGTATCAGATCCAGATAATAAGATATACGTGTAAGTGGACATAGAACTTTACTCAACGACTGTACAGACTTCACAAAGTTTCAATTGACCCTACCCTGGATCTCCACATGGTGAAGGAGGTGGTCAATAGACGTGTCACCAGGAACTGGTCCGCCAGCGCCCTCTGGTTGTGTGTTATTTTGCACTGCTGTGCATATTGCCTCCAGACACACAGACATCTGACTTCCAGTACAATCTCCTGTAGTCACAATGCAAGCATCTGTCAGTAATTCCCTCCATTTTTACATTGATAAACTGGAAGTTGTGGTAATTAATTCTATGATTTAGTGTCACAGCAGGGAAAAAAAGATCCATGCAATAACTCAGCTGTGACTCCAAAGTGTTGTCAGGCAAAACGTCTTTATGTACATGTATTGTAATTAAAAAGATTCAGGTATAAGAACGTTTGAAAGTGTACTTATATAACTAAGCATTAATTCAGTAACTATTTCGTAAATCATGAGTTTAAGCCACTCTTTCCATTTGGCACTAAGTTTCTTGCTATCACTGTGTACTCATGCTGTAAATAGCACAACAGAAACTAAGTCCCCAAAAGGAGGGAAAAACAAGGATCATGGTCAGGCACATGATGTTTTTGGACTATTAACCTGCTCTCAGCTTTGACAGTTTTCAAAGAAACAAAGCACTGAAGTTCCTAAAACCATGTATCTAAAGACATAAGATCCCTGTTAATATCAATGGCAGTCACATAATGGTTATCAATAGTAAGAAATAAAAATGTATTGTTGGCAAATACTGTTTAAGTGGCAACATTCCCAAGGTATTTAATTTCCCAAATTTTCACGGATAAAGCCATTCAGCAAAAGAGAAACATGGATTTTTTTTACCATGACTGCTAGTTATACCTGGCAGCAAGCACCAACATGTTTTCAGATTGTAAACCAGGATAACAAAAACCATCGAATTTTCATTCTCCACAAAGTTAGGAAATTTTCCATTCTGGAATATTTCCACTTATACAGCAGTTTGACATTGGAGTTAAAAACATCAACTAACATATACATGTATATCAGAAATGAAATTGAAGAGGAGAATGGGACCAAGAACTGACCCTTGGGGCAAACCTGTAGTAACAGTTCCCTGGTTAGACGACTGAACATTAATGACAACACTGTGCTGTCAATGGCCAAGATGCTTTTTAAGCAAATTTAGATGGTTATTGACAATTTTTTTTCCAGTTGTCGGAGAAGATCAGTATGCCAAACTTTATCAAAGGCCTTGCTAATGTCCAGGAACACAAGCCTTACATCCTTTTTTTGGTTGAGAGCTAACCACATTCACAATACAGAGAAAATAACTCATTAATTGTGGAATTGTGATGCACAAATCCCAGCCAGTTTACAGATCTGAAATGATCATGTTGTCTCTAAAACAGTGGCATACATGGGTCAAGAAAAGTTTTTCCACAATTTTACCTGAGCAACTTCAAAGTATTGCAGGACAATAGTTAATAAGAGGTTTACAAATAATAGAGACGGCCTCTTTCAGAATCCATGTGTTTCAATATTCCATATGGGCTAGCAATTTTTGTGACATATAAACTTTTGAATACATCCAAAATATTATTTCGCTAATATTTAAGTTACTTCTGATGTGTCGCTGTAATGGTAAATATATTCTTTCCTACCACACACCCCACATTGTCTTATTTAACCTAGTCCAGACATACCCCATGTGCCTCATCCACCCCAGTCAACATACCCAGTTAATACATACCCAGTCAATACATACCAAGTCAACATACTCAGTTAATACCCCATGTGCCTCATCCATCCCAGTCAACATACCCAGTTAATACCCCATGTGCCTCATCCATCCCCAGTCGACATACCCAGTCAATACATACCCAGTCAATACATAACCAGTCAATACATACCAAGTCAACATACCCAGTTAATACATACCCAGTTAATACATACCCAGTTAATACATACCAAGTCAATACATACCAAGTCAACATACCCAGTTAATACATACCAAGTCAATACATACCAAGTCAACATACCCAGTTAATACATACCAAGTCAATACATACCAAGTCAACATATCCAGTTAATACATACCCAGTCAATACATACTAAGTCAACATACCCAGTTAATACCCCATGTTCCTCATCCATCCCCAGTCAACATACCCAGTCAATACATACCCAGTCAATACATACTAAGTCAACATACCCAGTTACTACATACCCAATCAATACATATACAGTCAATACATCCCCAGCCAATACACACCCAGTTAACACATCCCCACTCAATACAACCATAGTCAATACACACCCACTTAATACATCCCAAATTCAATACAACCAGTCAATACACATCCAGTTAATACATCCCCACTCAATACAAACAGTCAATACACACCCACTTGATACATCCCCACTCAATACAACCAGTCAATACACATCCAGTTAATACATCCCCACTCAATACAAACAGTCAATACACACCCACTTGATACATCCCCACTCAATACAACCAGTCAATACACATCCAGTTAATACATCCCCACTCAATACAAACAGTCAATACACACCCACTTAATACATCCCCACTCAATACAAACAGTCAATACACACCCACTTAATACATCCCCACTCAATACAACCAGTCAATACATACCCACTTAATACATCCCCACTCAATACACCCACAGTCAATACACACCCAGTCAATACACACCCAGTGCAGTCTTGCTCTCTGTGTCTTATCCACCTCATGTTTCCATGAGGCAAACAAGTATCTCTTTTTATTTGTCCTCCTCCAGTCCTCCATAGACCTGGCACACAGTGACAGATGTCGGCGCCACCTGGTGTACTGTCGCCACTGGGTAAAAGCCACACTAAGTGGCCAGTGACTCCACCTTCTGAGTACTCTTAGAACCAGATCCTTAAAAAAAAATAAGAAAATAAAAAATATTGAGGACCTACATGTACCAGCACCATGCAACGTTGATTTGTCCATATTTAAATTAAAATTTTGGGCTTCTCCCCCCCCCCCCCCCCATTGTCCATAGTATTATTTAAAATAGGGTCAGGTGACACAAATATCAAGTGTTCAAAATCCAACATGAAATTTTATGTGGTATCACTGAAAAGGCTATAATAGGAATTTCCACTTTATTGCATTTTATAGTCTATTTATTTTTCCATACGGCCCACAAAAGATCAAATGCAAGTGAACCTTTGAGTCAACACCCATCACAATAGTTAGATCAATATCATCATCTGTGCATTGTATGGAATATGAAAAAGAATTGTAAGTACGTATCTACAAAGTAGTGTATTATCACTTATAAGCACCCAGGGTGCCTGGGGAATTTAATTGTTGTGAGCTCTTACTGAAGACCTAAATTTGGAACATTTTAGCTGTATTAACTGGTAAATCATCATAAAATATAATTATATAATGTTCCAATCTTTCAGAACTTTTCTGTGAGAAAAAAAGGAGTGGGGGGGGGCTTAAGAGCACAAGGGCGCTTAAAAGGGATAATACAGTAGTTCTACTTATGATTAGCATCATCATATAATCCCCCTGACATCATCATATAATCACCTGACATCATCATATAACACACACACACACACCCGACATCATAATATATCCCCCTGATATCATATAATCCCTGTGACATCGTGATGGTAAATCTCCAGTACATTGACCACTCCTAATACCTACATGTTTATGACTGTGTGTGTGTCTGTCCCCCAAGGATGCTTCAAGGACACAACCACATGTGGAGCTGACCTGGTTGACGTTTGACATAGAATAGCCTAAGGTGCCGTGAGAACTCCCCCACCAATCTGCCTCTGTAAAACTGAAAGCATGAAGCCCATAAACTATCTCATCATTCTGCCATTTTTTGGCACAGACATTATCACCTGTACGGCTCACACATAAGGACTGATCAGCAGGTTTGCAAGGGGGACAAATCTGGAGTACCACTCAACTTCTGCTGACAGCAAACGCAGAAAATAATAAGACACTGAAATACCAGCACCATATTCACTCTAATAAGAGATGCTTTAACTCTTTAGTGCCAAGTTTTGGACTGAGTCAACAGCTTTTTTTGGTAGGCATTGACTGCATTTGCCCAATGCATACTGAGAACGGCTGTTGATCCAGTTAACTCTTTCAGTGCCATTCACGTATTAAGTCGATCTACTTAAGTCAAACTAGTCTGACTTATCATTAGGATCCCAGATGCGTATTCCTCTTAAAAAGCCCTTTCGTTCAAGTACCAGTATGCCTATAGGTCCAGAGAGAATACCCCAGGTCAAGAGCTTTTCTCGGCAAGCATTGGGCACATTGCGCTCAATGCACACAGAGAAAAGCTGTTGACTCAGTCCAAAATTTGGCACTGAAAGGGTTAATCTGTCTGGCACTATAGGCACACTGCTACTGGAATGACATGGTTTTTTACAAACAATTTTGCGGGTAGCATATCCGGTATGTCATAATTGGTATTGGTACCTGTTTAATATGGAAGTTTTAACCTTCTCAGTGTTTACTAACAAATCAATTTTCTTCAGGGCACTGTAGGCACAGAGCAGAGGTAATGTTTTAACCTTTAAAGTGCTAATCACAGCTATAGTCATGTTCTCATTATTGTTAAACACATACTGGTTAAAAGATTCAAATTCCTCATGAAGATATCTTTCATTCAAATACCAGCAAGCCTAGTCTAAAACAAAAAGTAGTCTTAGTCAACAGCTTTCCTCAGGGAACTTTGCGCGCATTGCATGCAAAGTGCCCCCAGGAAAGCTGTTGACTCAGTCTCAAATCAGTGCTTTATGGGTTAACTGAGACCATTGTGTCATCTGGAAACCCAAGACATATTGGTACATGTACATAAATGGCCTTTTCATCATATTGAGGCTTGAATCGTTATATAATATTTCTGACAAGCATGACCACTGGAGTGTTTGGCAAGATATAGGGTTAACTCATCCATTTACTCAGGCAGCACAGGCCTTGGGTATTAGCAGGGAGTATTGCCTGAGAAACCCACCTTCAGCTGCCTGGAGTACAAGGTATGTGGTTACTTGAAGCCTCTTTTATAAGAAATTTAAATTCTTTAACTCAAACTCAAAATACAATGAGAAAACTCTGTGACTATTATGGAAGATATCACACCTGTCAACTCTGCCACATTAACCATGACACTCCCATTTTGCAGATTACAAAAGTTGTTATAAGAACTTTTTTTCCAAAACACTCTGTTTTCTTTGTTATTGTACACCTTTTATACCAGCTACACACTTTTAGGGTTGACACCTCCTAGGCATGCTTTAGAGGACCTGTTATCTGTACACCTCACTTAAGACACACCTTGAGGACATGTAATGAAGTACCTGAAGACGAGGGTTAATTGGACAGTTACCTGGTGGTAAAGACATCCTGTGTAGGACTGGCCAGAGACAGTTGGGGTGACACTGATGTGTTGCTATGTGCCGCATGTGAGCTCTCCATGTGCCAATGGCACATCCTGTCATCACCATCCACATCAGTGCCAGTGTGGGTGGACAGGTGGCTCCACCTGGTGGCTGGCGTGAAGACAGCTGACTCTGTCAGTAATGCATCATGGGGCAAAAAGCTGTGCTCTGAAAGACATTTAACTTAACATGAAACATTTTTTTTTTTCGTTTTCAACACTACTAAAGGCACATACCGTATAACCCCTAATTGTTGTGCAGTGCATGTGGACATGGTAAAGGGTGCGCGTCAAAAATGTTCCCAGTCATCTTCCATCTTTAGTCATGATGTACTTTTGTTCAGATACAACCTTAGCCGTACCAGTGTACACTTTAATATGGTCCGCTACATGTTTGATCAATGAAAATAATATGGTGTGGTAAAATGGCAATATTTATTGAACACGATGATAGATAAAAATTTTGCATGGTGTTTGCATCCACAATTCTTGTTTAGAATACAAACAGTTATCTTTTTTGTGCCTGCCATGTTGAGACTTTCGCGCCATACCATGTGCCCGAAATTACGAGGAATGCGCATGACCGGAAAGGAAAGCTTTTCCGGTCTTGTTATCAATCGCTGTTTCTGTGTGTTGAGTGATGTTATACCATTAATTCATACCGTTAGATTTTTATAAGTACAGAGAATACAGGTGAGGCAGAATTATGTCCAAGTTAATCAATAAATGCCAGAATGAAGCTTTATATTTCACGGAAATAATATGTAAATCGCTTCCATGAAATTGACACGTTTTGACCTGTGCGTATGTCGGTCAGGTTTATGTTAAGTAGTATTTATGATTCCACAGCCTAATTACTACACTCCACATGTGTTTTGCCATCTGTTTAAGTAGTTCTCTGTGCATTCTTGCATTTGCACCATCATGATGTATGAATTTGCAAGCGTCGTGAGGGGTTACCATGTCTACAGACAGATTTGGGATGGGGAGATTAGGGACACGTTCCCCTGTGAGCACGAGGAAAACAATATGCATGATTGTTTTGCAGTTGCTGGCTGCATAGTGGGCCATGTCCCAATGGAACACTCCAAAATATTTTCATTTTTCGTACGTCATGGTGGTCAGATCAATGGAATGGTGGTGGAAGTCTGTGAGAATCCTTCTGTGGGCTTCAGTTGCCATGTATTTATCGATTTCATGACAGTGCATCAGACATCCAATGGTTGGACAAATTGCTTTGAACAGATGAGACTTGAGTTACAACTTACAGTATCATACCACATATGGTAACAGAGGCTACAGTTGTGTATTTCCATTGAATTGCATGTTTTATTGCTACATAAATTTTTACTATGACAGCTTTTGCACTGAAATTTAAGTTTGATATTCAGCTGATCACCTAGATTTACCATAAGAAATTTTATATTTCTCGATACAATACTGAATAGTTTTCAAGATATGAGGTTGTGCTCTATGATGGTAAGTAATGGGAATGCCCAGCTCTAGCTCCTATATGCTGCAGTGACCTCTACTGGAACCCATGTGTACCTTTTGATGCGGACCTTTCATACTTTGACTGGCATTTTTCATTTTTTTTTCTGTCATGTTTGGCCTGCCCTCATTCCCCCTCTTTGCAAAAGTAGGGGGTGCTCTACAATTAGGGAGTGCTCTACAATTAGGGACAATATGGTATCAATGAAATGTCAATGTAATTTTCATTGACATATCCAGAGTTTCCATCAACACCACCTACAATAATAAAACAGAAGACCTGAACTTATAGGCATATACATACCTTGATCATCATTCTCTTGAGTGCTGGTAAGGTGCAGTGTGTTGCTGTGGAAACCACTGGACAGTGTTGACAGAGCAGAGGTCAAAGACTCCACACTGCTTCTTACTTCAACCCTCTGTGATGATGTCTGGGAATCTTTAACTCCTGATAGGACACTTCCATTTACAGCTGCTCTATTTATGTGCTCTTCTTGGGTGGATTTTGATGACATCAGGGATAAGTCTAACTCTAACTCGACAGTTTGTTTTGTGTCTGGTGCAGCTTTATCTTCTGATTGGACACCTATCATTGACGCCACAGGATCGTCCAGTTCCGATTGGGCAAAATCCACAGCTGTCATGGTGCTGTTCATTAGAGGTGTCCTGTGTTGTCTGCTACCAAGGTCAGTACAATTTACTGAATGTGCTGGAACACTGCATCCTGATTGGTTGTGTGGGTAAGCCTCACTGTGATCAACCAATGAGAGAGTGAATCTGTTGATGGCTGCAGACAGCTGCTCTTGTGTGTACTTGTGCCACTCGTACAGGACTGTGTAGCTGAGTCTGTGCACACGCGATGCGTGGTACGCCCTGAGAAACATCCAATATGTGTTCATTACAAACTAAAGTCAATGGCACAGTCACACTTCTTATACCAGTGCTCCCTTTTCAATTATTAGGAGGCACAATTTTTTTTTTAATTTACAATTTTCACTGGTAAAAAATCTATACACTTATCAGCAAGTCACAGGATCTATAAAATCACTGTAATTCTTTTCAACTTTAAAGTTGTATGTGTGTGGGGGGTTTTTTATTTTTGTTTTTGTTTTTGTTTTGTTCTTTTTTTGACATATTGACATCCACTGTATTTCCATCTTGTAATATCAATAAGAATCAACAAAAGACCCAAAAAGTTACACATATGCCAATAACTTAAATAAAGAGGGCAGTCAGTATCACAACCACAGGGTTGTGAACTCACTGCAGCATTATGTTCTGTCAGGAGGCACCCACCTGGCCTTTATGGTACCAATGTAATGCTGTCTCCAGCACACAAAGAACTCTTGTATCAAGCGCTGTCCAGTTCTGTCTGTGAGCTGAGCCACCAGTATGTCCTCTTGTTGTTTCTGCTTGGCCACACACTGTTGCCACACAGGGATGCTGGCACGCAGCCTGACCACTCTGTATGCCTGTATCCATAATGTATCAATGGTGTCATGTCAACAGTGACCTATTGTATGCCTGGATCCATAATGTATCAATCGTGTCAAGTCAACAGTGACCTACTGTATGCCTGGATCCATAATGTATCAATTATGTCAAGTCAACAGTGACCTACTGTATGCCTGTATCAATAATGTCAAGTCAACAGTGGCCTACACGACCACAGTAACACTTCATTTGCAACATATATTTTAATTTCAAAGACAAGAGGCCCATGGGCCTAATGCTCTGCTGAACACTATCATGACAAAATCACTTCCTGACATGTATTCCTTCCACAACCTTGAAAAATGAATCAAGGTCATACACATTATGCAAATTTAAACTTCAAAATGATGCACATTTGTGGTACGTTTGGTATTATTATCCATTTTTTTTATTAATATACTAAATTAAATGTCCTTTTCTTTAGTGCTTAATGACCTTCAAAAATAGGTCAAGGTTACACAATCATTGGATCAAGGTAACCCAAAAAATAGGTCACAAAGTAGAGTGTTATATACAATGTTTTCATCTGTAATTTTGATCCGGAGGCTCAAGTCTCTTTGCCATTGATGTCCAACCCACACCCTGCCATTACAAAATCACCTCTTCCAACTTAACAGGTCTAGTGACCACACAAAAATACATCAGTGTCACTGATCTTACATAACATATTAGGATTGGCCATGATCTATATATCTTATAAATTTGGCATGTCTAATTCAATTATTTTTCAAGATATGGAATTTTCTTTCTTTCATGTCACTTTTAACTCATAATTTCCATCAAAGTATAGGTGGCACCACTAGTGTCACTGGGAACCAAAATTTTGACTTCTACAATCCCACTATATTTCATGAAGATCCCAAAAAATTGAGCATGCTGGACTGGTCACAAGATTTTCATATTTTGACCCGTATATTACACAATACTAAAAGGTGGGGCCACCAACATTGACATCAACATAAATGTTCACACACTTTATAAGTCCTAAAAGTTATATATGGACCCTACTAAAAAAACTGTGGGGTGCAGAGTATTCACGCAATGGCCTCTATATTCCAACTGACCATTTGACCTTAAGCTTCAACTCAAATTAAAAGCTGTTATATTCAAAATGTGTGCCCGCTTTCAGCTTTCCATACATGGTCTGTTCAAATTGGATAATAACTTTTCCGATTTTCAATTACAATTCTCAGTCAAAATCGTTTTTCATTACTGTTGAAATTAGTTGAAAACAATGATGCAGACGACGTTTGACCACCAGCCCGTTTTGGCCAGTTTAAGGAGGAATGGGTTTATGTACTGTTACGACCATGCAAACATACAGTGCAGCCTCATTATTATGCTGAGGCTAGGGTCTATGGGGTACACCAAGCTACAGCAAAACCACTGTATAACTGAGGGACACTTAGCACTGAAGCAATAGGACGAGTGTCTGTGTGGAAGAGGACAGACCATCCATGTTGTAGCAGAAAGCTCCTTGTAGTGATTGGCCTTATATAGGGATGGTAAAGCACCGTAAAGATAACACAAAACACCCTGGTTATTTTTTTGGAATGTCACTTGAATTAATACCTATAGGTGACTGTTATGATCATACACCTCATATCTGCACCAAATGTATTCTTAGTGTTTAATATCTTCACCACATGTCTGGGCTAGCACTAAACATTAGCCAGTTAGCCACTGGCTAAAAAGGTGTGAATTGGCTAATAGTTTTTGTCATAAGTTAGCCAAAATGGCTAAAGGACGTTGCATATATAAATTAAGATTGTACACATGTATAATGTGCCTACAAGGTCACAATATATTGCAAAATGATCATTATACATGTAACTAAATCTGGTTCTTTTTGGCAAATAAAATATCCTTGATTTTTTACCCAAAAAATGGCTCACGCAATAAAATTCTTTCAGCTAGCCCCAAGTAGTACCTCCAAAATTTAATTTGGCTAAGTCCGGCTAATAAGTTTTCAGCTAAGTTAGCCAGACTGGCTAAAACGATAGATTTTTCAGTGCCAGCCCAGCATGTAATCTTTACAAAGCAGGAGATACTGTCAGAGAGACAATAAAGCAAAACATTAAGCATAGGCTCCTACCTGTTGTCCCTGTAGCCTGCATCTCCTGTCCTTCACCACCTCACTCCTATCCTGCCACATGTTAAAGTAACGCTGCGCCATTCTGGTGCTCTGTAACTCATTCTGAAACAGCAGCATCTGTCGTTTTCTCCAGACAACTGTGTACCATGCTCTCAGACAACGCTTCTGCTTACTTTTCAACAACTGTGCCCTTGCCGAGTGACAATGACACTCCAGGCGAAGACAATTCCTGTGGGTATACAAAACCACAAAGCAATGACAGCTAGGCCCCTGTAGCATAGTACCTGTGATTATACTCATTCTTAACACCATGCAGTAATGCCATCTTAATGCCAGTGATAGTTAAAGTAACCAAACACTACAGTTAGTTGTAGCAACTGTGTGGAAACTAACAAATTTCTGACTTTCCAACCAAAATCTGCCCTTTGTCTTGGCTGTTGCCAATAATGAGCTTTCAGCCAAAACCCAATAAACTATTTTGTCCAGATTGTGGTGCTTTTGTTATTTAAGTCTTTCACAGTGCAACTTCAAAGTTACTTAAACCCATCAATATCACATTTAAACAAATAAAAAAATTCTTCTCCATTATTTTGAGGTACAAGTGACAGTAACATACTAAACCAGTCTGCCTATAGTGTCTGTTATTAATGACAGAAATATTAATGACAGAAATATACCAAACACGTCTGTCTACAGTGTCTGTTATTCATGACAGAAATATACCAAACAAGTATCTTACAGTGTCTGTTATTAATGACAGAAATATACCAAACAAGTATCTTACAGTGTCTGTTATTAATGACAGAAATATACTAAACAAGTATCTTACAGTGTCTGTTATTAATGACAGAAATATACCAAACAAGTATCTTACAGTGTCTGTTATTAATGACAGAAATATACTAAACAAGTATCCTACAGTGTCTGTTATTAATGACAGAAATATACTAAACAAGTATCCTACAGTGTCTGTTATTAATGACAGAAATATACTAAATAAGTCTGCCCATAGTGTCTGTTAATAATGCCAAGACCCACAGACGACAGACAATAAAAATACATTATAGCAACTAACCAGTCATCAACTTTACTTTTTTTAACATATGAGTACATTTCCTACACAGATTTTAATTTTCCTACCTCCAATAATTGAAAATGTAGCGCAGCCTGGCTGTTTCAAGTATGTGTACATTGTCAGCATGTAGCTGCCTCCTCTGTACGTACTGGCACCATCCGTCAAACACTCTGCTCACAACCGAAGAAACAGTTGTAGTAGTTCATATCTAGATCTTTGTAAAGAGACACAGCTCACAACACAAAGGACAGCTGTAGTAGTTCATGTCTAGAAGATCTTTGTAAAGAGACACAGCTCACAACACAAAGGACAGCTGTAGTAGTTCATGTCTAGAAGATCTTTGTAAAGAGACACAGCTCACAACAAAAAGGACAGCTGTAGCGTGTCTAGAACAGCTTTGTAAAGGGACACGTTGTACACAAGCCTGAAGTTGGAGAGTTTCGTACCCTCTTTGGTTATCAATGAATGTACTTATTTCACCACCTCTAGAACAGGAATAACACAATACAACAGAGTCCGACTAGAACAATACACTTTCAGCATATAGACCAAGAGCTTATAAACTTGTTACTTTTACAGCTCAAGCAATTACATTTGTTTTATTGGTACTATCGGCATTTTTCCAGCTTTTTACAGTTGAATTTTTCAGTGTAGGATTATTTATACTTTATGTACATTTTATAGGCTCTACAGGAAAGCCTGATCTGCTGTGAATTACAAAGGAAAGTATTGGTAGGAACATAACCCCAGAGTTCTTGACTGAATTATCCTTTGCAGGATAGGCACAAGAACTTACTATTCTTGTTTTAGCCATTGTCATCTCAATAAACTTAAAAAATGCAGAAAAAACTGCTGAATCCTGACAAGAGATGCTATTTTGGAACAATAATAATGGAAAATGTGATAAATGACTAAGGCAAGTAAAAACAAAACAAAAATAATAATCTTGGAAACTTTGTGATCTGAAAAACAATTACAGTGGAATTTGTACATTTGATACACAGTTGATAATCTTACAAAACTAACACAAATTTTACCCCCTTTAGCTTACCTTGCCATGATTCTTCTTTGGCACCTGGCCACCAGGGGGCGCACAGCTAGGAGACACTGTGTGGACCAGCGCCAGCGAATGAATATGATTCTGAGGGTACTTCTGTTGAGCACATCCGTGGCCAGTTGTACCTGTGTGGCATGTTGGTCTGCATGTAGCTTGGCCTCCTTCCAGCAAAGCCAGCATGCTGAAAAACATGCACACTCAGTATAATCCAACAAACCTATATGTGGCCTTAAAACTACACCAAAAAATGTGATCATATAAAGCAAGTTGTCTCTCTAAAGATGGCACCTGACATGGAAGACGCTACTGTGAAACCGAAACAGCAATACTTGTGGTTTCTAAAGGATCCACTGAACTCTTGGAACAGTTTCTCAAAGGCTGAAAATAGAATAGATTTTAAACTTATACATCATACTTTTCTGTTAGAAAAACATTACATTGTAGCATGCAGATTTCCATTTTTAGATCTCTACTCAGAGACTGAAGCAACTGTCAGTGAGGCCACTGCATGTTGACACACCTGTCATCTCTAGCTGTTCATCAAGACAGCATTATACAGAAATCTTAATATCATCTTTCAATTTGCCTTACCTGGTACCTTTACACCAAATTTCAACAAAATCAGTCTTTTTGCGATCGTGTGGTAGCGAAAACAATGTCAGATGAGTGAAATAAGCGAAAAAACATCATATTTCTGTTCTCTACCAGGGATGTTCATAAAATGAAAATGCTTTCAAAGAAAGGAAACTCTCTCTCTCTCTCTCTCTCTCTCTCTCTCTCTCTCTCTCTCTCTCTCTCTCTCTCTCTCTCTCTCTCTCTCTCTCTCTCTCTCTCTCTCTCTCTCTCTCTCTCTCTCTCTCTCTCTCTCTCTCTCTCTCTCTCTCTCTCTCTCTCTCTCTCTCTCTCTCTCTCTCTCTCTCTCTCTCTCTCTCTCTCTCTCTCTCTCACACACCCAAATTTTGCCCACCTCTAAGTGTTCTCCACTGCTGTTGATGTAATCGGTCTTGAAGTACTGCTAGCGCCCTCTGTCTGTACACTACTCGTAACCATTGGTCAGCTGCTTTCCTGTTCACATAACATGATTACTATACAATTCTGTTAATCAAATTGTTAACAAAACATACCCAGTCAATACTGTTATGACAGGGATGATATCAATTTACATCAAATATTTTCTATTTGTGAGAAATTACAGTAAAAACACAGGAGCACATGACACTTGAAATCTGTCAACTTTTGGTAATTTTTGAATGAGCAAGAGGCAAGTCGACTAATTTATCTTCGAAATACATCTGTATGTTTTACTGTCCAATATACAACCAGTACAATCTTGCACTGGACATTTTGTCACATCAACAAAAGTATGCACAGCTTTATAATACATTGTGAATTTTTTTGACCATTGATATAATAAAATTATTTTATGGAGAAATTTGTCGTGAAAATGAATGTAAGTGTGGGTACTGTCTACTGTTTTTTTTTTTAAATTGGGTGGCAAAATTGATATAAGTCTGTGTGCTCTGCTTATAATTATGATACTAGATTCACTTATCCTGTAAACTGACCTTTAATTCAAGTACCAGCATGTTACAGTTAAGGAGACCATAAGAATGGTCCAGGTCAACAGCTTTCCTTAACCTGTTTGAGCACCAAAATTACGCTGAGGAGAGCTGATGAACCAGTCCAACCCTGGGACTTCAAGGGTTAAATGGTTAACATACTAAGCAGGGTTATACGTTCAGGGCCAGCCAGACATTCTGCATTGTCCTAAGGTGAGGGGTCGGGCCAGCCAGTCATTGTGGACTGTTATAACATTCTTCATCAGAGTTTTGCTTACAAATAATGCTTTACTATTTCTGTGATAATTCCAATTATCCAAATCTGCTTCCACAGTCACTTTTGCTGCAAAATTCACTTGGTTTCATAATCATCAGCTTTTTCGCAGCACTTTCATATTTTGACACAGAACAGCAGTAACAGTGCAATCCTGCCAAAGTTATACTTTCAGAATACTCTTTTCTATCTTACTGTACACACTGTAGTGACCATGCCTGTGTTCTATCTTACCATACACACTGCAGTGACCATGTCTGTGTTCTATCTTACTGCACAAACTGAAGAGACCATGTCTGTGTTCTATCTTACTGTACACACTGTAGTGACCATGCCTGTGTTCTATCTTACTGTACACACCACCGTGACCATGTCTGTGTTCTATCTTACTGTACACACCACAGTGACCATGTCTGTGTTCTATCTTACTGTACACACTGCAGTGACCATGCCTGTGTTCTATCTTACTGTACACACTGCAGTGATCATGTCTGTGTTCTATCTTACTGTACACACCACAGTGACCATGCCTGTGTTCTATCTTACTGTACACACCACAGTGACCATGCCTGTGTTCTATCTTACTGTACACACCACAGTGACCATGCCTGTGTTCTATCTTACTGTACACACTGCAGTGACCATGTCTGTGTTCTATCTTACTGTACACACCACAGTGACCATGTCTGTGTTCTATCTTACCATACACACTGCAGTGACCATGTCTGTGTTCTATCTTACTGTACACAATACAGTGACCATGTCTGTGTTCTATCTTACTGTACACACCACAGTGACCATGCCTGTGTTCTATCTTACTGTACACACTGCAGTGACCATGTCTGTGTTCTATCTTACTGTACACACCACAGTGACCATGTCTGTGTTCTATCTTACTGTACACACCACAGTGACCATGCCTGTGTTCTATCTTACTGTACACACCACAGTGATCATGTCTGTGTTCTATCTTATTGTACACACCACAGTGACCATGTCTGTGTTCTATCTTACTGTACACACTGCAGTGACCATGTCTGTGTTCTATCTTACTGTACACACCACAGTGACCATGTCTGTGTTCTATCTTACTGTACACACTGCAGTGACCATGTCTGTGTTCTATCTTACTGTACACATCACAGTGACCATGTCTGTGTTCTATCTTACTGTACACACTGCAGTGACCATGCCTGTGTTCTATCTTACTGTACACACCAGTGACCATGTCTGTGTTCTATCTTACTGTACACACCACAGTGACCATGTCTGTGTTCTATCTTACTGTACACACTGCAGTGACCATGTCTGTGTTCTATCTTACTGTACACACCACAGTGACCATGTCTGTGTTCTATCTTACTGTACACATTGCAGTGACCATGTCTGTGTTCTATCTTACTGTACACACCACAGTGACCATGTCTGTGTTCTATCTTACTGTACACACCACAGTGACCATGTCTGTGCTCTATCTTACTGTACACATTGCAGTGACCATGTCTGTGTTCTATCTTACTGTACACACAACAGTGACCATGTCTGTGTTCTTTCTTACTGTACACACAACAGTGACCATGCCTGTGTTCTATCTTACCGTGCACACTGCAGTGACCATGCCTGTGTTGCCTGTCGTCCATCAATTCTTGCCTGCAGCCTGTGTCTCCACATATAAAAGCAGACCTCTCTGTGTCGTCTAGCCACCTGTCTGCTTACAGCAGTCCCTGTTGCTCTGTGTACAGATAGACAAGTCTTAGAACCATTTGTGCCCTCAATTAAGCACTTCCCCCTTAAACCACCCAAAAGCCAGGTGGAAGTAAAAAGTCATCTGCTTCATTTTAAACAAAATTTGTTTTAGGTCCTTTTGTATTTATCATAATAACGAAAGAAAACTGGCCAAGAATTGCAGACAAGTCATCTGATTATAATATGTCTTGACACAACAGTGTTCCTTGGGTGGTTTAGGTGCTTGGCACCTAATCTACCCCCAACATGCTGGTGACTACGCCTTACTTCATGACAGAGCTGCTTAAAAAGTCAACAGTTTCCCTCAGTGCAGGTTGTGTGCAAAGTGCCCAATCAACACTAAAGAAAAAAGTTTACCTAGGCATGACGCGCTTTTGATGAGTCATGTACAAATCTCATTCAAATTGTTTAACATTAGTAGATTTTTTAAAAAAACACCCAAGAGTCACCATTTGACCTGCGAGCAGTTTGGGGGCCATAGGTTTGAAGCAACAGTAAAGTCTACATGGAGCACTCGTGGGAACTGCCACGTACCCAGGCTGGCTTTCTATAGCTGTCTTTGTTGTCATTGTGCCCCAAAGTCAACAGATTTCCTTGGCAAGGAAAGCTGTTGACCCAGTTTTATTCTAACCAAAAAAAGGACTAAATTCCTTCCTGATATATTGGGAACACGTTCTTGACCCAATTCCCTCTTCTTTACCCCATTTTTCTACCCCTTTCCTCCATGTGCAACGTTACAGTCCATAGTTTTCCTGGTAGGTCTCGCGCATGGTGAAAATTTTCTTTAATCAAAATAGTTTTGGGTACAAGCAGTGAGCAACTGCCACCAGCCATCCAATAAAGGGATAATATACATGTAGATAGCATTCTTGACTTTTGGAGTTAGATATCTTTGCATCCTCAATTTTGCTTCACTCTTCCTCCTGCACTCCAGCAAGGACACCACACAGAGACCATTCATTTGGCAATACCCTCACATCAGACTGTCATACCACACAGAGACCATTCATTTACTAGCCAAGTCCTCACATCAGACTGTCATACCACACAGAGACCATTCATTTAGCCAAGTCCTCACATCAGACTGTCACACCACACAGAGACCATTCATTTAGCAAAGTCCTCACATCAGACTGTCAAGTACAAAATGTTGGTGAGATTAGAAGCTGACACATTCTAACTATTACATTATATAATATTTTCAATAAATTATTTCACAGTCAATTTAGTCACCTGTCAGTGCTCATTTTTGCTGCAAACGTATGCCAATTATGGAATGCTCCCCTGAGCAGCGCCCTCTGTAGGAGCTTGGCAGCATGGTGTTGGCACTGTTTACGGTGCTGCAGCCATTGTTGCCATGTGTTGAGTGCCTCATGTAGTCGTTCCCTCTGTCTCCTGGAGTCACGTAGCTGTCTATACATCAGTATTCTCTGTCGCTGTAATCTCCACATCTCAAACGCTCGCCTGGACCCAGGGGCAACGGTGATCAATGACAGTACAACCCACAAGCCCATTTCATCAATAATTTCCACATTTAAAGATTAACTGCCTTTGCAAAATCAGATTTTTCCCAAGTAATAATAAAGAAGTCCATATTTGGTACCTATGATATGTTTTGCAACTCAAGTCCTGCAAAGTGTCCCTACTCTTAATGATCAAACTGTGACAACAGGGAAACGGCTGCAAAACAGACAGCTGTATTTATATCTTGACACTTTGGTCTTAAAGGTGAACAGAAGTTATGCAGACAAAGGGCAGCATCTCTTGTTTTGAGGGTGGAATCCTTGAGTAAAATGTCATTAAGCAATGAAGGTCACTCGTGTGTGTGTTATGGCATACTGACGCGGGTGATTGAAGCTGGCATTGTGGGTGTGGCTCATGCCAGTGCGCCTTGCCCGATGACAGCTTCAATCACCTACATCATTATGCCATAACACATACAAAGGTGACCCTCACTGTTTATATTTACATTTGCCCCTTAATTTTTCTGCTTGATCACATGACATTTAGTATGTAGAATTAAAGCAGCTAGAAACTGATTTGCTCAGCATTTTCAAGTGCTGAGTTCCAGAAACCCAGGCGGGCGTGGCTTCAATCTCTACCCAGGAACGAGAGAGAGAAAACAAACAACCTTGCAAGCAACAGAGAACTGTGACTGGTTATTGGAATGTGGGTAGAACACAATGTCATGTATTATGGTCTGATAACACACCAGGATCTCTCCTATACTTGACCCATGCTTGACAGAGTGACATTGTCTGAGGTGTTACCCATCAGCTGGGCTACTGGTGGCTAAAGCATTTCTCTTTCCCTTTAAGGTCCAATATCTTATTATTAATAATAAACTTCCAATTATTATCTACATGCCTTGAGTACATTGATAAATTTCATAACACTGTGTTAATAATATATTCAAATTTGTTATCTATGTATATTGCGTGCATTGATAAAATGTGAAAACACTGTGTTAATAGTAACTTCAAATTCATTATCTCCAAACATTGTGTGCTTCAATAAACACTGCTAATAATAACTTCAAATCTGTTATCTATGGGGGGGGGGGGGGGGGGGGTGTCCCTACTGGCATACTGGGCATCTATATTTGCTGTACTTATGTCCTGGAAGACCTTTTAATTTCTGTAATCCGCACCAACCATTATTTGTACATTTTCCTTTCTTCCATACCTTGGACTGGGGCAACATTATTACTTGCACCAGTGTACCAAGGGCCCCACTTAGCCACCTCCCACAAACATGGCCTGCTTTGATAAAACATCACAACTCTGTGTTAATAACTTCAAACTCCTTATCTCTAGGCTATGTGTCCTTTGATACAACACCATCCTGTGTTGATGTCTTACCTCAGTAGTCTGTGGTCTGCCTGCTGTTGTGCCCACTTGTCTTGCCTGCGTTTCCGCCAGTACACAAAGTGTCGGTAGAGTTTTGCACGTACACAGAATGCCCGGGCTGTGGTGATGTCCCGCAGTCGCTGTACCTTGCTACATTGTGTCACTTGTCTCCATACTGTCAAGGCCTTCCTTTCACACCGGCATCTGACAGGCATCAAATTTATCTTATAAATCTAACTGGAAAGCTGTTCTCGGCACCAAATCTTACGTATAATTCATCAATGTCATGCCATGCATGAACATATAAGTAACTTTTTTCCTCTCACATCAAACTGAAGGGTCAACCTGATAACATAATCCATCAGACCTTCCTTTGACTGCCTCTATGTGACAGTACTGAGTTGTAAGTTCTGATTCATATATCACGCTCAGTGCATGCCTGCACAACATGACTATCAGGTAAATAGCACATTTTATCCAGATTGCTAGTTTAGCAGGGGAAATAGATGTTGCCCTGTTTGATACAGGAGCCTTCCATGTTCAATGTTAACCCTTCCCCCCTTAAACCAGCCAAAACGGGCTGGTGGTCAAATGTCGTCTGCTTCTGCATTTTCAACTGATTTCAACAGCAATGAAAAACAATTTGACTGAGAATTGAAGATGAGACTTGTCAAGACAACATGACCAAGGTCAACAGCTTTCCTCAGCATGGGTTGGGCACTTACTGCCAAACCCATGCTCAGGAAAGCTGTTGACTCAGTCTTAATTCAAGGGGGAAAGAGCAGCATCACTGCAGCCAATACGAATGGCCCTTACAACCAATATGCATGACCCTTACAACCAATATGAATGGCCCTTACAGCCAATTCTGTAAACTGATTGACACAATATTTTCATGATGAATTTCAAACAGAAAATGAGAGAATTTGCGGTACAATGTTTCCCTCTCCTGACCCTATTTTGAATAATTGTATATTACTTTAGCCCATATTGGTACTTTCAGAAGTAAAGGAACTAATCTGCAATCTTTCTCCATCAAAATCCTTAACCACAGATTTACTGAATTAAGTGTCTTCATATGGTTCAGTTTTAATGCTTCAACCATCAAAAGTACGTATGACCTGTATACTTTGATTATTTCATTACACAAGTACGTATGACTTGTATACTTTGACCCTTTCATTACACAAGCGGGTATAAGTTAAACATGTTATATGATCGTATGACCACAATGCTATAAGGTGGTTTTAAAATGAATGTTAATTAAAAAAGAAAGATAGCAAGTGTCTTCACAGAGGGCTCTTACAAAGACATGGTCTCTGACAGGAGGCAACTCTTACAGCAGGTACCACTGTAACACAGGGCGACTATTGCAGCACTTCATACTATATGGCATAACACGAGATTGGGAAATGGTACACATATTACAGCAATTTCTGTATGGTGTAACAGGAGATTGGGTAATGGTACACATATTACAGCAATTACTGTATGGTGTAACAAGACATTGAGTAATGGTACACACTTTGATCAGACTAATGACACGTGGTGTCAAAAAGTAAGCACTTTTACAAAAATATATATTATCCACTTTTTTGCAATTTGAAGTATAGTTTTATCACATTTATGAACACTTTTCCCCTTAAATGGCACGTGTACAATGTGATATTATAATTACTATACAGACAGATATAAAGTGTATGTTTTTCTTACAGTGACAGTTCTGACCATTAGCCAATTGGCACAATGCTAATGTTTATTGGATTTGGCTCAAGAAATGTGTAAACAGCTAAAAAAAATTAAAATGAATTATCAATGGGCCACAACATAATTCTCATTATTCATGCTCATGCTTTCAATTTTAGCCACATATTTTGAAACCCAGATAATTCCCTGTTTTATCGATCTTGTGCCTGAGGTGGCATGGTACTTGTTATGATATGTGCCTGCATCATGATAGTGTGAGTCTGCAGCAAATATGAATGCACTGTATTTTCACCTGTGGAATGAGCTAGCTCTGTCTGTAGCATCTATCATACTGATCCATTGAGTAAACACCATGCACTGTACCACCTCCTTATGCCTCCTCTGGTATTGCCTGCAAAACACACCTACATTTACTTTCTGAGAACACAAAACACAATAATTATCAGTTTCATTTCATTTTACATTTTTTTCTCAAAAAAAATGTCCCTAATTGAAAATTCATTAAGATCTGAAAGATTTTATTCAAATTTTTATTATTCTTTGTGTTTGCATAAACAATTTTCATCTGGTTCAGATTCTATATCTGTATGCGCAAATTTGGTGTTTTTGCACTGTTTTTTATAAAAATGGCAAATTTCTACTTCAAATGTCAGCCAAGAAATGACAATTTTCTTCTTTTATTGACATTTGTGTTAATTCTTAGAAATCAGTCCTGACAAAACTCTTCCTGGTAAAAGTATTGTTATATAGCATGGAAACAAACAGTATGTATTTACTGGTAGTATGCTAAAAGCATAGAAATATTCAATGTGTCTTTACTGGTAGTATACCAAAAGTATAGAAATAAACAGTGTGTATTTACTGGTAGTATACTAAAAGTATAGAAATAAACAGTGTGTATTTACTGGTAGTATACTAAAAGTATAGAAATAAACAGTGTGTATTTACTGGTAGTATACTAAAAGTATAGAAATAAACAGTGTGTATTTACTGGTAGTGTTCCAAGGCTAGACGCGTGTTCTTTCTCAGCCACCACTGCTGTTTCCACTTTGTAAACCACTGACGTAACACCCACCTTGTGCACAGTGACTCTAATAACTCAACTCTGAAACACACAATATGGCAGTCACATGTCTTGGGTTTTGTATACTCTGTCCCTCACGTAGCAACTCTATAAATGTCTGACATAGCAATGTTCTCTGAATGATTGACCCGAGTGCTAACAAAATTACAGCAAAGTGGTCTCACTTTGGGCTTGTGTTATCAACATTACAAATTGTGTATTTACTGATGGTGCTATAAAGCATGCCCATTGGAAGCACTCACACCATGAAGGAAACATTCAATACTTTAATGGATTCATCAAGTTAGAAGACATGCCATCCTAAACACAGGCCAAATAAAGTAGTGAAGTTTGGGCATTTGCGGCTTGCTGTGACCTCCTAATAGAGTCGTATAAACAAATCTCTCACAGGATGGCAGTCACATGTCTTGGGTTTTGTATGCTCTGTCCCTCATGTAGCAACCCTCACTGATTGACCCGAGTGCTAACAAAATTACAGCAAAGTGGTCTCACTTTGGGCTTGTGTTATCAACATTACAAATTGTGTATTTACTGATGGTGCTATAAAGCATGGAAACAAACAATGTGTATTTATACTGATAGTGCTATCAAGAATGGAAACTGTGTATTTACAAATAGTGCCATAAAGCATGGAAACAAACAGTGTGTATTTATACCGATAGTGCTGTCAAGAATGGAAAGAAACAGTGTGTATTTATACCAATAGTGCTGTCAAGAATGGAAAGAAACAGTGTGTATTTATACCGATAGTGCTATCAAGAATGGAAAGAAACAGTGTGTATTTATACCAATAGTGCTGTCAAGAATGGAAAGAAACAGTGTGTATTTATACCGATAGTGCTATCAAGAATGGAAAGAAACAGTGTGTATTTATACCGATAGTGCTATCAAGAATGGAAAGAAACAGTGTGTATTTACTAATAGTGCCATAAAGTATGGAAACAAACAGCGTGTATTTACAATTAGTGTAGTATACACAACTTTCAAAACCCCTGGCGCCACCAGTGGCAAAGCGCAAAACTTCAATGCAGGGTGAGGGTCATCAATGGTATCCGCTGATTGCATTGCCAGCAATGCTGAATATGCTCATCAATGTGGAATCAAGTGGACTGATTTATGTGGGAAAATGGAAACTATTCCTATTAATCTCGTGGTTGTGTATCCCTTGTAAGTTTGCCTGAATGTCTGTAAAAAATTTTCAAATTATAAAGTGAACTTGTTATGGAATTTTAGGGTCAACTTTCACCTGCATTTCTGTGGGATATTTGTTCTACGACTCTATTAGGAGGTCACAGCAAGCCGCAAATGCCCAAACTTCACTACTTTATTTCGGCTGGCGTTTGGGATGGCACGTCTTCTAACTTGCTGAATCCATTAAAGTATTGAATGTTTCCTTCATAGTGTGAGTGCTTCCAATAAGGGAAGCATCAGCAATACCCAAAACTTCAATGTACTTCTGAAATAAAGTTGACGATGGATTCACTTGACAGTGACACGCACAATCAGCTGATGGCTCGGGACAGTAGCAGGTAGGTCACGCAACAGGTCTTCAGGGATTATTGCTTGCAGTGAGGGACAGCAAAATGCTTGTTAGTTTTACTCTGTAATTGGAATGGAATTTAATATTAATCAATCAAAAAGAATAATAAAAAATAAGGAAATGTTATGTCTGTCATTCTTCTAGGAAAAGCTGTTGTCTGACATGTTACATGAGGTAAGTTTGTGGCTAGTATAGTGAATATGTGATATTGGACAATTATTTTTAAACATTTTAAACATTACTTTGTGTGTAGTGTAAAATGTCATACCTAAAAATTGACATTGTCACAAAATATGCACACACTTTATTATATAGGCCTATTTTTGTGAAAAAAAAATGAATGTTGAGCTTTATTCACTTTTTCTTTCTTTAATTATTTACTTCATCCCAGTGAGATTCTTAATCTTAAAAGCCCATGCACATACTCGAAGTTATTATCTGAAAACCCACAAAGATACTTTCCTTTTATTTATTTGTTTTATTTATTTATGATCCAGAAGTGCAGGTTTACATAAAGCTTAATTATCTGGGTTGCATTTAGTTTTACCGTTTAAATAATTAGTTATTTAATGAACTATTTGTTTTATTTATTAGCGAAGGTGATATTGTCCTTTCACTACAAAACATCAGTCTACACTTTTTAGGCCCCAAAAATGGCTCTTGGATGATATTGTACATCTAAGACTACACATTAAAACCTTTGAATACTTCTTTCACTTTTCACTTTTCATTACTTTATTTCATATTTATTCTAAAAAATATATAATTTCCAACTAGTCAAAAAAAGTTCCGTAATTTTAAAAACACTTGCCAAAGAAAATAAGCAAAAACATTCATAGAAAATATTATTACTATACATATTGTCCCATCTAGTGGCAGACTATTGTACTGCAGCACCACGTGGCAGGGAACCAAGCACAGATAATGTAAGCTGACTGCTTGCAACAGTTGGTTGCCCAGGTCTCTAAACAAAAGGGTTTGGGAGTGATTATTACTGATAATCTTACTCCCAGAAAACACATTGTTAACATTGTCAACAAAGCTACTCAACATATTGGTATGATTAAAAGATGCTTTACTGGCACGACCATAGACAAGATCTCTACTTTGTACAAGTCTGTCATTAGGCCAATTTTAGAATATGGGTCTCCCGTATGGAGCCCGTGTTTCAAAAAGACATAGATTTACTATAAAAAGTTAAACGCAGGTGTCTCAATTTATGCACCCACAATATTGATTTAGAATCTTTGCAAGAGAGGAGACAGCACACAGATTGGTGCAAGACTTACAAGTATTTAAACAATTACTATAACACTGATTCAGGTACTTTCTTCCAACATCCTAAAAGAAATTAGCAAAATAATATGCCAGAACTGATGTCCATAAGAACTTCTTCTCCAACAGAGTGGTGGCCCCATGGAACAGTCTGCCTGAAGACGCTGTCTCTGCTGCGTCCGTCAACAGTTTTAAGACAAATTTGACAGCCCCACCTGATGGTTGAGGGGTTCCTCCAACCAAGTAACCAAGATAATAACTGATGAGCTTACAAGCATAACAATTGGACTTAACCTGAAGCATGTGCATTTCCTTTCAATGAAGCACACTGTCAGGATTATCACACAACCAATGTCTAAATTATTTCAAGTTCTGTTGAACTTCTAGAACTGATCTTTAAGTTGGTAAGTAAAATACGCCAATTATCTCCCATCTCACTGCAATTTTCGCAAATAAAATCGTTTGTAACTTTACTTTGGTTGTTCTTATTTTTGTATGAATATAAACTATTCTTGGTAATTTTCTCCTTCTATGTAGTTATTTAAAGGAGAATTTGTTGTTTGTTTGAAGTTGTGGTTGTGCCAAACAGTTGGTTGCCCACCTGGAAAATGTGGTTGTTCATCTGGCATCGAGTTCGTTGCCTGACTTGGAGTTTGGTTTGTCTAAGAAATGTGTTATAGATGCCTGCGTGGTAGTCCTTGCTTTGGTTGCCATGTTTAGTGTCAATAAACTTACTAAACTAAAAATGACAGACAGCACAGCAGACAGCAAGCACATGCCTGAAAACAATTACAGTGGTACCTGCTCAAAAGACCACCTCTCATGAGAGACATTAGTTTTTAAGACCACCCATACCAGACACTTGTTTCTTTGTAAATCTACCTGCAATTGAAGACCACCTGCAATATGTGACCACTTTTGTCTGGCATTAGGGGCCGTCGTAGATAGCAGGTACCACTGACAAAATGACATGGCAGCTCTCCCTGTCGACAGCGAGGAAACCACAGCGCCACGTAGTGAGCAACAATAGCAAAAATGTTCTAAACAGAGTTCTGATTGCAGACTGAATACAGGTACAGTGGTACCTGCTCTAAAGACCACCTCCAATTTCAGACCGCATGTCTTTTTAAGACCGTTCTTTCAAGACACTTTGCTATATTTTCTTGTTGAATATACCTTCAATTTAAGACCACCTGCAGTATGAGACCGATTTTTGTAGGCTGTAGAGGTGGTCTCAAACAGCAGGTACCACTGTAACTTATTTTTGACATACATACATGCAAATTTTACTGCTGTTTTAATATACTATCTTATGATACACAGTAAAACGTCAAAATTTCAGTCAATAATGAAAGATTTACGGTAAAAATTGAACAGGAAATTGAGATAGCTTAACAGGAAAACTCAATGACTATCGGCTAAAATCAAAGCTTAACAGGACCATAAAGCTATAGAGCTTCAGGGACAACCCTGCTGTCACAAGTATGCAAACTACTGCAGCCGTCCTGGCTAGCCAAGAAAAACATCTGTATCTAGTCAACTCAATTTAGCACAAATCAGATCAAACCTGTTAAAAGTTACAAGGAAAAACAAGTTTTTAACTAAGAAAGATGATTTGCTGCATAGCAAATCAGTGTGTGTGTCTTCAAGCATATTAGTATGGCAATGTACAACTATTCCATAACAAAGGGGTAGAAGTTGGAATGGCGTCTCTATCTTTTATTGCTTTGAAGTTATTTCAGATTTAAAATTTCTAATAGTGCTATTTAGCATAATTTAAATTGCTACAAATTTTATTTGTAATTCATTAGGTGTGCAATGGTCAACAACCCCCTACAAGAAGTTGGAATGACATCTCTATCTGTTATATTGTCAAAGATATTCAAGATTTAAAATTTCAAATACTGCTAATTAGCATAATTTAAATTGCTACAACTTTTGTTTTAGATTCATAACATGCGCAATGTTCAACAACCCCTTAGTAAAGTTGAAATGACATCTTTATCTATAATAGTTTTGAAGATATTCAAGTTTTAAAATTTAAAATGCTGCTAATTAGCATAATTTAAATTGTTACATTTTTGGTTTGAATTCACTGGATGTGCAATGGTCAATAACCCCTTAGCAGAAGTTGGAATGACATCTCTATCTATTATCCTTTTGAAGATATTCAAGATTTAAAATTTCAAATGCCCCTAATTTGCATAATTTTAAACATC
This sequence comes from Hermodice carunculata, assembly GCA_964020975.1. Classification (NCBI taxonomy): domain Eukaryota; kingdom Metazoa; phylum Annelida; class Polychaeta; order Eunicida; family Amphinomidae; genus Hermodice; species Hermodice carunculata. Next base: position 10,859,581 of record OZ026626.1, on the reverse strand, counting down.
TTCATTCCTCTGTATAAAACGATCAAACTCCTTGTATGGAGGTACAATCATGCCAAGTTTGGAATTTCTATGTATAATAGTGTCCGAGAAAAGTGTCGGACAAATTTGCTGGTAAAGAAAGAAAGGAAGGAAGGAAGGAAGGAAGGAAGGAAGGAAGGAAGGAAGGAAGGAAGGAAGGAAGGAAGGAAGGAAGGAAGGAAGGAAGGAAGGAAGGAAGGAAGGAAGGAAGGAAGGAAGGAAGGAAGGAAGGAAGGAAGGAAGGAAGGAAGGAAAGAAAGAAAGAAAGAAAGAAAGAAAGAAAGAAAGAAAGAAAGGAAAAACAGAAAAGTGTGTGTTGACACACACACTTTAAATAGGTAGATCGTGACCCATGAAAAGCAGATCACAGACACCAACCAGAGAAACTAGATTTGCTTGTCAGCTAATCTGTCTGTGTGCCAGGGAAACTTTTAAAGATTGCCTCTTCAGTATCTATTTAACTCTAGCAACAATAATATTTATTGAACTGTCTAAAATGGACACAAAGAATAGAGCTACGTCACATACCTAAAAATTTAAGTTGGAATTGTTCTCTGTATACATGTATAATAGTTCTGAAGTTAATCAAGATTTGAATTTTGTGTATTTGCTTGATTTGCATAAATCAAACTGTCACAACCTTAATTCTTTGTTCATTGGATGCAGCTATTTCCCAAACCTATCAGTTGAAGTTTGAATGGCACCTCTATCTATAACAATTTTGATGTTGAATATTCAAGATTAAATTTTGTGAATTTGCATAAATTTGAATGCTAAACCTTTGGTCCATAATTCATTGCATTGAGTTATGTTACCAACTGATTAATTGAAGTCACAATGACACCTCCATCTCTTATAGTCATAAAATTGTTGTATATCTTAATTTTGTATATTCTCCTAATTTGCATATCAAAATTCTGCAACTTTTGGTAGAGATCAATTGGATGTGCCTATAGCAAAAAACTGTGAAGTTTTTCAAAGTGTTAATGGTACATCTCCCTTTAATCATTTTGAAGATTTTCAAGAGTACCCCAATTAGCATAAATTTGTAATTCTACAACTTTCGCTCGCACAATGTAGTTCATTGGATGCGCATAGAGCAAAAACCTATAAATTAAAGTTGGAATGGCACTTATATCGATAACAGTTAAGATACAGTGTATATTCAACAATTTAATCTTTTCAGTTCTCCTGATTAGCATAACATATATATTATGACTTTTGTTTATGGTTCATTGGATGTGCCTATACCACAGACCAATATATTAGAGTTGGAATGGCACTTTTACTTGTAATAATTATACAGACATTCAACATTTAAACTTTTCAGTTCCCCTAGTTACCCTAATAATATATTAAGACTTTTGTTTATGGTTCATTGGATGTGCCTATACCACAGACCTATATATTAGAGTTGGAATAGCACTTCTACCTGTAATAATTCTACAGACATTCAACATTTAAACTTTACATGCCCCTAATTAGCATAAATTATAATTCTACAACTTTGTTAGTGGTCCACTGGATGCTCCTATGGTAAAAACCTGTAAATGAAAGTTGAAATGGTACCTATACCTTCAATAGTTTTGAAAATATTCAACATTTAACATTTCACATGGCCCTAATTTGCAACATGATGCCTTTTCAAAGCCAGGTGCTTAATTTCACAACTGGGTCAGTCATCATGCAAGTTTGGGACTTTGCTGAACAACAGTGTCAGAAAAAAAACTGAGGACAAAATTCAGAAAGAAAGAAAGAAAGAAAGAAAGAAAGAAAGAAAGAAAGAAAGAAAGAAAGAAAGAAAGAAAGAAAGAAAGAAAGAAAGAAAGAAAGAAAATAAGTATTTGAGGAAAAACGAAAAGTCTGTGTGCAAACACAGGCATTTTTCCCACTGCACAGTGGGTTCATTGTGATCCATTGACACCTTGGAGGACCATGCAGTCTGTCACCAAACATTGCTGGATACCTGACATATACTGGTCACTTATCAAGTCAAAAAGATGGAAAGGGGGATGCAGTCAACCAGAAATCTATGCAGTTCATATCACCTCATGAGACACCTTGTGTACCAAATTTGAGCAAAATCTCATTTTTGAGATATATATATTATCGTAACAAACATTGCACAGATAGCTGGACATTGCCTCTCAAACAGACCCAAGCTCCCTGTCATGTCTACTTCGCAAGTGTAGCAGAGAAATTAACACAGAACTTGGTCTGCTTTGCAGGCAAGGCTGGACAACCCAATGGTACAACGCAAAAGTGGCATAACCAAGTGTAGCTGAGACCAGGTCCAGCCTCATAGTGCTCTCAGAGTGCCCTACATGGAGCCCAATGGTGTGGCACCCTTGCCTGTAAAACAACCTTTTACTGGCCTCCCTACCCACCAACCCCCACCCCCAGCAAGGTACTTAGCACCCTTGCTGAGTATGTCTTTCCAGGCAACAGGGGACCCCAAAGCACAGAGGTCAGTGTTTTGGCTTATAGTCAAGCCATTAGACAACCAGTGTGTGTGTGTGGGGGGGGGGGGGCATCAAGTCCAAATGGCACCAATGACTTATTTATAGTAAAATGTATGTCATGCACTTGCCTGCTCAACAGACCAATCTCCATGTTTACTGACATTTCACTTTTTTTTTAAATAAATAAAGAATATTTACTGCTATTTAAAGTCAAGAAATCACCAAATGTGTTTCCATTGAGGTCCTGATACTACTGAGCAGGCAAATGTTTTTTAGAATAAGATGAAAGCTTTACTTCACCTTTATGAGATGATACACACGTCAAAATTTTGATAGGGTATATGTTTGGGGTTTTTTTAGAAAAAATATCCATCTCTGATACCAAGAGCATTAAAACCATTCTTTTGGGAGGGATGGTTGGCTCTGAAAAGAGCCTTTGGGTTATGTAGTGTGTCTGTTGGCAGGCTCTGGTCACACAGACTTCTCCATGACTGAAAGCCGTTCAGCAGGTGTCCATCTGCACATCCACAGCATCGCTGTCATAGTCACTGCTGTCATCAGACGTGTTCTCGTCTTCCGCGTTGTCCCCCGATCTGGCCAACATCTGGACTTGGGTCTGGATCAACTTCTCTGCCATCCTGGATGCATACTCGCACATCATGTTACGCACCCCCTCAATCACAGCTATCTTGATGCGTAGACTGTACAGGAATGATCTGCGCCCCTCCTCCTGGGCACGTCCCACCCGCACCTCCAAGTCGTCTAACTTGTTGTTGAAGAGTCGGATCTGTTCACAAGCTTTGTTGAAGAGAGTCTCGGTGGTCATGAAATTGGCTGCTGCAAAGTCTGCCATGGCGTGATGAGATATAGCTGCTTTGGTAACCAGTGATCTTGTCAGTGTAGAACAGTAGACTGCAATGCCTGCCTCCTGTGTGTAGGGTGTATATAAGTACAGGTCAGACCCTCCTGCCAGCTTGTCTCATCTCAACACTCAGCCCCCAGCAGCTGTAACTCTGCCTCATTGTGACCCACCTGGCAGCTTGCCTTTGACCCAAACTCCCCCCAATGTTCAACTTTCTCCAGTTAGGCAGCATGTCTCATGTGTCAGCCCACACTGCCTGCCTGCCTTTGATGTCAGCCAAATTACCCTCCCATTGTTCTCTATCACCCTGTGGTCACTTGTGCCATGGGGTGTTTTTCACACCCAATGCCCCTGACACCAGAGCCACCTGTTGGCACACTGTCAGAGGTCAGCACAAAGGGACAGCAGACTTGGTGATGAGCTCTGGCCACGCCCCATTGCACAGAGACAGGGGTGTTAAACACTGTAATCACCCTATCAGCCAAACAGTTCTCTGTTGCCTGTGTTCATGATGTGTCAGTTGTCACTGATGTCCATCACATTGTAAACATATTAACTTTGATTATAAACCACTTGATGTGTGTAAAACAACCACAGCCAACCTGCTTGATAGCCTCAATGTTGGCACGCTCATAGCACTGTCAACATATTTATTTCACCTGGACAGCCCTGATGTTTACTTGAACCATATTTATTTCAACTGGATCACCCTATAGTACATCGAGATGTCACTAATCGAGGGGTTCTCCAGAACATGTAGTGACACACAAAATGTATAATTATTACAAAACACACAGGACAAAACAAGAACAAAGTTACCCAATTAACAGAGAAGCTGTACACATGCTTCAGATTTGTACCCTGCATACAAAAAATCACAGTAGTAGTAGTCACCAAAATGCAAAACAAAGCAAAACAGTTCACTGCAGGTAGAATGTACACATATACGTTCCTGTTCACAATAATACAGACTAGTGGTAGGACATTTTGTAAAGGCATCTCCAGCCTTGAGTATTCATTTAGTATTAAATGCTGAGTGAAAAAGCTACTTTGGCACTGAAAAAGTTCTTCTGCCTCTGCCCTTTTCTCCCTCTATAAATATGTTTCTGCAAAAATTCCAGAAATGATAATTTTGTCAGCACTGGGCCATTGTATCTGTGTGTATACAAAGACCCACATAACCATTAACCAGATGACCACACTTTCTCCACTTAGCATTTTCCTCAATGATAATGACTGCAACCATGACTAATGAAGGGCTCCATTAATTAGGAAAACCTGCTGAGTCAGCAGGAGGAAATTAAAAACACAGACGATACACAAGACAAGGAAAAAAATACAAGAAAAAGCCACAATTGCCCAGGAAGGAAGTGTTTCTGTTTACCCCAATGTCCCACAGGGTTAACTCTTTTGACTAAAGTCTAACTACTTAAAATGAACTGCTCTGAATTATAATAAGTGTGTTCAGATTCATGTTCCTTGCACGAGGACCATTTCTCCAAGTGCCAGTCTGTACTTACAAACAATATATGAGTCCAGGTCAACAGCTTTCCTTGCCATGCTTTGAGTGCACTGCACCCAACACATGATTAGGAAAGCTGTTGACTCAGTCCACCAGGTGGTATTGAAAGAGTTAAAACTGTTTCCTGTGGCTATCATTCCTGCAGGGACACTAATGAACCTCTTTCTTTGTAAGATTAGCCACTAATTAAAATGATAATACTTTATAGTATTAAGATGTAAGAGACAACCAGCATGAACAATCAACTCCCAGTTGTTAACATGTAAATTACTCCCCAGCTCATTATAATGTCCCCCACAACTTGATAATTTCTCAGCCATCCAAAATGCCAGTCAGTCAAGTGGCCATTATTAAAATGTATGCACACTGCAGCTGTCTCAAACTTCAAAATACACAGGGACACAAGTGTGCCTGCTCTGTACCCAATATCTCAGGACTGATTATAATAAAGAGGTCACAATTAGCAATTTCATGTGATTTGGCTGAATATACAACCCAAAACACAAAGTTCTTGTGGGCTAGAGGTGTGTATTTCCATAAGATTCTATGTATAAGTAACTCTCAATGCACTAAATAGTTTTGCAAAATTTTACAGGAGTATTTTACCAATATACAACCATTTGACACCAACCAATTTGGTGTTTCTAGGCAGAGTGGCTTTAAAGTTACTGAAGCAAATTACAATGGGACCTAATGAAAATACACATACCTGGCCAGTGGGGGAGGGGGGGAGTGAGGAGTTTTGCATTCTAAAGTTCTGGACATTTTTATATGCTGCACTTACATACTGGCATCCCTTTTGATTTCTGTACTTGGCACCAACCATTATTTGTACATTTTCCTATTTTCCTCACCTTATACTAGTGCAAAATTATTATTTGTACCATGACACCAGGGACTACCCTTACCCCCCATACCTAGCCCGCCTGCCAACAGAGCCCTCTAGGGAGAACCCACATGAACCAGTTGATACCACCAACATCATTTTTGATATTTTCATACAAACAGGTAGACAGATATTAACAACCTATTACCAGGGACAATGTGGGCAAAGGGCTGATATAGCCTTGGAGTTATTCCCCCAGGATATACCTGACACAGTTAACAATTAACAGTTAAAGGCAATAAGGAGTACTAAAAATAGATCTCTAAAAGTGGACCAGTTTTCACTAAGGGGGTGTAATCATACCATACCATGCCAAATTAAATACCTATGACATCACTACTAAAGCTTATGACATCATCATAAGATCCTGTCAATCACATTGCTAGGATAAGTCTTCCCCTTGCACTCACAAATCTTTGAAGCTCACAGATTGGGAGTCACTTTGACTTTGTACCAGTGTACAAGTGACATTTGCCAAGTTGGAAATGTTGGGTATATGAAGGATGTGGAAAGAGACTCTATCCACATCCCTGGGTATATTTTGCTCAGTGAGAGACTGGAATAATAGAAAGGACCTCTCCCCTGCCATGTCTACTTGCTTGTGTAGCTGGCCCAGACTACTGGGGTAACCTGGGCCATATGTGTGAATGTTTACACAACATGACCTAGTTAGACTAAGCTGGAAGTAGTGGGGCATTATCTATGCATATATGAATACAATTAAAACTAGAAAAGAAGATTTGCGCCAAAGCAACTCTGTCTGTATGCCTTCAAAAGTTGTAAATATGGCTAGATGAACATTTCTAAGATCCAAATGACCTTGACCTGGAAGGAAGGAAGGTAATCTAACAAACACAGAATGTCCTGATCTGCCCCCGATGGCAACCAGTAATTACCTTTACCCTTTTCAAACTCCAGAAGAAACATGTTTGTATAGCAAGTCTTGACAAACCAGTGAGCTAAGCCATGGGTGGAGAATAATGGTTTGTAGTTGTAATTCAGGGAAACATTACTTGATTCAAGTGGTCTGCCACTAGAGGTAACTGCAGGTATGGCAAGACCTGTCTTAAACAACAACCCTCAGTCATGACCAAACTGTGGTCTCTCCAGACAGGTGGTCTTTCATAGGAGGTACAAGCAACATGAAAAGTACAAAGCAGAGTATACTGCAAAGGGGGTCTTTCAAGACAGGTTTCATTAAAGCCAAATAGCATAATCAGTAAGGTAAATCCTCTAATTAGGTCACAAACCATTCAATACAATGCACTACTGGAACATTTGGGGTTGAATTGGCCATTAAAAATTAATGGCCGATTAATGGCACAAGCCATGAATTACTGGCCATTAAAACCCCATGAAATAGCCATTAAAAAGCCATTAAAGGGAACACCAACCATGGCCATTATTTTTAAGGGGTCGACCATGAATTTGATTAATATAATGGCCATGATTTTTTTCAGCACAGTTTCTCCATGGCCATGAATTCTAATGGCCATTAATGTTAAACCATGGCCAAAAAAACCCATGGCCATTAGATGCTGTGAATCTCCCCTTAAACTCCCCTTAAAGGGAACACCAACCACGGCCATGAAATTATGTTAGATAATTCCCTGCCAACTAATGGCCATGGTTCTGGCAGGAGCCAGATCTAAAACCATGGCCATGAATCAACATATTCATGTCATTTAATGGCCATGGTTTAAGTAGAAGCTTCAACCATGGCCATGAATTCATGCCTTAAAACCATGCCCATGAATCCATGATTCAGCATATTTCTCTCATTTAATGGCCATGGTTTTAGTAGAAGCTTCAACCATGGCCATTAATTCTGTAAGTAATATTCCCTTCAATTAATGGCCATGATTGATTCTACTGAAAGCCCAAATATATATAAAATGCATTACTGCTGAAAACCGACATCCAAATTACTATCGAAAACCGAAAATGTTTTTGATCGATTATCGATATTCAAGGCTCATTTACATGCATAAAGCGAGTCCAGAAGAAATAAAGAATAAACCAGCAATTTTTCGAAACCCAACGTGCTTCTATATACCCGACTTTTTGCGGATGGGAGTACTATGCATGTTTTCCTGGTCTGACTTCATATTCGAAGTGTCCAAAATACTTTCCCAACAGCAATTTAAATTGATTAAGAAAACTTTGTAATACCTTTGCGAAATGTCTCACTCTGCCAGAATTAGCTCTTTAACTCTCATTTTTAATCTCAAAATGGTCCGTTCAGTTACGATTATGGAAATATCACTAGTACTATTGATAACCAATTTTGAAAATAATTTCGATCGATATATTGAAGACCGAACATATCGTTTCAGCACTAATAGGCATTTATGGCCATACACAGCAATGCATGCATGATATGAGACAAATTGGATGGACAGCTACAATATATATAAATATCTAGGCTTTCTCTTAGCCACAGGCAACATATAGCAGTCAAGTCGATCAGCAAGTGCATCGATCATACGGGTCGTCTGGTAGGCCCAATATTGAGCAATATGAATACAACACTAGTACTGGAGCGGATTTAGATGAACAAACTGAAGAATATAACAGGATGTTGGATCACAGGTCATTCAATGAAGTTTACAGGACGTTGAAAAGCTATATTGGACACTGCTTCACCTAGTCCAATATAGCTTTCCATCGTCCCTTAAACTTCATATTGGACTCCGTGTCATCCAATATATATACAGTGGTCCCTCAAGACAGGTGGTCTTTCATAGGAGGTATAATATTATAAATAACATGAAATGTTCTAAGCAGAGTATCCTGAAAAACAGTCTTTCAAGCCAGGTGGTCTCTTATAAATTGGAGTGGTCTCTCAAGACAGGGACCACTATATATATATATATATATATATATATATATATATATATATATATATATATATATATATATATATATATATATATATATACACTGCTCCCTCTTTATAAGGCTGGTGTTGGGATCCACAGAGTAGACCGTGTTATAGCGAAACCGCCTTATAACAGCAGGACTTTTAACATTGAAGCAACAGGAAAAGTAAATGCTAAACAAGAGGGCTGTGTGAACAGCCCGTGCCTCAGCTGATCTTGACATTCATCATACTTGCAGCTCTATGAACTTGGGAAAGGATCAAGGACACCATGTTCTGAATAAGTCTGAACTTCATAGAAGAACACTTACATGTGCAACATCAAAGTTCAAGTAGTTCTCAAGTTATAATGAAGAGTAAAATTCATGTATGTTGCACTGTGACCCCACAAACGAGGTCAAGGTCATTCATGTACTGTCTAAGCATGACCTTCATACAGAATAGTTAACATGTGTAGCTAACTCAAAACAGATCTCTAGTTATCAAGTAAACAGTAAATTTCGTGTCAGTTGTCCTGTGAATTAGCATTAGAGTGCCCATTGACTTACAAGATCTTTTAAGATTTGTCCAAAAAAAATGAACAAAAAAATTCATTAAAAATAAAAAAATCACTGGAGCATGAACATTTGAACAAAATTGGTAGAAACCCACCCAACGTACATTGCCACCAAGTTTGAAGTCAATCTGGATGACGGTTTTGGAGAAGAAGTCGAAAATGTGAATTAGCATTAGAATGCCCGTTGACTTCCATAGTAATCAATAGGAAAGCTGCATTGACCGACAAGTACAAGAATTGAAAAAATCGTTAAAATTCAGGAATCCGCAGCATTCCCACATAGTGTACAACTTTGTTTGACCCTTCTACAAGGAACACATTCACCATGTTTCAGCTTAATCTGAGTGGCGGTTCTGGAGAAGAAGTCGAAAATAGCTACAACACACAAAAATTCATAAAAAATTTGGAAAAAATTGCAGCGCCACCAGGTGAACAAATTAAGAAGTAGGAGTCCAAGGGAGTGTTCCTGTGAGATATCAAAGCAATTGGGTGAGCGGTTTTGGAGAAGAAGATTTTTTAAGATATACCCAAAAAAGAACAAAAAAAATTCATCAAAAATCCAAAATCACTGGACCGTGACCATTTGAGCAAACTTGGTAGAGACCCACCCAAGGCACATCTCCACCAAGTTTGAAGTGAATCTGGCAGACAGTTTTTGCGAAGAAGTCGAAAATGTGAATTGTGGACGACGGACGGACGACGGACCCTCAAAAAACCTCAGCTGACTGACAAGTCAGCTGAGGTAAAAACCAGGAGGAGATGTTGAGCATCTTGAGGAAACATGCTGTAAATGCAGTAGACACCGATATATAGTTGATATCAGGGACCTGATTCCTGAGACTGTTCAAACCATAGAGGAGCTGAACAAACACTGAGACTATTGCATTAAAACAGGACATCACAAGCACCTTAGGGGATTAGATACGGTTGGTCTTACTATTGATACCAGTACCTTAACCCAGAACATCACATTCGCGGTAGGGTTCTAGATATGGTTGGCCTCACTATTGATACCAGTACCGTAACACAGGACATCACATGCACCATAGGGGACTAGACACTGTTGGTCTCATTATCGATACCAGTACCTTATTTATCTAATCTTCATAACTGCTAGTGATAGGATGTGCAGCAATCGTGGTCATCTCTGCAGAAGGGTGGATTATGTGGGGTTCATTTTGGGATTCATAAATGTCATTGCATATTGAGCAGCATTACCATGTAGTTTTACTACATTTTGCTCGATATATTATGACATCGTGGTTAAATCACTTTGGTACTTGTTGCTCCTACCCTTCAATTCAAGGCATTAAAGGCAAATGAGACCACTTGTGAAATTTATATGAAGTTACACTTTTATATTTAAGGCAGGAAGGATGTTCACTGGTATCGCAGATGTGTCATGTCTCTTCCTTGTACATACAATGTACATCTGCATTTCAGAAAGTGGATTATTTTCTTTAGTTTCACCATGCAAGTCATTCACTGCAATATGAAAACAGTTTGAGGCTGATCTCAGGCCTGTAGGTCAAGCACTTAAACACATAATGTATCATGTTTGTTAAATATACATAGGCTCCATTTGTCTCAATATATGTATCACATATAAAAAGTGAGAAAAAAAAAAACCCATCCTAAATGTTGTGACTTATGTTCACATAACTTCTGGTACATGTACATTATTATCAGGTATGATAAAATAGTAAAACCAGCCAAGTGGAGGAGACGAGTCAGCAGACTGGCCTCGTTCTCGCGGCGGATCACTCCGAGTGCTTGCACGAGGAGTGATCCGTCGCGGGAATGAGGCCAGTCTCCTGACGAGTCTCCTCCACGCGGCTGGTTTTACTTTTATCCAGTAATTATAGTTGTAATTATATTTTCATCGTTAAATACAAAAAAAAAAAGACAATTAAAAACAGTTTCAACGTTTATTTCATCAAACAAGGCTTTGCATAGTTTTGCGTATGAATAACTGTAACGCAGGATCCAGTAATTGGGTCATTTGAAAACTGCATGCTTGACGTGCGCCTACTACAAGAATTTAGAAGGAAAGTAGTTCTCAGTGACCTTTGCACTGTGGTGATATGGACAGGGTTATCACCCAGTCTGTATCTTCCACCTTTTCTGGATAATACAGATATAATTACTGGATAAAACCTAAGAGTCGACCACAGTGGTCATCTAGCTGTCAACATTACATATGATATATGCACGGATGAAAGCTGACGATTTGAACAAAACTGAAAAACAAATTTCAAAATTTACATCAACATTTTTACACATATTTTTGTTTTATGGTATTTCCAGATAAAAAAGTAAAATGACCAAAAATGTTCTCAAAACTGAATTTAGTTATAAATCTGCAATATGAAAACAGAAAAATTTCACCTATGCATATGAATTATGTCTTTCCGGAATTTTCTGCAGTATCTGATGCATAAATATATAGCACCACAATTTCTTGCCCTGTGGACAATGATTTCCTGGCAAAAATTGTGGTGTACCTCTGACTAACTGCTTCAATTTCAATAAACATCGTGTCTGCGCCTTTGGAAAGCCCAATTCTCTATTTTTTTGTCTCTATCATGTTTTCTGTTACAATAGTGTCAACAAAAAGTCACATTAAGTTGGGGGTTTTTTTTCAACAGTTTCAAAATTATACCCCCAGATTTCTGGTTTTGAAGTTTGCACTGAGTTGTCCAGTACTGATAGAGCAACTGTGACAAGGTCTGACAGAAGAGGTGACAAACATCAAGCAAGGTCTGGCTTGGCAAGGAATAATAAATTCTCAACAACACGAGACACAGAGGGCAAGCCATCTTCAGAGTCCTTAGTCATGTTGGAGGGCAAACGCATGATTGAACCATGATTCTTTTTTCGTTCGGCTCTGCTACTTGTTTTCGGTGTTGTTGCCTTTGGCTTATTTATGTGCTGTTGACAACAGTGTTGTTGTAATTCAAATATATAATATATAATAACGTGGGTCTTTTTCACAAGTCAAGATGTGCCATCAATTAGATCAAAATTATTGAATACATTTTTCGTTACCGTAACCCTGGCTTAGGGCTTGGTTCTTCTGCGTCACAAAGATCACAGACATTGTCTTCAATGTCTTCTGTTTGTTCCACACAAAAAGTTAAGGACTTCAAATCAGGAAAAAAAACTCCTATGCTTGTATTTTTTCGACGAAAATTTCGTTCAGGTCGCACTCTGGTTGTGCAATATGACTTATATGTCCACCAGTTCCAAGTGTTTTTCAAGTCTTAGTCCACAGCCCACTTGTACCGTGGGCAAAACCACGAATCCTGCCGGTATCGGTATCGTTAGGTCATCATACATTTCCTTAAACACTTGCTGTCTGTTTCCACGTGTGACTCTATTCATGAAGATATACAGCCTTTTTCATTTTTTACTGAAACAAACAGAAGAACGTGTCGTCTGCCACTTTCAGACTGCCATTGCCGCCACTTTGATAGTCTCGTTACCACGTGATTTCAATTCAGGCAGTTGCACATGTTCGGGTCTCGTAAACGTTAGAACGCGAGATATAAACAACTAGACAACATGGACTGGACCAGGGTCCAGGAAAATGGACAAATAATCATTTGGCTAAACAAAATAATACCCGTGTTTCCCCTAATCCGACCGAACCTGTGACAAAACTGCTGACCCACCAAATCTGCTTGCAAAAAAAAACAACAAAAAAAAAAAACAGCTGACCCATCTGTGAACCCTCTGCATTAAATAACTTGGCACTTCTAGGACTTCAATTTCAAATGCTACATTTTGTCTTGGAAACGATTGTAATGAGAAGGAAAATACCTTGCAACCTCAAACAACACAAAGGAAATTTCAATACGAGAAACAACCAGTGATTTCATTATCAAAATTCAACACAGAAAAGATCGCGATGGGCGATAATTGGTGTATTTACCTACCGATGTTTCAAAAGCTGCACTACAGCTCCAAATTTTTGTTTTGCTTATACAGTACTCCATTTTGTAAGTTCATTGAACATATTTTCACTAAATCTAATGTGTAATCTAGAATTAAGCTATAGCAGTGACAGTGTGGATTTATCTAGTCACATTCAGAGCTTGACTGCATGTTGCAGCAATTCCTCAAATGACACTAGATGGCACTCTAATCAATAAGTCTTGACGAAGACCACATGCATTCATGCTGCATGTATGTTAAACAAATTCATTAATCAATAAAGTACAATAACAAAGAAAAATACTTTTTTGAGGGATTTGGTACCTTAATTGGGCAGAAGGGTATGAAGAAAGTTGATGAAAGACAGGTGCAAGATTATGTTTGACAATTGTGTCAATAAAACAGGCCTATCATTATATATAAAAAAAAAAGCATCACAAAATCCAACACTTCACAAGATAAATTGATCCCAAAATCAAACATTCTTTTAAAATATGAAAACTGTTAATTTTTTTTTTATGGAATTTAGCCAAAAGATCTTTTGTGGGTCTAATCTCATGCAACATATCAATTGTCAGACTGTTTTTGTGAATTTCTCTCACGTTACAGATGTTTACTCCAAAAAATGCAGTGAAAGAGCAGCAAATAAATAATACTGAAAAAAGAATAAATATATCAAAAGCAAAGAGAATAGACAGTTCAGCATTCACAAATTGATAAATTGGTGTTTTAGAGGCTATTCTGCAAACATATGGGACAAGTGAATTCAGACTCAGTGTGGAGAACATGACTATGTGACCATTTTGGGCTGGCAGCAGGGGTGGTCATAAACAGTCCAGGTACTACAGTTATGAAACTATTAAACCAAGTTACAGTGTATTTTCATTAATTTCAAAGTGCATGTATCTGTCTTAGAGATATTAAAATCTCATTTTAGTGAATTGAACTCATTTCCTTGTGTTTTTTAGACATATAAGACTGCATGTTACAAGGACTTCAGTTACTGTATATCATTCCCAGTAGTCATAAATGCCATTTGAAAAAATAAAATTTTTATAGTATATTATGGTGTTTAGTTGGTAGGAAGACTAATCCTGCAGTCTGGACTTTGACAAAAGGCTTGATTTTTGCTACATGATTTAAAAGTCCAGCACTTTCTCTAGTTACCAGATTAAAGTACAGACTTGTCCTGCATAATCCAGCCTATAGCCAAGTAGGACAGGTAGGATATAGGCTGGACTAATATGAATCCCTTAGTATCTTGGTCTGTCCAGACAGTAGTGGGTTGGATTTCCAAAACTAGGATATGTCCGGACTCCATAAGGAAAGAAACAACAGGACATCCACGGAAGTCTAGGTATATCCCAAATGAGGAATAACTACCCGGAAAAAAATTCACAGGGGCAGATCCATATTGTACATTTTACAGAAATGTGTACCTTCTGTTCATGGCCATGCATGAAATTGTTGTCCATGGCCATGAATTACACTGTACAGCTCAGATGAGTATATTCATGGCCATGAATTACACTATACAGCTCAGATGAGTATATTCATGGCCATTCATTATATTTCATGGCCATGCATTATATTTCATGGCCATGGATTATATTGCATGTTTTTATATAGATGTGTGCCTTTCTGATCATGGCCATGGATTTCTTATTTATAACCATGAAAAAGTAACTTCAGGGTTATAGTGACAATTGACTGCCAATTAATGGCCATTAATCTATACATGCTTTGCATTTAAGAGATGATCCATGGCCATTGTCAAAATTTGCCTATTGTTCAGGAAAATGATTAACAGCCATGCAAAAAATTAATGGCTGAATTCATGGCTTAGGGTCTATTAATGGGTGTTTAATGGCCAATCCATGGTCAATTAATGGTGCTATGTTCCAGTAGTGATGGTCAGCCACTGAACATAAAAGTGTACAGATGTAAAACAATCAAGAAATGAGGGTTGATTTTGTGTGTGTAATGGCATAATGACGCGTGTGATTGAAGCTGACATCGTGTTCCAGGTCCAGTGCGCCTCGCCTGATGCCAGTTTCAATCACGCATGTCATTATGCCATAACACACACAAAAGCGATCCTCATTGCTTATATTTACATTTCCCTCTTAATTTTTCTGCTCAATTAAACGAAATTTAGAAACTTAATACAAAAAATTAAGAGAAGCGATCAAAAACTGATTTGCCGAGCATGTTCAAGTGTTGAGTTCCGGAAACCCAGGTAGGCGTGGCTTATTGGAAAGTGCGCGGGACACCTGTGTTATGGTTCCATAACACACAAGGCTAATGTGTTATGGTCTCATAACACACCAGGCTCTCTCCTATACTTGCAATGTTAAAAGTCAGATTGAACGTAAATATAAAGGTTTGAAAAGAATTTTCAGGGACAACAGCTTCATTCATTAAGAAGTTTCCTGGTGTAAGTCATCATCTGTAGGCTATACTTTTTTTAATATGTCCATTAAACTAGTCCAAGAAATTGATGAAAATGAGAAATTTGTCCTGGTTACCAAGGTAATTAAACAAGTTAAATAGGCAAAGGACACTTCATGCGGGAAAAAAAATGAGATATTCCTTAATTGGGGAGACTTGGGGATTCAGTATCCTTTTTATATACAATTTAATGACAATGCTTGAATACATATTTATCTATTGTGATGTATATTAAACTACATACACAAATTGCTGCCTATAAGGATGGGGTTCACAGGATAAACAATTATTCTGGGGGGCTATGGATGTGTATTGTCACAATGAAATACTGAATATTGCAGATTGATGCTGAAATTTATATAAGCATTCCAGCTGTATATATACAGCTTCACCACTCAAATTCTGGTAGAACTACATATGACCATTTTACTCTTCCATGATATGACAGTTTTCAACTTATCAGGGTCAGGTGAACAAAGACACCAGAAAATACTGAGATTCCACAAGCTTGACATCTGTATCTCTTCACTGAGGTCCTAACGGGGGGGGGGGGGGGCGCAGGGTTTCCCATACTGGGGTACTGGGCATTTTTATTTCTCATACTTAAGAACTGGAAGCGCTTACAATTTCAGTACTTCTTACCAACCATTATTTGTACACTTTCTTATTTTCCATACCTTGTATTACAGCAAAATTATTTGTATCAGTGTACTAAGGGCTGCCCCATACCCCCCCCCCCTCCACAATCCCTGCTCAACACACATTAAGAGAGAGAGAGAGAGAGAGAGAGAAAGAGAGAGAGAGAGAGAGAGAGAGAGAGAGAGAGAGAGAGAGAGAGAGAGAGAGAGAGAGAGAGAGAGAGAGAGAGAGAGAGAGAGAGAGAGAGAGAGAGAGAGAGAGAGAGAGAGAGAGAGAGAGAGAGAGAGAGAGAGAGAGAGAGAGAGAGAGAGAGAGAGAGAGAGAGAGAGAGAGAGAGAGAGAGAGAGAGAGAGAGAGAGAGAGAGAGAGAGAGAGAGAGAGAGAGAGAGAGAGAGTTACTTTTGCCTTGAATGACCTAAAATTATATAAAATTTTGCCACATGAAGCATTAATTTTTTCTTGCTAATGCTTTTGGTATAAAATTTAGCAATAGTTTTGACTATCTTTGCAGAGGAAAAAAAGTCCCTTACTAAGTTACTAGTTCTGTGGGAAAAGTGCTGCAATAAAGGGAAGGTTTTCAAAGATACAAGCTACACACCTACAACAATAATTTGGTGAAGTGTCCCCCTCCCCCCCCCCCCCCCCCCAAAAAAAAGTGTGTCTGCTGAGCAGACAAAGCCAGATACTACTGCACTTCCCCAAGGAAACAGGGTCCTGCCCAGAGTGAGGCTCAGTCTCCTGAGCCAATCACCCACAGGTGTTGACTTGTGCACCTTGCATGCAACACCAAAATGACTGTATATGTATGTATGTATATGTGTATGTGTGTGCATATATATATCACAAGAAAATTCCACAGGGAACAATTATCCTTTCAGTTGACGTTTCAAAATAAAAAGCACAATTCCTAAGAATAAAGTGCCAACAAAATAAATTTTACATAACACTAGTAGGAGACTTGATGCTTATGTCCCAGTGAAGGTAAATCTGTCATCTGGATGGGTATCAGCAGCTGATTTTTTCCACACCCCACAAAAATGATAAAAGGCCCTCTTCTACACATAACGTATCAAGTGCCCTACCTCTCCCTGGTGAGCTGGTCCTGCTGCTTCTGTGATGCAATGGCCACCAGGCGGAGCCTCTGCTGCTCTGTTGCTGCCTTCTTCCACTGCAACAAAAAGCTCAAATCATGACCTTGTTACTCTACCACATACAGTGTCCTTCCACTTGAACATATCACACAACAAAAGACAGTATCCTTCCACTGCAACATGTAGCACCACATATCAGATCTTATAACTGTACCATACACTATGCACAACAAAAAATATAGTCTTCCTTCCTGCTAATAAATAGATACAATGAAACCTAAACATCAACTTAGTTTTAATGTAACAGGTAAAACTAAGGTTTCTGACCCCAATTAAACATTTATGTGCATTTGTCACTGTACTTTCTACCATTGGGGACAGGAGATCACTGCAAGAAATTTTGTGTAACTTTCATCTGTAAAGGCCCAGGTCAAAAAGTGTCAATGTAAAGCATTGGCTGATGCATGGGTCCACCTGTGCACATGTATGGCTTTAGTGACCTTGAAAATGAGGTCAAGGTCACCAAAACTTACTCAAGTAAAGAAATGGTGACAAGGTAAAAATGACATATGTTTGGGTTAGAGGAGACGAATATGTCTTGACATACCATGTTCACAAATAAATGGCGAATGGATGGAATCACAGATAGACAGATGAACAGACTGACAACCTAAAAACATAATGGGTCACCTTTGGGAGGAGCCTATAAAAAATGGACAAAACCAATTTGGACCTGCCCACTCCCTGTCAAATTAACAAATTTAACTTGCCTTTTCGCTCCTCTTTTTCTGAAAACTTGAATGTTACCTGATAAAAGTATCTGCGGATTAGTGCCAGTGAGCTGTGTTTCTCTGTTGCTGCCATTTTTTCCCTCGCTTGGTGAGCAGAAAACTTCAAGCCCTGCCATCCTTTATGCAACATGTGACGGCACCATAACATCTCTGCTACTGCAGACTGGGAAATGGAGCCTTCCTGAAGCCTCTGTTTCATTATTGGAACACTTATATACCCAGTGTCATGTAATGAGCTGACAGTGTCAATGCTGTGTACAGAGAGCTCATCCCAGTCACTGTCCAGATGCTGATGGTGTCTCTTTGAGCACACATAGGTGTACCAACGTCTCAGGGACAGTGCCTGCAAAATTACAACATCTGTCATGAAACCATTAGTGATGACCTTGTAAGAGTGAAACCATTCATGATGAAATTATTCAACCATTAAGGATGATATTGTTAGGATGGAAGCCAGTAAGGACAATATTGTATGAGTGATGATATGGTATGAGACAGTGATGGTATTGTAGGAGTGATGATATTGTAAGAGTGTGAGTGATGATATTCTATGAGTGATGTATGAGTGATGATATCATTAGTGATGATACTGGAAGTTATTTCTTAAGTAATATTATTACTCATCATAAACTCTGTCACTGTAGTACAAATTTAATCTTTTATTGCAGTGCAAATTTATAATTTAAAGATGCTTTATGTTTAAATTGTTACAAGTTGTTGATATCAATTTACACATACATTTTCCATGCACAATGTATGATATGACGTGTAGAATGGACATTGATGAATGATTTTTGTGATAACATGGCACAAATAACATGGTACTGCCAGGGAATTGAGAATGAGCAGATTAACAATCAAAAGGTTTGTGATCAAATAAGGAGTGCTCAATGCAAGAAAGAGGTGATGTCAAAACAGGCCAAAGCTACTGTATTTATAAATATTTATATTCCTGGCCACTAAATTTCCCGAATACACTCCAAATCAGAATTTCACTAGTTTTCTTTTCCCGATTTTCTGCAGGCTTTCAATCCACATTCAATCTGTGACACTTTTTCCCCAAGTTTAATATTCTTGAACTGTGTTCCCTTGGGAAAATTCGGGAATATTTATCCCTCATGAAAATTTATGATTATACAGTATTGCCCAATGACAGAACAGCTATCCATATTGAGCTCATCAATGACAACTATTTTTTGGTCTCTAAATACAAAACAAAACAAAACTCTGAGGGAGGGAGAGAGGGAGGGAGAGGGTATGGGAGAGGGAAAGGGAGAGGGAAAGGGAGAGACAGAGAAAGACAGACAGACAGAGAGACAGACAGACAGAGTGTGTGTACTGCTTGGCACAGTTGTAAAGACAATACCAAACTGGTAATGTTAAGTTAATTAAATATCCCTAGACTGCTAATGCTATGTCTGCTTTTTACGTCCTTCCTTGTGATTAAGTACCCTTACCAAGATTTACATATTATCAACAATAACAATGTTACTATCTCTATGGTAGAATGTCTGTGACACTTGTGCTTTCATTTCACCTGATGTAACCTTGTGATTACTTAAAAACACCTCAGGATCTGTGAAAAACAGACTGCTGAATGTGTTCATGACACACCAGGCTCTATGTTTACATCTGTTCCACCCACCTTCAAGTAGATCTCTTCTCTGCCTGCCTCTGTGGTTTGCTGACTCAACACATCCTGTATTCTTCTGTACCAGGTAACAAACTTGCTTCCATCTCCATGGTAACCACCCGACTTGCTGCTATGGTAACAACAAACGTGACCATTTTTGTGACTTTTGCCACAAACACAGCACATAAATCAATGTGATATCAAAATATCATTATATAAACATTTGCTGTATAATGATACCAGCTGTAAGGTGGCACTGCCATGAGGTCACCTGCTGTAAGCAGGCACTGTCATGAGAGGTCACCAGCTGTAAGCAGGCACTGCCATGTGAAGTCACCTGCTGAAAGCAGAGCCATGAGAGGTCACGACCTGTAAGCAGCACTGCCATGAGAGATCACCAGCTGTAAGCAGGCACTGCCATGAGAGGTCACCTGCTCTTGGTGGCCTCATTTTTCTGGCCAAAAGAATCCTCTTTTTTTCATTTACTTGCAATAACAGGTGACCTGTAGTACGTGGCCACTTTCTGAGGCAGAAAGGGTGACCAATTAGCAGGTATTACAATATCATGAACATATTTATCATTATCATAACTATTCATTATGTTATATACATATTTGTATTTGTGTCTTTTTGTCCAGAACCACTTCCTTGTAGTCATTACCCTATTCCGTAGTCCGACCTTTTCTCTTTCCATAAGCTAACCAGTCCCTGTCTAACCTATATACACATGGAAGTAACTATTGTCCATATTGCACATGCAATGTAATAAATGTGTTTGATATAGTATATTATATATAATATACTTATATAATATACTGTATCAAACACATTTATTACATTATATACATAATTATATCACTATAAATATATTAAGTTATTGCAAACATTTTTTGATACCATATTCTTAGCTAAGTGGCAATAGACATGTTGGCTATTCTATGCTCTTTGCTGTCCCCCTGGGTATACCTGTTATGCCTGTTTAGGTTTCAAGATATACTCCCTCTTACCTACTGCCTTGTGTTGAGTCTGTAGAAGCCAGTAATGCAGGGTTATCCTTGTTGAATGCATCCAAAACACTCCTGTCCAGACAGGAACTCTCTTGTCTGGGAGGCTGTGAAGCATCATCTTCAGTGCTCTCCTGTGTGGGAGGTAATGCAGGGGTGTGCTGCCCTATAGCCTCTGGTCTCTCATACAGGGGCACAGAATTTATCAACATTTTACTGATTTCATCCACATTATCCCTGGGTGGGGACAGGGGTTTGTAATTCTTTGTCTCTTCATGCCTGAGTTTTATGTTAGACTGGAGGTATTCAGAATGACTCAGCAAATCTGATACCTCATCACCAACTCCTAATGTGTGATTTAAACAAGCACCAACAGAGCAGTCACCCCATTGTGTATTACTCCTCAGTCCAACCTTCTCACAGTCAGCTGATAGTGTATTACTCCTCAGTCCAACCTTCTCACAGTCAGCTGATAGTGTATTACTCCTCAGTCCAACCTTCTCACAGTCAGCTGATAGTGTATTGCTCCTCAGTCCAGCCTTTTTACACCAGATATTAGACTGTTGATATGGCTTTCTACCTGCTTCCAGGTCCTGTGCCTCAGGGACTTCATCTTGGACCCTTTGTAATACAGCATCTGATACAACAGAATCATCATTAATATTTGATTGTCTTAAGCTCTTATGTGACTGTAAGCCCTGATCCAGCGGGCCCAAATGTCCCCTGGACACAGCTGAAGACCCTCTCTGGTAGGACAGCGAGTCCAAATTCAATGTTTGGTCTCTACTTGATGGACCAGTGCTGTCGCAGTCAACACTGGCAGACTCGAATGCCACAGAAATCTCCCTATCTCCTTCAAGCCAAGCATCATCAAACTCTTTACGCAAATCCCTTGGAATCCCAGTCCAGTCAGACTGCCGTGTTGCTGAGGCATGAAAATTGGGGGATAAACTCACTCTGTGTGAATAATGCCCGGATGAAGATAGAACTTTTTGGTTATCCTGTGAATCCTTGTTTTTCACAGTTTGTTTGAACAAAAAATTCTTTGACCTGGGATGGTCTCCAGGACTTTTGGTAAAAGTCTCCCGAGGGTCATTGCAGCCATCAGTTACTCTGCCTGCAAGAGTATGTGTGATATCTGAAATGCCTACATGCATACTGGTCTGACTGAAACCCTGCAGTTGGGAGGAATTTTGTGTTTTTATTGCTGTAGATACTGACACCTGTTGACCTCTGTCAGGACAATCTTCTGAGCCTGAGCCTGACCCTGACCCTGACCCTGTCCTTGTTCTCTGATATTTTGGCACATGCTGTGAGTTTAGTGCTCTGACTTTGCTGGAGACATTATCCTGTCCACTCCATACCAGTGCTGAAGTTTTCTGTCCACCCTGTACAAGTCCTGAAGCCTTCTGTCCACTCCATACCAGCCCTGAAGTTTCCTGTCCACTCTGTACAAGTTCTGAAGGCTCTTGTCCACTCCATACAAGTCCTGAAGTTCCCTGTCCACTCCATACCGGCCCTGACGTTTCTGGTACTCTGCATTGTCTGTTGCCAGTCCTGTACCTCGAGGTGATCCTTGGCATCACGTCCACAGATGAAGATGTGACATGAATTTCTCTGGTTGTGACGACGGCATTTTTGATACCTAAAACAGCACCTCCAGATTTGTTTTCACGTCGCGGTGTGGAGGTTAAGTTCTGACTAAACTGCCTGTCAGTCCAGTCTGACACGGTGGAAGACTGCAAGCTTTCCTCAGCTTCACAGTTGAGTATTTCTCCTTCGATCTGGTTCAAATGCCCTTGGACCTGGCTACATGTATACTGCACCTTGTACTGTAGATTACCCAGGGCACTCAGTCCACGCTGAATCTCTCGCACCTGGATTTGCTGATCCAAGTGTTGCAGTTCATCGTCTAGTTCTCCAATCAAGGAAGCGTTAAGATTAAGGTGAGACTGATTTACATTTCGGTCAAGACTTCTGATATTGGTCTCAATCTGGGACAACATCAATCTCTGTGACTGTAAAAGAAGTTCCTCAGCAGACAAGGAGGAAGTGCTTTGGATGACATCCTGTTGTGTTTTATTGTGGGTAATATTGCTTGCATTTATCCTCGGCTGGATAAGATTTGTCTGTTTAGCTTTACTGAGAGATATGGAAGATTCATTCATAGACTCCATGGGCCCTGTGAATGTACTATTTGTATGCCTATGCCTTGGATTATCCAAACTGTTGTCTTCAGTATCAAGATACAGATCAACATGTGACTGACTGGCATTATTCCACTGTGTCTGTGTGTATGGGCGATCCCTTCCACCAGTGACGGGGGCACGCTGCCAGCCACTCCCATAATCATATAGTTTTGTAGTTTGGTGTTGAACATGACCACTGCCTGCCATTGTTGCATGCTGCCAATCAAGTTGACTGACAGCTGTCTGTGAGCAGTCATTATACAGCTCTGCCCTGCCCTCAATCAGTTGTCTGTGTGCCACCTGCACATGGCTTTTGACTGCACTAGTGGTGCCACCTTGTGGAAAGGGGTTCTTTAATATTCCAATTGGACCACAAGTATCATGGCTCCTAAATGTACCAGTAGCGCCACGTGGTGGCTGCTGAGGCTTCATTTTGTATCTGTTCAAGCTCTTTGGCTTTTTCCCTTGCAGGTAGTGATGCTGTGCCATGTTGACTTCTGGAAGAAACAGATGACATTCATAAGTAAATATCATAAAAACATGATGATTCAACAACTGATTTTACAACAAATAACTGAAATTTGATCCAGCAATTAAAGATTAACTTAACATAGTTTTTGTATCATTAGTATGTATTCAACTGCATGTATTTCCTGAATTACTAAACGTCCGCCAATCGCATCTCAACTGAAACACTGACATCTGTGTGCAGGAGGGCCAAGTTCTGACAAGTACCGTAAGTCAGACTATCAGATACAGGAGTACAAGGAAGAAAAATTCCGAGTAACTCTGCAGCAAAATTATTCACCAATTTATGCATCAAAGTTAATTTAGAAATTCCACCCCATTTGGCTTAAGTCTGCCAGTTTCCTCATATAATTTTGCTTTGCTAGTTCCATGCATTGCACCTGTAACAATGCATGCAGCTTATCTTATAGTTCATGCCTTGTAAAATGCTGACACAAGAGTTACATTATAGTTTAATATTATTCCACATATACATGTAGTAATTTAGTCCATGAAAAATTACCATTTGAAAAAGAAAAGCAGATTTTGATAGGAAAGCCAATGGAATGTCTTCTACTCAGTCAATGTCTGTTTTCTCTTGCTTCTAGGAATTCTCTCAGAGAAATACACTTGCTTTATGATTTTAAATCAAGTGAAATGAATTTATTTTTTTTAACATACTTACTCAGAACTGAATAAAAAGTGAGTTAATAACTGAAACAAGAGCTTAAATCGTACCTTACAGGTGTAGTTGATCTGGCAGACAGTTTTCCATTACTCTAGAGACTGGGGGTACATCACATGTCATGACGCCACCTGTATATGCCTTGCCATTCCATCTGCTGGGATTCCCATCTGTTGTCATGGTAACCGTAACTCCAATTATATCAGACTCCTACAGAGAAACAGTGCACATGTATTACAGCAGAGATACACTACATTGTATTACAATGTTGTACACTGTGTCATCATAAGCTGGCTCTTTGTCCTCTTCACAAAGTTTATCAAACCATTATGGTGTGTGCTGTTTATCCTCCATCTGATCACTTTGATTTCTGTGTGAAGACATCTTAGGAGACCATTACCACACACTTCTATGTACACCTGATGCAGGTAGACACAGTGTACACAAATAGAACATCAAAGCCTGCCCTTGTCTGGCCATTGAATGTACAGATGCAATTATCACCTGAGAATGACAGGCATGATGTGGCCAGATAGTAATTTAATTACAAAGTGTGACTATTGTATGTAACTTTTTGTGGCTAAACTTCTTATAAATGTGATGTTTCATGATGTACAGGTCCATTGCATTTACTGGAAGTCACCTTCCTGTACTGTTGATTGTACGAACCTTTTCCCCTCTTCACGCACACTCAAAATAGAGACTAGGAGGAGGGAGGGTCACAGTTACCTCATGAAGAAAGACTGTATTGATGCCTGACTGCTTGTGTTACATGTGAGCCCATGGAACACAATGTTGTCCCATCATACAACATATGGAGGGAGAAATATGAGAAGCATCTTCTATTTCCATAGAACTTCAAGACACGTCACCTAGCTGTTGTGAACATACTCCATTAATGACTATTAAAATTTCACAAATAACTTATATGCTATAGCCAAATTGGTTGTCTCTGGTAAGAACACTCTGTACATGTATTACAAAAGTGGCCCCATTGAAGGGTGGACTTTTTACCAACACAAGAAGAAATAGACACACTCTGCATGAAAACAGAGGCCTTAAAGGATTTGTCTTTCGCAATAGAAGCTAATTCGAGAGGGACCACACGACATGGAGACCTTGTGTGCATTCTATCACTGCTCTTTGCGCATCATCATTGGACTTTGATCAATAAACTACCGTGACAGAAAATACGAAGACAAGACACCATTTATTGAACAAATCATAATGATCTCATCTCAGCAGAAGTTCTGCAAGATTTAATTGACATGAGATGCATAAAGACTTTTCAGTGTCATCCATTCAAGCAGTAAATGAAAAAATTCCGCTTATCAGTACACCCCAGTCACTTTGTTAAGTCTCATCTTTGATTTCAGAAAAAGTACATGTATATAACCACAGCGATGGTTTATGGACTCTGTTCTTGAATTATATTGCTCTGTGTGTAGCTGATCTCAACTGCACTAATTGTGACTCATATTCTGATATTCTGAGGGGGGTGGGGGTGTGTGTGTGTGTCTGTGCTGTTATGCACAAGATATTCATGTATATATTTTGAAAATTTTATCACCCAAAGCAAGGATGGTCTCCAAAAAATATGAATTAAGACCAGGACATGAGAGTGCTGGTGTCAGACCTGCTGAAAGCTACCAGATGATAGTGTTCCATTGTGTGTTGTGTCAGGGCGGCTGGCATTGACACTGACCATTGTCTTCTCACTCATTGTTACATAACCATGCTTTGTCTACTAAGACTACACTTGGACACTTGTCTTATGCAAGCTGGAGTCAAATAACAAAACTTACATAATTATCATTATTGCTATTAGTTTAATGAGTTACTCATAAATCCTGCTGACATGACTCACCTCAAAGACAGTCATTACTGTGACTATAGCTTTGTATTTGCGTCATTCCAGGTGAGAAAAAGTAACTTTTTTTTTGAAAATGTATTTTAATTATTGTTTTATGTGTCATTAGGGCAAGATTAAGCCATGCATTCAACCCCCCCCCCCCCAAACAACAAGCCATTTAACAGCAAGCAGCTATGGAAATGCAGGTATTTTGTGCCTTGCACAAATCTTCCTCAAGCTCACAGAATGAACTTTGGAGACTGCATGGTCCTACCACAATCAAACTGCACAAATTATGAGAGCTCCCAGGTAAAAAGGCATCTGCTCTGAGGACAACCTCTGGTGAAAGACCAGACACCATTCCTGGACCTCCTTGTTATGACACTGGAGGCTTCTCTGTGTGTGAAATTCACTTATAGTTTAACTCTTTCAGTGCCAATCATGACTTAAACTCAAAACTCATTCATTTTAGCCAATCAATACAATGACGATTTCAATATTGAGATATATGTACATAATGACAAAAAATTGATGTGGCTAGGGGGACTCCTATTAAGACAAATACATGTTGCTCTCATAGGAGCCACCTTTAAGTCTTAAACATTTGAAACAATATAGATGGCAGTTACTTAAACAATAAATATCGAAATAAACTTCAAGATATAATACAGTTTACACACACAACATGCGTGGGAAAATATAATTGTTTATTATTTTGACAAACATAGCAGTTATATATATTACAACTCTGTTCATAATTATTCAAAAAATATTTTTAATATACAAGGAAAACCCTTGTAAACTATGAGTATGTATTTTCCTTATAACATTCTTATCTGTTTGATTCACTGTGACTGGAATATCATAGTTTAAACTCTGTTTTGCAAATATTTTATTGACTCTATTGATAAAAAGGTTATCACAATGTCTGTTGTTATAGTTGTTTATTTCATTTATTGGGATGAATTGAAAAGAGAGTAATCTTATGGGTAGATCATTATGGATAAATTTATAATAGAATTTTAATTTAGCTGATGTAAAAATGTCTTGAATTTTCAAAAGTTTGAGAGCTTTCAAAATTGGTTCTGAATGGGAATTGTATTTACTACAATTTATACAGCGTACTGCTTTTTTCTGAAGTTTTTCAATTTTTGAAAGTTTAAATCCCCACAGAAGTATTCCAAAATTTATATGTGGAAGTATTAAAGAGTTATACATAGTTATTTTCAGCGGAAGTTGATGTTTAAGTTTATTTAGAATTGCGATAACTCTTGATATTTTACTTGAAATTTTGGTAACATGCTCCTTCCATGATAATTTATCATCAATTGTAAGCCCTAGAAAGTTAAAAAATGAGACTTGGGTTATTGGGATATTATTCATTTTTAAGTATGGTTTATTAACTTTTTTATTTGAATGATGAAAGATCATAAATTTTGATTTATCAACATTTAATAATAATTAATTAACTTGAAGCCAAACACAAATTTTTGTAAGTTCTCTGTTAATAGTTTCTGTCACACCATCTATAGATGAGTTAACATTTGGTGTAGTTGATAAAGTAGTATCATCTGCATACAGTATAAAATTAAATAAATCACTAGCATTTGATATATCATTTATATAAATAATAAACAGTAGCGGCCCCAAAATAGAGCCCTGAGGTACTCCAGTTTTGATTTCTAACAGTTCTGAGTTAACACCATCAAGATCCACATACTATTTGCTATTATTCAAATAACTCTCAAACCATTTTAAGGCTGGACCTCGGATTCCATAATGATTTAATTTTTAAGTCACTCTACTTAGGTCAGACTGGTCTGAATTATCATTAGGACCCTAGATTCATATTCCTCATAAAAAGACCTTTCATTCAAGTACCAGCATGCGTATAGTTCCTGAGAGAATATCCCAGGTCAACAACTTTTCTCAGCATGCATTGGGTGCTCTGCGCTCCATGCCTGCCAAGAAAAGCCACTGACTCAGTCCAAAATTAGGCACTGAAGAGTTAACATGTTAAAAGGTAAAGAAAAGTCATGCAAAAGAGTGGACCACTTTTTGCTTTGTGGGTGGACTCTCTAAGTGTGATATCATTCTACAGTGGTCCAGTGATGATTAGTTTTCTCTCATCTCTCTCTGTGACCCAGCCTACCCTTGGCTAGGGTGTTACCCACTTCCTTGCCTAACAGTGCCCGGTCTGGCTGATGTATATACCCAATTAGCCACCTGGTAGCAATAGCACTTCCCTTTTCCATTAAGACCACGTGCAATATGAAACCACTTTTTGCTGTATGTAGGACTTCACATAGGCACCCACACCTGTGAGCAGCATCACATGCACGCTGAACACTTCAACATATTTGTATAAATGTATTTCCCATGAATGTTGATGATGGAAATAATTGAAGCTAGCATTGCGTGTCTTAAAAATCGACCCACTGGCACGTACTCTGACTGAGCAGGTTATTATTACACAGCAAACTGTAAAATGACACAGTGGTTACACTTGCAGGGTTGCGTATCGTTATTAATTTCTGTATCACGATACTTTTTGGTACAGAGCCATGTATCACAATATACCAGGAGA
Source organism: Hermodice carunculata (assembly GCA_964020975.1). Lineage (NCBI taxonomy): Eukaryota > Metazoa > Annelida > Polychaeta > Eunicida > Amphinomidae > Hermodice > Hermodice carunculata. The sequence continues at coordinate 10,831,029 of OZ026626.1, read as the reverse complement.
GTGTATGAAGTGATCACACTCTTTCAATATGAGGTATGCATATTGCTTTCGCACCACAGTTGACCAGGTCATATGACTCGGGTTTATTTGGTTTACTTCAGGAAGCGCAACCCTGCTTTGTTTACATTTTGTGCTCGACCACGCTGGCCGGATTACACGTCATAGGATCAGAGAGTAAAACACAGGATGTGCTTGGGTTTAATGAAAAATTAAACCATCAGCAAACTAAAAATGCATGTTTCACCACTAATGTGACATTTTAGGTAAAAGTTTTGCACTGTTCAACACAATCCATCTGTAATCACTAGCGTTAGCCATGGCATCCGTTGTGAACATATGATGGCGTGGGCCCGACTCGGCCACTTGCTGATTGGACAATCAGGCAAACAATGGAATGCATAATTAACTAGGGTCCGGAAAAGTTTGGTACAAGTCGGTATGAACAGGTCTATTGCATACCTGGTTGTTTTAGTAATGATAGTCTTGCCTGGTGAGATAGAGGCCGCGGCCTGAACGGGAAAGCGGGATATTACTAATATTTTGGAAATGAAGAATACAGGCAAATGGAAATTTGCTCTTGTAAGCAATTTAGAAAGCACTAAATGAATATGACTTCGGTGTTTGTAAACTGAAATTTCACCATGAGACACTAACTTTGTGAAAATGTCTTGACTCTAACAGTGATGTGCCCGTGTGTCCTCCATGATTGACAAGCTGAAGCACCATGCTTTGTCGCAGAAAATTAATATGCACGTCTCGTATTTATATGCAACAGTCAGCATAATCACAGCCTCTGTGCTGGTGTTTTGATAAATCAGTCTCCTGTGTCTACATACACCAGCAATGAATTGATGATGCAGGCTTTGAAATGTGTTTTATTGGCTGTTCATCTCCATATAGGGATGACTTTCTAATATTTCTCTGTATAAAATTCATAAATTATGGTAAAATTGAAGTTTTTTATCGTATCATGAAAATTTAATACACAAGTTCGGTACACAAGGAAAGTATCATATGGTTCGGGACAGGGTTAGTGTCGCAGTATTTCAGCATTTCGATATATAGTCCCAACCCCATACACTTTTGTGTTAAAGTGAAGTGTCATGACTGTTCTTATTGAGCATGAAGATGACACAAGATCACGTCTACAGCCACAGTTGGTATTAAGGCCTAAAGATGATATTATACTTACACAAACAACTACTATAGCATGCGTAGTTCTACAAATTTTTACACATACTTAATTTCACACAGATGTGAATTTTCTGGAACTAGTAATAAATTGTATAATTTGATCTAACACAATTAAATGTTATGCTCCATAAAAATATACATGAAGGCCATGCGTTCCAGGTAAATGTGGGGTTTATAGTTAACTGATTCAATGATTCATCCCTTAAAGTGGAGACCCTGTTGGCATATATCTGTGATGGAGTTGACCCTTTCAGTTGAAGGCACTTGATCACTGCATACCCTATAGCCAGTTCTGTCAATTTCTGGTGATTTCAATGGGTAGGTTCACGAGATGGGCTGGTGCAAAGATGCTAATCACACTACAGGTGCAGTTCTTACATCTATGATTCATTAAATGATTGTACTTGTCGGTGGCAAAAGTTTGTTTCGATCTTACTGAGATATCCCACTTTGGCTTAGACCTCTTCAGCCAGCCCTCGTAACAAACCTAAATCTGTGCGCCCAAGTACTGTTTGAACACTATCGAGTCCAATATTCTTAGAGTAAAGTCCCATTCTGTACCATTCACTGAAAAACTGCATATTTCTAAATCATTATAGCAAATTAATTTGTGCAAGGAACAAATCATATTCATAGTGCATTTCCAATAAAAACATCCCTAGCTGATGTATTACAGAATAAAGCCAGTATGATGTTCCTTTGTTGATAGGCCTACTTAGAAATGGAGCCCACTTTCCATAAATATAATGAAACTACTTTTATAAAACATAAGTGGACACTCGATTTGCATGATTAGGCCTACCAGAGTTGAACCATTGAATCAGTTAGCTATAAACCCCACATTTACTTAGAATGCATGGCCTTCATGTATATTTTTCTATAGCGTAACATTTAATTGTGTTAGATCAAATTATACAATTTATTACTAGTTCCAGAAAATTCACATCTGTGTGAAATTAAGTATGTGTAAAAATTTGCAGAACTACACCTGATTAGAACATTTCAGCCAGCCCTCGCAAGATCCTCTTTCTACTAAATATAATATATGTTGACATGTGATACAATACATTACCTTTTTTGTTCATCATAATTTCCCTCATCAGGTACAAGTGCAAACAGTACCGAAATAAGATGAGCAAAAAAATGTCTACAACTACAACAGAAAGGTGTCTGTGGATTTTATATATCTATATATCCTGCTAGGCAGACTTCCAGACCCATAAGCACAGACCCTTTGACCATCACTCAAAACATATGCCTGTGTGTAGAAACAAATTTAATACAGAAACCTTTGCTCATAAATTGAGCAGAACATTACTAAACAGGAATTCAGAACACTGGCACATTTGTGTAAAAAGGTAGCAACAAAATTAGGGATACTTAAGAATATTAAACAATATTTACCTATGTATGGATGCAAACTATACGTCAATGCTTATGTCCTTCCCCTCATAGACTATTGTTGCACAACATGGGGAAATTGTAATAAACATTTATTAACTAAGATTAAACGTTTGCACAAACTAGCTGCATATTTAATTCTGAACATTTATGGTAGAAAGAGTTGCAAAACTTTGGTATTAATGTTGAATTGGATGACTATTGAGGAAAGAATTCAGTTCAAGAAAGCAGTGTTAGTTTATAAATCATTCCATGGCATACCACTGGACTATATGCAAAACATGTTTCAGTTGGTGAGGGATGTACACAATTTAATTTGAGATCACCTGCCAATAATTTCCTCTATCTCTAGAAACCAAATTCAAGTTATATGAAAAATACTTTCAGATACTCTGTATCCATTATATGGAATACACTCCCAAAAGCAACAAGGGAAGCAAAGACTGCACCAGAATTCAAAAGACTGTGTACAAAGTATATTTTAAGTTTAAGGTCCACATGATCTGAGTGGCAGCTTTCTACTGTGTATTACCTATAACAACATCTTATAATTTTCTGCTCTTGTCACCCATGACTGTACCTGAAATATTGTAGCACAACTCTTATATCAACATTCTGTGTACTGATTTCTACTACAGGGCCCTGGGGTAGATTAGTGCTTCTAGCACTGACTGGGCAACCCTCTTTAAATAAAGTTACATATATATATATATATATATATATATATATATATAAAACACAGAAACACCTATATATATATACATTGTACATACAATAGAGCAATTAATTATCCGATGAAATGTACATTTAACTTTCACTTGTGTTTGACATCATGAAATTGAATTTGATCAGTTTCAGTATCAATTTGATCCCATAGCTAAATGTCAATGAATACATATTTCCTAAAATGATGTCATTTGTTTAAAAAAAAAAGGTATTTTGTTGATTTCAATAGTACATCAAAGACTATTACAGTACAGTCATACAATATAAAAGCAGATGTTGAGTTCACACCATTATCCTGATTATTGACTTTATATCACAAAAAATGCAAGCTACATATTCCATACGGTATTTTCTCTGTTTTCTCACACAATATTTGTTCATCTTGTTGAATTGCATTTGATGAGGGAGGTAGATCTAAATATACCTCTCACCTGAGCCAGCCTTTGAAATCACAACCCCTCCAACCATGTTCACCTTACCTAGAATTTATTTCTGCTGCAGTTTTACCTGGTTACTTAGCAACAGAATCAATTCAAGCTGATTATTCCCCATATGCACCAACCACATATTATTCCAATCAAGAAAGAATGAATCTGCTTTGAAGTATGCTATGGGGAGATGGGTATATAACATGTACAAGGCTTTTATTTACAATGTTAACTCTCTCATGTTCAGAATTATTGATAACATCAAATACTTAATCCAATGTACAGTGTCTCTCTTTGACAATGACCTCCCTTTAGTAAATTTCCTTTTACCAATGGTCATCCCACCACCAGAGGCCACTACCACATGACATATGTAGAGTGTACAGGTTCCATATTTCATAACGCCTGTGGAAAGAACAATCCCCTACTATGGACTCTTCATTTTTGATGGTTTCCTGCTGCTTCGTGTGACATTAAACCCTTCCATGTTCCACATGACCGGGAGTGGCCTTGCCTGCTAAACAGACCAATCTTCCTGTTGTTTCCACGCCACTCAAGTGCTGCGGAGCTGATACAGAGCTGGGTCTGCTTCCAGGAGACAACCAGTGGCCAAGATGACCAACAATTTTGCTAAATTACAGTTGCCCAAGCAATGGGACTTGCTTGGATCACTTTTGATGTCCCAGCCCACCTCATGCATAACACAGAGTATTGAAATAGCCCCAGATACCCTTTAAAACAGGGCAGCCCTAGTACGCTGTTACGAGTAATAACTTTACCTCAGTACAAAGTACAGAAAATAAGAAAATGCACAAATATTGGTATGTACAAATATGGAGATTAAAAAGGACACGCACTACGTAAGTACGGAAAATAAAAATGTCCTGTATGACAGTACGGAAAACCCCTTACACCCCCTCTTTACAATGACAAGGCATATACAATACTATACAAATGCTCCACACCATGTACACCACAGGGAACTGATATAGCCCTAGCTGCCCCCTTCCTCACACAGAGCTGTCTTTTTACTCAATTTCCCCCTTCCTCACACAGAGCTGTCTTTTTACTCAAATTGAGTATCAGCAGCAGACAAGGATCGATGTCATTGTTCATCAATACACACCAACCTCCAATAACAGAGGAACAGCTCTTGTCACAAAAGCTGTGTCAACACAGTCAGGCCACGCTCTCTTAATTAATGATGACACCATGCTTGGCTTTTTATTAGTCTCTTAAAATTTCCAGTTTGATGCATCCATATGTTAACTTTTCATAACTTATTTATCTTGTAATCTGTGTGTTTCCTGCCATAAGAAGTAAAAGAGAGGAACTAAATGAAACCACAACCACATTCAATGGGTCTTTTTTGCTTAATACATGCATACAAGTTACATGTCAAGCACAATCTCAACTGATCAACAGTTATGAATAAATAAATGTACACTGTAACAAATGATCATGACAACAGTATTTGTCATATGTTACTTAATGGTTGTTGTTGAGCTTTGCTGTAATACATTGTAACAACTGATCATGAAAATTGTACATGTATGTCCATTATTAGTTAATGGTTGTAGTTGAGTTTTGTTGTAATACATGGTAACAACTCACTGGCAACAATGTGTCAGTCATTACTTAATGGCTGTATGCACATCCTGGACACTCACTGCTATCACAAGATGCCACTTTTTACTATTTATTTGAATTTAGAGGCATTTTGCCTTCTTTTGAAAAAAAATATATACATACATATATATATATATTCTAGTTAGTCAAGCCAGCTGAAAGAGAACAGACACAAAAGACATGGATTTCAGATTGCCTTTTTTCACATTAGTTACATTTCTGCAAAAGAGAAGCTCTCTCTCTCTCTCTCTCTCTCTCTCTCTCCTCTCTCTCTCTCTCTCTCTCTCTCTCTCTCTCTCTCTCTCATCTCTCTCTCTCTCTCTCTCTCTCTCTCCTCTCTCTCTCTCTCTCTCTCTCTTCTCTCTCTCTCTCCCTCTCTCTCTCTCTCTCTCTCTCTCTCTCTCTCTCTCTCTCCTCTCTCTCTCTCTCACACACACACACACACACACACACACACACACACACACACACAGTAATGCCATATACAGCAGGTCCCACTGTATTGATTTCTAGACACTTCAAATAACAGCTGACTGTGTATTGAGAGACCGCTCCCTGCCGCAGAGACAAGTGGCCTGTCATGAGCAGCACAATAACCTTAAACAAAAGATCTCCAAGATGATTATGATTATGATTTTTTGGATTCTACTCACTGGTACCTCAAAATATTAAGTGGACTTGCCCTAAAAATAAAAAAATACTCAAGTCTGATCAGGTTAGATCAATAGCTCTGACACATTCCATACTATGGGTGACAGGTAATGGTCGGTGGTTCTGGCACTGCCTGCAAGTCATGACTTAAGACTATAGGCATGTTGGTACTTGAATGAAAGCTCTTTTTATGAGAATTTAAATATGCAATTGTCATTTTAAATTTAGGTAAATATACAGAAAAATTAGGCACTGGTATGAATGAATTAACATGTTCAATATTTCTTCATGCAGGGTTTTGCCCCAAAGCCCTATAGTCTGTATCTATAAATCAGACTTTAAAATTGGTCTTCTATCATAAGGAATAGGAACCTGGACACTTTTATGGTTTCAGTTTTTTGCTGTATCAGACAACAGTGTCAGAATTTCCAGGGAAAACCATGTTCATCCAAAACAAATGCTGAAATTGTGATAAATCCACAACCATGACAGCATAGACATATATTTGTACTGACCCCTCCCCCTCCATAAAGAAAGGACATTTACAGGCATATCTGGTACCATAACTTTTGATTACTTTGGGGAAAATGAAAAAATCTAAAACAACAAAAAAATTTCCTAGGGAGTCCTTAGATTTTGATGAATGGATATCAGTGTCAGATCTATACTAACACATGACAGACCTGACGGGTGCCAGTGTGCATCAGGAAAGAGAAGGGACAAAGCACTGTGTGACCTTTTTGTCACAGCACCTGTTCTGCTTTGTAACAATCACTGAAACTCAACGAACACAGTGATGACAAGAAGTGATCTGGATATATCGATCTCTTACCCTAATCATGAAATACACTGCATGTGCATGTTGACACTTTTATAAGAAATAAAAAAAAATCCCACAAAGTTATGGTCATTTGCATAAATTTGCACATTTCCTTGTAAGTCAAATTCTTAACTATTTCCATACCAGTCCCTGATTTTTTCTGCATATTTACCTAGATTAAGACGAAAATTGCATATTTGAATTCTTCGTGAAAATAGCTTTTGTTCAAGTACCAACATGCCTATAGTCTTAAGTCAGTGGTTCCAGGCAGTGCCAGAACCACTGACCAAGGCCTGTCACCACAGTATGGAATGAGTTTTGCATTTATGAGCAAAGGTATTTTCGTTGTGCCTCAGAGTGGAGCTGTTTCTGTTAGCATGCTTAGCATGTATCAAGGCTGTATTGTGGGCATTACATGGGAGGTTTACACTTGTATGGTGATGAGCAACAAAAAGATAATCACAGTCAGTCATGTAATGTGTGACACTTACCTGCTGTCACGCATCGTCAGGTCAGCCTCCCATCACGCATAGTCACAATCACAGCACAAGTAATTATCATTGTTGAGAGTTCTCCACTACCCCATGAGTTCTACCAATGTGTCGGTCTCTATCAAGGCAAAAGACACAGGACTGTAACATTTCACATTTAAGTTGACAGAACTGAGCTATAATCATGTTAATGGCAAAGTAACTTGTGTACCTGTCGATGATGCCAGAGACATACAGGTGGACACACTGACAGTTAGTGCTGCCACTGTCACCAGACAGTGACTGGGAGTCTGGGCACAGCCTCATTCTACACTAGGGGGGTCACATATCACTCTTGAAGCCATCTGCACTCTCAGCAATCAATTAACTCATTCCACCCTAATGATGCTTTTTCCTGGAAATATCTAAATGTCGTCTGCTGATTGTATTTTACTAATTTAGGGATTATTTTTCAACAGCTGTCTTTGGCGTGCTCTGGGCGCATTGCACCCAGCACATGCCAAGGAAAGCTGTTAACTTGGTTTCTTTTGGGGTGGAATGAGTTAAAGCTGAAGAAAAACACCTCGATCACTGTCTATTTCTGCTGTATTTAACATTTTGACATGTCAGCAATTACTGCTGGGACGATGCACTCTGTTCACCATACGATACATATCTTGATATTTGCTCCTCGATAAGATACATATCATGATACACATTTCAAGCTACTTGAATGTACTACCATATGTTACAAATTGCAATAACAGGTAAATATACCCTGTATTAGGTATAAACTAGTAAATAGCAGAATAATTCATCTTTTCATGCAGTGTTGTCATGATAGTGTCTTGAAATGTAATTTGGATAGGAAATTATACAAACACCATTTATCAGAAATTAAGCATTTTGAAGGAAAATGCATTGCACTTTTTCTCTTTTAAAAGTTATTCATGAAGAAAATTATGATACAATATCTATCTAAATATTCTCTTCACGATTCTCTTCACGATTCTTGAAGCTAAGTATCACGATACACAACTTTATCGATATATTGTCCCAGCCCTATTAGCAATATAATCTTATCCTGAGATTTTAGCATTAACACTTAAGAGAGTATTCATCATATATGGGTATCAATGATTGGCCAACTACAATACTCTCTTCATGACAAAAAGGTGACTGCAGACACTGTATCTACATGTCCTGCACGTTACAGTCAACCATTGAAACCAAACATGAATATTGCAGCACAAAGCACAATATGCCGGCACTAGACTTACATATGATGCATGTCAAGTATGTAATCATACTTTTTTTCCAATAGGCCAACTGTCAAAGCAGACCCAATGACATAAAATCTTGTTACTGATGATCAGCCTAATCCAGATTTTGATCTGGCCCACCACCCCCCTTTAAATAATGGGCTGATCCCATATGCTAATGAGTAATGCCTGTCCCTGGGGACAGATTGTAGGGGGAAATACCACAACCACTATTACTTAACCTTGATGAGTATTCCTGCCTATTCCCAACATCCTGCCCACAGTAATTGATTGCCATCAAACACACAGGAGATGGCTCACACCTTATAGTAATACTGGCATGTTTGTGCAAGTGAGTCAGTTTCCATGGTAACAGAATCAAGCCATGCCAAGAATAGATACAACTAGAAGGCACAGACAAGAGAACAGGACAGTGCAGATGGGCACTGTGTTGCTAGTCTCTGTCCAGTGCTGCAGGTCCTGTCAACATCCACACATTTTACACCCTGTATTCTTGACCAGTTTTAAATTCAATTTCATTATTGTCTGGGCTTTCCATTTGCCTGCAAACCAGATCAACTTCCAGGTTATCTCTACAACACTTGCAGAGCAGACATACCATGTAACTTGGTCTGCCTTGCAGGCGAGCTTTCAATAGGGACAGAACAAGTAGTTTATTTTGACTGAACATTTGAGTTTGTAAGATTTGCAATAATGTGACATTATTTTTGGCCACATTATTCACAACTTCATCACAGTTTCATTTATGGAATTTCTTTGCATCAAAAACATAAAAATAAAGAAAAATGCAAGACAGGCATTGAACAGACAGAACATTTTCCTATGAGTCTTTGTATAGAAAAAAATCTACACTGGTACCTGCTAGATCACTTCTGATTCATGAGAGATTGCATGGCTTCCTAAGATCTCTCAAAACACTGGACTGTACATGCACCCAAAGCGTCCAGACAAAAGCTGCTGACTAAGCAAAATTTTGGCATTGAAGGAGTGAAGGTAGCAAGAGGTGGTGGTCTTAAGTGACAGGCTGCTGAGGAGACAACCCAGCAGCAATTATATCCACTGACAACAAACTTGTAAAAATATCATGTACCCTATTCATTCTAATTAGCATTCCCGTACCACCCAGCAGTATTGGGTAGTACTACCACTCATGGGTGGCTGAAGTAAACAGGGTCCTGACTCTCAATGAAATTTTCAGCTACTTAGGGTTGAAGTGACCTTTTAAAGCCCTGTAAACATACAGTGCTCAGAGTAGGACATTCTTATCCCAGTCTATCAGGCTGTTGACCTTTTTCTTTCGCTTGTATTACCTACCTCATCATGTTCATGTGGTGATGACACAATGGACATCATCGGGAGCATGAAAATTTTCACATGTATGCGTCGTGAGAAATTTTGTCCGGCAGAGATTCCCAATGAGCATCCAGATTCTGAATTCACATACCTGACAGGGATTGTGTAGAATGTTTGCTGGGACTCCAACCCTCACATACCTGACAGGGTGTGTACATATGGCACTCCGACCCTCAGGTCTGACATGAATTGTGTAGAGTGTTTGCCAGAACTTCAACCCTCACATACCTGACATGGATTGTGTAGAGTATCTTCCTGGTACTCTGACCCTCATATATCTGGAATAGATTGTGTAGATTGTTTTCTGGGACTCTGACCCTCATGTCTAACATGGAAGTGTAGAGTGTTTCCTGGGAACCTGACTCTCATGTTTGACATGGATTGTGTAGTGTTTGCTGGGACCCTGACCCTCATGCCTGACATGGAAGTGTAGAGTGTTTGCTGGACCTCTGACCCTCATGCCTGACATGGAAGTGTAGAGTGTCTGCTGGGCCTCTGACCCTCATGCCTGGCATGAAAGTGAAGGGTGTTTGCTGGGACTCTGATTCTCATGCCTGACATGGAAGTGTAGAGTGTTTGCTGGGACGCTGACTCTCACGCCTGACATGGAAGTTTAGAGTGTTTGCTGGGACCCTGACCTTCACACCTGACATGAAAGAGTAGAGTGTTTGCTGGGACCCTGACTCTCATGCCTGACATGGAAGTTCTAGAGTGTTTGCTGGGACCCTGACCCTCATGCCTCACATGGAAGTGTAGAGTGTTTGCTGGGACCCTGACCCTCATGCCTGACATGGAAGTGTAGAGTGTTTGCAGGGACCCTGACCCTCATGCCTGACTTGGAAGTGTAGAGTGTTTGCTGGGACTCTGACCCTCATATTTGACATGGATTGTGTAGCTTGGGTTCTTTTCACCAAGATACGTTCTACCCAAAAACCTATCATTGTGGCTGTGTACGGTGGCAAACATGAGGATATCCACTTGAAGACTCATTTATATATTCATTTGGATGGTGAAACGTTTAATTTTTTGAACTCTTGCCACAACCATGATAATAGTCATTAATAATGAAAGTGTAGGTTTGTACATAGGCATTGACCGGACTGGATATGGAGCACAGACTCAGATCTGCTTTATTTGACAATTTTAAGTAACAAACAGTAGTATAAGTTTACATGAAAGGTACAACAAAAACAAAATAGTTATTCACGTGAATAAACCCAGAATATGTGAACCATACAAACTGGACCAGCAATGTCAGGAAGACCCCAGCTTAGGGTTTGAGAACCTGCTATTGCTGAAGCTACCCTGCAGGGGGGTCCTGGAAATTTACACCCGGCAATATGTAGAACAAAACATAAATGGGAGACAAAAGGCACAAAAAAATCTAACTGATACAATCTAAATAATCATTATCCAGTGGAATATAAACTAACATGTACTAGAGAGAAGATTACAATGATATTATTTTAGAGATGATTATTACGAACAAATATAAGTTTCCAATGGTGCAAACTTCAGAATATTTACTGAATAGGTATTGCTGTGCATACTTAAAAAAGCCTGCATACGAATGAGCACAGATTTTCTCCTTAACAATGGGGCGGGGGGGGGGGGGGTATCATTAAGCAGGATTGGCATATAGAAACGTACAGTAATATTAATATTTGTTGAGTCCTTTAACCCTTAAAGGGTCAGGTTAATTTTTGTACCAGTGAAAATAAAAGTAACAATTTTCATTGAACACAGTGCACAAGGAATAGTTTTCTTTGCAGCATACCAAAAGTATATATCATTGTGATACCTAGAGTGCCAAGTTTCATTATGTGCAATAAATTGCTAATAGTCACGTGACTGGTTGTCATGGCAACCACTTTAATCACTAAAAAATAGCAAAAAATCAATTAAAATCTGCTACATAAGAGAACAAAGTATCTCCTCATTTTATGTGAAGCACCCTTTTCTCAACATATGCATGGTATTTGGATAACTAGAGAAATAAACTTTTAGTAAACTTTGAAAATAAAACATAGATCATAGGACCTGTTTCCATAGCAACTGTTAACATATTGCTTGTACTTGGCTAAAAACCGTAAAAACTGCATTTTTACATAAGTCTGCAGAACCAGTAACAGGCAGTTACTTTGCATAACAAAAGTAGTCACCATAACTATTCATAGATTATGTTCCAGGTTAAATATTATGTAAAAAAATGACTGAAATAAAACAACACTGCAGTATTTTTATGGAAAATTTGTGGTTTTCCTCCATTTTAATATGTTGCCATGGAAACAAAGCATGGTTGGATCCACAATCATATGTGCCAGGCCTGATACTGATATGTAGTTTGCAAATGTGGATGACACCATGCATGTATACAGTGTACATGCAATAATAGTCATCAATTCCAGTGCAAAAGGCAAAGTAGGCCCTCCCTATTGGCTGCCTGTCACAGTCTTTGAGACTGACAACAATATTTATCATGTATCTGCAACCATGCTCCTCTTCCCCCCCCCCCAACCCCCGTGTAAATTCAGTGCATGCAGGGAAACAGTTTAGGTTTGAATGCAAGGTTCCATAACTGGGCCAAGGCAAAAGGTCTTGTTCATAAAGTTTATTGATAAACACAGGTTTGACAGGGAAACATACATGTATTATGGGATACTTGGGAACAGCAAGGGCATTGCGTGAGTCAGTGATTGAGTGAGTGATCGGCTGCAACGAGCCTGAATGACTGGGTATGGGACCCACCGTGGAACCACATGCTCCGTTGATACACCAGGATTCTGTGGGCTCCAGCCCCATTATAAACAAAATACTAAACATCCTCACACCCAACATCAACTTCACTGTCCCCCTCCTCTACATAATCCCTCCCTGCCCACTCCTGAATAAAGTTAATAGCCTCGGCACTTTTATATAATTGACGGACACCTGCAGCTGAACTGGTGCTAGATGCTGCCCTCTTCGTGACGTCACGCACCTCAAGGGAATCACCGGGGAATCCCTTAACGACAAGCAGGGACGCTAGAGGGAGTGGTATACATAAATAGATCCATGTGCTTCTTAGCAGAAACACAACAGCTGTCTGTGCACAGTTTAGTGATGATTTATGGGTTGTTTACACAAGTAAGGCTAAGCTAGTGTGAGCCCAGCATGAAATCACGTGATTACCGGTTGTTAACGACCAGTCTGACCGTTTAAGGGTTAAGGGAGTAACATTATTTTAGAGATGATAATTAGGAACAAACATAAGTTTCCAATGGTGCAAACTTCAGAATATTTACTGAATAGGTATTGCTGTGAATACTTAAAAAAGCCTGCATACGAACGAGCACAGATTTTCTCCTTAACAATGGGGGGGGGGGGGTCTCATTAAGCAGGATTGGGATATAAAAAGTACCGTAATATTAATATTTGTTGAGTTTTTTAAGGGAGTAACATAAGGAGGAATATTTCTATGTCTTGTGTCATAGGAATGTATTACGGGGATAGCTGTAAAAATATCAACAAAATACAACAGCAGTTTGTTTTCAGAGTACTTAAAGTAGAATTTAAGGGCTTTCAAGTGCAAAATATCATGGACTTTTAGAATATTTAATTGTTTGAATAAGGGCTCAAAATGAGCATAAAAGTTGGTGTTACATATTAAGCGGACTGCCTTTTTTTTTGTAGTCTGAAGATTCAGTCACAAGAGTGACCCCATGCTAAAACAGAATAATTCAGAAGTGGTCAGAAAGTGAGCTATATATCATCTCAAGTCCACCATGAGGGATAGAATTACCAAGTTTCTTTTGGATACCACCAATGCGGGACAGTTTGTTAGAAATTTTACGTTATGTGAAGAGTCCATGACAAAGTTTCGTGAATTTGTAATCCAAGGAAATTAAATTTGCTGGTCTTTTCCACAAAAATTTTATTGATATGAAGGTTAAAGTCCATATATGAATCTTACGTTGAGGAAAATGAAACACCATGTACTTAGTCTTAGATATACTGAGTGACAGTTTGTTGCTAACTTGTCATACACCCTGTTCAGCTCACTTTATATTTTCAGATGTATTATCAAAATTCGGCCTTGCAGAAATTTGGAAAGAGCACAGAGAATTCAGGATGGTAGTATCACTAGCATGTAAAATAAACTCAAAATCAGCTACAGCAGAGGGCATGTCATTTACATATATGACCAGGGAGGTGTATGAGAGGGAGAGGGCACTTGCGGCTGTCCTTTCAAGCTATGTGTGTCTCGGTGTTGTTACTTTACTTTCTGAGCACCCTGTGTTTATTTTGCCATCGAGAGCAAAAAGGGCCACACTGCGCATGCTCATTCTCCAAGCGGAACATGTGCGACCACGGTAAAAGGTAAACATTGGTGACCTAGATTCGCCCGGCACTGCACCAGCGGCACATGCAAAATCACAGTTCACACATAGGGAAATAAACAAAAGTGCTTGACAAATAAACAAATTTAGCGGCCAGAATCGGAAAAATTTAACACTCTGGTTACTTTTTCTTCGGCCAGTGCCACACATTAACTACTACTGTGCCTGACCATCATTACCAGATACATGTGCACCGGCTCAATAAGGAGCCTTTGCTGATTATTTACAGTGATGTTTGCATGTTTATTTCATTAATACCTAGCAAATCCTAAAATTGGTGGAGTTTGCACGTTAAATAGACAATTTCGCGTACTTCATCAAGACAAACCAAAAGTGCCAATCCAAAGACCAAACTTCGTACTTTGCAACTATACAACTAGTTTCCATGCCTAAATCGCCCTCAGCTAGTTTTTAGAATGAAAAGTCGGCTACTTTCAACAGTTTTGTCGCATTTTTGTGGATTTTGTTTACCCGCGACAAACAAACACAAACAAATCGTAGCGCCCAAACTGAATCGTCATTTTCTACACAACAGCGTTCATCGAATCACCGCAAAATTACACAAAAGAAAGTTAATACATATCTGTGTATGACGCAGATCAAGAATACTGATAAGTTATGTTCAATAAAGGTGAAATCCGTGTATAAAATTTGTTTACAACGTGCTGCACAATTTGAACTTGAACCAAAATGGCGCTGTTCACACGTCTTCTCCTCAGATACCGTCCTTCCAGCTGGGCAAGCTGCCGAGACCGCGAGCCTTTGGGTGAGCAGATTAACTCTTTCATGTCTACTCGCCTGGAACCTTTGAAGTGGGCAAGTGCCCTCTCCCTCTCATACACCTCCCTGATATGACAAACAAAAGAGGGCCCAAAATTGACCCTTGAGGCACAACAGTGGAAATAGACAGAATTTTAGAGCAAAAATTGTCATAGAGAACATATTGGGATCTATTTGAGAGGTAGCTGCTAAACCAATTTAGAGGTGTACCAGTGATGCCTTAATATTTCAATTTTTGAAAAAGGATGTCCTGGTCTAACGTATCAAATGCCTTAGATAAGTCAAGGAAAAAAAATATTGGTTGCCATATAAAAAAACGAAAAATATGGCACTTTGGTTGTCTGAATGCATAGGGATTTGTAGTGACAAGTATCCCACCATTTCATGTATTCAAGTGGTGAGAAAATATTTTTGACTTTAATTTTTGATGATTAAAAAATTGCAAACCTGGCTGGATTTAACCCTGCATGAATGGAAATAATTTTTTGTGTGTGTGGTTTTTTTTTTTTGGTTTTTTTTTGTTTTTGTTTTTTTTTTGAGATGTATAATTTTGATCCTACTTTTTGACCCAGTGTAGAATTTTTATCCAATCCTTTTTGGCGAAAAAACACATGCTTGTGGGACTTAGGAATCAATGCATCCAGGGGGTCTACTTATCCTTTCCCAAAAATGTCGAAAGGAATGAGATTACATTTTGCTATTAATATTAATGAAATTCACCCAACTCCAAACAATCCCAACTGCTGGCCATATTGAACTACTCCTTGAGATGAACTCTGCTGAAGTAATGATGTTTTGGTAGCGTTTTTATTCACACTTTGTCTTGGGTTGTGTAACTTAATTTAAGGGCAAACAGGCGCACTGCAGACTGCAGTCTGACATTGACAAGTGAGCACATCCATGGACTGTGATTTATCTAACTAAAACACAAAGCAAAAGGTTCGCAACCTTGTGTGATGTGTGTTTGGACTCTCCAAACTTCGCGGCCAGTGCAAAGATAAACAGATAAGAGTAAAAGAGCTGGAGTGACCTGAGTGACACAACATAAACAGGTGTTCTACCAAGAAGAAGACTCAGTCAAGTCACGGGACATAGTCTTCGGGACTCAGGTGCATTGTGGCGAGCAGATGAAGCAAATTTTGTGCAGTAAGGTTTGCATTACCTTTAAAATATAATGATTACTTACCAAGCTCCAATATGTGACATAACTGCTACATGTACAGTGCAACCTTGTTCGGAGAATAGAATCAAAACACAACGAAACTGTTTCTCGGCCATCTGGCATGTCTGCCGCAGAGTTTTGAAACCATGCAGAGTTTTATACCTCACACACAAAAGAACTCTCACGAAACAAGTCAAACAGCGCGCCTGGCAAATAGTAAAATTCGTACGAGAGTCCGACGACCACTCACTTGCGGTTTCAACCGTTCTCTGGTGACATTTTAGTTAACTTGTCTGTTACTTGTGCTTGTGAGCTATTATTCTGAGTTAACGGCTATCGAATAGCTCTGTAAATCTGCCAGTTAATGTTATCTCAATTCATGGGATATTCAACATGTAATTTAAATGTCATTTTATTTCAGGCGCACATACTGAGCTTGAGGATAGGCATGGAGGGCTGTTCCTGCATGGGATAGGCACATGTAAAAACCGTTGAGCAAAAACCATAAGTGCAAGAGAGGAAAATAAAGTTAATGTTCAAGTTTTATCACAATCACACGCTGTAAAATTCGTGTGCGAATTCGATGATTACGAACTTTATTTCGTCCTTGTTCTGGTTATTTTTAACATAAAAAGGTCACACTTCGTAATTCTATAAGACAACTAATAGTAATGACCTGCATGTTGATATTTCAGGACGAATATCACAAGTAGGCCTTATTTTAAAAAAAATATATTTGTTTGTTTCTTACTTTCTTTCTTTCTTTCTTTCTTTCTTTCTTTCTTTCTTTCTTTCTTTCTTTCTTTCTTTCCTTCCTTCCTTCCTTCCTTATTGATTGATTGATTGATCGATTTGTTTGTTTATTCATTCATTCATTCATTCATTCATTCATTCATTCATTCTTTCGGGATTGACTTGGCCACTGCACACTGTGCTAGTTCCAGGTTCAGTTCATTACCCTACCTTGACCCCGGCCGATGTATAGGACCATAATGTATAAACATGTCATGTTCATCAAGATATTGGTGATTTAATTGTCTTTCAAAAATGATACAAATACTATCAAAGAACTCATATGACCACATCACACAAGCAAACATAAACGTCGAAAAGACCACTTTGCCCTCTGAGAACTCATTTCGATGATGTAATTTCTAAGTTCATTGAGCTACTTCTCAGATTTAAAATGATTTATGTCACCGACAGGCAAGGACATGCCTTTAATATTTCGTCTTGAGTTTCATACAAATACAGGTTAAAAATTTTAAAATGGCCGATTGGCAAGTGACAAGAATATGGGGGAATTGCACCTGTTTTACAAGTCGTGGTAAAGCGTGGTCGATTACTTTCTTGCCTTGTCTGGACACTTTCACAATATCAAAAACTTTTGTATTGGTTTTGAATCGGATCACTGTATTAATGAAACGAAACAAAAGACCACACACGTGTATAGACGTATAAACAGGCCCGTATCTATGTGCTCACTTACAAATGGAATAAAAGCAGGCCACAAGCTTACGGGGAAAGACGGTCTTCAGACACTGCTTGTGACATACTATATGAATTTATCCATACACTCGAATTAGGTCATTCGATGGGTGATGCATGTGATAGTTTTCACGAATATTTAATATAATGGCATTGACACCTCATTTGAAAAACAAAAATTCAACAGGTCCAAAAAATGTCCAAGCAATCCATGACGAGTCAAAAGACAAGCTAATACCTTTCCAAAAACACATGACCTAGCGGATCAGCATAATTGGATTGAGTTATCTAACTTACAAAAAGAATACAAACGTGTGATCCAAAGCAAAAATGAATACAAACGTGTGCTCCAAAGCTCACATAGAAAATATCTCTACACTGTTAGATGTTGTTTCGAAAATCTTATATTATCAGTTGATCCTGTCGAATTTTGGCATTTTCTAAAACAAGAGTTAAAGTGTACCCAATCCTGCGCAGCAAGTTGTGAAGTCGTGTATGGTCATTTCAAAAACAACCAGGTACTGCCTGACGAGGACCTTTTGCACACTGAGTTTCTTTCAACGTGGTCTTGGTGGAGAATATTTGGAAGTTATCAAAAATATGTTCGCAAAAGCCAAGTCAAGAGACAAATGGCAGGGTGTCCTGAGTGAAACACTTGGTAGTGAGTGTGGTGTACCTCAAGGTAGAGTAATAAGCCCAAAATTATTCACAGAATTTCTACCTGGCCTGGATCAACATTTAGAAACAAATTTGGTATTTTATTAGGCGATTTGCTTTTTTTATTACCTATTGAATGCAGACGATTTGGTGTTGTTCTCAGAGACACTACAGGGCTACAGAAACTGCAGTGATTGTCTTTCTGCATGCTGCAAAAACTGCACCTTATTATAAATTTGTCAAAAACAAATTTATGACTTTTAACAAACGAAATTGTCTTATCTGATAGTGGACTTTTCAGAAATTTCTAAACCTCTTATATGCATTGGCCTTGTTTTAGACCGTACTAAACGACGGCCTTTCAGCAGTACACTAACTCACCTTGCCGAACAAGCCAAACGAGCGATATTCAAAAGCTCTCAGCTATCCCACAGTGCCAAGGGAAAGCCGCCTCCTGTTGGTTCTCTTAAAATATTCGACTTTCAAATTCTTCCTATTCTAGAGTATGGTTGTGAAATCTGGACAGGAACTAAGCAAATTGCTATTTTTGAAAAAATTCAATTGAGACAGCTACAATACATGCTTGGCGTTCGTGTACAAACGCTCATTCTTGGTATATACGTAGATGCTGGGCGTCTCCCTCTACTTTTACGTCAAAAAGTTGGGATGATTAAATACTGGTTTCACATTTTAGGATTTCCGATAATAACATGGTTGAGTATGCATATAATACATCACCGGATCTTTAAAAATTTGGACCAAACAATTGGTGGAGTATCGTATCTGAGATATCGTCAAGTGTGGGGATATCTGCACACCGGGAAAATTAACTTGTATCGAACGACACGCTGTTTCTTTAAAAAAAAAAAATAAAAAAATGACTGACAAGCTATACGGGCAGTATGTCGAGGTCTTAAATATCAAACTTGTCTCCCTGTGCCCTGAATCAAAGTTACAAACATACAAAGCATTCAAATCAGAATTGTACATTGAACCATATATCCTCAGTCTTCAAGCATAACATATATTCAGGTTATAGCAAGATTCCGACCAGGTTCTAAGAATCGAAACCGGTCGATACACTCGACCTGTTACCTCGGTTGACGAAAGAGTTTGCCTAAACTGCAA
The DNA here is from genome assembly GCA_964020975.1 of Hermodice carunculata. Lineage (NCBI taxonomy): Eukaryota > Metazoa > Annelida > Polychaeta > Eunicida > Amphinomidae > Hermodice > Hermodice carunculata. The sequence goes on along the minus strand of OZ026626.1, from coordinate 10,811,480 downwards.
AATGGCATGTTTAAGGATGAACGACATTTTCTATAAAAGTGCACAAACCGTGAACTTGAAAGACATATATATTTAATGTAGTCAGGAATCAGATTTATGAATATGATGTCTTGACAGATGAAAGGAAGAAAAATTTGTTGCACTGTAAAAACAGTAAATCAAATAATGTTTTACTTGCCCTGGGGCAATATCTCCACAAGTGTTTAGGCAAATCAAATTCCCCATGAGTCCAACGAGACTACCTTTACGTCACTAAATTTTACTACTATTACAACTACTGTCCTAGTAGGAATGCGCTATTACTTAGATAATCTAAAAATTCCACAAATAAATTTATTAATATGCACTGTTCAGAATATTAACATTTGATGAACCAACAATAACTGACTGTATTGGTATCAGTCTGACAAGTACATCTAAGTGAAGCTGGGTCCGCGATACAAACAAAGCACAATACAGCTCACCCACAAAACAATGTAACCACGATACAAACAAAGCACAATACAGCTCACCCACAGAACAATGTATACACGATACAAACAAAGCACAATACAGCTCACCCACAGAACACTATAACCACGATACAAACAAAGCACAATACAGCTCACCCACAGAACAATGTAACTACGATACAAACAAAGCACAATACAGCTCACCCACAGAACAATGTAACCACGATACAAACCAAACGAATGTTACTAGTGTATTAAAAGTGATTTCTAGTTTGTTCCAGATAGACACATTTTGTGGATTACAAATATTCTACCTTTAAATTCTAACCATCTCAAGTTAATATCTACACTAAAAAATTTGAGTTACTGAGATTGTATCGTGGCCACTTTTAAGGTTCTCCTTTGTTGTTGTGTGCTCTTGTTGGACTTCGCCTGAAAATCTCCGGTAGTCAAACCATGGACAATATCTGCTTTTTCTATCTTAACTTTCGAGCAAAGCCTCAAAAATATAATGGGTAGTCTATGGTTCAATGCCCTAAACTTACACCATGTGTGCATGCACCCGCACATATATGTATATATATGTGTATATATATAATGGTTTATTCAGTATCCAAGGCCTCCGGCCCATAGTACAATAATTCAGAGATTACAGCAATATGCAAATTTACTCTGAGGGTGACAAAAATTTATCCCTTTTTTTAAATGCTTCACAAATATATTCAGCGAAATAACACTGTTCCCGTGCATTGGTTGATCTCATAAGTCTGATGAAACTATCTTGACATTTAGTAGTTATATAAACTGGTAATAAAGAACTCCTCATTTGTTCATATAATTTACATTCAGTTACAAAATGAAACTCATTTTCTATACAAGATTTACCTTCATTAATTAAACACCATTTACAAAGTCTATCACTTCTGTCTAAACCTTCTCTCCTGCCCTGTTCGATATTAAGACAATGTGATGAACAACGTAATCTTGTTAAGGCCATTCTATGTGGTCTATAGTATACATTTGTCAAATATTTTTCAACATCCAACATACTTTTAAATAATGCATATGTGTCTAACTTACTCGAATCATTAATACGTATTCTCCATTCCTGTTCACAACAGTCTTTTATCCTTTGCTTAAATTGACTCAAAAATAATACTACATCTGCGACACCATGCTCGAACCATACAATTCCAAAACCATATCTAAAAAGTAATTTCTTAATTTCAGAACACCAGGTGTTTCTCCCAGCTTCTGTCAATTTCCGTAACATATTATAACAATTTTTAGGGAGACGATCATCATCCATATATTGCAGTTTTAACCAGTATTTAATGCACCGGGTCATATATAAGACAGATAGTAGATATCTGCCACATTCACCTAAAACAGCATCATTTGATGTATTAGACCCAACCATCAACAGTTTCTTACAAAATTTAATTTGAACACTCTCTATTTGAGGTGATAACTTAAAACCCCATATTTCACTACCATAAAGCAAGACTGGTGTGATCATTTTATCAAATATTTTTAATGCTACCTCCACTGATGCAAAATTAAAACCTCTAGCTTTCTGAAACATAAAAATAGATTTCTTAGCTTGATCTGCAATAGTTTTGGTTGCTTTGGTCCACACTAACTTAGGAGTAAATATCAAACCTAAATATTTGTAATAGGACACTACTTCCAATGGAACACCATTGTAGGTCCACCTCTCTGCTGTCTTTAATGGACCTCCATTTCTAAATACAATGATCTTTGATTTATCTAAATTTACTTTCATACCCCATTTATCACAAAATTTGGATAATTGATTAATCTGTTCTTGTAATCTCCTGACCGTATCTGATACACAGGATATGTCATCAGCATATAACAAAATACACACATTTGGAAATTCATTATTTATAAATATACCTTGACAACCATTGTCTTTGAATTGTTCTATTAGACTATTAATAAACATTACAAAGAGAAAAGGACTAACTTGACAACCTTGCCTGGTGCCAATATTACAATCAAATTCGTCTGACAGACCAAACTTAGACCGTACACATGCTTTTAACTTGTGATACATGTTATATAAAATCCAATAAATTTTTCCATGCATCCCTTCCTTAAGCAATTTAAAAAACAAGTTATTATGGTCAACGTTGTCAAAAGCCTTTGAAAAATCAACATAAAAGACATAACACCTCCCTTTCTTTCTGGATAAATATTTCGATATCAATGCCATTAAGTTGAATATATTGTCTATTGTTGAGTATCCCTTTTTAAATCCTGCTTGCTCCTCATAAAGTTTCCCTGTGGACTTAGCCCATGTAACCATTCTTGTATTTAAAATTTTTCATAAAAAGCTTACTTATAACATTCAACAGAGATATTCCACGATAATTATTGGTATCATTTACATTGCCTTTTTTAAACAAAGGACATATGATTGCTGAACACCAAGCTTTTGGATATGCTCCTATCTCAAAAATCCTATTATATAAACTATGCAGCTTAGGCATCAACACCGCTTTACCGTTTTTAAAAAACTCTGCAGGAATACCATCAAGACCAGGAGCTTTCTTATTTGGCATGCTGCTGATTGCTTCATCAATCTCTTTTACAGATATAGATTGATTCATTACATTATTATCATTTTCATTTTCACAATCAGTACATTTATCATCATGTTCATTTACAACATTAGCAATTTCTGTATTACTAGTGTCTTCGTCTATGTACAATAATGAAGAGAAATAATCCCTCCATTCCTCTGGTTGTATATTTCCCGTACCAGTGGATCCACCTTTTCGTTTGATCTCTTTCCAAAATACATTTGGATCTGTAATTGTTGACAGTTTTTGAAAATGATTATTATGATACAGATTCCTTTTCTTTTCAAACTGGCTCTTAAACTCTTTTTTGGCATCTTTATAAAACTTTAAATCATCTTCACTCCCAGTATTTCTAAATCTATCCAGACACCTATACTTATTTAGCTTACACTGTTCTAGCTCTTCATCCCAAAATGGCACATCTTTCTTCTTTTCACCACTCCTTGCCCTCTTTGAACTTTTCATAGTCTCGGCTGCTTGCTGTATAGCATTTACCAATATTTCACCAGCATTATCTGTATTACCACGCTCTACTTGTTCATCAAATTCATCTAACATCCTTCTACAGTTTTCACCATTTAACTCTCTTAGAAAATCATACTTATTCTCATCTGTCCACAAATACCTGACCCAATATATATATACATACATACATACTTTAAATTTGTTTAAGGTTTTATGTTAGTTCCCTGAAATGCTGCCTGGATGTTCGCCGTAAGGCGTGCAATACAGGTGTAGGCAGCGGTCTGTGGCAAAATTGGATATTCCCCTCTAAGCTGTATGCAAAATCTGGTTCCTTATTCTATAATGGTGACAAGTCCTTATTATATGACTCGTATTTGTGAGATGTGGAAATGTCATTCAAAATAACTCGACTTGTTAGCTCCTTAAAACAAAGTTTGCATGCATGTGATACAGATTCGCAAGAACTTTGGAGTAATTCAGAGTAGGAGAGTATGTATTTTTCCGTCCTTCACATTCAAAAAAATTGACGACAAGCTTCGCAAACAGTGGAAAAAAGAAATATTTAGTTACTGTGATAGGGAATCCAAATTAAGACCATATGTCCAGTTTAAAAAGAATTGTAACTCGTCTAATTAAATTTCTTTGTTTTTGGTGCTCGTGATTGCTGTTTGTGTATATTTGTTTATTGTCTCTTGCATTTATGTCCTATGCTGACAAATTACCACGTTTACGTTTATATTGTTGAGCAATCTAATAAAGCTTCATTTTACGCATTAAATGATTGATAGATTGATATTCATGTATACCCACACGTATGCATGAATTAGTACACACGCACACACATATGTTTGCATGCATTATGTTTTACATACCAACTGCACCTAATCCCCATTCTTTCCAAGGTGTTTACATTTCCCCAAAATGTCCCAATATACTTGCACTTGAATTTGTAGATGACTTTGTAGACTTTAGTGATACAGTAGGTGGACTTCAGAGACATCTACTTGTATTGGAAGAATTTTGTGAAAATTGGGTAATGAAGGTAAATATTCAAAAAACAAAAGGAGTCCTTTGTAGAAATGGTGGAACTCTCCGTAAAAATGAAATGAAATATTTTAGAAATGAGCTTTTGCTAACACAATCTTATTACAAATATTTAGGTATCAGGTTTTCCAGCAGATTGGGGTGGTCAGCAGCAATAAAAAATTTGGCAGTAAAAGCACAGAAAGTAATTTGTATGCTGAGACGTTTTGAAATTAAATGTGGAAAACTTTCTCATGGTATAGCATTTCATATTTTTGATAACATGATAATACCAATTTTGCTCTATGGATCCGAAGTATGGGGGACAAGTTATTGTGAAAATATTGAGAAAGTACATATTAAATTTTGCAAATTTTTTGGGAAGTTCCTTCATCAGCTAGTAATGTAGCTGTTCTAGGTGAGTGTGGAAGATATCCTTTGTCTATATTTTATATGAAACACAGTATTAAGTAAATTGTTATTGATGAATCCTAACAGATAACCAAAACAGTGCTATGAAATGCTTGTTAAATTAGATGAAGCCGGCAGAAAAACATGGGCTAAAAATGTGAAATATTTATTACATAGATTAGGTTTTGGAAATTGGAAATGTTGATTTATTTTTGAGTGGAAGTTTACAACGATTGAAAGATGTAGCATTGCAATTATAGCACACTGATCCAGAGAAAAATAGTAAATTAACATATTATATACAGTTTAAAACTTTATTAAATTTCGAAAGATACATTACTGAATTAAAAGAATGGATATTAAGAAATGCTTTATCACGTTTTAGAATCTCATGCCACTCATTAAATGTTGAAGTTGGAAGAAGAATTAATATTGACAAGGAGTATAGATAATGTAGATACTGCTTGTCAAAAGATTTATCTTATGTTGAAAATGAAATTCATTTCTTTTGTGTTTGTAAAAAATATACACACATAAGATTTAAATATTTACCAGAGCTGGTCATCCAGATATTTATCATTTCAGCAGGTTAATGTGTACTGAAAACTATGAAACAATTGTAAGATTATATCTATTTATTAGGGCAGGATTTTACAGAGTTACAAGATGATTAATTTGGAAGTACCGGTATGCATTTGTATTATCTAAGTGAATTAATTTTGCTTGTTTTTGTATATCTGTTTTCACTAACAAAATTCAAATTGACATTTGTATTATAGGCCGGAGGCCTTAAAATACGCAAAAATAAAAAAGAATGGTTCAATGGAGCTGGAACGCATGAATGCCATAATCAACACGGCCCAGTTTATTGTAATTTATCAGTACAAGTACTATATTCGGAGTTGTCCCAGATCGGGGACTGTATATATGTATGTCGACCAGCATCAAAGGAGCACCGATAATATATTATGTTTTGTGACCATGGAACGGTCGGGTCTCGAACCAGCCCCCTTCGGCACCAATCACCTGGCCTAAAATGGGAAACGGACATTCCAACTGCATATATATATATATATATATATATATATATATATATATATATATATATATATATATATATATATATATATATATATATATATATATATATATATATATATATATATATATATATATATATATATATATATCAAAAAGGGAGATGCACATCAACCAGGGAGCTACAGGGGAATTGCCCTATCAAGCTATTTTTGTAAATTATTCTGTAGTGTTTTACACAGTAGACTATCCATTTTCTTTGAAAATAACAATGTGATTCCATTCAATCAGATCGGATTTAAGAAAAAGAGCCGAACGGCTGATCACATATTACCATTAAAAGCTATAATTGATCAACATATTCAGTCATCCTCTAAGAAATACATTTATACATGTACATATGCTTTGTCCACTTCCAAAGGGCCTTTGATTCAGTATGCATGGCGACAGGCAATTACTTACAAACTTCTCCTGAATGATGTTGGTGGAAATATACTAAGAGTTATACAAAGTATGGGTTTAGATGTTAAATACAGTGCGCAAACAAAATACGGGTATACTGATTCCATTTCTTCGAATAACGGTATCAGGGCTGCGTTCTCAGTCCTCTGCTAGTTAACCTATATACAGCTGATTTACCTGGCATATTTGATCATTCGTGTGATTCCGTAGAATTATTTAATAATTCATTAAGCTGTCACGAACGTTTGAACTTGAATTTCATTTACAAAAAGAAATTACCTGTAAAGAAACGAAAACATTTCAGTAAATTAAGAGTTAATATGCACATGCTGGCTGTTGAAACTGGAAGGTGCACACCTCACAAAACACCTTTGGAACAACGCGTATGTAAGTCATGCATGTCCGGCAACATTGAAGATGAAATTCATTAGATGGCACACTGTATTTTTTTTTTTAAATAAAAAAGGGGAAAACTCTACTCTGATTTATCTCATTCACCCAATTTTGTATATCGAATTTATCAAATGATGCGGAGAAATTTAACTTCCTTATGACGATGGGCGGCGGAAATACTAACGTTTTCCCATTGGTGATAACATTGGTAAATGAGGTATGCGAATGTACATCTAATAAGCTTGGCTTGTAATTTGTGACACTGGAGTGCGCCAGAGCGTGTATATATATATATATATATATATATATATATATATATATATATATATATATATATATGTATGTATGTATGTATGTATGTATGTATGTATGTATGTATGTATGTATGTATGTATGTATGTATGTATGTGTGCAGGTTTGCTGTACAAGTACCGGTACCATCATTTGTCATGTATGTTTTTTCAGTCTGTGATTTATTTGTATGTCTCTTTATTATGTATTTTGACAACATAACAATAATATGATTTTGGAGGGCGTTACACTTTTCACTGGCCAGACATCAATAATTTACAGCCCTTCACTGTCATTAGAACCGTCGTTTCGCTCGGGAGCTAATGACAGTGTCGGACTGCTAATCATTAATGTCGGGCCGGTGAAAAAAGGTGCAACACCCGACAAAAACCTGTTATTTCTATTATAACTACTTCTAACAGTGCAATGAAAACTATACAGACAAGTGAAAATGCCGCGGGTTCATGCTTTTGTGTGAACGTCAAATGTAGCGGTTCGCTAATGCATTAACACATGGGTCGAACGGGTAGTGCCCATGTTACGGGGTTTTACCGTGTGAGCAAGATCGAACTAATCTACCACGAAGGTACCATGAAGTTGGGTTTTTGTCTCATTATTGAAAATCCTGAAAAATCTCTAAGTCCAGCCGTTAGAAAAATATCGTTAAAAATTAATTAAAAATCACCCGTTGGTCCGATTTCAATGAAATAAAGTTTGTTTTCTCTCTTTTTGAGAGCTCTTTCATTTCACATAAGTTCAAAGTGGGTTGCAACATTAGAAAAAATCTCTCTGTGGTACCTACTACCAGAGAACATCCTACTTACTAAGTAGTAGCATGGACCTATTATCGGAAGGACTGAGCACGGCGTATTTCAGTAGCGCAAAACCCATTAAGCTCACTTATACGAATAAACAGTGTCTTTGATCCGCCTTTGTTTTACGCTGATTGCCGCAACGCGATAAGCGATAAGCGGGGCCCTTTGTTCCGCGGCTCTGGTACCGCCTGAGCGGGTGGCAGTCACACTTGGGCAGGCACATTCAGCTTGGCAACCCGTGGCGTCATTTGACCGGAACTTAAACGCTTGGATGCGCAATGATATAAGGGGCCTTTCGTACTGAGCATTCGAATGCGCAAGCGGCCTTGCCGTTCCCCTTCCGCAAAGACGAGCAAAATGGTGTTTGAATTTTTGTTCTGCGATGGTTAGTAGGGATTTTATGAAGGGATTGCCGTCTCTATGGGACTCCTTCACTGTTCATCAGTTAAGACAAACCTTATAAGATTCAGACGCTTTTTACAATAAATGCCGGTCGAATGCAGAACTTTAAACCTACATAATACGATTGTATACAAGCAAAGGTTGATTTTGGTGCAGTTCAAATTTACCGCCAGTACCGGCGTATCTTAGAATTTTGCGATCAAAAAGTGGTCAAATTGTTGATTTCTGGGCCCAGTATCCAATATGGCGCCTGTAGATGCCAGTAACATGCATAATATCCCCATGCCATAGAGTCATGGGTATTTTCATTCCGTATGAACCTACTGTGGTGTACTTAAACGTTTGAAATGCAAAAAATATGAAATGAAATAAAAATAATAATAATAATACAGTGGACCCTGTCTTGAGAGACCACTCCCATGAAAGCCCACCTGCCTTGAAAGACCACTAGTCAAGATATTTAGTAAATTTCATGTTATTCATGGTACTCAGCAAGTACAATAAATTTCGGACACAAAATCTGTGGTGTTGAACGCCATTGCCGATGTTATTCTAAAACAGCTGATTAGAGGAAACGGAAGTACCGGAAGTACTACGGAGACTACCGAAGTGTACCTTCGGGTCACCGTTTAACGCTCGGGAGACCAGCGGCCGCGAATACACAATTGACGCCTGCGAGTTTTATTGCCGCCTACCCGCTGTGGCGGTAACAAAGCTCTGGCGTTTGAAGTGCCGCTGGTGCTCAGTCCTTCCGATAATAGGTCCATGGTAGTAGTAATACCTCATATTAGGTTCATGTCAATACAGTCATCATATATTTATTCTTTAATTATGGCCTTTCAAAAGATGTACTTTACACATGTTCATGCGGATATTTTTTCACTTTTGAAGTTTTGGGGTCCATATAAGCGGACATTGGATCGACTTAAAATAAATATTGGCTACATATTTTCAAAATAACACTAACATTCGTCATAATATCTGTCTGTCAGTTGTGGGTTGTGACTGGAACGGACATGGAGAACAGAAAGCTCGATTTATTGGTTATCTGTTGCTGATGACGTGGATGTGTTGTCTGGCATCTAGACTCTGTATGTTTGCTGCCATGGCCTAATTAGCTTATTAATATCTTTGTAAAATATCTGTTGCCTTTCACTTGACCTGGTGCAAGAGAGCCAGACGGGCCAAAGGCAAAGAGAACAGTTATGGCAAAAAACTGAAATCGAATGAAACGCCACCTAGTGCCAGCGTATGACTCATTGTAAGTGTGGCGCGCTTTCGGTTCTGTTTCCTGAACGCATATCGCCATTTTCCAACGTGCTTGAATTATTTTTGCCGGCAGTGAAAAGTAATCGTACTTGGATTTTCATCCAAACATACTCCCGGAATGGCAGATAACGATGATTGGGGAGCAGAAGTGGACAAGCAGGAAGCAGAGGGAGCAAAATTGACAACAGAGGTGGGTCAGATCAGTTGAAATGTTACCAAATCACTGACTTTGGGTTACTTTGTAATTCAAAAGTGGTTGGACTTGGTCTTTGATAAAACTAATATTGCTGAATCAAAATTTCCACCACCAGTTTTATCCAGTTCCATTGTGTAAGAGGACGGGCTAGCCTTAATGACAAAACAGACGTGTAGCCTAGGATGGAAATTGCTCTTTTGTTGTTCATTCAGAAGTTTACCCATATCAGATCTTCATGGGGAACACGGATGTATCACCCGCCCCCTCCCCCCCCCCCCCCCAAAAAAAAATCCTGGTTGACCAAGGCAAAAGTGACCCTGTTTACTGGATGATGAGCTAATACTGAGCGCCATAGTTACAGCATCACTAAATCTGATGATGCAATTACACTAAGACTGTCCAAGTGTAAATTCTGGTAAAGCAAGGATTGATAAATACTCAGCGAATCATCCTGTTAAATGTACAACAATGTCAATGATAATGCAGAGGGCTAGTCTGAGTATGCAATCCTCCTCGGTCTGATTGCTTTTTATTGAAGAGTGGCTTATACTAGGAATGATTTTCCTACCCAACTATGCATAACTAATATATGAATGGCAAGCAACACTGTAATAAGTAAGTAGTTATTTTTTTCCGTGCCGATTAAGAACCTGCGCCGTTTGAGAATAATCTTCAATCGGCGCAGCACCAACTAGGAATTCCCAAGCGGCGCGTCCAAGTGAGAATCAGCACAGGAAGAGGTGGTGAGGTTCACACGAGATAGTATATCCTTGGCAGTGAAAGACATGCCGACTAATTTTTCTTGTCTGTAGCTTAGATATGACTGTCAGGGCATTAAAACATTTTTGAATTGCCAAAATAGCCTAGATTTTTTTCCAAAATACCTAGTAATACATGGATATTCTCAATTGGCCCAGACTCCAGGACCGAGTGAGAGCAAAACATGTAAAATACCGACTTGAAATGGCCATTCAGATTTATTTTTGTCAATATTTTAGGTTTCTTAGATATTCTCATGTGGGCCAGGATCAAGTGAGGATTTTTATATATTCTTTTTAGTTTTTTTGTCGGAGATATTCCCAATTGCTCTTGACCCAAATGAGAATTTTATTTCTTACTTAGGTTAGACGTGTACTAATAGTCATGTGCACATGTGCATGTATGATACGGTAAAGTCGGTATTTCACAAGCCAAGGATATATCCTGTCTCGTGTGAACCTCGCCGCCTCTTCGTGTGCTGATTCTCACTTGGGCGCGCTGCTTGGGAATTCCTAAATGGCGCTGCGCCGACTGAGGATTATTTTCAAACGGCGCAGGTTCTCAATCGGCACGGGACAATTTTATTGACAAAAAGAGGTCAATATTGACCTATATGGCACATACAAAATACAACAATCATTTTAATATATATATACAACACGATATTAGTGAGTGGAGCGAACACCATAGATAACAGCTGTGTTAAATAAAAATGAAATGAACATTTTTAATCTGACACATTCAATCCCATACGCACAGTACCCTATGGAGTTGAAAATCCATGAGAATTTTATTTCTTACTTAGGTTAGACGTGTACTAATAGTCATGTGCACATGTGCATGTATGATACGGTAAAGTCAGTATTTCACAAGCCAAGGATATATCCTGTCTCGTGTGAACCTCGCCGCCTCTTCGTGTGCTGATTCTCACTTGGGCGCGCTGCTTGGGAATTCCTAAATGGCGCTGCGCCGACTGAGGATTATTTTCAAACGGCGCAGGTTCTCAATCGGCACGGGACAATTTTATTGACAAAAAGAGGTCAATATTGACCTATATGGCACATACAAAATACAACAATCATTTTAATATATATATACAACACGATATTAGTGAGTGGAGCGAACACCATAGATAACAGCTGTGTTAAATAAAAATGAAATGAACATTTTTAATCTGACACATTCAATCCCATACGCACAGTACCCTATGGAGTTGAAAATCCATGGTTACGGTGGTCATCACTTTTCCCAAAGTGTGCTGGTTTGCCAACAATCTGATAGATTTCCAATGACAAACTAAATCTTTTTTTATGGGAACCATGCTTCTACTGGGGGGGAAATCTTGCTCAATGATCTGGTTCCCTGCCGTAAAGAGGGAGAGTTGCCAGACGCACAGCCATGACCCAGTGTACAAGAGACACTGCTTATTTATCGTATGTATTTACACCACCTGATATGTTAAATACATGGGCGGACTTGAACATGTAAATATTAACGTCATTTATGACATTAGTCAGGCAGCCAGCTCAGTATACCTTGACTTGGCTGATTTATTTTTTTTTCTCACTTGCTTCTGTGAACTAATATAACACATAAGCAAAAACTGACGGGTAAATTAAATTTACCCTTGAGCATTTTAAAATATTCAAGATGGCGGCCAATATGGCTGCCAAACGTATATTTTAGCATAGCAACCCTTTTTTCAGTAAGCCTGTGTACCATTTTGGTGACATTTGGGTCGTTGTATGGGTTTGTGATGATGCCTGACTCAAATGAAATACTTGTGAGACTGTCAAGGTCAAGGTCATATGGTAAGGTCGAAGGTATTTCTAGTTCAGAAAATGCTGTTATCCCGTACGATGGCAAATAACAAAACACCATTCATGAATAAAAGTACAAAATGTTCGTTTTTATTTTGTGCTGGGTGTGACAAGAACATTTTGCACACAATGATGAATGAAAAGTTGGTAATTACAAATAATCAAGGTCCATTCAGATATCAAGACTACTGGTAGGTTACAGTCAAGAAGCCGTGGCTGATTTTTTGGAGGAACCTTGACTTGACAGATTTTTTTTTTCACTCTTGTTCTTGCAACTTAAGATTGTCATACAAGCATTAAATGGCAGGTAAATTGGCTTAACCCTTGAACTTTTTCAAAAATTCAAGATGGCGGCCAATATGGCTGCCGGACATAGTTACTCACAAGGATTCACTATTTTTGGTAATCTTTTGACCAAATTTGGTAACATTTAGGTCATAATACAAGTTGGGCTGATGCCTAACTCAACTTGGACATTTTAAGGTCCTCAAAGGTCAAGGTCAAGTTCATACTGCAAGGTCAAGGGTACTTCTTTCCAAGGAATATGGGGTACTTACCATGATTTTTCTCCTGTAAACTTGTTTCCATTTACTTCCATTTCTGATGTACATTCAAGAAGCAGTAGCCTGTAAGTGTAGCAGTAGCCTGTAGCCGTAGCACTAGCCTGTAGAACTAGCAGTAGCCTGTAGAACTAGCAGTAGTTTACAAATGGCACAAGAGCGTATCTTCAAATCCATGCTTGGCAAATGCTCAGCCAAGCAGAAGCTTTCTCAAAGTAAACCTGATGGTGCTGGGTTGGGCAATATTATACAAGCCAGTGTCCATTATGGCGACAATTTGCATGAATACTTACAGGAACAACTGGACTTGAATGAGCATGTGCAGGCGTTTTATCACAAGCACTGTATTTCAACATATCTGGCATGTGCACCATCTGGTTCCAAATCACTGCTGGTAGGCCAACCCCCTATTAAGCATATGAGGCGATCTGATGTTCCTACATTCAATTTCAGAGAGCATTGTATTTATTGTGGTGAATGCTGTATGATAGAAAAAGACAGAAAAAATCCCAATAGGTGGGTGCCAGCCTTCCTGGTAAAAGGGGTAGCCACAAATGAACTAGAAGACAGTGGCCACCCATTGAGGGTGAAGGACAAAATCCTGCAAGAGTGCCAAGCCAGAGGTGACCAGTGGGCAGAGTCAGTGAGGCTGCCTGTCATTGGTGCCCCTAGTGACTTGCATGGATCTAATGCAAGGTACCACAAGCACTGCAGAAGCAGATTTTTCAGTCATTAGTGTGCCACAGGTGAGGATAAGTCAACACAAGATGACATTATGAGGCCCCCCACCAATCAGGATTAATACAGCTTATTGCAGAAATGAAAGCTGATCCCACCCAAATATGGAATTCAGTTCAACTACAAGAGCGCTTCACAGAAATAGTAGGCAGTTCAATCAAGCGAGCTGATTTGTTGAGAATGTTAACTCAAGATATCAATGACCTTGTCATCCTTTCTGCTCAAGGGTCTCGCAAAGTCTTAATGTTTCGCGACAATGCTGTAGCAACCCTGAAAGTAACAGTTGATGAAAAAGAAGACGATCACACTGAGTTGCTTACTCCAGAAGTCTTGAGTGTGTCAGAAACAGACTCAGAGGCAACGGACTTTGATAGCGTTTGCTGCTAAAAGTCCTTGTCATATTCAGTGTTCAGTACCTCTGCCCTGATGTTTTTGACAACTGTATCAAGGGCAACGTCAATGTTATCCTCTTCTTTTTTTTTAACTCTTATTGCTGAAATGCAAGCTGATCACATCCAAATATGGAATTCAGTTCAACTACAGAAGCGCTTCACAGAAATAGTGGGCAGTTCAATCAAGCAAGCAGATTTGTTGAGAATGTTAACTCAAGATATCAATGACCTTGTCATCCTTTCTGCTCAAGGGTCTCGCAAAGTCTTAATGTTTCGCGACAATGCTGTAGCAACCCTGAAAGTAACAGTTGATGAAAAAGAAGACGATCACACTGAGTTGCTTACTCCAGAAGTCTTGAGTGTGTCAGAAACAGACTCAGAGGCAACGGACTTTGATAGCGTTTGCTGCTAAAAGTCCTTGTCATATTCAGTGTTCAGTACCTCTGCCCTGATGTTTTTGACAACTGTATCAAGGGCAACGTCAATGTTATCCTCTTCTTTTTTTTTAACTCTTATTGCTGAAATGCAAGCTGATCACATCCAAATATGGAATTCAGTTCAACTACAGAAGCGCTTCACAGAAATAGTGGGCAGTTCAATCAAGCAAGCTGATTTGTTGAGGATGTTAACACAAAACATCTGAACTGGGGCACCAATAAGAAGCAGCCTCACTGACTCTTCCCACTGGTCACCTCTGGTTCGGCACTCTTGCAAGATTTTGTCCTTCACCCTCAATGCGTCGCCAATGTCATCTAGTTCATTTGTGGCTACTGCTTTTACACAGGATGGCTGGCACCCACCTATTGGGATTTTTTTTTCTGTCTTTTTCTATCATACAGCAATCACCACAATAAATACAATGCTCTCTGAAATTGAATGTAGGAACATCAGATCGCCTCATACGCTTAATAGGGGCTTGGTCTACAGGCAGTGATTTGGAACCAGATGGTGCACATGCCAGATATGTTGAAATACAGTGCTGGTGATAAAACACCTGCAGATGCTCATTCAAGGCCAGTTGTTCCTGTAAGTATTCATGCAAATTGTCGCCATAATGGACACTGGCTTGTATAATATTGCCCAACCCAGCACCATCAGGTTTTTTTTTGAGAAAGCCTCTGCTTGGCTGGACACTGCCAAGCACAGTTTGAAGATACACTCTTGTGGCATTAGTAAACTACTGCTAGTTCTACAGGCTACAGCTACACTTACAGGCTACTTCTACTAGTTCTTGAATCTACATCAGAAATGGAAGTAGCTGAAAATACGTCTACACAAGAAAAATCATGGTATATACCCCATATTCCTTGGAAAGAAGTACCCTTGACCTTGCAGTATGAACTTGACCTTGACCTTTGAGGACCTAAAAATGTCTTAGTTGAGTTAAGCATCAGCCCAAACTTGTATTATGAGCTAAATGTTACCAAATTTGGTCAAAAGATTACCAAAAATAGTGAATCCTTGTGAGCAGCTATAACCGGCAGCCATATTGGCCGCCATCTTGAATTTTTGAAAATGCTCAAGGGTAAAACCAATTTACCTGCCATTTAATGTTTGTATGACATCTTAATTTGCAAAAACAAGAGTGAAAAAAAAATCTGTCAAGTCAAGGTCTCCTCCAAAAAATCAGCCACGGCTTCCTGACTGTAACCTACCAGTAGTCTTGATATCTGAATGGACCTTGATTATTTGTAATTACCAACTTTTCATCCATCATTGTGTGCAAAATAGTCTTGTCACATGCAGCACAAAATATAAAACGAGCATCTTGTACTTTTATTCATGAATGGTGTGTTGTTATTTGCCATCTTGCAAGCTAATAGCATTTTCTGAGCTGGAAATACCTTTAACCTTATCATATGACCTTGACCTTGACCTCTGACAGTCTCACAAGTATTTCATTTGAGTCAGGCATGATCACAAACCCCTAAAACGACCCAAATGTCACCAAAATGGTAAACAGGCTTACTGAAAAAAGTGTTGCTTTGCTAAAAATATACATTTGGCAGCCATATTGGCCGCCATCTTGAATTTTTGAAAATGCTCAAGGGTAAGGCCAATTTACCCGCCAGTTTATGTTTGTATGACATCTTAAGTTGCAGAATCAAGTGAGAAAAAAAATAAATCCGTCCAGTCAAGGTTCCTCAAAAAAATCAGCCTTGGCTTCCTGACTACATGTTGCACATGTTGTTATCTTCAAAAGATATTATACATCCATCAACCTGGCAACAGGTCAGACAGTCAGAAACAAAAATGCTCTGCTCACATTCTAGGTTTAATCTACTTCCATATTATTTAACTCTGCAATTGATGGAGTAGCTATTTTGGCCTTAAGTTAACACAATACCTGCAAGCATGCTGCATACCATAATTCATGTACCACAGAGGTTGGAACTCTCACTTACTGCAGTCACTACTATCACACCAAATAGTGTTAATAGACTGCACAACTGAATGTACTGGTTCAATCAACATTTAATAATGAAAATGGGCTAGGTCAGTCAAGTTGCACCAAAGAGAAAAAAAAAACATGTCCAATTAGTCAAGTCTTTCAAAGTCCATTAAAATTATGACAAACACAGAAAACTCAGATCTATGTCCCATGAAAGATAGTACAATGACAAAATAGAAACACAAAAAACTCAGCTCTATGTCCCAAACATAGCACAAAGTTTCTATTAGACTAGATGACAAGATTAACTAGATATATAGTTGGTAGAAGCTGATCTACTCATAATTTGGATGTAAGGAAAAAAATGAGCTGAGAAAAGAAAGTGTTTTAGATCAGCTATGTTTTCAGGTGCCACAATTCCAGGCTTTACATTGCAACAGGGGACAGCTTTGTGCCAGTTTCTATAGTTACCGTAGTTACCAATGAACAAACAAATATGCTGAGCAAGTTGACTTGTCTGTTATGAAATACATGTGGCCTATATTTTTAAAACAGGAAGTGGGAGTGGTTGTCAACTTCATCTTATAATTAATACAGTTGTGAGTACAAGTGGGTTCTGCATCAAATACAACAAAACAAATTGGGGACCCTGGACCCCTAGTCAGTTTTGAGTGTACATGGTGTAAAATCCATCACCATTTTATTATTCGGAACTATCAACATATCTCTCTCTCTTTCTCTCTCCCTCCCTCCCTCCCTCCCTCCCTCCCTCCCTCCCTCTCTCTCTCTCTCTCTCTCTCTCTCTCTCTCTCTCTCTCTCTCTCTCTCTCTCTCTCTCTCTCTCTCTCTCTCTCTCTCTCTCTCTCTCTCTCTCTCTCTCTCTCTCTCTCTCTCTCTCTCTCTCTCTCTCTCTCTCTCTCTCTCTCCCATATTCCAAATACTTCCAGTGTTCGCTGCCACATCAATGGTAAACTTCTATACACCTCCTGTATTTGGTCCATTTCCTGCTTTTCTGTTCACGTTGACTACGAACAAGATTAGTGTCCGCCACCATGCATTATCGTTACCACTTTTGCAAAGGTGCACAGTGCGCTATCTGGTAGCAAAAACTCAGCCCACATGCCTCGCTTTCGTAATGGGACAACTGCCAGGGTTTTCCCGCTTGTTGAACTTATGCATAGACTGTATTAGAATGTATTTCTCAGTTGGGATCGGTGTTGGCGAGGTAAAATTACAAGTAACTGTCACTCATGATTTTCCCTATCAACATGGATCCCTTGTGAGAAAAACATGCTAACTCATCCTAGGCCATTTAAGAATCTATTGACCGTGACTGTTTTGTTGAAGTTAGGATTGCATGTCATTGACACATGCTTCAGGAGGGCGGGGCAACTTTTCTCTGGAAGGGCATGTGTAAATTGTTGATAGTAAGCAAACATCACACCTAAACTGGAAGTCCAGGACTAGAGCATTACTTCATGACTTTTAAAGAAATTACCTTAATAGGTAAAAAAATTAAAGTGGTTTAAGTGCTTTGTGCATATTTTTCCAAATTTGTAGGAAAATTTTGTGTAAGTGAATGTAATGAGACACCATATATCAGAAAAAAAGTCTAACTTGAGAGACAAATGTCAAATCAGAAGAAAGGGATAAAATTAAAAAAGAAAAAAAAATCTGGGTGAACCATCCCTTTTACGTTCATATTTGAAAGTTAGGGATTTCTGTTATGGTGCTGTGAAGGCCTGTAACAATCTAGTCCTATCTGTCTCAGGCAAACAAGCATCATTGTAGAGCAGTGAACTCTGTGTTGCAATGTATACAAAATAAGTTTTCAAACATAAATTTGTGCCAACTTGTTACAGGTACAGAAACTGAGCCTGGCTGGGAATGAAAACAAGTCTAGTGGTGATGCAGCTGTCAGCAAGCCTGCCGCCCCACCTTCATCGGGTGCTGCTGTTCCTGCAAAGGGTGCAGGGGATGCCACCACTGCAACTGAGGATGAGGAATGTATGTTAAATTGTTGTACTGTAAAGATTTATTTTGAGGAAGAGTTTAGAAGAAAAGTGAGTCAATGCCAGTCACCACTCCAATTTAAACAAAAAAATGGTATAGACAGACGAGACATGAAAAAAGTATTTGTATGATGTCATTGTAGGGTATTATTATTGTATATTATTATCAAATATTGATTCAAAATTACACTGGTTTGTCATTTAAGAATGACATGGCATATGAATTTATTTGGATGTCATCAGTTTACAGTGACTTTTGACAGGACAGATATGGACTTCAAATATCTGTAGCTAAAATTGAAAGCATAAGCATTAATAACAAAAACTAATAATTCATTTTAAATTGGGTTAACAGTCTAATCAGTTCTGTAGCCAAATTTAAGAAAATAGGCATTTGGCTAATTGAGTAGCTGTCACGTTAGCTCCTTTTTATAGAGTCATCTGGGAGTGTTTGCTTGTTGGATGGGGGGGGGGGGGACTTTTTTGGCTTTGTTCACTAACTTTCTTTTTTTTTTTTTTTTGATTCGTTCTGTTTTACATTGTCTTTATTTTTTATTTTGTCCAAAAAAGATATCAGTCAGTCCTGACTACCCTCCCCCCCCAAAAAAAGAAAATGAAAAACATGTTTCTGGAAACCAATTAAAGAGTGTCTGAAACCAATTATATGAATACCTAATGTCAATGTTATTCTTAAACTTAATTATGAATGTTTACAGATTATTTTTCATAGCAACTTCAATTTGGAACCCAACATGTTTGTCAACACATACTGTTAACTAACCCTAAGGTTGTCATTTCCAGAAACACGACTCTTATGTGCCACTGGAACATCCCAATATATTTACATACATTATTTTAACCTCTATGGCCATAAGTCAGTGTTTTTCTGTTGAGTTGCAAAGGTGACTATTATGAAAGCAGCTATACAAGCCATAAGGATAGTCTCCTCAACAATACCAGCACTAGATGGTTTCAACCAAATGTAATGTCTTCATTATACATTGTGTACTGTATTGTTGGAATAAATGAATCTTGAATCTTTAAGTCGGCACTACGTGTGCAAGTGGTCCAAAATATCTAGTAGCACATTGTTACAAATGGTTCAAATATAGACTTTGAAAAATGTTAAAATTTTCTGCTGTTGTTTATCAACATCAAATATTCACATTCAGTACAATTTTTACCCCCACAAGCAGAGAAAAGAGAATTGTCTCCATTATTGAATGAAAATCCTTCATTATGCTGCAGCCCTTTTACCCACTCCTTAATGAAGGTTGACCATTTGTCTGCAGATGAGAAATAGTTCTTTGTTCAGTAATTCACTATTGCTATGAAATTTACATACAATGACTGCTTTTTTTTCCTGTGGGGTGGGTGGGTGGTACATGTATTATCCTTTTCTGATGAAACCAACAACAGCTAGTTTTGTGTATATTTGCCGAAATATAGTAATACATGCTAAGGCAAGTGCACTATTTAACAGTCAATGGCTTCATGACAAGTTGACATCCATGTATTCCCAAATAACACATTCCATACCATGGTCACAGGCCTTGGTCAGTGGTTCTGGCACTGCCTGGCAAGTCATGCTGCGGCTGCAGCATGACTTGCCAGAACCACTGACTGAAGACTATAGGCATGTTGGTACTTGAATGAAAGCACTTTTCATAAACAATTTAAATATGCAATTGTCATTTTAAATCTAGGTGAATAAATGGAAAAATCAGGGACTGGTATGGAGTGAGTTAATGGTGTTCAATTCTTAAATTATACATATTTTCAAATTGAAGAACTCAGAGGAAGGCTAAGGGATACACTGATTGTAAACTGAATTTACCAGCTTTTCAGGCACACGTTAGACAGTACCAGGCAGTGCGTCCTGTGCAAGCTCAATTTGGTGCCCTATAGGTAGCTGGTTCCCACCCCCACCCCAAAAAAGCAACCACATTATGTGTGTTTAAGGAGCCAGTGCCCTGAAATTTGCAGCTAAGTTTTTGACATTTTCTGTACTTTGATGGTTGTGGCGCCCAAGAATTCCATCATAGCTTGTAGGCTTACTGTGGCTGGGATGATTGCATAATGTTCTTCAGGGCAATATTCAACTGTAATATTTGTATGTATGTATCAGGTGTGTGTGTTTTTTGTTTTTGTTTAGTCGTATCCCGAGCAGATGCTTCACTGCTGAACAAACTTCTGCACTCTAAACTGGTGACATCTAAAAATGACCTTGAAGTTTTACAGAAAGACCCAAACTCTCCCCTATATTCTGTGAAGACATTTGAAGCTTTAAATCTGTGAGTATACTGATACAAACAAGTGTTGCTTCTTCCAAAATTTGCCATTTTGCTTTGTAATATTTACAATGTGACTGGAGAATTCCAGCATGAAAACTAATGGCAGTTTGTGTTTTAGCACTGTTACTCATTGAGCTGATGTCTGGTGCTTTGGACATATCCCCTTGAATAAACTCTTACAGTGCCAACAGCAAGTAAAATAGAAGTACAGTAAACCCTGTTTTGGGAGACCACCTGCCTTTTGTGACCACTTTTCTGTTGCAAAAACACATTTCAATGATAATTTACCTCTTTTTGGAGACCACCTGCAGAACCTGACCAGTGACCACCCAAAATAGCCCCAAGAAACTACTTCTCCAGCCAGAAATACCCCATTTAGATAAATAAAGTCCACCAATTTTTGGCAAGATTACTAAAACTGTTTTGATAAAATGAGCTTACAAAAACTAAATATGTTTAATATGTCAACAGATAGATAAACATCCGACTGCCAGATGGATTGGATGTAATATTAAATGTAGAAACATGCATGTATGAATCAAAATTAAGGAAGGAAATTCAAAACAGAGGTTAGCTCATGGCCAGGTGCCACAACAATCAACCCTCCTTTGGGAACCACCTGTTTTATGTGACCACTTTTGGGTGTGTCCCAGGGGTGGTCTCTCAAAATAGGTTTCACTGTACTTAAACACACTGCTCTGATTTATAATAAGGGTGATGGACTCATGTTCCTTGTAAAAGGACCTTTCATACAGGTACCAGCATGTCTGTAGTTACAGAGAATATAATAGTTCAGGTCAACAGCTTTCCTCAGCACGCCTTGGATGCATTGTACCCAAAGCATGGTGAGAAAAGCTGTTGACTCCGACCAAAATGTGGCACTGAAAGAGTTAAGACTGGGTCAACTACATTACTGTCCTGGGCAGTGAGTGCTGCTAGCACCCAGCCCGGGCCAAGAAAATAGTTGACTGTGGCCATGGTACCTGACGTGCCTGCGCTACAATAAGCCAATTCACCATCTCAGCTGAGCATGCTCAGTGAGGTGTGTTCCTCTAATTAGGTCACAGACCATTCAATACAAACTTCACCCACTTAATATAGAAATGTACAGAAGTAAAACAAAAAGCTTTGAAAAAGAATTGTCATGGATGACAGCTTCATTTATTAAGAAGTTTGCTAGTGTTTGTCGTCTATGGGCTATACTGTTTAAATACAGTGAAAACTCATTATAATGACACCATCTGTTCCCTAAAAAAATGTGTGTCAGTTAACTGAATGTGTCAGATAGATGAATCAAATAACAAAGAAAATAGAACTTTTTCCCATGAAAATTTGTGCCATTATATTGAATATGTCGGATATCGGAGTTGGCTATAATGAGGTTTCACTGTATACCTATTAAACTAGTTCAAGAAATTGATAAAAATGAAATGTTTGATTCTGGTTACTATGGTAACTTAACAAGTTGAATGTAGAAAGGACACTTCCTGTGTGGGTAATGTTTTTGTGTTGTCTGTGGTTCTATGCCACCACCATTGTTTGTTAACACAATATGGGAAGACTTTCTGGCCATGTAAAACTCAAATTTAGTTCCGTTGTACCTTGATACAATTTCTTGACATGGTTACATGTTGGTGACCTTGACCTCATTTGAAGGTCACAGGACTTATCAGTCAGTGCCATGCATTGGAATGGTCTTGCTTCTGTCCTTTTAGTTGTATTTTACTGCATTATATTTCATCTTAGAATGAAAACCATTCATGGTCAGTTTCATAATGATTAGACTGCACTTGAAATTTGTGAGATTTGATGCGTACAGCTGAGGCCAACCAAGCTGAGGTATCAGTTTCGATGTTTTTTTTTTTCAGCTCTCCTTCACTCCTGCGAGGTGTGTATGACATGGGCTTCAACTCACCATCTAAAATCCAGGAAACAGCTCTTCCCACTCTTCTGGCTGACCCGTGAGTCTTATATGAGTGTACACACACCTACATCATTTACACTCCCCTACAAAGAGATTTATAGAGCAATCTTTGTAGATTACAAGCAGCAGATTATTCAGAATAGTGAACATGATATTTTCTCATTTCTTACACTGCTGATTCATACGTCTTATTCATGCATGTATTTCATTGTTTGGATCTGTCTATGATTCCAACCAGTGTGAGTGGTGTTAACGACTATGGCTATATTAGGATTATTCAAAATTGTAATGATGATATTTTCTCATTTCTTACACTGCTGATTCATACATGTATTTCATTGTTTGGATCTGTCTTATGATTCCAGCCTGTGTGAATGGTGTTCCATACACTAGTACATGATTCCAGTGTGTGTGGATGGTATTACTTACCCTAGTACATGATTCCTGTCTGTGTGAATGGTGTTCCTTACACTAGTACATGATGCCAGCCCGTGTTAATGGCGTTACAGTGAAAACTCCTTATAATGACACCATCTATTCCTTAAGAAATGTGTTGGATAACTGAATATGTCAGATAAAAGAGTCAAATAACAAAAAAATAAACCTTTTCCCATGAAAATTTGTGTCATTGTATTGAATATGGTAAATATCTGAGTGTCGTTATAATGAGGTTTCACTGTACTTACACTTGTATATGTGTTGCAGGCCACATAATATGATTGCACAGTCACAGAGTGGCACAGGGAAGACAGCTGCCTTTGTACTGACCATGCTGAGTAGGACAGACCCCAGCAAGCCATACCCACAGGTTTGTCTATTAAGTGTGAAGCCTAACTAACCTTGCTCACAGTGTTTTTATGCCCACAACTTGTATGTTGTCCGCTGTGTTACATGCTCACAACTTGTATGTTGTCAACTGTGTTATATGGCCACTCCTTGTATGTTGTCCACTGTGTTATATGCCCACTCCTTTTATGTTGTCCACTGTGTTTTATGCCCACTCCTTGTATGTTGTCCACTGTGTTATATGCCCACTCCTTGTATGTTGTGTCACTGTGTTATATGGCCACTCCTTGTATGTTGTCCACTGTGTTATGTGCCCACTCCTTTTATGTTGTCCACTGTGTTTTATGCCCAGTCCTTGTATGTTGTCCACTGTGTTATATGCCCACTCCTTGTATGTTGTCCACTGTGTTATATGCCCACTCCTTGTATGTTGTCCACTGTGTTATATGCCCACTCCTTGTATGTTGTCCACTGTGTTATATGCCCACTCCTTGTATGTTGTCCACTGTGTTATATGCCCACTCCTTTTATGTTGTCCATGTGTTATATGCCCACTCTTTGTATGTAGCCCACTGTGATATATGGCCATTCCTTTTATGTTGTCCACTGTGTTATATGCCCACTCCTTGTATGTTGTCCACTGTGTTATATGCCCACTCCTTGTATGTTGTCCACTGTGTTATATGCCCACTCCTTGTATGTTGTCCACTGTGTTATATGCCCACTCCTTTTATGTTGTCCACTGTGTTATATGCCCACTCCTTGTATGTAGCCCACTGTGTTATATGGCCACTCCTTTTATGTTGTCCACTGTGTTATATGCCCACTCTTTGTATGTTATCCACTGTGTTATTATGCTCCCAGTGTGTCTTCAAAGCCGACTCCATGTATGTTGTCCCATGTGTTATTGTATGCCTAATATGTGCTCATTGCCCACTCCTTGTCTGTTGTCCACTGTGCTGTATGGCCACTCCTTTTATGTTGTCCACTGTGTTATATGGCCACTCCTTTTATGTAGTATACTGTGCTATATGCCCACTCCTTGTATATAGTCCATTGTGTTATATGCCCACTCCTTTTACGTAGTCCATTGTTACTAATGTCCGCTTTGTTATTGATGTCTATTCAACATAAGGACGAGGGACCTTATGCAGGGGGCAAGCAAAAGTATGTAATAACTTGTCCTGTTGACGTGTAAAACTGTAAAAAAATTTCAAATTAGTGGCTGGGGGAATACCAGTGTAGGTAGTGACTGTGGGGATACCAGTGTACATAGTGGCTGTGGGGATACCAGTGTACATAGTGGCTGTGGGGACACCAGTGTACATAGTGGCTGTGGGTATACCAGTGTACATAGTGGCTGTGGGGATACCAGTGTACATAGTGGCTATTGGGACACCAGTGTACATAGTGGCTGTGGGGATAGCAGTGTACATAGTGGCTGTGGGGACACCAGCGTACATAGTGGCTATGGGGCCACAAGTGTACATAGTGGCTATGGGGACACGAGTGTACATAGTGTGTATTGGGACACCAGTGTACATAGTGGCTGTGGGGACACCAGTGTACATAGTGGCTATGGGGACACCAGTGTACATATTGGCTGTGGGGATACCACTGTACATAGTGTCTGTGGGGTCACCAGTGTACATAGTGGCTATGGGGATAGCAGTGTACATAGTGGCTATTGGGACACCAGTGTACATAGTGGCTGTGGGGATAGCAGTGTACATAGTGGCTGTGGGGATACCAGTGTACATAGTGGCTATGGGGATAGCAGTGTACATAGTGGCTATTGGGACACCAGTGTACATAGTGGCTGTGGGGACACCAGTGTACATAGTGGCTGTGGGGATAGCAGTGTACATAGTGGCTATGGGGATAGCAGTGTACATAGTGGCTGTGGGGACACAAGTGGACATAGTGGCTGTGGGGATAGCAGTGTACATAGTGGCTGTGGGGATAGCAGTGTACATAGTGGCTGTGGGGACACAAGTGGACATAGTGGCTGTGGGGATACCAGCGTACATGTATTTTTTTTAGTTTTGTTCAAAACAGTTGACCAAATCCACTTCAAAACTTGTAGGGATGTGCCATGGGTGTTTTTTTTTTTCTTTTTTTAATGTGCTACTTGTGTACTGCTGAAATTTTATATGAGTAACTATTTCAGCTACTTTCACTTTCCTGTCAAGAAAATATCAAAGTCGGGTGAATTGAGTTGCAAGGTGCCAAGATGTACATTGACACTAATCATAAAGCTTCTTGACATTGGTTTTAAAAAGTCTGAAAAGTCTTTGAATTTAATTTGCTGAATCCAGTCAGTGGGTAGTCTGTAATATCAAGAATTGACTGGCATCAAGATAAACCTGAATAAATATTACCCTGTGTTACTATTAATTCCCACATTTTGTTTCAGTGCCTATGTCTGGCACCCACCTATGAACTTGCGCTACAAATAGGCGAAGTCACGAAACAGATGGGAAAGTTTATAGAGAATCTGCGCATTATCTATGCAGTTCGAGGCGAGAGAGGTATGCAACTTATACATGCATGTATCTCATTTATTCAGCTGTAGATGATATGTCGAGAACAGTCTGTGGTTGTGATGTTTTGCTTTAACAACGCATTGGATTTATGTGATTTATTTTTTATTTTGCACATCCCTATTCAATTTAATTTATGTATCAATGAATTGAAGTACAGAGAAATATTTATGAACAAAACGAAGTTGCAAGGGGAATGATGAGACTGTTGGGTTGAACATGCACTGTCAAAACACACCGGACAATTTATAGCCTACTATGAGCACAAACTTTGAACATTGCACTTTTTTGTAGTTATCACTTTGCCCCAAGAACAAAAAAACAACTATTTTGGTAATCGGGATTAATATAAAAGCCTTAACAGTCAGAAGACAATTTTCGGCTGTGAAAAAGCTTGGATTTTGAATTTTGAAACTCAAAAATACAAAAAACAATAGTGTTGTATTTAAGAAATTGTAAAAGTCAATTAATTTTATAATTTCACGATTGCATTTATGTATGTGTAAGAACCACCCTGATTATTTATTTGTTTCCAATTAAATTGTCTTATTGTCTATTGACATGGGTAAGACTATTCTTTCAGTCATAAAAAATACAATATTTGTATTAACAGCTGGCTGGTTAAGTACTCTGAGTTCATAAGTCTTAATTTTTGCTGATCCAGTAAACCGAGGCCAGAAACTTAGAGATCACATCGTGATAGGTACGCCTGGCACGGTACTGGACTGGTGTTTAAAGATGAAAGTGGTAGACCTTAACAAGATTAACGTCTTTGTTCTGGATGAGGCTGACGTCATGATTGACACACAGGGCCACCAGGACCAGTCTATCAGGATACAGAGGTAAGGGAGCATTCATTTTATTCACTGATCGATGAAGAGATAAGGGAGCAACTATTGCAACAGTCCAGCTGCAAGGATGCGGTAACCGCTCACTAAGGCATCCATTGCAATGAAATGAATCATTGTGTGATGGACTCGTGTATGTGATGCAAAATTAGCATCGACTATGTGATGGTACTCATAACTCTGGAATTGAACATAATGTGTAACCAGTTTTGGATAACATTTCCTTGACATGTGTGTATGTACGTACATATGTATATATATATATATATATGTCTATCAGTTGTCGAAATTTCGTAGTTCTAGTCCCAATACAATCTGAAGAAGGTACTTTCAATGCTAAGGTGGTAGTCAATGAACTGTGTTAACCTTTAAATCTTGTTTACAGACAATAGATATTTGCACCAAAATGTCCCATTTTATGTGAATATTTCTCTGAAACAAATTACCTGATTTTGATTAAATAAAAACTAATTTACTGTGGGAAATTTTTTAGAGCCAAAATTTATAGATTTTTTGAGAAATGAATAGTTTCCTTTTTAAATGTGTGTTTAAAGTAAAGTCTATCAACTTTAACAATTTGGGGATTTTTGTGAAACAGTTGCAAAAAGACAGATGTAGTCTTGAAAAATCCCTGATTTGGTTGGTTTTGTAGATACATGTACTGAGATCATAATGGCACAAATTGGGCCATTTTATCTTAGCTGTTTTTCAAGAAATATAAAAAATTTCACTAAAACACTTTTTTTTTCAGAAATGCTTGTATTTATACAATAACTTTGAATATGGATATCTATCTGTAGTGAGATAGATTCTGAAAAGCCTTGTAGTTACTTAAGTTTGATGGTTTCATATATAGAAATATATTTCTGTGATATTTGGCCACAAGTGAAGTCACTTTGCCAGGTTGATCATTACCTTAAGAGAGATGGAGGAAGATCCACATTTACACCCTTGTGTTCATTCAGGTAACTTCCACACCAGACAGGCAAAGTTTATAAGTATAAATTTCTTGAAAATTACCAAATAAAATGTAAAGGTTGCAAAACAGTTTATTAGTTCATGATAAACTAATTTCTAGTGAGGCAAAAATGGAAGTAACTTGTGCATGTACAGGATTGAACAGGGCTTTGAAAACCTTGAGTCAAATTTTGAGACACGTTTGAAGTATGTGTCTTTAATAACGTGTATTAAACTACTAGAGCCATTTTTAAACCTTCCTTGACAAAATACTAGAAAGATTAGCAGCAGATTGGTTGGCAAAATGACTTACTTCCAATGTTCGACTTGTTTGTAGATCGCTGCGGGCAGATTGTCAGATGTTGCTGTTCTCTGCCACCTATGATACCAGTGTCATCAGGTTCGCCCAGGCTGTCGTTCCCCATCCAGTCACCATACGACTGAGACGTGAAGAGGAAAGTCTAGACAACATTAAGCAATTCTACATCTTGTGTAAAGATCAATATGACAAATTCCAGGCATTGTCAAATATATATGGCACCATCTCTATAGGACAGTCCATGATCTTTTGCCATGTGAGTACGGGTGACAGATACTTTAGCTCATTCCATACTATGGTCCCAGGCCTTGGTCAGTGGTTCTGGCACTGCCTGGCAAGTCATGCTGCAGCTACCCTTGCGGCAGCTGCAGCATGACTTGCCAGACAGTGCCAGAACCACTGACTAAAGACTATAGGCATGTTGGTACTTGAGGGAAGGCTCTTTTCATGAACAATTTAAATATGCAATTGTCATCTTAAAGCAAGGTAAATATACGTAAATATCCGGGACTGGTATGGAATGGGTTAACTTACAAATAGAGTGATGTTTGTATGTGTTGTGGCATTGAAAAGTTAAATGAATGATGTGGTAGTTGGATGGAAGAATTGATTTTGTGTGTAGTGTGGATTATTGTGGATTGACCTGGTGAATATGTTGTTGATCAACTGACCTAGACGTGTGGATGACCCTGAACTGACCTAGATGTATGGGTGACCCTTAACTGACCTAGATGTGTGGATGGCCCTGAATTGACCCAGGTGTGTAGATGACCGTCAACTGACAGAGCTGTATGGATGAAAATAAATCTGCATGGTGTGTGTGTGATTCTTCCGTTGCATGGGTCATATATTTCATGAATGACCTTCAAATTTTATAGACCAAACCAGTACAGTAAAACCTGTCTATGATGGAGTTTCACAGTACATGGGTGACCTTGACTTCATCGCAAGGTCACAGGGTCACTTAGGTTTATTTAACTCTTCAGATGATAACTTGAGAACTATTTGTTCTACTTTCATGTTTTACAAGGTCATCAGATTCCCTCTTTGAGGGCCACACTCAGTACATGAGTGATCCAAGGTCACTGGACAACTGATATGAAATTTACTGTTCACTTGATAACTTAAGATCTATTTTGAGTAAGCTAGGACCTTGATGTTGCACATGCTAATTTTCTCTGTGAAGGTCATGCTTAGACAAGTGACTTTGATCTCATTTCTGGGGTCACAGTGCAACATACATTTATTTTACTCTTCAGTGCTATAACGTGAGAAGTACTTGAACTGAGACTTTGATGTTGCACATGCTAGTGTTCTTCCATATAAGTCAGACTTACTCAGTACTTGGGTGACCTTGATTCTATCCCACGTTTATAGAGCCACAAGTGTGATGAATCTCTAGGTCAGCTGAGCATGGGATGTTCACACAGCTCTGTTGTTACAGTATAACTTTGCTGCAATACCTGTGATTTGCTTCAGATTTATACTTTTTTTCTGAAAATTTATACCTTTTTAAAGTTAAATTGGATACTTTTTTTTTTTAATTAGGCAGTGGCAGCACTGCCTGTAGATGGCACTATGGGTAACTTACTCGGGTATCCACCTGTTGCAGGTGGAAACTCCTTGAGATAAACAATATTTGCTTCTTTCATTGGTCAAAAATGCCATGTGACCACGAGAGCAGATGCTGCCACCATAGAGAATAGAGTATGGGGCATGCTGTTGCCTTGATATTTACTTTTTTGCAGCTTGTTATTCAACTTAAAGTACTTTAAAATGGTTTTCATCACAAATACACAGCTTAGGTGTTTAATACTTTAGCATGAAAAATGACATGTAATCAAATGAGATCAGTGCACAACCCTAAATCTCAATCTCAGCATGAAATCTTGCATTTTAACAGACTAGAAAGACAGCAAGTTGGTTAGCAGAAAAAATGACAGGAGAAGGTCATGCAGTGGCACTGCTGAGTGGAGAACTGACAGTAGAGCAAAGGGCAGCCGTCATCGCTAGGTTCCGTGAGGGCAAGGAAAAGGTGCTGATCACCACCAATGTGTCAGCCAGAGGTGAGTGTGTCCTTACTGATGTGTCAGCCAGAGGTGAGTGCGTCCTTACTGATGTGTCAGCCAGAGGTGAGTGCGTCCTTACTGATGTGTCAGCCAGAGGTGAGTGTGGCCTTACTGATGTGTCAGCCAGAGGTGAGTGTGTCCTTACTGATGTGTCAGCCAGAGGTGAGTGTGTCCTTACTGATGTGTCAGCCAGAGGTGAGTGTGTCCTTACTGATGTGTCAGCCAGAGGTGAGTGCGTCCTTACTAATGTGTCAGCCAGAGGTGAGTGTGGCCTTACTAATGTGTCAGCCAGAGGTGAGTGTGGCCTTACTGATGTGTCAGCCAGAGGTGAGTGTGGCCTTACTGATGTGTCAGCCAGAGGTGAGTGCGTCCTTACTAATGTGTCAGCCAGAGGTGAGTGTGGCCTTACTAATGTGTCAGCCAGAGGTGAGTGTGGCCTTACTGATGTGGCAGCCAGAGTTGAGTCAGTCTTTGACCACCACGGATGTAATATTCAGAGATGAGTCAGTTGGTGACTACCACTGAGGTAGCAGTTGAATCTCTTGGTCAGCTGAGCATGGGCTGTTGACTCAGTCTCATATCAATGCTTTACAGGCTATGTATCAATAATTAGGCATTTCAAGCATTGTTTGAACATCTTATCAAAATGTGGGGTCAGCAAATGGTAAATTTAAGACCAGTAACTTGCCTGGGCAGCAGTTTATTTTTTTACGATTGTGCCCTATTGTAAAAATTGAAGACCTGTAACTACAGACTTTCATCTTATGGTGAAAGTGGAAGGCATTTTTATGGGTCCACCCAAAGAGTGTGTAGACTATCTTATACTGAGTACACCTTGAACAATGCTTTTTGCTCTGCAGGTATTGATGTGGAACAGGTGACAGTGGTAGTGAACTTTGACCTGCCAGTAGATGTTAACCGACAGACTGACTGTGATACATACCTGCATCGTATAGGTCGTACCGGGCGCTTTGGTAAGAATGGACTGGCCATAAACATGGTGGACGGCAAGAGGACCATGGAACAGCTGAAGGAGATAGAAAATCACTTTGGTACGTGGTCTATTGTTATCTGAAAAAGTCTTTGTTCTGCCGATTTAAGGGATAGTTCAACATTATCATCATTTTTGAATTAGTACTTTGGATACTAAAATTCATGACCCCCCCTCCCCCCCCCCCCCCATTAATACTTCAGAATGAAATAGCACAAAACAGGCCAAAAATTGACCATCATTTACCCTATTCTGTAAAAGTGTACATAGCCATTTAACCCCCTCCCCCTTGTGTACTGTAAGTACTAATTCCAAAAAGGTGAAAATGTTGAACTATCCCTAACTGTAGTTTCCAACAATCACTGTTTACTTAACCATTCTGATCTGATTTTGACAGAAGAAGCCTATGTGTCCAATAACCAAATTAGAATGGAATATTTGAGCTGGAATGAAAATTCTGTACTTGTCTTTGAAAATAAAATATATGCAAGTACAGCCATGCTGAAAGGTTAAACAACTTGTTGGGTATCACTGGTATTTTTCATTGGCAGCATGAATATTTTACTTTGTCCTCTTGACTTAAATTAGGTAAGTACGCCAAGTTGTGAAAATCTGCAGTTCTTTCCTGCATGTAGGTATCTTTGGGAAAGAAGATCTGGAATCTAAAAAATGTAATTTATATGGGAATTATAAGAGATGTAAGTAAAATAAAAGACACAAAGAGGGTTTTGATACACAGCCAGTACGTAAAGTACTGGATGCTTCTAGCTGTGGGGTATGTTATGAAGGCAAGGCTTGCTGGCTGGTCTGTGTGTCCTGTAGCCCAAGACAAGTTAAATTCTTATCAGGGCAGGTAAAAAATTCAAAGCACTACTTAGCTGGGAGCAACCGTGAAATTTGCTTTCACAAATTGGATTTCTGGATGGATTGGATGACCAAAGGATTAAGTACAGAGCAACCACTGTCTTGTATTTGTGTCTTTTTGTCCAGAACCACTTCCTAGTAGTCATTACCCTATTCCGTAAGTCCAAACTCTTTACTCTCCATAAGCTAACCTGTGCCTCTCTAATCTATATACATATGGAAGTACTATTGTCCATATTGCACACATTCCTGTGTAAAATTTTGACATAGGCTGTATTAGCCCAAATAAGTTAGAGGTCTTCAGCGGGTAACTACTCAGAACATGTTTTGGAACCTATACCCGTACATGTCTTTCTGAGTAGCAGCTCCTTGTCTAAGCTAAGTATTCAGCAAAGACAACCCACATAATAATTAATTAAATATGAACATGGCAAATAATGAATTAGCTGAATACATGAAATTCTGTTTATAAATGCAGAGCTTCATTACGAAAGAATACCTGTCAAACAAACCATAATTACTAAATTTGTATAGTACAGGTTCAGATAAGAACAATTTGACTTACCCCTGAACCAATATGTACCTTTCTAGCTGGATAGCTTATCCTAGTTAAACCTCCTGCCAGTGTATAACTGAAGTAGAAACAAACTGGGGCATTATATTCAGTCCCAGTGATTGTAAAATTAACAGTTGCAACTAGACCACCTGTGCAACCAAGGGAAATTCTAACAAGGACTGCAACATTGGACATCCTGCACCAGAAATGCAAAAACAAACTCCATGATGACACCTACTCCTCACTTTGAAAATCTCCAAACAATTAAGCTCTATTCCACTGTCAACCCTGAGTCAATGTTTCAGCGTAATGTGTCAGGTTTGTGACATGGGAGAAAATACTGTCCATTTTGAGTAATTAATTAATATTGAGTAAATGTGCATTTAGGCATGTCAGAAAAGTATGAATATCACCAAAATTTGGGCTTTAAGGTTGTGAAAAAAAAAAATGGACATTAGGACTTGAATGAACAAAAAAAAATAACATAAAAACAATGTGGTTTGTACCTGACAAGACATTTATTTTCATAGGCTAGTAATGTTTGGGCAAGTTGTTTTTCATTGGAGATAGTGATTTTTAATGTCCACAAGCTATGTGGGCATGTGGATTTTTCAAAATTGATGTTGCCCTGAAATGATGTCGTACAAGATAAGATAAGATAAGTTTTATTTCAGACTAAAACAGTTCATAGCAGACATTAGATAAAATACATAAATGTGGTCAGATGATATATATGTGTGTTATAAGAGTACAATGTGATGGTAATATACTTGAATGTCACTGGAGTTTGGGCTTTAAGGTTGCTGGTGGAGTGAAGTTGACTTTTGCTACTTCAATGAAAGGTTTGAAATTCATCATCTTGTGTGGATGAAAAGTCTTTCATTGAGATGAAACGAGGTAACAGAGATTGTGTTTGTGTTGCAGGTCGTAAGATACATAAATTGGATGCTGAAGATGTGGATGAGCTGGAAAAAATCAGCAGTTGAGGTGTGGGATAGTTAATACCAATATCAAACTCCTACAATAGATGACACAGGTCGAGACTGTAACCACGTGACAATTGAAACCAGTGTATGGACCCAGGAGTCTGACTGTGTCACAGAGAAATGGTCCCATATGTGGTTTTAGACTTGTCAAGCTGTGACTTATGCATACATCTTTGTAAGATGACAGTCCAAGTTGTCATAGAGCATGTCTTTATGTGAACACGGAGAGGCAGCCGTCTTTTTGCCTTCATTTCAGAATGTCACAGGCTCAATTTCTATCTGGCTAAATACGGAAGCAAGTTATAAAAGCATGTCTGTGTTTATCATTGAGGTCAGCTTTCCCTTATGTCAATCACTTGAGTTGAAAACAAAGTGTTGTCAACATGTCTCTTTTCAAAAAAATCTGGCTGTGGAGATTACCAAATTATAATTTCTCAAAGGGAGGCCATCTTTCAGGAAAGATATTAACTGCATGAATATTACATGTACTTAGTTAACATCGTGACAATGTGATTATCTGACAAACAGTCTGATGCTGACCAGTACATAGCAGTGGGGAATTAATGATGAATATCGTAAAGATACTGAAAGGTGTAACAAGTTGTGGATGATGTACCTGGTACAGTGTGGTATCGAGATACCATCCCACAGACAAGAGACAAGTTACAATTGCTCAGAGCATTACATGAGTATTGTCCAGGTTGTTACAAAAGCATTGTCCTGTATATCAGGTCATTACAAATGTATTGTCCAGAGTTTCTGGTCATTACAAAAGTGTCCTGTGCATCAGATCATTTCAAAAGGATTGTCTTGTGTATCAGGTCATTACAAAAGCATCGCCCTGTGTATCAGGTCATTAAAAAATGTGTTGTTCTGTGTATCAGGTCATTAAAAAAGTGTCTTGTGTATCAATTCATTACAAAAGCATTGTCCTGTGTATCAGGTCATTACAAAAGGATTGTCTTGTGTGTCAGGTCCTTACATAGACATCGTCCTGTTTATCAGGTCATTACAAAGGTATTATCCTGTCCCAATCCTGTGGCTTTGTGGTGATCATACCATAGATTTGGAAAGCAATAAGAACATTGACCTGCACAATTTAAAACTCATGTGGGACTTGAGATATAATAATTTTGATTTTTTGTTGATAATGTTGATGGAGGAGCCCTCAGTTGTAAACCAGAATGTGTTTCACATAGTTCTGAGAGTGAACACGCCTGAATGGCATCTTCAAGTGAAAATACCAAGTTGATATTACACAACAGAGCAAGACCACTGTATGTACGACTTCGTAAGGCTGCATTCGTTCTCACAGATTGTACATAACAAAAGTTATGTTGTAACTTTAAAGTCATCTGTGTTCAAGCTACTCTCTGAGCCATGGTAAACCATTTTTTTTTTTTTTTTTTTTTTTTTTGTGGAAATGTATGCAAACTTTTAGGTTTGGAACCAATTGAGCTATCCTTGTACAGTGTAAGTGAAAATGAAGACTCAGGAAAATTCATTCAATTCATAATACATGCATATGTTTTTGTAAATTAATTTTAAAATTATAGAAACTAAGACACAACAACAATCTAACATATGGAGCATGAGGATTTAGCTTCCCTGTTTAGTGACACATTTTGACATTAGTGACGTCAGGGCTTTAACTGTTTTGTTGCCAATTTTGATAAAAGTAGATGTCCTCCGAACGGACAAAACAATACTTGAGTCAAATTCTTTGTTAGCCTGCATGTCACTCCAATAGCAGCGTGTCGACAGTTGTACAGACCATGAGACTGGGCCTGATCAACAGTCTGCGGTCCATTTGAGGCATCAGAAAGCTGTTGACTCAGTCGTGGGGCTGAAAGAGTTAACCATTGATGGATGTGTAAATGATGGTGACGTATCCAGAGATGACAAAACCTTTTATATTTGCACAAAGATACCACGGGCATTTTGTACATTATTTGATGATGTTTTTAGTACAGGAAATTTTTTAATGATCCTCTATTGAATGGGTCAAAAAAGAAATGTGCACTTTGTTAATTAATATCTGTTAAGCAATGGGCTGATTGGCGACTTATGATGGGGTCACAAATCGTGGCGCAGGGACATACAAATGTCGACAGTCATATTGCCTCTAAAGGAGAGCAATTTCCATGCAATGTCTGTGCCACTGTCTGACTTGCTGGCTAGGTCTGCTTTGGACTGGAGGCCAAGACCTGAGAGTGTGACTGGTTGGTTAAATGGGGACAGTGGAATATTAATTTCAAAAGACTTGAATGTATTTTAATTTTAGATGTTTCGCCATACATTACATGCATATTTACGTATGGTACAGTGGTCCCTGTCTTGAGAGGCCACTCCAACGAGAGACCACCTGGCTTAAATGACCACTTTTAGCAGGTCTCTGCAGATATCTTTTCCGTGTTATTGTACCTCTAATGAGAGACCACTTGCCTTGAGAGGCCACTTTTGGGTCTGTCTTGGGGTGGTCTGTTGAGGTAGGGACTACTGTACTTGTATATTTATATATGGTATACATTACATGTATATTTGTATATGGTATACATTATAAATGTATATTTATATATGGTATACATATTTGAATGTAAAAGCAAAGCTTGTGGGACTTTCATTACAGAGTAGGTAACCCGGGGATGGATATTAACCCTTTGGGCAAACCAATGACTTATAGAGATACACTAGTGTTGAACAAGAGAGCATGTAAAATGGAGTGCTGGGCACAGAGATTGCTCAGGAAAATAGCCACGATTTGCTTGTATAATTTGTGCAAAATTTGAGGATGCTTCTTTCAAATTTGGTATCTTGATGGACACAAAAAAAAAAAAAACTTGGAAAAGGTCAGTAGAACTACCAAAAGTTAGTAGTATTTGTGGGCACAAGTTGCAAAAGGATTCGGAGCTTCAGGGGGCTTGATCTGTGACCTATTGTGGGTACCACCTGTTAAGCTTATGCCCTCAAATCTGTGGTAACTCTAAAATTATATTTATTTATACTGGAGCCTCTATGGTACTTGACGGTTAATAGGGAAATATTTGAAAACAACTACACATGCTGGGTAAAAACTGGAAAATGAAAACAATTTATGTATGTGTTACACTACTGTATTGTTGGTAATTTTACAATCTGTCTCAGAAAACAAAGTGTGTTTTGTGCTTATTTGAATAGGGCTCCACTTTAAGTGAGAAGTCATGCCTCAAGTCTTGGGCAGGATGAGGAAAATATCATTGCAGTGGAAATGAGGCTTAGCTGGTCAAGAGCTGTGTGCTTTGAGATGAAAGTGGATAATGTTGACTATTTTCAAACTTGTCACTCTTGGTTACACAATCATTCAACAAAGACAGAGCATCAGTATTGCTGTTTTGACTTGAATAAGGTTCAAAAGATGAAGCAGCTGTGTTCTTGTAAATGATGAGCGTGTGGCATATACTCACGAAAAGGGAAGCAGAGACATCAGAAATGGTAATAAACAACATCTAAATAAAATTGCAACTTGAGGAAAGACAAGTTTACCCCTCACATGTCATTGTTTTCTCTCCCTGCCCACTTTTATGTATCATGCAGGTCCAAATTTTTGAAAGAGTAGTTCTGTTTTCAACCACCAGGTGGCAGTATGAAGTGAAGTCCTGTACAGGTTGCAGTGATCCTGTTGAGGACTTCCTGCAGTTGGGTGGTCCCTCAATTACATCTTCTGATGTTGGTGCTTTCTTCAAAGAGTCTGTAAATAATTGTAAATTTGAAATGCCTCTATTTGAGAAAAATACATGAAGGGTAAATTTATCAGTATCGTGCTT
The DNA here is from genome assembly GCA_964020975.1 of Hermodice carunculata. NCBI lineage: Eukaryota > Metazoa > Annelida > Polychaeta > Eunicida > Amphinomidae > Hermodice > Hermodice carunculata. The sequence goes on along the minus strand of OZ026626.1, from coordinate 10,774,041 downwards.
GCACCTGAAAGTGTGGTATCTCTCTGTACAACTATTATTATCCCTGCCTCCTGTCCCAGTGATCTAATTATAGCCCCAAACAAAGATTTGCCATATGGGACAATGCTCTTTGTGTTTTGATTTTGTCATATGAAGCTTCATACAGACAATTAAGTAGTCAGTAAGGTGATTGGAACAGGGTAGGGTTAAACTCTGGGTTTGTAAGAAATAAGAGCGAGTGTTAACACTTAACTGGCTAGACAAAGACCGAGTCAACAGCAGTCCACGAGACAACTCAATTTACCTTAACCCTTTCCCCCACAAACTGGCCAAAACCGGCTGGTGGTCAAATGTGGTCTGATTCAGTGCTTCAAACTAATTTCAGCAGTAATGAAAAACAATTTTAACTGAGAATTGGAGATGAGCCATATCAAGATCACATACCCCAGGTCAACAACTTTCCTCGGCATGAGTTGGGCACTTAGTGCCCAACTCATGCCAAGGAAAATTGTTGACTCAAGTGTCAATTCAAGGGGGAAAGGGTTAACCCACACCAAGGAAAACCGTTGACCTGCTTCATGCTATCAAAACAGGTCCTTTGTACGATTTTCACCAGAAATGTTTTCACAGCGAGAATTGAGCAAGAACATTCGTTTACATGCAGTTTCTTGTTGTAGTGTGAGTGGAAGGGATGACGAGGCAGGGGGCTAGTTGACCCGGTGTGGAAGTCTTGTCTTCAGTGTGCTGCAATTGTGTCTTACCATGAGAAATTTATAAATTTGGAACTTCCTTGAAATGTTTTAATATTTTCTAAAAGGTAACACAGGCTGATTTGTCAGCTTTTGGAAAGTGTGAAAGGAATATTCCGTGTAAATTTTGACAACCCGTCTACTGGTGCCCCATGTGTAAAAGAAAGGCCTACCACCAGAAAAAGTCATCTTGGGCAGCTGGTTGAGAAATGCAGGTGTACTTAGCTAACAGATAGTGTCTTCAAAAGCTGTTTAGGGTCTTACATGAAAGGTGGTCTTAACCCTTTCACTTCCAAATTTTGAACAGAGTCCACAGTTTTCTCAGCACACATTGGGCGCATTGTGCCCAATACGCACAGAGAAGAGCTGTTGACCTGGGTTATTCTCTATGGAACCAGAGGTATACTGGTACTTGAATGAAATGTCTTTTTACTAGGAATATGAATCTGGGATCCTAATGATAATTCAGACTTTTATGAGTTAAGTAGATCGAAGCACTACTGTATGCAATGTATTGCTGTCAATGAGAAAGATTGTCATAGTTGTCAGAATTTGAGGCTTCCTGTCAGTGGCCTGCATTCACCAGTCTATTAATTGTATATCAAACTTTCATTTGCCACACAACTTTTGCATCCTTCAAACTGAAGTACATTGCATTTATTTTCTTAAATCCTGTCAGTTTATATGTGAGTTGGGGGGGGGGGGGGTTACCATGTAAATTGGGATGCATATAAGAAAGCATGTCAAGAGGACTGAAGTCGGCAGCTTCTTACACGTTTCCGTGGTATTCATTTTGATCAGTTGTCAGCTCACTGAAGCATTGTTGTCAACAAGAATAAGTTGTTTAAGTCTAGTGTATTTAATTTATTAGACTGAATCATCATTGGTCTTTTTAAATTTTTGTTGGCCAGGAAGACTCCAAGTGTGTCTTTTTGTTGTGAATGACTGGTCTCTGTCTGAATGAAGATTGTATTATAAAATTTCCAGTACCTTGTGTACCACTTTTATCTTTTTTTTTTTTCAAATAAAAAATGAAGACTGGTGCTTACAAGAGGGTAAATGGTTACAGCAAAAAAAGAAAAACTCTTCAGACAAAAATTGCTTCCACACATGTCAAAGTGGAGATATAACACATTACAGCAGAGTTTTATTTGGTTTTAAATACATATTCAAAGTTTTGTACAGAATGGGCACGAAAAAGGCAAGGTATCTACCAAAACTTTTTTTTTCACTTTTGTATATAACTGTCAGGTCAGATATTATTTAAAATAAGTTTATGAGAGACAAGATAATGACCAAGACTGTGTACAATATACCTTATGAAACAGGAACAATACTTGTATTGAAAATTAAGTGGTTATAAGTATGAATAAACATTTTTAAAGATAGTGTTGTTGGATTTTTGTTGCTTTTTTCTCTTTTCAAAGTAAAATTCAGATTTCTTGCTTCTTCACATTGGTATTGGAAGATGAATGGTGATGCTTTGGTAACTTTGGAATCGCTTTGCTGTCATTGTTGGGTTTGAAATTTCTGAATATGGGTCCTGTTTTTATACATAAGTGTAACATACTAGAGACATCTGTCTGTAGAACTTCAATTGTGTAGTGAGGATCTTGCAGAAGTCTTCTTCTTGCATTTGATATTCTATTACAGTGATTCAATCACTTAACTTATTAATTACATAATGTTCCAGATTCAAAAATATCAAAAACGATATAGGGCTACTTTCTACTTTGGCTGTACCCTCGGCTGACGAACTAGTCGGGAGAACCAAACAGTGATAGGCCTACCAATTCTCTTTATTTTTAGCAGAAGTGATAAAATCTGGATTTTGTATGGTTAGGCCTATACATTTTGGATACACTATAGTCTGTATTTAATGAATATTTCAAATGTTGAGAGGACCGGTTTAAAACCACCAGTTGCCTTTTATGGGTGACTGCCTGTCCCAAGTCCGGAGTGATATTTGTTCCTTCACATTGGTATTGGAAGATGAATGGTGATGCTTTGGTAACTCTTGAATCTCTTTGCTGTCATTGTTCGCTTTGAAATTTATGAATATGGGTCATGTTTTTTTTTGCAATAGTGTAACATACTAGAGACGTCCGTCTTTGCGTCCGTCCACAATTACATTTTTGACTTCTCCGAAACTGTGATTCACTTCAAACTTATGGCAATGTACCTGGGGTGTGTCTCTACCAGGTTGGTTCAAATGGTCATGCTCCTGTGATTTAAAAAAAATTTTTTTACTGTTTATGATTTTTAGCTCTGCTGACTTGTCAGCAGAGCTGATAGAATCTGTTTGCCTCCGTCATCCGTCCGTCCGTCTGTCGTTAGACTTTTTACATTTTCGTAGTCTCAAAATCTGCTGCATGGAATGTTTTGATTTCGCACATAGATGTTCCCCAGGTCGATCTTTATGAAGTTTGCAAAGGAGATGATGATGCAATAATTTTTCAATTTTTTTTGATTAAATTTTGAAAAAAATTAAAATTTCTAAATCTCAAGAACTACTGGGCCAATTGCCGTGATTGCACATACAGTAGTCCCTCCTTTGAGAGACCACCCCTAGTGCCACCCAAAAGGCGGTCACATAAAGCAGGTGGTCCCTCAAAAGAGGTATAAGTAACATGAAAAGTACTACATGGAGACCTGACAACTGTGGTCTCTCAAAGGAGGTGGTCTCCCAATGGAGTGGTCTTTCAAAGGAGGGACTACTGTATGTGGATATGTTAATTTTTGACAAAGTTACGGGATATCAAACTCTGCGACTGTATATGTATATATGGCAATACAAGGCATATATTGCAGATTGTCGACTTCTCAAAAACAGCTGCATGGAATGTTTTTATTTCGCAAATGGATATTGCCCAGGTGGACCTCTATCAAGTTTGCAAAGGAGATGATGATGCAATAACTTCTTGGTAGAGAACCACCCAAGGTATGTTGCCACAAAGGTGGTAGTCAGATTGACTTTCACCGTTGTGGCAACGTACCTTTGGTGGTTCTCGACCAAGTTTGTTCAAATGGTCATGTTCCAGTAATTTTTGGACTTTTCTTTTTTTTTTAAAAAAAACTTTCAAAAAGTTTAATAGGAAACTTTAACATGGAAATTTCTTGTTATGGTTATAATTTCAATAATTTTGGCTTGATTTGTGTCAAACTTGGCAGGGGTGTATCTTTGATATGCGTCTACCTATTTTGCCCTATCCCAAGTTCACAGAACAACCCTTGTGATTAATCTGTAGGTCAGCTGAGCATGGGCTGTTAGCAAAGCCCTCTTGTTAAATTTTACCCACCACCAGGCCTACAGGTCAAGGGGGTGTGGTCATTTTGACCTGCTGGGTTCACACGTGGGGTTGTCTTCTTTATAGCTCAGCTGACTTGTCAGTCAGCTGAGGTTATGTGGTGGTTAGGCCTCCTTTGTACATCTTTCAGCATCCTGAACTCACATTTTCGACTTCTCTAAAACCACCTACCCAGATTTACCTCAAAATTGGTGGGAACGTACCTTGGGTGAGTCTTTACCACATTTGTTCAAATGGTCATGGTCCAGTGATTTTTGTACTTTTTTATGAATTTTAATTAGTTCTTTTGTTTTGCCAAACCTTAAAAATCTCCTATGAAGAAACTGCTTGGCCGATTGCTTTGAAATTGCTCAGGTTGACTTCTGGAGACTCTTTCGCCTTATTTGTCCAAAAAGTGGTACTGTAATTTTTCGAATATTTTTTTATGTAAAAAAGTGTGTTTGCACTTTTTTTCCACAATAGTCACGGAGATTATGCTGAAACTTGGTGGAAATATTCCTTGTAGAAGGGCCAAAAAAACTTGTTCACATGGTAGCACTGCGGTGAATTCACGAACTTTAATGAATATTTCAATTCATGTACTTACTGGCAAATGCAAACAGTTCTATTGAATACTATGTAAGGGAATGGGGATTGCAATGGTAATTCACAATTTTGACTTCTCCAAAACCACTGTCCAGATTAAGTTCAAACATGACAGTGATGTACCTTGGGCCTTGGGTGGGTCTCCACTAAGTTTGTTCAAATGATCCAATGAATTTTGGATTTTTTTATGAATTATTTTGTTAATTGTTGGGTAGAGCCTGACAGAACCCGAACAACCGAAACCCAAGCTTACCGGGTTTCAGGATTGAAGCCCGGCTTGGTTTCGGCTTTTACTGTCACTAAACATTTGGGTTCGGTTATCACTGTCAATGTTGGCAATAAAGTTAAATAAAAAGGTCACTGAGGTTACTTTTCGTTGTTGTAATGCAATAAACGATACTTTGCAATTACGTGTGTCAGATGGGTTGCATTAATCGCCTTAATAACATTAACAATAGTAATGCCCCTGTGCAAAAGGGTAACAGCTATTAATCCCTGTTGAATGTTTTCATGTTTGAATTGCAAATAGCAAACCCCAACAGTGCCCGGTTTGGGATCGGTAATGTGTACTGAGTACCGAGTACCCGGTTCGGTTTCAAAATGCATGCTCGGTCAGGCTCTATTGTTGGGCCAAATCTTAAACAATCTTCTCCAAAATCCCTTGGCCAATTGATTCAAAATTGCATAGGAACACTTGAGGGCATGACAGTGGGAGTTACACAGTACATGGGTGACCTTGACCTCATTTTCAAGGTCACAGGGTCACTTAGGTGTATTTAACTCTACAGGTGATAACTTGAGAACTATTTCAGCCTGGACTTTCATGTTTATGTGGATATGATCCTCTTCGAGGAACACACTCAGACAGTACATGAGCGACCTTGACTTCATTCTCAAGGTCACAGGACAACTGAAATGAGACTTACTGTTCATTTGATAATGTAAGATCTGTTTTGAGTTAGAACCTTGATGCTGCACATGTTAAATTTTTTTCTATGGAAGTCACGCTTAGACAGTAAATGTGTTACCTTGACCTCATTTCTGAGGTCACAGTGCAACATACATGAATTTTACTCTTTAGTGTCATAACTTGAGAACTACTTGAACTGGGATCTTGATGTCTGTGTTCTTCCACAAAGGTCAGACTTACTCAGTACATGGGTTATATTGATCCTATCCCAAGTTCACAGAGCCACAAGTGTGATGAATCTCTAAGTCAGCTGAGCATGGGCTGTTCATACAGCCCTCTTGTCTTTTTGTATTTGTGCTTTGAAATATATACATGGAACCTGACATGTGTTATGAGTACTACAGTACCAGTCTAACAGATGTTTGACATTGCAAAAGCTAGGTCATCATGTGAGCTATCAAAGTTACAGTAACCAACAGATCCTTACATTTGTGTTTAAGGTTGTAGTCTCCAGGTGGCAACACATTCTAAATATAAAACAGTGTCTTAGATAGTGATCACTAGGTGGCAGCACCTTAGCCTTAACCAGTGCCAGTGTGACCAGAACAATGTTATTCAAATGGCAGTTTATAGATGCTGAGGTACAATCAGGCAGTTGCATGTGTAAAAAGAAGTGACCACGAGTCATTGTCACACTTGAGGTCACAAGGGCATATTAGAATGTTGATATTTACTTCAATGATGGTCATTATCTTTATACATTTGGGTTATTATTGTTTTTTATCTATTGTTTTTCTGTGATCAATGGACAAAGTAAGGCACAAATTTATAACCTGTGTGTTGGTTTGCAATCTCAGTTTTGTTTCCTCTGTATCTGATATACAAAAATGTTTTCTTTGTTATAGATACATGTACCTTTTTAAGATAAAGGGATCAGTGTCGAAATTAATTTTATTCAAATCTTAGAATTAGTGCCTGAAATATATTTATATGAACTGGACATTTCCACTAAGCAGATATAAAACAAACAATTTTGTCTACAAAATGGGCCAGGGAGGTGCACATAAAGATCTTTGTCAGATCGCTATCATGTGTGCCACTGTTTCATATCCAGAATTAAAGCAAAAAGGACCATGAATGTCATAGACCAAGAAAGTGTAATTTGAAACATTTTTTGGTAAGTTACAATTTGTATAATTTATCAACAAAGGGCAAAGGCCTTCTCCAGTAGGTCACACTTTCAGTTATCTCTTGCTGGATACATTCTACGGCAAAACTCCAAAATACAAAACCGGTCTTCCTTTTAGTATCATGGCTATGTATTTGGGGATTTGATGTAACTGGAAGTTGATAGAAACAAAGAGCAAGCCTGTCATTTTGTAACTTATAATTAAATGTGAGAATTTGTGAAGTATCGGAGTCATACATTTTCAATGCATCTTTAAATTTGAAAATATGGTATAAGCATTGAATTTACTGTGCTTAATTAACCTTTCCACATGTAACTTTATTTCTCGTGTCAAGACTGACGGGCCAACAGTTTATCATATCGATGTTTGTTTTTCAGCTTGTATCATGACTGGAACATCCAGAATTGGAAATATGTATATTAATATCCACCTAAAATTTTTGACCCTGTGTCAATAGACAAGCATGACATCCTCTGCCTTGATGCAGCCATATTGGTGGATGCCAAGGGTGCCACAAACAGTTGCAATAGTAGTGAAAACATATTATGTAAACAGATGACAATTCCATCTTCCATCTAGCTCAATGTGTGCTTACAGAGTATGACTATGTTGGTGTCCAAACTGCCACTGACAAGAATCATTGATGACTGGAAACTGGTCTGGCTGTGTGTGCTGTTAAGGGTACCCACTCTCAGCAGGTGTGGAAACAGTGCTACATGCTTGGAGTGCAAAATGTACTCATTGTCAGCAAGTCCAAGCCTCGCAGCCATATTGCAGTCATGCTTTATAAAAAGGCTATTTGCCAGGACTACAGCCTACTCTCCCAATGTTCCTGTGCACCTGTGTCACTACATGTGTTTGTAAGGCTTACCACTCCCTCACCTTTTACAAGATACATGACTTTATGGAATGATTTTTTTTTTAGGGTGGGGGATGGAATATTTTGTTTATTGGCCCATAAACTAAGAAAACAGTCGGTGTAGCTTACATCTTCAATGGCATTTACAATTTTATTCCACCAAAAAAATGACCCAGTCAGAAGGTGGCTGAGTCTGCACCACAGTGTCATCTGTGTTGATTGGTGTTTTACTTTCACCCAAAGCTGCCAGTAAATTGGAACTGTTAGGTGGAATTCAACATTGCCTCCAACGTCTATTTCAAATGTTAAATAAGACTTGACGTAAATAAAAACTAAATATATTTCATTAATATTTTGTATTGCTCTTCTCCTTGATAGAACCAAGTCAATTTATTCATCTATTTCATACAATGCACCATACAGTGAAAACTCATTAATGACACCATCTGTTCCCTTAAAGACATGTCAGATAACTGAATATATCAGACATATTAATCAAATAACAATGAAAATGAATTTTGTGTCCCCAGAAACTTGTGTCAAATTGAATAAGTTGGATATTTGATTGTCATTATAATCAGGTTTCACTAGATTTACAGATACTCTGTACCAAATGGACATGTCAGGTTTTACAAAATAAGGTTAAATCATTTTTCAAGTGATCATAGTTTTGATGAAATGAAACAATGTGACATTACTCCTTAATGGTTCATCACACAACATCTGCAGAAAAGGTCCTAATTATATTGATAATGATCATAGGCTGTAGTTAATGTTTAGCTCACACTGACCTTGGTCCATATACATGTATTACATATCAATCTTAAGTCAACAAGCGTCTTCACATTATGCTTCTTGTAATCATGGATCCCATTGGTTTATATGATTATTGTAAACATGGATCCCATTGGTTTGTATGATTATTGTAAACGTGGATCCCATTAATTCATATGGTTATTTCATTCATTCATTGATCGTCGATTTTTGCCCGATAATATCCAGTGAATAACTTTGCAAGTGTAGCTTACAACAAAGTTATACCAGTGTACACAATAAGTGCAACTTCAACAGATAAATTTGATAAGCTTGTCGACTGGTCAGTTGACAGCAAAGTCTGCAATACAACGGGCTGATTATGCTCAGGTGATTATACAAGTGATGACAGTAGACAGTTGCCTTAAATGATTCTTCTGTCAAGAAAAATAATCTTTAAAGATCCACGGACATAATTTGTATATGCAATCACATATATATATATATATATTATATATTTATTTTGTTTTTTTTCAAATTCATAAAAGCACCTAGTTGATTGTACTGTACATGTATTTCATATTGTACTAGCAAAAACTGAAGATGTGATAGTATTCACAAAACAAATTACAAATCTGTCTATCTGTGCATGTCTATATTTCTATGACAGTAAACTTTTTATATGGAAATTACCAGTACTAGTAATTAGCCACTGAACTATAGCTGAAGAGCTCTGTTTTTGGATTAACCAATCATTTGCGTGTGAGTAAAATGCCCTGAAAAATACATTTCGCAGTACATGTATAAAACTACAAAGCATAACAAATTAGAAACAATAAAACATTATTCCCATGCACAGAACATTCTTTGACCTCCCTTTGTGCGAGTACTAGTTCACAAGTCAACAGATTGAATACGTTGTACGGCATATATACATGAAGTTAACATGTCAGAAAATACAACACAATATGAATTCAATGAATTCATATGTAACGTACAATTTTCTGCAAAAGTCACATAACCATATTTTTAGTATAATATATATCATGTGACATGCACTTTGATCTCATGCATGTATTAATAATATATACATCTCCAACCATCCTACCCGACAATAAATGTATGATGATTAATGATGGTTAAAGCACAGATCAGAAATATTTAATTGATAAATACCCAGTGTCTTCACAAAAGATAAGAATCATGAAAAATCCAAGTTCTGATCACAATTTTACAGCAGAACCGAGTTTTCCTCAAAAGTATCACAGACTGCCAAGGTATAAAGAGCTGATATGAAGATAAAAAAATTCAATTATTTGAAAAATCATACTTTTCCATCAAGAAATTGTACACTGACATATCCAAGGTGTGACGGCATGAACAGGTATGGTACAAAATAGGTGCTAGTCTTCATGACGAGGTCACTGTTGTATGGCAAGTCATGCTTTGCTACCCCTGTCGCTAGGCAACACAACAAGTACTGATCTGGTACCTGACAGTGCTATGTTAATTTTTAAACAAAAATATTGTATCATCATGATGATGAAAAAACTAAGTATCTTTAGTATCATTTGAGCTTTTTGCATAAGGAGAAAAAATGAGCACAGGGATGGAGGTCAGCATTGACATGGTGGGTCCCTCAATGTTTCTTTCCATTCTTAATAAGAAAATAATATTGAAAAAAAATTCTTTTGCATATCAACAAGTGTTACACATGAAAAAACTACAAGTAGTGACAGAATACAGCATTCACATTTGCTAGAAATATATCTTTCTACTGTTTATCTACATATTTACATACACACATACACAGAAAACACTGGCAGTCTAAAATGTTTAATGCACCTATGATAACTAAACTATTGTGTGAAAATGTTGCAACTAGCTAGCATAAAATTTAAATATGTATATCTCAGCTACCATACAATTATGGAAATTGTATTATAATATACTTCAACTTGTGAAATAAAACAGATTTAATTCACAAATAGCATAACTCTTAATCATAAATACAGCTGTCTTCATATACAAATATTACTAGTTAATTTAACAATATATGTAATTCATAAGTATTCAAACCTGTATTTAAAATTGTCATGCAATTGAGTCTAGACTACATCATGACTTAGGCAAATTGCCTTTGCAGCAGACCTTATGGCTAATTTGCCATCACAGCAGACCTTATGGTTATCACAGATCTATATTCTTATCAGCTGTATATCAACAAAATTACCTTTGCAGCTGCTATGGACACTCTTTGTTTGAGTTTATAAACAACATAATGTACGTTGCTAGGAGTGGTTCTCCAGCTGCCATGGAAACAGACCACAGAAAAGCTCAGCAGTGGTCACAGAAATAAGCCATAATACGAGACCTGCATATTAATTTCCCACTGCAAAGCATGGGGATCACACTTGTCAATCTTGGAGGACACACAAACATATCACTGTCACAGACAGGGCTAGATACCCCTTTCTGACAAAGTTATTTTCTTTTAGTGAAATTTAAGTTTACAAATATCAAAGTAATTTTCATTTAGTGCTTCCTAAATTGGCTAAAAGAACAGCTTTCTATTTATCTGTACCAAATATTCTTTATTTCCAAAATATTAGTAATATCCCGCTTCCCTACACAGGCTGCGGTCCGTATCTCACTAGGCAGACTATGATTACTAAGACAACCAGGTATGCAGTTGTGGCTGGAAAGCAATATATGCATGCCTCGTATTCTCAAGTCTTTCCCATTTGGTGGGGGTCTCCCACTTTTAATGTTACTTTACTGCTCATTGTAAATTTGGCCTATTTTGGTCATGTCTTACACTGAAATACAATTACATCTTTGTTGTTCCTTCTTGAGTGTAAAACCTTCCCCTGTGGAAGCCTATAGTATGTCCCTATTTCTTCTGATAGGATGTGACATGTATGTAAATCGTATTGAAATGTTGAAAGCTACTATGAACAAATCACAGGCACAGCTTTGTCACTATATAAGCCAGTCTCTAGGTTCTATGGTTGCTATGGAAACCTGTCACAGCACTGGTTCAGGTGTGTGCTTATTTAAAATCACGGGTATATGGTTTAGGTGTACTGAGTGAACCTATCATATAAATAGGCTCGCTGTCACATACATATACACGAATCACTGGTATAATCTTTGACGGTTGCCATGGAAACCATGTAAGTGGTTTTACAGCAAATAATGAGCTATCACTATTATAGATTATCAAAGTCTTACGAGCATTTGTCAAGTCTTTGATTCCCATGCACCAATAAAAGACTTGCTCAATTTGGGCTGATGTCAGACGGAGCTGTGCCAATGTAGTACAATAGTCTGTGAGTCAATAGTCCCGCCTGCTGTGTTTGTATGGCATGGTCAAACTGGTATCCAGCAGTCCATGTACTGACAGATAACTCCCAGAAAAGATCACCTGCCTTGACAGACTACTTTTACAAGATACTCTGCTCAGTACTTTTATTATCATTTATACCTCTTTTGAGGGACTACTTGTTTTGACAGACCATGGCTTGATCACTCCAATGGGTGGTCATTCCAGGCAGGTTCACTGTACCAGCCTCTGGTCTCCTGTACCAGCCTCTGGCCCCTGTGCCAGCCCATGGCCCTTGTACCAGCCTCTAGTCCCCTGTACCAGCCTCTAGCCCCTGTACCAGCCTCTGGCCCGAGTCCCAGCCTCTGGCCCCTGTACCAGCCTCTGGTCTCCTGTACCAGCCCCTGGCCCTTGTGTCAGCCCCTGGCCCTTGTACCAGCCTCTGGCCTCCTGTACCAGCCTCTGGCCCGAGTCCCAGCCTCTGGCCCGAGTCCCAGCCTCTGGCCCCTGTACCAGCCTCTGGCCTCCTGTACCAGCCCCTGGCCCTTGTACCAGCCTCTGGCCTCCTGTACCAGCCCCTGGCCCTTGTGTCAGCCCCTGGCCCTTGTACCAGCCCCTGGCCCTTGTACCAGCCTCTGGCCTCCTGTACCAGCCTCTGGCCCGAGTCCCAGCCTCTGGCCCCTGTACCAGCCTCTGGCCTCCTGTACCAGCCCCTGGCCCTTGTACCAGCCTCTGGCCTCCTGTACCAGCCCCTGGCCCTTGTGTCAGCCCCTGGCCCTTGTACCAGCCTCTGGCCCCTGTGCCAGCCTCTGGCCTCCTGTACCAGCCCCTGGCCCTTGTGTCAGCCTCTGGCCCCTGTACCAGCCTCTGGCCCCTGTACCAACCTCTGGTCCCTGTACTAGTCTCTGGCCCCTGTACCAGCCTCTGGTCCCTGTACTAGTCTCTGGCCCCTGTACCAGCCTCTTATCTCCTGTTTGATTATTTATCTTTTATTATGAATTAGCGGGTACAACAGGAGTGTGTTACAGGATAGGTCATTATTCAGCCATTATAGGCCGTGTCCCAGAGAGATAGCCTATTTTATCCGTCTTATTTCTCCTGTTTCTGCCTACTTTGTGTTGGTAAATTCACAAATGTAAGTACATTTATGTTGTGATTCCTCTCTGCTAATTATATTACATGGAAATTGAATTTTATTTGTTTTGCATACCTTCACTTTTCAGGAATTAATATTGCCAAATGTTAATTTTAAATTTAAAAAAAAAGTATTCCTCTGCATGAGGATTTGTTTTTGACAGAAGTACAGAATATTACACATACACATCTGTGTGTCAGATATAAAACCCTCACAAACATAAACACTACTAGAAAACTCTATAGTTACCTCCATGCAATCAGTCTGGTGTGAGAAGTATGTGAGCAGTATGTACAGTAATTTATGCTCATACACAATCTCTGTTAACCATGCATGTCAATTTTCCTATTTTGGCCAGCAGTCTCCCATTTAAGAAACTTGAATGTTGCCAAAATGGCATCATTTTCATGAATACATGACTGGTACTTGGAATTTGACATCTTTAGTCAGTTTGGCAAAAGTAACATAAACCTCTTTATCCGGATGCTGATTGTGTGAACCAAAACCCTGAATAAAAATGTATATTTAAAAAAATTATACTCAATAAATCTAAACAAGATAAAAGGTACCAAAATACCAGGAAATATACATTCTATCCCAGTCACATGCGCGCGCAAGGTAAATTCGTCTTTTTTCCCGGGCATAAATTTGTAACAAATCCCAGCAACCATGCCTTCTCGTGCATTGCTGACGTTGCTTGTTATGTCAGCAGCCAGCACATTGTGTTTCATTGATCTTGCTTTCATAAACAAAGTATAACGTGAAGTCTGCTGTCAGAACAGCACGCGCCGCACGCACCGCGTGATAACCCAAGTTGCAAAGCTTATTTCCGTTAAAAAAATAAAAGGGGGGATGGGTCTGTCACTTGAGGCGTTTTTTTATATTTAAGTTGATCAGGTTTGCTTGTTTGTCTCTTGCAACATTACTATGTTGTCGGAAACTGGGATAGAATGGGGTTTAACTACTTCTGGGGAGGATTGGACGTTCAACTAAGCCCGCACCATGAAGGCTTGGCAGGTTTAGTCCATGCCCGACGAAGGAGGGCATGGACTAAACCTGCCAAGCCTTCATGGTGCGGGCTTAGTTGAACGTCCAATCCTCCCCAGAAGTAGTTAAACCCCTAATCAAAGTTGAATAAATCATGAAATACCTGCTTACAAAATTTTGCAAGCCAAATCACATCTTTTTTTAGCTACTGGCTATTTGACTAATGGATAGTGCCACCCTAGAATTACTCCATATATCCCTTACTAAGAATATTTGACAGCAGCGTTACCAGCTGAAAGGTCTGGCAAGCACTAGGTATACCAGGCTGTATTGCCAGCTTGGCCAGTATTCTCAGGAACAAGTTTATGACCTGACGCATGTGTAATAACGCAACTCACACTGTGTGTATCTGCTGCACAGACCATAGATACAATGGCCGCTGTGGGTGAAAGGAAATAACAATTGAAATCTGGTTTGTTATTTCAATATGAAAATGAACAAATATTAGGCCTTTTAGCTCTTAGTACATAGTATGGGATAAAATTAGTACTCCATGAGTTAAGAAGACTGGGGCAGCGAAATAGACACTAGGGTATATTTCTCTACCCCCGGCTAGCTCCCTCGTACCTTACCTGACAGTATTCTGGTTGTATACTCTTCATGGAAGCCAGTGACAGTGGTTTAAAGCTTGCTATGAGTTTACAGGACTGCCACTTTGAGATAGGAATGGGAGATATACATCTAGGCCACATGTACATACATACTCTAGGCCACATGTACATACATACTCTAGGCCACATGTACATACATACTCTAGGCCACATGTACATACATACTCTAGGCCACATGTACATACATACTCTAGGCCACGTGTACATACATACTCTAGGCCACGTGTACATACATACTCTAGGCCACGTGTACATACATACTCTAGGCCACGTGTACATACATACTCTAGGCCACGTGTACATACATACTCTAGGCCACGTGTACATACATACTCTAGGCCACGTGTACATACATACTCTAGGCCACGTTACTCTAGGCCACGTGTACATACATACTCTAGGCCACGTGTACATACATACTCTAGGCCACGTGTACATACATACTCTAGGCCACGTGTACATACATACTCTAGGCCACGTGTACATACATACTCTAGGCCACGTGTACATACATACTCTAGGCCACGTGTACATACATACTCTAGGCCACGTTACTCTAGGCCACGTGTACATACATACTCTAGGCCACGTGTACATACATACTCTAGGCCACGTGTACATACATACTCTAGGCCACGTGTACATACATACTCTAGGCCACATGTACATACATACTCTAGGCCACGTGTACATACATACTCTAGGCCACGTGTACATACATACTCTAGGCCACGTGTACATACATACTCTAGGCCACGTGTACATACATACTCTAGGCCACGTGTACATACATACTCTAGGCCACGTGTACATACATACTCTAGGCCACGTGTACATACATACTCTAGGCCACGTGTACATACATACTCTAGGCCACGTGTACATACATACTCTAGGCTACATGTACATACATACTCTAGGCCACATGTACATACATACTCTAGGCCACGTGTACATACATACTCTAGGCCACGTGTACATACATACTCTAGGCCACGTGTACATACATACTCTAGGCCACATGTACATACATACTCTAAGTCTTTCCCACTTGAAGCAAAAGTCAACTGCTTTTGTGGGTTGCACATGGAGAGCGAATCGAAGGAAAGCTGTTAATCTGGTGGGTGTCAAAGAATATTTGGGCCCCCTTCCCCCCCCCCCAGGTGGGCCCCAGGGGTCTATTCATTTGCCAAACAATTGCCTTGCCCATGGGTGTTTGGGCACCCTCCCCCAACAATAATAACAGTAATGTCTACAGAATTATTGCCCCATATACTTCAGATATACATCTTGAATGGTGACTTGCAAATAATAAATGAAGAGTGTATCACATGATATGCATTTTTTTTGTAAATCAGCATTTCTCAGAAGATACAAATATTTAGCAAATGAATGGGCCCTTGAGGGCCCATCCATTCTGGGAGATAAAATATTCTTTGACATGGGGGTGGGGTATGTCATCTTGATAGGTCTCGTGCACAATTCTCATTCAAATTGTTTTTCATGGCCATGATTTCTGTTGAAACTAGTCACAATTAAAATGCAATCAGAGATTGCAAGATCTATGCCCCCCCCCCTCCCCATGCTACATCTGTCAGTACTGATAGGAGTCATTCTTGTGCTACATGAACATTCATAGCCAGTGTATTGCCAAGGTCATCCATCTTCAAACTCATCTGAGACCTTATGCAGGACAATAATCACCAGCAATCTGAAAGGGCTATGTCTAAAACTTTTCAAGTTATTGCCTGAAAACCAAATTCACTAAAATGGGTCTGTGACCTTGGGATTTGGATTAAGGTGATTCATCGTCGTACTTATCTGAGACCTTATGTCGCATTTAAACCATGTGCAATAATAAAGGTCTATGTCAAAAACTTTTCAAGTTATGGCATGATAACCAAACTTGCTAAAATGGCTCTGTGACCTTGGGATTTAGGTCAAGGTCATCCATCTTTAAACTCACCTGAGACATTATGCAGGACTAAAATCATGCGCAATATGAAAACTCTATGTCAAAAAAACTTTCACCTATCACATGATAACTAAACTCACTAAAATGACTGTGACCTTGGGAATTGGGTCAAGGTCACCCATGTTCAAACTGTTCTGAGACCTTATGTATGACTGTAAGCATGTACAATATGAAAGTCTCATGCCAAAAACTTTTGAAGTTATCATGTGAACTGTCTGGATGGATCACCGCACTCAGAAACGCAGTGACACACAGACAGAGTGATTGCTATACGCCCCCATCTTCTTTGGGGGGGGGGGGGGGGCATAAACATTAAAAGCAGATGACATTTTTAAAACCAGCTAGTTTTGGCAACTTTAAAGGGGCAATGTTAAAGAAAGATCTGTAAACTAATGAAAATGGTGTAACCGTTGAAACTCAGAACTTGTCAAGCTACAAGTAAGTGATAGACAGGATACCTTCAGTGTAACAAAGAGAACGAGGTATGCCTCGTATGTGGAAATACAGCTGTTTTGAGGAGTTTATAGCCATATAGCTATCTCCACACTACTGATGTGATAAATTTTCTTGTTTCCTAAGCAGATAATACCAAGTTTGAGATCTAACATAAACAGAGTGTATCTATATAGTACATAGTTTCCAAAATCAAGTCATGGTGCCATGTTCTCTGGTACCTGTACATGAAGGACGGTTCGGTTCTCTACTGCACAGTCTGCAAGCTCTCGTGTCAAGTCTCTGAAAATTCTGCGAGGATTGTCGACAACCATCTCCACTCCTGTGAAATCTAACTGTGCAGATAGCTCTGCAAAGTTCAACACCACTTCCAGAGTATCTGTAGGCCGGAACTTGCGCTGCACACGCTCACCAGAAGGTAGCTTCACAGCCAATAAGATTTGCGCTTCAGCATCTGAGGGCTCGGGGGGTAAGTCCACTCTTCTAACCAATTTCTTATACATCAGTTCTGGAGACTGCTGTGCTGAAGCACCACCAGAGGGCACCATTGGTACTTGTATATGTTGTGCTTGATGAGCCAGCAGGTCAAAGTTGATCATATCAGAACTGTCCAATTTGCTATTTCTGTTGATCTTCTTTGTAGCCAGTGAGCTTGCAGGACCTGTATCCTGCATGGCTGACCCCTCTGTGTGACCTTGACCTTGGAATGGTGCCACATCAGGCTGTCCTCGAGACTTTGCGCTGCCGATACTAGGGAGGGGACTGTATTTTGAGAGTGATGATGGAGGTCTGTACTCAGGAGAGGCGGGGCTAACCATGCTAACCAGACTGCGTGGTGTGTCAGTGG
This sequence comes from Hermodice carunculata, assembly GCA_964020975.1. Taxonomy (NCBI): domain Eukaryota; kingdom Metazoa; phylum Annelida; class Polychaeta; order Eunicida; family Amphinomidae; genus Hermodice; species Hermodice carunculata. The sequence goes on along the minus strand of OZ026626.1, from coordinate 10,756,315 downwards.
GAGTGGCTGTGTTTACAGTAGTGGGACTGACATGTGGATCAGCAGCTGTAACTGAAATACAGACAAACTTTTATACAACCAAGAAGTGACAAATTTTGTATTTTCCCTCAACAGAGTAATATATACTTGGAATACATTTATGTAATTAATGTCTACTCATATTACAGTGGTACCTGTTGTATGTGGCCACCCCTTCTGCCAAGAAAAAGTGGCCACATACAACAAGTGACCTTTCACTGCCTGTAAATTTTACACAGAAATTGACTCCTATGTCTGAGCCTTGTGGCAGTGGTTACTATAGCAGGTACCACTGTATTTATAATTAGTCAGGCTAATATACTGTACAGTGATCAAAATAAATATATCTCATTTCTTGAACTCACTACCCAGTGGGAATCTGAAAACAGAAAGGCCTATGTCCACCAAGGACTGTGATTGTCTAAAGCTAATATGATATATATGTACCACAAACACAATTATAACATACAGTGAAACCTGGTTTGAGAGACCACTGGGAGGAAAGACCACCTGCCTTTTCAGACCATGTTTACCATGTCCCTTTTGCCATCTTTCCCATGTTATTGTACCTCTATTGAGGGACCACCTGCCTTACGTGACTACTTTTTGGCATGTCCTAAGGATGTTCTCTCAAAACAGGTTTTACTATACATGTATAATGTAATGTCTTGGGAAAAGTCAAAATGCAGAATATTGGCCAGTACTGTATGGCCACCATCCTTGATGTCATGATAGACAGATGCAGCCTGTGGAAAACACTGGTGGCAGACCAATGTTTGCCCAAGCAAAATGGCAGCACAAACATCCATGTATTGGCACATCAGAGATTACATTGAAATGCAGACGGTATCATTATAGTGGGCAACCTCCATGGAACAAATTTACTAATTATTCTTCACTTCTCTAGTATTTAGAATAATTCTCCTTTTTATCTTCTTTTCTTTAGTAACCCTGTACCATTAAGTGGGAACGGAAGTACAGAAATGAGAAATTTGTGGCTCAAGGTAAGACATCAATACTCAGTTTCAAAATCCAAAAGAAAAGTTTCTGTGTCACCATGAATTTTTTGTTTTGCAAAGGCAGCCTTTTCCTCAAACACGTCGAGCTTGATGCCTCTGTAGTGCAAGCAGAATAAAATTTTCAACACATTTGTCATGCTTGACAAAAAACAAAAGCATAGTTGTCCCTGGCATAAAATTCCAGAGCACTTTTGTGTATACATGTTTGGTTGTTAAGACATATATTTGTCATGCTTGCCGACAAGAATCAATACCATGGCTTTCCCAAGGGAAAATAAAGCCTTTCCACTTTTTGTATGTGTGCATGTCTGGTTGTTGTGATGCATGTTTTTGGTCTATTGAGGCCATTCACACCCAAAAATCATTATGTTGTTCCATATTTCTGAAAAAAATTAGCTTTCTCGTCATGATGAAAGTTAATGGAATTTTACAGATTTACAGTGCTGATATGCTGTAAAACTTCACCGAACAAATATTGAATAGCAAATATTTTTCATTAAATGTGCAAGGTTCTTTTTTTTTGTGTTGACAAGTAAATTATGCATGGCACATGCTAGGCTTCTTTTCAAACTGTTTAACAGTGTATGCACAACTGTAAAACACGGAGAAAAACATGTTTTTTTTTCAACATGTTTGTGCTTAAAGCGTGAGGGAAAAATTGTTCTATTGGGCAGGGACCCATCTGTAGACTCAGCCATAGATGGCTATACACGCACTGATCCACTAAAAATAAAAGTCCCTAAAATTTTAGCTTTGTCTGGAAGTGTTAAAATCCCTATAATTTTCCACTGCAATAAAACTTTCTGAGTAGGGCCAATTGTTTTCTGCATGTGCAGAAAACAGATAGATTTAACAGACCTTGTAATTGAAAAAGAGTTTTAACTCTTTAAATGCCAAATTTTGGACTGAGTCAACAACTTTTCTTTGCACGCCGAAAAAAGCTGTTGACTTGGAAAATTTTCACTGGAACTATAGGCATGCTGGTACTTGAATGAAATTTCATTTTACAAGGAATACGAAATCTGAGATCCTAATGATAATTCAGACTTGTTTGACTTTAGTAGATTGACTTTGGATGTGATTAGCACTGAAAGAGTTAATATGAAGTGCAAAAGGACAGATGTAAAAAGACCATCCATGTGGGCTGAAGTGTTGTTGACAATGTGGCAACCTGCTGCCAAGCTCCAGTTGACATGACCATTTTTCTTCTGTAAATTTAACATTTCTCTTAACACTTAGTGTTTTAAAAGTAAACCTTCATTCCAAGTTTTTTGACACACCACACAGGCAAATATGACCAAAACATCATTAAATTGGGCTCATGTTTCACAGGCGTTAGGAGCGCAAACACAAAAACTTGTATGTTAGAAATGTACAGAATGCTCACTGCACACGACAGATCTGTATGACCCACATGTAGGGGATTGGCTGAGTGAGTAGCCATTCACACTCCCTAAAGCATTCTAAGGCCAGTCGTGAAAAGCTGCCATTTTGACATCTATTGTTGCTTGTGTAACAATGTTTGTATTTCATTGTATGATCACCAAAACAAGAAGAAAAAGTCTGCATTATGCACTTCAATGCCAGGCCAGCATATAGTTCAAACACAACATGTTGCTGACCACAGCACCTTGGTTCCTACATAATTATACCGATGTATAAAACATGACTGGTGTGTATGCGATCAATATTTTTTTAATTTTACTGTACAATCCATTTTATGATTAAACAGTCTGACTGTTAATCATCAATAAATAGAAAAATACAAAATATTGATGATTCTTGGATCTGAAAACCTCTTTGATTCAGTGTCTGCGTAAGTGACCATCTGGGATCCCCCCCAATTATCTAGCTCTGCAGACCAGGAGAAATTATTGATGTCATGGTTATGAATTCAACAAGTGACTTGTAATAATTATACTTTCCACATTGAACCCACCACAATGGCAGACGAATAATATTTACCTGCAGGTTGTGGAACTAGAGTTAAACAGAGTTGTAACAGAATTTGTAGTTTTATGAAATTAAAAAAAAAAAAATTCTCATTTTGAAACAGAAAATCATTGGTTGAATTTTAACCCTAATCTGTGTACCCAGTGGTGCCCTCTACCTGATGATTAGCTCATTAAAGCCCCACTCTTTGACGGCAGGAAGAAACATACCTGGCGGAGGCCTGGGTCGTACTCTGCCTTTGGCTGACTTGGGTCTTAGAGCTCTGGACTTGGGGCGGGGCTCAGGTGTAGGGCAGGGAGAGTCTGACGTGTTGGACGTGGCGTCGGACCCTATGGGTGTAGATCTTTGCAGCGACAGGACATCAGGGCTGAAATACAAGCCATAAATACGTTCAAACATTGGCGACTAGTGCAAACATCACATGGCACAACAATCTCTTTCCAGGATTCATGTACATATATATATATTTTAAAGGAATTACAATGACAGTGGTAATATCAGTGAAGGAAAGTTGTAAGAAGAAATATACTTACATGTACATATAGATACAACTTGATGTCACAAATTGTCCTTCAAATTTTGTCTCAAAGAATTGGCCTTATCACTACTAATGAAAACAAGTGTCAATAATTTTACTTAGGTTCAAATCTTTTAAAGTAAGTATGGTGAAGAGTATATTTCAGTTTGGTTCTAGTGACACAGAGGTAAGGGTCAGCCATTTTCATCAATCAACATTTTCTCATTTGTGTACATAGAGTCTGTGGGGGGGGGGGGGGTGTCAAGATCAATGCACATTTTCAGATAATTTTGAAAACGTTGATCAATATTTAGCCAAAAATCAACATTTTTAGAGTACTCTTTTTTTTGGGGGGGGGGGGGAGGGGTTACAAGAAAGAGTACTCTGTGTACACTTTTGAAATTGTTGCTAATTTTTGACTGACCCCTAACTCTGGCGCTGTGTTACAGTATTTAGTGGCGCCATATGTAACTATGTTCTAGACCATCTCCACGTCTGTGTGACACTTTAATACCTATTTGAAATACATAGTGTATATATACATTTATCCCATTTTGATGTAGTTTCTTGGTTTCTGATTGGTTAATAGCCATGAAATGCCTGCCGCACCTAATTGAAATTATGGTATTACCCACATGGGGTTGGTATTACTGTAGTAATACAAAGCGACACCTAGCGGCTAAAGTGAAAACGGCTCTGACAGGGGAACGCAGATGACAAAATGGCAGAACCAGAGGCCCTAATGGTCCCACATTATGATTGGACAGATCCCTAGTAAGTTAAGAAACTACATAAAAATGGGATAAATTCATTACACACTGGTAGACTAGGTAATACAGCAAGCGTCTCCCACTCAGGAAACTGGTATTACCCTCGGCTAGCACCTCGGGTAATACCAGTTCCCTTCGTGGGAGATGCTCGCTGTATTACCTAGTCTACCAGTGTGTAACTAATAGTATATTTTTCATGGTATTTATAAATTGTGTTGTATGTTCTAACATTGGTTAAAGTAAAAGAGATATTTAATTTACAAGATCTGGGCTGACATGTCTCATAAAATACATCCTAGTTTCATTTTGATGAAACATTTAATTGAATATCAAGTGCTTCCACACAAAAAGTTGAGGTCCTGATCTACTTTCCACATGTATGGAAACCCCCCACTGAAAGATACTGACAACTGAAAGGTCCACTTAGAGGTGTTTTCCACAATTTAATTTTGAAACATATGTGCAAATTTATAAAGAAATAGAGGGCTAGGGCTGAAGGATCTTTATTCTTACTAAGAATGATTTTTCAAAAGAATAATGTTCTTTTTTTACCTCAAAAATTAACAAGTGTCGTTTTCAGTGTAAGTAGGTTGGTGAACATTATTGACAAAAAAAAAGTTTTCTGGTGGAACTACCAAGATATTGGTAATTTTGGAACCTCTGTTTATTGCATTTATTGTTTGCCCTGTTGGTCAATTACTCCCTGGAAAAAGAACCACTTTGTTTACAGAGCAGTGGTCTAAACATTTTATAAGTGAAGCACGCAGTTTACAGCTAAGATAAATGGTGTAAATATCTCAAAAGTGAAGCACTGTAAAGTGCTGTTAACACCTCATGAGTTAAGCACTGTAAAGTTAGGTGCTGTTATCTCATAAGTTAAGCTCTGTAAAGTTAAGATAAGTGCTGTTAAAGGTCCTCTTGATTCAATGGGTACCACAAATTAGAAAGTTGATGTTTAGGGTGGTTAGAAATAATATCTGAAAACCAAAATGTTAAATTTCAATTTTTAATATTGTTTTTTTTTTTTAGCTCCAAAAGTGCGCTCCATTTGTGACAGGAAAGGGCGCACATTTTCTCTGATCGTGGCCCGATGTGGGATAGTGTTACTGACGTCACAAATGCAACCCGCAGGCTATGGTGCATGTGTTATAAGCCAGCGTGCCTTCAGTTTGCCAAGAGTCATGGCAGATACAACAGAGCATAGTGATACTGGAGAGTCTGATTTAGTTTTTTGCTTACGTGGTCTGACACGGATAAAGAAGAATTAATAATTAAAGCTGAAGCAGCAGAGGAAAAGATCATCCAGCCTCACACACATGAGGGGACGCCCAGAACCCCAGCATCACCAGTACTGCAGGGAGTGCAGCCGTGGTACAGCCAGACGATCCCAACTTGCTGTCTGGGCAGTGATATTTCCTATCAAAAACTCCTAGGTTCCATTCAACAAGGACAAGCATGAATGCAATAAATTGGAAATTGTGTCAGGATGGGCCAGGTCTTGTAGTGTTTCAATTTTTAGCACTCATTGAAATAGCTACGGCCTATGCCTGCGGTATATAAAAGTCTGAACAAACAGTTAATTTCCCTTCCCCTCTGCATGGTCTATGAATGATTAAATATAAGTTTGCATTTATGAATAGCTTTCAATATCAGCACCCCTGCCCAGCAGTAACCTCAGGACCCTTGGAGGGCAGTGATTTACGTTTGCGTATACATTGTCATCAGTACATGTATGTGTTTATGATATCCTTTATTTCAGATCCGTTATGTAACAATGGTAAATATTTTCTTGCGACTGACTTATTTTCTGGTTCCATATTAACAGCAGAGGTACAATGAAATGGAATTCTGTACACCCGATTATTGGGAGCTGGCCGTGGACTGTCGCAAACAGTGGTACATGACTGAAAAGATGAAAGACCAGCTGCCCACTGGTCTTGGCAGCTGTGCATGAGGCATGAATGTGGTAGCTCTCCAAACAAGTGCTATCTGGTAACGGGGTTAAACACCTGGTAACATACAGCAGTAATTGGATATACGCAATACAGTGGCCAGCTAACTCAATCTGTTATAGACTGCTCAACCCTAGACCTGGGTATGGAACAAGATCGGCCCTTGTTTGTCCATGTTTTCCACCCATTTTTTTCCATCAATCGAACCAAAATGGTTTAACATACTAAAGTTTTGTTACAATGTTACTTTGCCACAACACCCCAAACCGGTGTTGTCACTGTGACATTTGATGGATTATTATGTGACATTGCAACAGTTGCAGAATTACTTCACCTACATTTTGCTGTAATGAAAGCTTTGAAATCAGAATCATATTGAAGATTAATTTGTCAATACTGCCAAAAAAAAAATTGAATTTAAAAAAAAAATGAATCACTGTTCCTGTGAGTAATGCCTAATTTGGCCAGTTCCATGAATTCTTCCATTGTCCAGCGATGGGACTGCATTTGGCAACAGCAGTAGTTTTTTCTTGCCAAACCCATCCTAAGCATCGTCATATTTGACAAATCAAAGTTGCTTTCCACGAAGTGTTCACAACATAGGTAAGATCGATCATCGGTTCCCAGGGCCTTACCACTTGTCCCTGTAAATCTTGACTGCACGGGTCCACACTCTACGTAATTTCAGGTCTTCGGGGCGAATGTAAACAAGCTGTTGAATTTGTATTGTAACAATTAAAAGCAACACACCGACCCATCCTGGGCGGGAACAAGAACGAAAATGAATATTTCTACATGCATTTTTAATCCTGAAGGATGAATAAAATATGTTTAAACCAAGTGACACTTGACAGCCTTAGCTCGCAATCATGGTCAGCGTCTTCCCTGTCAGCCAGCGGTGTTGCATTTGTGACGTCACTAGTCTTTCGCGCCTTGTGGGTGTTGGAAATGAACAGAAAGCGACGATTGAAGGCGCAATGAGTTTTTAAAATGAAAAATTGAATAAAAGTATTATTTTCACATCCATTTTTTTAAAGCGCACCATATGTTGAGAACAACCCATGAGTCACCCATGTATCAAATTTGAACATGGTCAATCAATAGGACCTTTAACACCTCATGAGTGAAGTACTGTAAAGTTAAGATAAGTGCTGTTAACATCTCATCAGTGAAGCACTGTGTTAAATCCCAAGTGACATGCAAGCTAAAGCTAGGTCTCACCTTTGTAGTACATGTGCATCAGCCTGACCTGTGGAGCGAGGTGACATCAGCTCTGACTCTAGGCTCCCTTTGCTGTGTGCACGGGTTCTTGCTGTGTGTATGCGCTCCTGTTCTACATTAAGAATATCCACTTGTGTGCGTGGGGACCTGGGACTGCCCATCCATTCATCTGGGTCCGTCTCCGAGGACCTGGTGCTGCGTCTGGTTTGTGGTCGTGGAGGTAGGTCTGTGGGAGGACTGGGGTTAAATTCCCTGGCTCTGCTACCTCTACTGGTGGTAGGTCTGGCCTCTGTGTCTTGAGTTGTAGTTGTGTATGGCACTCCGGTGGGTGGCTTTGAGTTATATGCTATTTCTTGCTTTACAGGTTGTCGTCCCTGCCGTCCATGACTAGTCTTAGGTCTATCTGATATGTCATCTTGACCTGGTTGCTGTTCTGTAGCAGAGCCAGCAGGACCATGTGTATATGGAGTCTTATCCACTGGAGTTTTGGGCAATGCTCTACGACCATGGCTTGTCTTTGGTCGATCTCCAACCTCATCTGTCTGCATTGGCTGCTGTGTTACCTGTTGCTGTGCTTGGTTTGCACGTGTTGCCCCATTTGCCCTTTGACCCCTAGTTGCGCGGGTTAACTTCATCTGTTCATGGATGCTGTTTGTCAGACTGCTGGTACTGATCTCCTTGTTTGGCTGTGCCCGTCGTCCTCGTGTGCGTGGTCGTGGTACTGGAGCATCAGTCTGCTGCTGTTGCCCAGACATGCTGCTTCTTTGAGATGTAGGGCGGGCGTACTTATCATAGGATGACACTGAAACAAAGATTAAGAGAAAATGAGGTAGAGGACCTATCACAGTAATAGAGCTACCTGCCACTTAAGACCACCCTACAGCCAGCATCACATGGTCTCACATTGCAGGTGGTCTTACACCATAGGTAAATTCAACAGAAATAAACTATATCTATTGTGATGAAAGGGCAGTCTTCAAGTGATATGTGGAATCTCAGGAGGGGTGGTCCTCAGAGCAGGTGTCGCTGTGCTGAGTTTATGCAGCAATCAGGGAGCATCATAATCTACAGGGTTGGACATCCTTCCTACAACTCACTTCATGCTGCACAACTTGGGATATGTAAACCTCACAGTGTTGCCGACCCTATCTAAATTGCCAGGATACACCCAGAATTTCAGGCCAAAAAGGCCTATTAATCTACAAGATCCAGAATTTTATGGATATTTTTCTTCAATATTTATACACACTGTATATATATATATGTTTATCCAGTAAATAGCTGTATCATCCAGAAAAGGTGGAAGATACAGACTGGCTGATAACCCTGTCCATATCATCACAGTGCACGGGTCAATCCATATCACCACAGTGCAGAGGTCACTGAGCACTACTTTCCTTCTAAATTCTTGTAGTTGGCACACTTCAAGCGTGTAGTTTTCAAATGACCCAATTACTGGATCCTGCATTACAGTTATTCATACGCAAAGCCTTGTTTGATGCAATAAACGTTGAAATGGTTTTAAATGTCTTTTTTTTATGTATTTAATGATGAAAATAAAATTACAGTTATAATTACTGGATAAAAGTAAAACCAGCCGCGTGGAGGAGACTCGTCAGCTGACTGGCCTCGTTCCCGGGGTGGGTCACTCCTCATGCAAGCACTCGGAGTGATCCGCCGCGGGAACGAGGCCAGTCTGCTGACTCGTCTCTCCACTTGGCAGGTTTTACTATTAGATCAATCTCCCAAATTGACTGTTTTTGGTTTCACAGGTTAATAACACTGTGCTCATTGGTTCCACATTGGATAAAATGGACAATCATTGTATATTGATATATTTCCTCTGTATTGAGCGGGGAGGAGGGAGGAATACACAGGGTGGGTACTGAGACAGTTTTGGGCTCTTAGGGTAGTTATATTGTGAGCCGTTAATGGAGATTCTACCAAGTTTAGGACAAGTAGCTGGGAGGCTAGCCAGAGCTGTGACTGTGGGATAAATAGACAGCTGGGTAAGATGAGTAGGGAGAAGGGGAATAGCGTTCAGGGAGGTGTGGAAGGAGTTTGTTGGTAGGAGGGAGTTGTTTGCCAGGGATGGTCTGAATAGCAAACTTCAATGCATACTATGCCAGAAATTAATCAATGCCATATAGTGACAAAGTAGAGCACTGTTCCATCTGCAAAAATGCTGCATTTTGCATGTTGGGGAAAAATTTGTAAATAATACATACACCATTCACTCTGAGGAAGTGACTGTTCAACTGGACTCCGGAGGAAACTACAGGTGTGAAAGATTTAGGAGTGTACATAGGCAGCACAAGCTGATTAAATAGGATAACCATGGTTTTCTCCGCCTCATCTACTAATTTTTTTTTTTTAGGCCACCTGTGTCACACAGGACTGCGGCACAAAAGCATTTATTATTATATTATTATTGACTTAAACTGGGTGTCATGTGTTGCCAGAAGATTTCATTAGCAGCAAACATATTACCGTAGTTTATTCCTCGAAAGTTGGAATGAGTACCTTCAGTCATATTGATAAATGACATATAAAAAGGCCTTGTCTGACCTCAGCTGGGTTATGTATCATCTGTGATGAACTTCCTGACAACTACATGTAAAAGAATCTGATCTAACATGGGGAAATAACAACAAAAAAATTGGTTTCTATCCTAGTCTATACAACTGAAAGCAAAGCCTCAACAGCTTTTTGTAGCTGACTCATACGTGACTCGCAGACATCAATATATGATCTATATTAAAAAGTGTGTAAAAAATAGTAATTAAAAAACAAAAAAACCCTCTGTGAGCATATTTGGACAGAATCGGGATGAATCGAAACTTTTCTGGACAGAACGTCTGAAGTCAGACCGATCATGCTGCACGTTAATTTGGCGAGTTTTCGTTGTGTCAAAGGTCAGTGGCAAATTTGCTGTCAGGAAAAGAATGTCAGTTTCTCCAGGTCTACTTCAAGCTTCAAATAAAGCTGATTCTTCAATACGGCACCAATGTCTAGCCGAGTTTGTGGCCATATCCTATGCTCCTGGCCGACCATGTCACCAGCTGTCATCGTGGTCATGCGGACTGTTGAAGATTGTTTACATTGGAGACCACATTTGACCGGTCCGTGAATGATTGTAGTAGTTTTTGTGTACTTACCATCGTATCCAATATAATCTCTAGAAACTCCTGCGCTTCCTGTCGGAATGTTATGTACCACTGCTGCCGTGTTCGAGGGTATTCGACCCCCGTGACGACTAACTGGTCGCACAGGCTCCGCCATTATGGCACATTCTCAGGCTTCCATTACCAAGGCTTGCTATTGGCTAGAAATTAGGGAATTCTGAATCGGTGCGCGACTGCTAAGCAGAAGGCTGAACAGGTCAAAGTTCGAGGACAATGGCGGCACCCGTGAAGAAGACAGTCGAGCTGTTTTATGATGTTGTTTCGCCGTATTCTTGGATTGCATTTGAGGTAAATTTGTGTGAAAGGATGCAAGTATTTCGATCTCTTGAGTACGTTATTGTATTGAAACAAAATGTGAGTGACACTGTCGCAAGTCTCTGAAAACACAGAAGAAGGTTGATGCATGAAGGAAAGAAACCAGATTTGTTGCTCCATGGTTGATGCAAACATGAATGAAATGACTGATTTCGACAATTTTGATTGTTTTGTCAAAGCCAAAGGTTTGCCTTTGAGGAATGACTAGCTCCAGGGAACCCAACCCATTGTTATTGTTGGCGGCTGTTATTAGGGTTAGGCCTAATAACAACCGCCAACATTATTACAATGGGATGGGTTCCCTGGAGCTAAGGAATGACTAGCCCCATTTCTGAGGCATCGACGGTGTTGTTTTAATGTGGGCACCATCTCCGTCCATCCCAACATAGCGGCTCGATGCCTCATACTGGGGCTAAGGAATGACCTGCCCAGGCTGTTCTGTTTGCGAAGGGCTTTGCTTTGAATTGGGAAAAGGTCTGGTACTATAGTCTATCAACTCTGCTCTACGGAAGCGGATATTGTGAATATTACAACAATCGATTGTTACTTGCAGATATATCCAATGCATAACCTTTTCTCGTCAATGTACCTTACTTTTGAGGCATATGTGGCAACTGGATGCACTTTGTATTTCTTTTCAGTTGCATTTTGGGGCATTTCTGGGGCTGCAGGCAAAACTTAGTGCAATCCATATCGTCCAAGAAATGTGATTGAGAAATGTGTGCAAATGTGATTTACAAGTCCTTTTAAACTGCGGGCAAGGCTCGTGAGTAGGGGACAAAAACACTAAAATTGCTGGTTACAGAAAAAAATACAAACCACATTGCAAGCAAATTTATTTCAAGAGTAAGGTAAACTGCTCAGATTTGGTTATGTATGAAATTCAGGGTCATTTTGCCTGCTATTCACCTAATATTTGCGAAATCCCCTTCCGTAACCCCCGAATTGACAGACTATGGGCTAGGCGCTACATATTGTACATAGATTACATGAGCAAGTGCATGGACAGTTAAATGGCAGAAAACTTGAAAAAAAGACGTCGTTATCCAAAAACAGTAGGTATGAGATGGTGCATGCAAATGTTTATGCCCACCATATAAAACCCATTCATGGCTTAGGCTTACAAACTGGGTACCCCTAGTCAGTCAACCCTGAGTCACGGAAGGGGATTTCAAGAATATTATGTAGATAGCGGGCAAAATGACCATGTATTTCATACATAACCAAATCTGAGCAGTTTACCTTACTCTTGAAAAAATTTGCTTGCAGTGTGGTTTGTATTTATTTCTGTAACCATCAATTTTTGTAGCCTACTTATGAACCTTGCCGGCATTTTAAAACTACCTGTCAGTCACATTTGTGCACACGGACTTATCACTTCTTGGACGATATGGATTACGCCAAGTTTTGCTTGCAGCTGCAGAAATGTCCCAAATTGTGGCTGAAAAAGAAATACAAAGTGCATATAGTTACCATATATGTCTTAAAAGTAAGGTACATTGACGAGAAAAGGTTATGCATTGGATGTATCTGCAAGTAACAATCCATTGTTGCAATATTCAGAATATCTGCTTTTGCAGAGCAAGGTTGATAGACTGTAGTGTCATTCAATATATCGTACTAAACTCTGAATAAGCACCCACAACCTTCATATTGAGCAAGGTCATTACAACAGAACCCCTGCAGAGAAAAGAATCTGCTGTGACTGCCAGAGAGACGAAGTTGATGATGAATTCCCCTTCATAACAAAATATTGAACTATGATGATGTGGACAAATATGTGGTAAAACAGGTACTAAATTATGTAAACTCTGCCATGGAAATAAAGCTAAATGGTGGTATGGGCAGTCAAAATTTTGTTGTTTTTTTAGTTAACTTATCTGCAGTTGAATTCTTCCTTTTTGTGTCTTTTCTTTTCTTTTCTTTTCTTCTCTCTGTGATTTCAGCAAGGCCGTGGTAGATACTTGTGTGCAGCCTGGACCCTGCTTAGTCTGTAATTATTTCATTTTATACTCACCAGATGGCAGTGAGTGCATGCAAGAAAGTGATGTGATGTGTATGTTTTATGCGAGTATATAAGGTCACATCACTATGCTCAATAGCCAATAGCTAAATATGCTTTTAAAAAACCCTACAGATTGCCTAGTAACACCAATACATCACACAACTGTGCTCATAACAGACTGAATGAGGTCACACCACCATGCTACATATGTTACTAATTGCCAAGTTATACCAAAAGTCATGCTGAAAGACTGAGACCACTATTAATAAGATCCCCCGACTAATAGGGCCAGCTACACACTTGTGAGCTACTGAAAGTTGTACAGGGTCACCCTAAACAGAGTTGATTATACCACCTAAACTTAGATGCCTTTAAGATAATGTAAGGGAAATTAAATGGATGCCAAGGGAAATACACTGTGTAGATCTGCTTGACAGCCCAAATGGAATATTTGTTCCAATAGTACCACACAGCGCTGATGCAAAGATTTCCTGAAGCAGACATGATATTCACAGTTTTGTGATAATGATGTCTTTATTTACAATACCACAAGCAATTACGCTTACTATATAGAATCCATATAGCATGAAATAACCACAATGAACCCTCTTCTTTCATCAGCAGCAGCAGTTAATTTTCAGAAATATTGAAAAACACTGAATTTTTAATAAAATCCCCTAGTTTAAAAAGTGGGGTGTGTGCTTCTATTAGGGCATGTGCTACAATTAGATATGTCTTATTTTGCCACCTAAAATCAAAGGTTGTACAGGGTTTCTGCCAGAGTGAGATTTTAGGGTACTCAATTACTCATATTTCAAAGTGAAAAGTCTGACAGTGAAGATTTATGGGGTATTTTGACATGATGTATGCTAAAATTGTACTTTTTTAACCAAAATTTTAGGGTAAGCAAAAGTACCCTTGAAATTTTTTTAGGGTATGCTATTTTACCTGTTTTGCCCTCTGGCGGAAACGCTGTTGTACAAAGTTCCCCACAGCAAGAGAGTAGCCAGGAACTGAATTATCGAGGTAGATAGATCAAGTGCAGAATAGTTTGAGGTTTAAGTTAAATGGGTAACAAGAGCAATGAAAGGAGGAAGAGAAACAAGGGTAACAAGAGAAACAAGGGGAATGAGGGTAACAACATGAACCAGGGGAACGAGAGGAACAAGGGTAATAAGACAAACAAGGGGAACAAGGATATCAACATGAACCAGGGGAACGAGAGTAACAACATGAACTAGGGGAAAGAGGGTAACAACATGAACTAGGGGAACGAGGGTAACAACATGAACTAGGGGAATGAGAGTAACAACATGAACTAGGGGAAAGAGGGTAACAACATGAACTAGGGGAACGAGAGTAACAACATGAACTAGGGGAAAGAGGGTAACAACATGAACGAGGGTAACAACATGAACTAGGGGAATGAGAGTAACAACATGAACTAGGGGAAAGAGGGTAACAACATGAACTAGGGGAACGAGGGTAACAACATGAACTAGGGGAACGAGAGTAACAACATGAACTAGGGGAACGAGGGTAACAACATGAACCAGGGGAACGAGAGTAACAAGGGTAACAAAAGAAACGAGGGTAACAAGGGGAATGAGGGTAACAAGGGCACACGAGTAACAACATGAACCAGGGAACGAGAGTAACAAGAGGAAAAAGCATAACAAGAATATAATAGTCAGACAGATTAAAGGAAGGTTGTGTTAGATGTAAAGTGAGTGTAGGGGTGACATTACCAATGTTCCCCTTGTTACGGGGCAAAATATGCAACCCTTGATTTTAGGTGGCAAAATAAGCCATATATGATCACATCAGCTGATAGAGACAATATAATACTAACAAATTGTATACATTATTGTAGAAATAAAAGAAAAAATAGGTATTGTTCAGTAAATGGAACGAATCTTCATTTTCTTTTTAGAATCGAAGGAATGAGGACGAGAAGTTTTCTTTATCCAGTTGTTCCACCTGTGCCATACACTTTTAACTTGAGACAGAGACTGATCACAGATAGTCAAGGCTTTTTTTTTTTACATTATTTGCTTCATAACTAAACTGTTCTATTTATATATGCCTTTGATATTGTACAAAATGATAGTTTTCCGCATGCTCTTAGAGGGCCAAGTTGATGAAACATATGTAAATGTAAAGTGTGTCACCTTCACCTAATTTTCGAACTGACTTGGTCACTTCAATCTGGCCATTCAAGGTCAGATGAGCATTGGACTGTCACTGTCCTGTTGTGTATTTTACCATGTTTTACATCGATAATGTGTGTTGTTTTTCTTCTTATTTGCAAGGTCTTGTGTCGATATAAAACAAAATGGGATATAGATGTGAAGCTGAAGCCATTCTTTCTAGGCGGGATGATGCAAGGTTCAGGTCAGTACACTGTGCACAGATACTCAGCATGGACAGGCTTGTACAATTTTTTCAACAATCACTTGTCCATAGGACAAGTGAATCTGAATTTTCACTTGTGCCTCTAACAGATCATGCATTACACCACCACCCGGGGGGGGGGGGGGGGGGGGGCTTGTCTCAATACTGAACAATTGTCTGTCCCATATGCAAATATTTCTGGAAATAGTTTTAGAAGCTGCAAATTTATTTATTTATTTGAAGAGGACCAAAGCTTGCCACTTTGTTGACACCTTCAGCCCAGCCCTATGCTGCACCAGCTAACTTGTTCATGTTTCCCACTGGCTCAGTCAGTATTCCAGGCACTTTGGCTTTAATGAATTATTATTTAAGATCGACAATTTGGTTGTCCGCTGGACAAGGGTTATTCAAAAGTCACTTGTCTGATGTAGAGATCCACTTGTCCAGGACCACAGGATCATATGAATTCTAGGTTAGCGCTAGCAGTAGTCAATTGCTACTAAAACTTCAAAATGGCTAGTAAAAGTACCAAATGGCTACTAAAATTTCCCAAAAATTCTTTATTATCATGCAGAAATTTAAAAGATTTCAAGTCTGTGCAGGTCTTTCCTAGAAAAATTGAAATTTTGGCTACTAAATTTAAAATCCTAGCACTAGCCTAGGAATTGTAGAAGCCTAATGGTGGTCAGGTCGGGACAAACTTGACCCAGGAGAAAACAATTTTCTTGTATTGGGGCACCTTGCAGAGACATGCCAGTGTCAGTCTTCCATTATAGTTTTTAGTCCCCTACTGGGAGGGACTACAGGTTTGCACCTCGTCGTTATAAGTCATGTATAGACACATTTGTTTTACATGGATTGTGAAAGAAGTCAAGCATTGCCTTATCGAGTCACTCTCCATGGCACAGATGTTGGCGTATACTTCCTACCTTGCCTAGTGGAGGAAACCGAAGAACTCGGAGAAAATCACCGTGCATGGTTAAAGTGGTAGGAACTTTTTCCACATGTTGCCCAGGACGAGAATCGAACCCGGGTCGCAGAGGTGAAAGGCGAGCGTCTTACCGCTCAGCCAACCCTGCACCCTGTCTGTCCCTACAGCAAAGCCTGTCTGTGATATATTTCCAATACCATAAGACCTTACCAACAAAATTTGTTGTGTGGACATTTGATGGGATATGGGTCTGTTGCACGTGAAAGTTAGATCAATGCCCTTTGACCTTGAACCTTGTGAGGGCCATATTTTTTATACCGTAATACTAAGAGATGTCAAACTTGGTGTGTGGATACTTCTTGAGATAGGAGTGTGTATCATATCAAAATTAGGTCACTGTGACCTTGACCTTTGGTCCCATTACTGTGGCTCATCATCTTTTCAGACCTTGTTACATTGTTAGCCTTTCATTCCATGCAAATTTGTAAACTGCTACCTGGGGGTGGGGGTGGGAGTATGAATTGCTATCCAATCATTGATCTTCTTGCTTGATAAAAGATCTCTGTGTTGAAACATCTCTGTTTGATGTTCTGCTCTGGGCTTGGTCTTTCATGACAGCATGACAGGTATCATTACTATGATTGGGTTTACCAGCACTATCCACTTAGCTCTTTCTGTGCCAAATTTTTGACCGAGTCAGCAAATTGCACCCAATGCATGCCGAGAAAAGCTGTTGACCTGGGATATTCTCTGTGGTACCACAGTGAAACCTGTTTTGAGAGACCACTGTGAGGAAAGACCACCTGCCTTTTCAGACCATGTTTACCATCTTCCTTCTACCTTCTTTCCCATGTTATTGCACCTCTGTTGAGAGACCACCTGCCTTATGTGACCACTTTTTTTGGCCTGCCCTAGGGGCGGTCTCTCAAAACAGGCTTTACTATATAGGCATGCCGGTACATGAATGAAAAGTCTTTTTACAAGGCATTTGGGATCTTTATATGATAATTCAGACTAGTTTGAGTTAAGTAGATCGACTGTCTTCATGCTTGCCACTAAAAGAGTTAACTACACAATGTTACAAGTGTTATTGTTACCAAGCAACTAGTTAAGAGTTGAGCTCAGATTTAATGTTAATGTATTCAAAGTTTTGTATTGAAGCACTGCAACTTTAACGGGTGGGCTATTTTTTATATAATTAAAGTTGCCAAATGATATCTGAGGAATTGTAGACTTGATTACAACTTTGAGATTAGAGATATCTGGTTTTATTTTGTCACTGTTGCAAAGTAACTCTGTATTCTTGCATGATATTACTATTTTGACTCCTAACATGTAAATCTACAAGATTTGTGTTGCTTTCCCAAATATAGACATTTGCTTGTATAAAAGTGTATGATGGTTGCTTCATTCATATAAAAAGATAACCTCAAGATTTAATTTCTTCTAGTCAGTGATTGTGAATCATCATTGGGTTTGACCTAAACCAATTCAAGTTTGGACACATTATCATTGACTACATCAGATGCTAAAGTATTCTCTAACCCAGGGATAGAGTGTTTAAAATTTCCAAAATATTGTGTGGTTTGAGTTGATCAAAAGTTGTCAATGTCATCACAGATGCCAGACATCAAAATTAATTTTTGTGTGTTTTATTACTGAAGTGATTTAAGGTTATTGAAAAAACAAAACAAAACAAAACAAAAAAAAACTTGCTTTTTGCATCCTGAATGTATAAGCTGTTTGCTCAATGATGTATGCATAATCTTCCTTGTCCCATACAGATAATAAGCCTCCTGGTATGGTCCCAGCCAAAGCACGCTATTTGACCTCTGACGTAGAGCGACTGGCCAAGCACTTCAATATTCCATACAATCATCCAAAGGTAGGTTGTAACCCTGAGCAACCTACATGTAGATGCTTACAGCTGCATGCCACTTTTTTCCCATTAGTAAAGTGGCTGATGTATACCAGTAGATATTGATACGCATGTTCCAAACAGAAGATTGTGCAAGCCCTATTGTTTCATGAAAACTTATTTTTATGTGTTTTATGATTCTGCACATTGAATTTCCCAATATTTTCCTGACTTTTGAAAAATAAACTCTTTTTTTCTTAACTTTCTAAGTGCCTAATTTTGGATGAAGTCAACAGCTTTTCTCAGTGTACATTGGGCACAATGCACACTGAGAAAAGCTGTAGACTTGAGATATTCTCTCTGGAAATATAGGCATGCTGGTATTTGAATGAAAGGTCTTTTTGCAAGGAATATGAATCTGAGATCCTAATTGCAAATCAGACTAGTTTCAATTTAGTAAATGAACTTTAGACGTGATTGGCACTGAAAAATTTAAGCCTGACTGCCTGACGGGGTATTATCATCATGTCAGTGTGTGCATCTGACCAGTTGTCTCTTACCCTTGGGGATGTAGTAACTCTTCACAAATTCAGTAACTATCATAAAATTTTTACTACAGAAGCATCTCTTGGAAGCTTGACTGGGTTTGACATTCAGGAACTTTGACCTCTTTTCAAGGGCACCAGGGGTTATCTTATTTTACTCTGGTTGAGGGAGTCTTACAGTCATTATGTTTTTGATCCTAAAATACAAATTCCTTTTCCTGACTTTTCTCTGACCCATGAAAACTATGTAATTGATAAATCAGCATACCTTCAAAATAACACTATTTATACTTGTGCACACTTGACATGTCAGCAGTGCAACTGTTATGTTTAGGAAGCAAGGACAGATCTTGTCTTAAATTAGCATATCAGTAAATCATGAGACTGGTGAAAAGGTGTAACTAAGGGATGTGATGTGGCAGGCATGTTATATTTATGTAGATGGGCATTCACTTTCCCTCTAGGTCCCCCTTCTGTCACAAAATTTTCCTGTTGTAGCATTGATTGAAATCTTTTTTAACCCTTAAAGCGCTGATTTAAGATTGAGTCAAATGCTTTCCTTGAGACACTTTGCATACAATGTACGCAAAGTGTCCCGAGGAAAGCTGTTGACTAAGACTACTTTTTGCTTTAGACTAGGCTTGCTGGTATTTGAATGAAAGGTACCTTCATGAGGAATTTGAATCTTTTAACCATTATTTGTTTAACGATAATGAGAAAACAACTATAGCTGTGATTAGTAATGAGAAGACTAGGCAAGTGTTGATAAGAACAGATACGCGGTGTGCCAAATAAGCCTGACGTCCTTCACTGGACTCATCAGAGGCTAATGAGTAATGATTGACCACAGGTTGAGCATAACTCTAGTCTTATGCCCAGCAGTACAGAGAGTTGAAATCTTTCAACTCCACAGTCAAGTGGTTCAATCAAAACTGAATGCTGCGTTGTGTGTATGGCCTTTATATAGGGCCGTGTAACGTTGCTAGGGGAAATCTAGACGTTACGTTGTATTGTGACGTCATCAATTATGGGTCAGCACGTTAAGCCTTACTGGACAGTAGGACTAGGTTGTGCCAGTCATCACAGGTGACTGTGTTGGCATGTGGCTTGATGACAGGTCATATTCACTGGTTAACAAGTGGGGTTACACTGGGATTTTCTTCTCTGAAAAAAAAAAAAAGAAAAAAAAAATAGCTGTGATTAGTACTCACGTTACCAGCATATCTGTTTACATGTGTTATTGTCATGCTGATATACCAAGTACTTGTGTATCTTTTCACATGTTTAGGTGTTATGGTGTAAAATGTCGAGATAGTGTGGAGTTAAAGTCTTCTGTTTTCCTGTCAGTTACGATACCCCCCAAAATTGAGATGTATGATCAAAGCAGCATATCATTTGTTCAAATCAAATATTGGCCAATATCTTTCTTGCACATTATGCTCATGTACTAGTCCTGTGTTGTGTACATAACAAACAAACTGATTGTTGTAAGAGACAAACCTGTCAGGTCTGATTCAGTCTCAATAGTATTCATACCATACACAAAATGACTGGTACAGCTCAGATGATAAACACAACAAATGCATTCAATTGCAGGAAGATCTGCCCACGATTGTGCTGCAGAAATGAAAAAAGTGCTATCTTTTTTGTAGCACACTCAGTGCAGTGCTGGAAAACAACCAATACATGTACTATGTGTGTCAAAGATTGTGCATCATTTTATCTGCAAAAATGAACACACATGTTAATGTAATTATTAATTTTGTCCATATGCATGTATTCCGAAAGTAAACATTAATCTAGCAGTGAAAGTATGCAAAATGGACCGTGTTCAACCTGAATTTTTTAAAACATTTTGTGATTATATCTGCATTTACAGTGTTTCAATGAAAGACGTACAGCATTCCTCAGTTGATTTTGTGATGGTCCTGTCCATGGTATATCTAAAATACGAAGTGCTTGAACTGGTATACCTTTTTACTTGTGTTTGTTGTCATGGTGATACATGTATACTAGGTGCTTACCAGTATGTCTCTTTACATGTGTTGTTGTCATGCTTATATACTAAGTACTGTAATACCAGTATATCTCTTTACATGTGTTTGTTGTCATGCTTATATACCAGTATATCTCTTGATATGTGTTTTTTGTCATGCTGATATACTAAGTGCTTACCAGTATATATCTTTATACGTTAGTTGTCATGCTGATATACAGTTACGCTCGCGTTCAAGTTAACAAACGCCAAACGCACCAACGTTTCCCAAACACTTTCAGTGAAAGTCAAACGTTTGGAGATTCTTCATCATTTAAATGGAAGTGTTTGAAATGCATAGTGTTTGAATGCATTTGTGAAAGTGTTTGAAATCGTTTGGGTAATTGTTCAACATGTTTGGAAAGTGTTTGAACGCGTTTGGAGAAGTGTTCGGTAGCTTTGTGAAAGTGTTCGAACTTTTTGTAAAAGTGTTTGAGATTTTTCCCAAACGCTTTCCAAACACATTGCAAACACTTTTCAAATGTTTCCAAACACAAGCCAAACACCAGCAAAATGCGAAAAAAGCGTTTGGCTGTTAACTTTTAGCCGGGTGTAACTGTATCAAGTACTTACCAGTATATCTCTTTATATGTGTTTGTTGTCATGTTGATATATCAAGTACTTACCAGTATATCTCTTTATATGAGTTTGTTGTCATGCTGATATATCATGTGCTTACCATCTATTTGTAACATGTGTTGTTGTCATGTTGATGTACCAAGTACTTACTGGTGTGTCTTTTAACATGTGTTGAAATGGTATGGTGTAAAAATCTTCTGTTTTAGAACCCTGCAGAGGTGATGTTTGTTAAGGGCACACTGACAACACAGCGCTTTCTGACGGCAATTGACATGTCACACCCAGAGTATGTGGAGGAAGTCAGCAGAGAGCTGTGGAAACGAGCATATAGCAGGGTCAGTCACGGTCGTGACGTCATGTCACACTTTACATAGCATGTAGCAGGGTCAGTCACGACACTGTCAGGTCATGTTACACTTTACATAGCATATAGCAGGGTCAGTCACGACACCGTGAGGTCATGTCACACTTTACATAGCAGGGTTAGTCACTACACCGTCAGGTCATGTCACACTTTACATAGCATATAGCAGGGTCAGTCAGTACACTGTAAGGTCATGTCACACTTTACATAGCATGTAGCAGGGTCAGTCATGACACTGAGGTCATGTCACATTTTACATAGCATGTAGCAGGGTCAGTCACGACACTGTGAGGTCATGTCACACTTTACATAGCATATAGCAGGGTCAGTCATGACGCTGTAAGGTCATGTCACACTTTACATAGCATGTAGCAGGGTCAGTCACGACACTGTGACGTCATGTCTCACTTTACAGAGCTGCTCTATCTGCCTGTAAGTCATGGGCTAACAAGTCTTGGTGGCAGTTTATATTTTTCCACCGCAAGCCAAAGTAGCGAGTGCAATTTGATGTTTCCTTTTTCCCAAGTTTCCAATTAAAAGTTTTGCATGTATGTTTTCATAGCACCTGCTGTGGTAAATTTTAAAACATTGAGTGAATTTAGATGATATGCAAGCAGCTAAACAGAAATTACGAAAAAATGATCAGATTCATGATGGGACAAGGAGGCTCCCTTACAAGTCTCCCCACCATAGTTCTACACCTTTATGCAAAGGTTTTTATCCCTTTTATCCTTGAATCAAGACTGAGTTAACAATTTCCTTGGTGTGGATTGGAAGGTCAACCTACAGGAGGCAATCTGTTGACCTGGGGAATGCCATGTTGATAAGTGTCACCTACAATTTTCATTAAAGTGTGTGTGTCAACACACACTTTTCTGTTTTTCTTCAACTTTCTTTCTCTCTCTCTCTCTCTCTCTCTCTCTCTCTCTCTCTCTCTCTCTCTCTCTCTCTCTCTCTCTCTCTCTCTCTGTCTCTCTGTCTCTCTGTCTCTCTCTCTCTCTCTCTCTCTCTCTCTCTCTCTCTCTGTCTCTCTGTCTCTCTGTCTCTCTCTCTCTCTCTCTCTCTCTCTCTCTCTCTCTCTCTCTCTCTCTCTCTCTCTCTCTCTCTCTCTCTCTCTCTCTCTCTCTCTCTCTCTCTCTCTCTCTCTCTCTCTCTCTCTCTCTCTTTCTTTACCAGCAAATTTGTCCGACATTTTTCTCGGACACTATTATACATAGAAACTCCAAACTTGGCATGATTGTACCTCCATACAAGGAGTTTGACTGCTTTACACAGAGGAATGAAGATGTTTAAAATTATGCAAATTAGGGGCATTTGAAATTTTAAATCTTGAATATCTTCAAAAGTATAACAGATAGAGATGTCATTCCAACTTCTACTAGGGGGTTATTGACCAGTGCGCATCCAATGAATTTAAAACAAAAGTTCTAACAATTTAAATTATGCTAATTAGCAGCATTTGAAATTTTAAAACTTGAATATCTTCAAAACTATTAAAGATAGAGATGTCATTTCAACTTTTACTAGGGGGTTGTTGACCATTGCACATGTTATGAAACTAAAACAGAAGTTGTAGCAATTTAAATTATGCTAATTAGCAGTATTCGAAATTTTAAATCTTGACTATCTTTAACTTTATAATAGATAGAGATGTCATTCCAGCTTCTTGTAGGGGGTTGTTGACCATTGTGCACCTAATGAATTAAAAATAAAAGTTGTAGCAATGTAAATTATGTTAAACAGCACCATTAGAAATTTTAAATCTTAAATAACTTCAAAGCAATAAAAGATAGAGACGCCATTCCAACTTCTACCCCTGTGTTATGGAATAGTTGTACATTGCCATACCATTATGCTTTGAAGACACACACACTGATTTGCTATGCAGCAGATCATCTTTCCTAGTTTAAATTGTTTTTCATTGCTGTTGAAAGTAGTCCCAAACATTGAAACAGACGATATTTGACCAGCATCCAGTTTTGGCATTCTTAAGGGGTGAGGGGTTAAAAATAGCCTTACATTAGAAGTGTTTACATTTCAGGATGAAGACATCAGTGAGCCTGATAGCCTGGCTCATGTATGTTGACTTTATTGTATTTGAATGTGACAATAATGTGAGGCCTGTCTGGATCTGTGGAATCACCTGTTACACTTGTCAATATTAACTCTGTCCGTGTCACATTTTGGACTGAGTCAACAACTTTCCTCGGTGCACTTTGCGTGCAATGCACCCAAAGTGAATGTGCTGAGGAAAGCTGTTGACCTGGAGTATTCTGTGTAACTACAGCTGGGTGGTGCTTGAATGGTCTTTGTACAAGGAACATGAATCTAGCACACTTATAATTCAGAGCAGTTCACTTTAAGTAGCTCAACTTTAATCACAGTTGGCTGTGAAAGAGTCAATGTATGAACTCTGTCAGTGCTAATTGCAAGACGCAAATAATAAAAAATACTGATGTCAGTTATTACATGTATAATGATATCAAATTCCTCATAAAATATGTGTCATTCAAGTACCAGCAGACATATATCCCCAAGAAGAAAAAAAGAGACCAGATGAATAATAAAATATTGAAAGAGTTAACATTACTTGTATAGGGTTAAGGTGTTGCCCCTTATACCTGACAGGAAATTAAAGCTGGCCCCATTTGAAACTTTTATCAAATATGTGTACATATATTATGGGAATTGACAGAAACCAATGTAAATGTCCAACATACACATCTAGTGAAACATATAGAGATTTAACATTTTACTAACATTTTCATCAAAACGTGGGTGTCACACTCATTGGGTTACCATGTCTATGTATGACACAGGTCTTGATAAACCACACCATTTTATAACCAAATTGTGATCTCTCAAGACAGGTGGTCTCTCACAACAGGTGTGAAAAGCTTGAAAGTCAAGCAAAAAGTATCAAAATGGCTTTGTGTTAGAATCTACCTTACACCATAGTATTGAAGCAGACTATACTTGACCGCCAGCTGGTTTTGGCTGATTGAAGGGAGTAAGGGTTAAGTATAGATATGACTATACTACTGAGGTCATGATCAATAAAAGATCAGCACATGTTTTGAGTTTAGTTCTGGAATAGCCTGTGATTGGTCACAACAGCATACTGTGTACCTGTTCACTCTACCCCCATTTGGTGGCAGTCTCCCACTTTTTGGCCCTCACTTTTCAGTGCAATTTTGGAAATCTCCCCCATAATAATCCATTCATTTATTTATTGTTTGTTAAAACAATCTCCCCGATGGGAAGAAAAAATCTCCATTTGTTGTTATAGCATGTTGACAGGTATGCAACGGTGTTCATACTGCATGTTGAGAATGTGAACAGTGCCACCTAGTGGATGTTACCAAAAGTACTTTGACATTGTACTCTGTCCTGCCTTTAACTATTTTAGGTAAAATACTCACAATCTGAAAGCAAGAAGAATCCTGTCTGACTTAATTTAAGTGAAATTTTATGCTGTAATTTTCGGTAAACAATTTTAGTACAAACCTAAGGTTTTTCTGATGGCAGTGGTCCATTCTGAAAAGTAGATACAAAATAATATTTTCTTAGTAGTCACAAAATATTTATAGAATTTGACAATATTTAGAATCATTATTGAGATTTATGATGTACATTGACCCCCAAAAGATGTTACAAGCATATAGAAATCCTTCAAAATTTTACATCTGAAGTAAAATCCTAGATGTGAAATTGTCAACAGGATCTATCATTAGAAAGTCATCCAGTTCGTAGTATGAATAGGAGCAATTCCAGACTTGTAGCATTCAGTCAGTGGCATTTAGTGCAGGTGAATAAATAGAATGCTGGCAGAGACAAATGTTGAGTCTGTGGGGCAGGTTGGCAGGACGTTGGGCATGCAGGAAGCTGTGATACAGGACGCTATCAAGAGGCTAAAGGACCCTGCTGTCAAAGATAGACTCAAGAAGTACACACAGGAAGCCCTGGAACTCGGGGTAAGTCTGCCCTCTAGGTGTGTATAGAGTGAACTGATGAACATTGTGCAAGTCAGCCCTGTAAGCATGTACAGACAAGACCATTAAACATTGGGCAAGTCATCCCTGTCAACATAGATAGAAAAAAACATAAAACATTGGGTAAGTCAGCCCTATCAACATAGATTGAGAAAACCATTAAACATTGGGTACATCAGCGCTGTGAGCATTTTCGGAGAAAAGCATTAAGCATTTAAGTCAGCCCTGTCAACATAGAGAAAAGCATTAAACATTGGGTAAGTCAGCCCTAATGGCATATACAGAGAAAACCCTCAAACATTGGCGAAGTCAGCCATCTTGACATGTATGGAGAAAATGAAACAAAGGAAAATGCAGAAAACCAAAATGCAGGCTTTAAGATGTGTAGATATCAAAAAGGCCCTCAAACAGGAATGAAGTCAGTGGCAAGCCATAAACACAGCTCAACCCCCTTAAAAATAGCACAAGTCTGGCCTGAAAAAAAGTCATATATGGTGGAAGCCTTTAGATATGGATAAGTCTCAGAAAATTAAAACAGGGTTTCAACATGGAGTAAGGTTGCTTCTCAACACATGATAAAAAGAAGCAAGTTAACATGGAGTGAGAAGTATGTCAAGGTAAATAAGGAGAAACGTGCTGCAGTAAGTGTTTACACACAAACAGCATGTAGCTGTGTCCAGAGGCAGAACAAAACTTTGGACAGAACAACACCAGCCAACATTTAACCAGACATGGAGTTTGTCAGCAAAATGTCCTCAGGGATGGTTTAACATTATCATCATTTTTAAATTAGTACTTAGGGTACTAAATTTCATGACCCCCCCCCCCCCAACCCAACTTAGGACTTAAAAGGGATGATCTTCCAAGAAATATTACCGAAATACCACAGAAGTTGGGTTACAGATGACCGTCATTTTCCATTATCTGTAGATGTGTACAGGTTCAGTTACCCCCCTCCTGCCCTGCATACTGAAAGTACTAATTCAAAAATGATTAACATGTTGAACCATCCCTAAATATATCCCTAAATTGGTTGCTGTTAATGTTCAAATTGTTCAACTTATTTTTGAAATAATTTGCTGTAAACTGCTGGAGAGAAATATTTGGCTTAACCACTTACTTAAATCACTTTTGTGCTCATTGGGCTAATTACATTTTATTTGATTGGACTCTGAGCTGATTATTTGCAACTTTTGGTTTGAAAAACCACTAGATGCATATTTTTAGTGCATATAACAAATCACAGATGGCAGCAGCTGTAAAGTGTAGCCTCTGGTTTTGGCTCATAGGTGGCAGCACATACTGTATAGTCTTGTATTTCACTGCCATGGATTTGGATGTTGGTAACATGATTAATGTAACAACACATGTATTTTCCACTCCGTCCATATTGACTGACAGAAAGTAAAATCCCTCTAACTGCCTCAAGCAAAATGTTCATTACTTTTAACTCATTCTATACCAGTCCCTGATATTTCCGTATATTTATCCAGATTTAAAACAGCAATTGCATATTTAAATTCCTCATGAAAAGAGCTTTTGTTCAAGTACCAACATGCCTATAGTCTTAAGTCAATGGTTCTGGCACTGCCTGGCAAGTCGTGCTGCAGCTGCCGCAAGGGCCAGAACCACTGACCAAGGCCTGGGACCATGATATGGAATGAGTTAAAAGGACGAGGTGGTGAAGGGTATTGAAATATCACTTCGACACAGAGTACATGTGTTCTGAGTTTATGACCATCAGCAGCTTAGAAACTTGATGTGACTATTTTATGCCAATTCCTCACATTATACAAAGGATAGCTATTGACTGGATGTGGTGGTACATGTATGCTCACAAAGTGCTCTGTGATATAGTGTATAGATGGACAGCTTCTCACACATGTATTGCCATGCACTTTCATCTGGTTACAAATGCTGCACACATATATAGTAAAAAAGTATTGCAGTCAATATCATAGAAAATCCACCAATTTCATTGAGAAAGGTTTTCTTTAATGGCTTTTCTTAATTGATGCTTGTCTGTCTTACTTATTTCCAGGGGTTTGGTTCTCCCATGCTGGTTACAAAGGACTCCAATAACCAGACACAGTGGGTGTTTGGAAGCGATCGCTTCCACATCCTGGCAGATATTCTGGGTACGTGCACAAAAACAATTTTCCCAAGGTACCCAAATGTAACATGTAACCTGCATATTTTTATTATTATATTTTTTAACATTTGAATTTCTCAACAGAGCCTTTCAAACGAGAATTGTAGACGAGACTTAGGAGGAGACTGTGCCGTTAGCTTGTGCTGACACCTGACACACCAAAGGCTGATAATTATGATCTTCCATCAGAAAAGAATGGACGTAAGCAAGAAAGCCGGGGGGGGGGGGGGGTCTTATTTTTGCTTATTTCACTGATGGCGCGAAGCCATGAAAATAACACAGTGAAATAGAATTTTAACACTGAATTAGGACTTGGGTCCAAAATGCTGAAATTAAACGTACAGTGAAATGTCGAAAATACAAAAACTGTGAAAATTTAAACTTGCAAAAACAAATCAATGTACAGTATGCAATGATTTTGGTCTGATATATTGAAAATTGTGTTATTGTAAATACTATTTGTTTCATTTTGCCACTTTCTTATTTGCTTACCATCCAAAATTCTTATTTTTTAATGTTTTTTGTTTGTTTGTTTTTTGTGTGTGGTTGGAAATAAGTGCACACTATCACTGTGCTGCCCATTTAAATCAGATTTGGATTTGCAATTAAATTGTATCAGACAGCCTGAATTGACTTTTTCAAGCCGATTGCTCATTGTTTTTTCAAGTAAAAGGGTAGATGTCTCCACACTTGCAACTAGAAAATTACTAAATATCTATTTGCATATTTTGCAACTGTGATTTGTAAAGCCTACTTAATATTATGGCAAAAAAACCGTCAGTCTTGTATCCAGTGAGAACATAAGGTCAGATCTTGATTTCCTATTCTCCATTTTTATTTGCTGTGCTGACTTGTCAGTCAGCAGAGCTTATAGAATCCGTCTGTATCCGCCATCCATCCATCCATCTGTTGTTAGACTTTGTACATTTTTGACTTCTTCTCAAAAACCGCTGCATGGAATGTTTTGATTTTGTACATGGATGTTTCCCAGGTGGACCTCTACCAAGTTTGCGAAGGATATGATGATGCAATAATTTTTCTATTTTTTATTAATTTTTTAATTTATTTCAAAAAAAAAAATCCTCATCTCAAGAACTACTTGGCCAATTGCTTTGATATTGCACAGTGTCACCTAGGGTCAACTAGTTCTTTTTTTGACAACCAGGTGGCTTTGCCATTTTTCCTATTTGTAATGAATTTGTGTGTGTTAAGGCTATTTTCGACTTCTTGTCCAGAATGGCGAAACAGAATTGCTTAAAATTTTATCAGAATATAGTTGGACTTAAGACAATGAAAGTTTGCAAAAATAATGTAGATATGTTAATTTTTGAATAAAGTTATGGGATATCAAACTTTGCAACTGTAAGTGAGTGCTGCCACTGTATGTGTATATATGGCAATACAATGCATATGGTGCAATATTGTATTTACATTTTCGACTTCCTCTCAATACTGTAAAAGCAGATTCCAGTTAGCAGAGCACAGGATTATCATGATCCTCTTGTTAATTTGGATCATACGTAATATTGTTTGTAACCTGGACTTGGATAATTTCATATAATAAAAAATGCAAACAATTTTAAGGGTAGTTCATGAGAAGAAAATTTAAACAATTAAAATGAAAAACCTTGACCTTAAACAATGTTACATGAATTATTTAATTAACAGAATGAACACACATATGTTCGTAAATCATATCGAATAGTACTTGCTGCCAAGATGGTGTTCTCTCTGTGTACACTTCAGAACACTGTTGGTCCTACTGTTACATTTAAAAGTAAGGTCAAGTATGTTGAAAGTACAACACTTGTGACAGAGGATCTTTTAGACTATGTGAGGTCTAATTCAAAAGGGGAGTTGGGTGATATCTGCTCTATTCTATATTCACGTATATAAATCTGGAAGTCGTCTATGACCAGTGGTGCCCTCTAGTGATGAAAATCTTTTAAGTGTAGCCTTTTACCATAGCAAAGGAAAGATGCAAATGATAGGAATACAGGGATGAACTTGAATTTAATTCCAAGTTTTAAAATTTTTAATGAAATAAGAGACATCACTGTTTATAAGCCATGAAAAAAAAGTAGATATTTATTTGCTCGTAAGTTTATGTAAATGTACTTATTTTTACATGAACAAAATTTCACAGTTTTTGCATGTCAGTTATTTAACTTAAGTTTTAATTTCTCTTGTTAAAACGTAATTATAGTACTGTTCCAATGAAACTTCTGGTAATATATTATTTCATTGTGATTTTACTTTTATGCCTATGTGCCATCAGTGAAGTAATCAAAACTAAAAATACAGCAAAATAAAGTAAATTTTTAGGACATGCGTGTGATAGTTTTAAAAGAAAAGGGATATGGTACAAGTTATTCAGGCATGATGTAGTATATAAGTATATTGTACCTTTCAGAAAATAGGTAAATGTGGAAGTCAATTTGGAAGCCAATACATCCTATGACCAATTTTGTTTAGCATCAAGAAATTTGAGAAATGTTTTTCGTTCTATTAACAGGAAAGAAGTATGAAGGTCCCCTGTGTGAGCTGGCCAAGTTGTGAGTTAGGTTCATTTTGTGGTGGCGCCATCTTGTGGATGAATGATGGAGATGTGGTCTCATGACAATCCACTGTGGTATGGAAGCCGTGGTAGTTATAACTACCTTCCTTCCTATAGAGATAGCCTGAGAAATGAACAGTGTGATTGTTATTTAACTGATGCCAGGTTTATGTACAATTATGGTACACAAATGTTGACTGAATGTTTCCATTTGTCAGGGTATGACTGAGTCATCATTTTAACATGGGCCAGCAGGACTTAAGACTACACTGTGCTGGTGCCAGTAATTCTACAGGTTGCCTAGCAACTTTTGTGTTTTTGTTTTTTATCAGTGGTTGAAATTTGAAACAACACTGTTTTGGATTGATCAGATGTGGATAACAGAGCTGTGTTGAAGATTATTAACCCTTTCCCCCCTTGAATTAAGACTGAGTCAACAGCTTTCCTTGGCATTGATTGGGCACTAAGTGCCCAACCCATGCCAAGGAAAGCTGTTGACCTGGGGCATGTGATTTTGATAAGTCTCATGTACATTTCTTAGTCAAATTGTTTTTCATAACTGTTGAAATTAGTTGAAAACACTGAAGCAGACGATATTTGACCACCAGCCGGTTTCGGCCAATTTGAGGGGGAAAGGGTTAAGTCACAACTACACAATATGGCTTTAATGTTTTCCCAGTCATACTGGTCTGTAACAACCAGTGATTTCAAAGGTTGTCTGTGTCATCCATTGTATTAAATATTATAAATTTTTGATGAAAAATTGATGGAAGTCGAATCACCATAACATGCCAGAAGTCAACAGCTTTCCTTGATGCATGGTGGCTGTGCCCAGGAAAGCTGTTGACTCAGTCCAATAATATAACCTCGAACACAGGTACAACTATCAAACTAATACCATAAATGATCAACAGAAGATGGCTGTATGCAGCTTCATAAGAATGATATAGCCTCGAAACCACTGTGGAGAGGACATTGTGATATTGGAAGACACCACCGGCTAAACTTGACATATGTGTGAAGCTATTGTGACCACTTCAGGGACTTAAAAATGGGGTCTAAATGGGAGAGTTGCCTTGAAAAGGGATATACAGTAAAACCTCCCTATACCAAACACCCTTGGGTCTGGAAAAAAGTGTTCAGTATAGTGAGGTGTTGGGTATTGGGAGGTTTGCCTGCATTGGAAGTATATACTTGGGACTGACAAATGGTGTTCAATACAGAGAGGGGTTCGGTGTATGGAGGTGTTTGGTTAAAGAGGTTTTACTGTAATTTAATTAATGTTCAACAAAAATGGGACCATGAAATGGGGGTCTTAGTGGGATAGTCTGCTGTATATGGACAGGAATTAAATGTATATACATGACCAAAGATTGTGTGACTGTGGATATGTGCAGGATGAAGCTCATGTTATCCAGTGGTGCCCACTTGTGGATGAAATTCGAGCTAGATATTCAAGGCATTTGTCTATATACCCAGAGAGTGTTATTAACGCCAGAGAAGACGATTTCAAATTATTTCACGAAATTCTGGCGTACTTTCAATAATATGGACTTATACTGGACTGATAAGCATTAATGCTGGACTTCTCATTCAGGATTTTTGTTAGATTTGAATGCCTCTCTCTTAAATACTAGTTATATTATGCTTTGTCTGATTTAATTATGGTGTTACAATGTGTTTGTTTTTCGCTTGTTCTGTACTCTTTTGGACCGTGTGTCAATAAAAAACTACTACTACTACTACTACTACTACTATTAAGTTGACACATAAGTGTCCTGCTGATTGGTTCCTATCTTGTACTGGTAACTATATCACAGTGTACTGACCAAAGGTCAGATGGGAAGAGGTCAAAGGTGAGTAGTTCAAAGGTCAGATTGGTAAAACCAATAGTAATGGAGTGGATGAGTAAATATTCCAGGTCTTTGACCAGTAACCCAGGCCTAATGCATTTACATGTTAAAATAGCGACATTCGCTGGCTTATTTCTCCTATTTGAAATGTAAAACCACAACTTCCTTTGCATTCTACTCAAGTTTATACCGATAGCAGCAAGTTAACACCAAGAGAATGGGGAGTCATGTGATTAGATTTTTTTTTTTACAGGTGCCTTTGCCCCTTACCTCCATGATTGACCGTTCCACGCCAAATATGTCTCCAAAATACACAAAGTTATCAAATGATTTAAAATATTTCTAGAGTAGCAGTGCCTTTCTAAAAGTCACAGTTAATAAGTATTTTCATATCCAAAATGATGATGGGACTTAATTTGGGATGCTTTGCTCCCGTGATATTAACATCCAATAGACAGAGAAACAGTATTCAGTGCTTGATCAAAAGTTGTGGATCAATCGACCCGACCTTGAGAGGTCACTGGTCCCAAGACCTACAGCAGTGTGTTGCATTAGTGCTGGTGTTCTTATTAATGGACAGACCTGCTTGAGCAGTTATTTCTACCATGGAATTGAAGTTTTAAATATACAGTGAAACCTTGTTATAATGACACTCACATATCTGACATATTCAATATAGTGACACAAATTTTCATGAGAAAAAGTTTATTTTCTTTGTTATTTGGCTCATTTATCTGACGCATTTCTCAGGGATCAGGTGGTGTCATTATAACGAGGTTTCACTGTAAGTACTAAAACATAATCCTCATTCTGTAGATCAATGACTCTTCATGCTCATTTGTAAAGTGATGATCAAATAAAATATTTGTTATTGTTTCCCAGCATTATGTTATTTTTGGTTCTTCACAGCACTGCAGTTCTGTCAAGACCAGTTAAAGGTCTACATCATTGGTGCGGGAAGGGACCTGTACACTGGAGGCTAAAACATGTTGAGTAGAAAAAATATACAAAGAAAACAAGTCAAAAAGAGACCTTGTTAAGATACAATGCCAAGATATCCCTTGCTTCTCCAAATGCAACTTGTAGTTTGTGACATACTTTTGTGATACTCAATAAGGTACAAGTGTCTTTTTCATGCAAAATATTTTATTTCAGATTTCATGTGTCCCTGTTAGTTGGCCATAAACAAGACGAGAACTTGTAAACATGCACAATTCTTGCAAAAACAATGTTTGGAGCAAACAAGTGGTGGACTTTGTCATGATTAAATTACATTTATTGATTGTTTCATTTTGAAGTAGTATTGCCATCAAAGTACCAAATCTATGATACTTCCTGTTTTTCTGTGAGCCTAGAAAGTACATGGCCACATGCATGTCACCCAGCTCTCCTGTTGTCATTTAGTACACACAATATGACTGTTATCATCAATGAGTAGCACCATGGTTGATAGTCTGCAGAAAAAGGCTAGCATTGTTCCAAATTTTGCCAGCAGGTGGGGCTGCAGACTGTGCACTGTACTATCAGGCTTGCATCAATAACATGAGTGCTGAAAAGGTATTCAAGTGCACTTTGTCCACACGGCACCTTTTGTTCTTATCGTAAGGCATTTTGATGAGTAGTATACAGTGTGACCCTGTTATGACTAGGGTACAGTGTAATAGTTGTGAGTAGTATACAGTGTGACCCTGTTATGACTAGGAAACAGTGTGTTAGTTGTGAGTAGTATACAGTGTAACACTGTTATGACTAGGAAACTGTAATAGTTGTGAGTAGTATACAGTGTAACACTGTTATGACTAGGAAACAGTGTAATAGTTGTGAGCAGTATACAGTGTAACACTGTTATGACTAGGAAACAGTGTAATAGTTGTGAGTAGTACACAGTGTGACACTGTTATGACTAGGATACAGTGTAATAGTTGTGAGTAGTACACAGTGTAACACTGTTATGAGTAGTATACAGTGTAACACTGTTATGTCTAGGATACAGTGTGTTAGTTGTGAGTAGTATACAGTGTAACACTGTTATGACTAGGATACAGTGTGACACTGTTGTGAGTAGAATACAGTGTGACACTGTTGTGACTAGTATCCAGTGTAACACTGTTATGACTAGGATACAGTGTAATAGTTGTGAGTAGTATACAGTGTGTCACTGTTGTGAGTAGGATGCAGTGTAACACTATTATGAGTAGCGTGTAGTGTAACATGAGTAACACGTAGAAGTAGTATGCAGTGAAATACATTTGACTGTTTTGAGTATTATGTAGCATAAAACTTTTGAGTAGTACTCAGTATAACACTAATTTGAGTAGTATTCAGTGTAACATTGGTGAGTAGTATGCAGTGTAACATTTGACTAGTATTCAGTGTAACACTGTGTTGAGTTGCATCCAGTGTAACACTGTTTTGAGCAGTATTCAGTGTAACACTGTTTTGAGTATATTCAGTATAACACTGTTTTAAGTAGTGTGCTGCATAAACTGTTTTGAGTAGTATTTAGTGTAACACTGTTTTGAGTATATTCAGTATAACACTGTTTTAAGTAGTGTGCTGCATAAACTGTTTTGGGTAGTATTTAGTGTAACATTGTTTTGGGTAGTATTCAGTGTAACATTGTTTTGCACAGTATTCAGTGTAACACTGTTTTTGATAAGTATTCAGTATGTAACATTGTTTTGAGTAGTATGTAGCGTAACAGTTTTGAGTAGTATTCAGTGTAACACTGTTTTGAGTAGTATAGTGTTACACTTTTGAGTAATATTCAGTGTAATACTATTGAATTGATGGGACAGAGCTTGGTGACAGTTTGATGTAATAATCACATTTTGAACCCATCAGCTATCATCCTCACTTGTATTGCAGGATATAAACCGCAATGTATATGTGTGTCTACTGGCCAGATTTGGGCCCCATCCTCATATTGATTGTCTCGGGACATTTTAGGGGAAACCACACTGTGTATTTTTGTATATGTAATTGCTTCCCCCTTAAACCAGCCAAAACTAGTTTGAGGTAAAATGTCATCTGCTTCACTGATTTTCATTAATTTTAGTGTTTAAATGAAAGGAAGTTGAATCAGTAACAGCTGCAGATGGGCCCGATCTGGAGGTCATGACCCCAGGTAAGCTGTTGACCATCTCAATTCAAGAGGAAAAGGGGAAAAAATGGATAACAGTACATTCACCAAACACACTCATCAAAACACAACTTGGTCGCAGAGACCCAAGGTAGACAATGTTATAATAAAGAAGTGAAGAATACGGTGTACAAAGGAGGAGTCACTGCAGGTAGTAAGTCCTGCCTCATCAGTCTCTTGGTGCATTGTACACCATAGACTTGACCTGTAAGGACCTAGTGCCAATGTATTAACTCATTCCATACTATGGTCACAGGCCTTCAATATGTCAGTGGTTCTGGCACTGCCTGGCAAGTCATGCTGCAGCTGCCGCAAGGGCAGCTGCAGCAGGACTTACCAGGCAGTGCCAGAACCATTGACTTCAGACGATAGGCATGTTGCTACTTGAACGAAAGCTCTTTTCATGAAGAATTTAAAAATGCAATATTCGTCTTAAATCTTTGTAAACATACGTAAATATCAGGGACTTGTATGGGATCAGTTAACATGCAACTTTTTTCCATTATAAACTACCAGAAATTATAGTCATGAATATCACCTGCTTCTTTTGTTTTTCATTAAAAATGATATACAGTGATCCCCCTCTTATAAGCACCCCCTTGATGAAAGACCACCCCCTCTACAGAGGTCACTTTTTCCAATTATCAAGTGTGGTTTTCATTTTATTGTCCCCTTAAAGAGAAGCCACTGTCCTTATTAGGCCATGTTTCTTGTTTATTTGGGTTGGCTTAATGGAAAGGGACCAGTGCAGGTGATTGGTCAATGCTTCCCTAGCATACCCCCAGAGTATATTGAGGAAAAGTGTTGACTGTGTCTTCAGAGACTTGAAATAAGAGTTGCATGTTCATAGTCCTGTAAATAGAGCTTTCAAGTAACAATATGCCTGCAGTACCAAGTTGGTGTTTTTACCCCTCGGCCAATGTAGGCTGGAGGGGTATTGTTGTCACCTATACGTCCGTCCATCTGTCCATGCCTTGTTACCGCTATATCTCCAAAAATACTCACTTTACAGAGACCAAATTTTTATCACAGGGGGCCATTGGGGTGTGTCGGGTGCCTATCGAAAAATGGGTCACAAGGTGACACATTTAGGTCACAGTACTACATTGGAGAAAAAAACAGCATTAACACAATACTTTAAAAATAGTGAATGTAGCTTCATCAATTATTCATGATGGTTCGTCCTAAGGATGCCTCAGACACCTATCGAAAACTCACTCACTAGGTCACAATGCGGCATTGAAGAAAAATGGCCGTACCATGATGTCTCCAAATATGAAATTACTCATTGTGGCTGCACCAGTTATTTATAACAGTTGGTCTGCTGGGGTATTGTTGTCACCTATGTGTACGTCCAAACATCTGTCCGTCGGTCCGTCCATGGCTTGTTACCACCATATCTCCAAAAATACCCACTTAACAGCATTAACATCAGAATGCTTTAAAAAATATTGAATGAAGCTTCATCAATTATTTATGACAGTTAGCCCTAAGCATGTCTCAGACACCTATCAAAAACTAGGTCACTGGGTCACATATTTAGGTCACAATGCTGCATTGAAGAAAAATGGCCAGACCATGATATCTCCAAATATCAAATTACTCATTGAAGCTGCACCAATTATTTATGACAGTTGGTTCTAAAGATGCCTCAGACACCTTGTGAAAACTGGGTCATTGGGTAACATATTTAGGTCACAGTGCTGCATTGAAGAAAAGTGGCCTTGTCATGATATCTCTGCTCATTGCATTTGTACCAAAGCTTTGTAATGAGGTCAAACAGAAGTAAATTTGTGGTCTCGCGTGCAGGCACATGGTCTTCACCTAAAGTACCATTTCCCAGATATCATCCCTGGCTGAGGGGTTTTCGGTCTCTGACCATCTTGTAGTTTCAGACATGCGCTGCCTTACAAGTCCCATTGTAGCTGCTAGAAGGGAATCTGCAGTATGACTTGTCAGGCAGTGCGAAAAACACTGACCAAGCTAGGCATTGCCTGACCCATGCCAAGAAAATTGTTTAGACGGTCTTATTCTGACCATGAAAGGGAGAAATTACAATTTTCATCAAGGCATTTATGCAAGTATCAAGTCACTTAAAATGGGTGATCTCCAGAAATGGGTTCCCGAGCTCAAGTCTTATGTACCGTGTTAAACACCTTTGTTACCAGTAACTGAATGCCCTTTTAGTGCTTAAATAAGTCAAGGTATGTATGCCTTTGGATCAATCTGTCATTGGCATTATAGGAATATAAGCCCTGTGAGTGATCTTGTATGGCCAGGTATACATGCCCTGTTAGTGATCTTGTATAGCTAGGTATACATGCCCTAGCTGTGAGTGATCTTGTATGGCTAGGTATAATGCCCTGTGAGTGATCTGGTATAGCTAGGTATACATGCCCTGTTAGTGATCTTGTATGGCTAGGTATAATGCCCTGTGAGTGATCTTGCATGGCTAGGTATACATGCCCTGAGAGTGATCTTGTATAGCTAGGTATACATGCCCTAGCTGTGAGTGATCTTGTATGGCTAGGTATAATGCCCTGTGAGTGATCTTGTATAGCTAGGTATACATGCCCTGTTAGTGATCTTGTATGGCTAGGTATAATGCCCTGTGAGTAATCTGGTATAGCTAGGTATACATGCCCTGTTAGTGATCTTGTATGGCTAGGTATAATGCCGTGTGAGTGATCTTGCATGGCTAGGTATACATGCCCTGTGAGTGATCTTATATAGCTAGGTATACATGCCCTGTTAGTGCTCTTGTATGGCTAGGTATAATGCCCTGTGAGTGATCTTGCATGGCTAGGTATACATGCCCTGTGAGTGATCTTGTATAGCTTGGTATACATGCCCTGTTAGTGATCTAGTATGGCTAGGTATACATGC
This sequence comes from Hermodice carunculata, assembly GCA_964020975.1. Taxonomy (NCBI): domain Eukaryota; kingdom Metazoa; phylum Annelida; class Polychaeta; order Eunicida; family Amphinomidae; genus Hermodice; species Hermodice carunculata. Next base: position 10,718,072 of record OZ026626.1, on the reverse strand, counting down.
CCTGTTAGTGATCTTGTATGGCTAGGTTTAATGCCCTGTGAGTGATCTTGTATGGCTAGGTATGCATGCCCTGTGAGTGATCTTGTATAGCTAGGTATACATGCCCTGTGAGTGATCTTGTATGGCTAGGTATAATGCCCTGTGAGTGATCTTGTATAGCTAGATGCCCTGTGAGTGCTCTTGTATGGCTAGGTATACATGCCCTGTGAGTGATCTTGTATAGCTAGGTATACATGCCTTGTGAGTGATCTTTTATGGGTAGGTATACATGCCCTGTGAGTGATCTTGTATGGCTAGGTATACATGCCCTGTGAGTGATCTTGTATAGCTAGGTGCCCTGTGGGTGATCTTGTATGGCTAGGTATATATGCCCTGTGAGTGATCTTGTATGGCTAGGTATACATGCCTTGTGAGTGATCTGTTGTTGTTAAAGGCATGCAGCTGTCCGAGTTATCTAATATCTATGACTGAATACATACATGACCTATGAGTATGAGTAATCTCTTATATAAGTAGATGTAGAATCCCTATGAGTGATGTTTTATGCACAAGTCCTGTGAGTGATCTCTTATGGCAGGGTCACAAGCCCTGTGAGTGATCTCTCATGGCAGGGTCACAAGCCCTGTGGGTAATCTCTCATGCCAGGGTCACAAGTCCTGTGAGTGATCTCTTATGGCAGGGTCACAAGCCCTCTGACTGATCTCTCATTGCAGGGTCACAAGTCCTGTGAGTGATCTCTTATGGCAGGGTCACAAGCCAGTGAGTGATCTCTTATGGCAGGGTCAAGAGCCCTGTGAGTGATCTCTCATGGCAGTGTCACAAGCCCTGTGAGTGATCTCATCATAACAGCCATGGATGGTTCAGCCATATAATGAGCAAGCGCTGACAAAGAAAGCTGTCATGTGAAGGTTGCACAGTTAATAGGACAGCATCATGGTTAGGGATATACAAGACATAGCAGTGAGATGTGGGTGTGCAGTTATGTGACCCAAGTGATCAAAGTTCAGGCATAGCAGGTGAAGACTTAAGCAATTATAGTGACATGTAGTGAAGAATTTGATCAGTTAGCCAACTGATGTCACCTGGAGTGTGGCATGACAAGGTTATGAGGTCAAAGGATTGGGTCCAGTGACAACGTTGAGTGTGTCTGCATCCATCTGTTATATCCTTGTTCATACCTGTGCTTATTGTATCACCTTTGTGCAAAGAATACTGTGGATTGATTAATTGTTATTGTCTTTTAGTCTTAAATTTAGTCTTTCTTCTTTCTTTATTTATTTGTGCAAAAACGTAAAAAATTTTTTAGTTAAAAAAAAAAAAGGGAATGCTGTTTAACATTTTTGTGACTTTGTTTTGAGAGTGTGTTAATTTGATCACCACAGTAGTACATTATACTTGCTCCATAGAGCATGTCACATGAGATTCTGCAAATTTGATTTTGCTGTCATGCTGCTGGTCTATTTCTGTAATACACCTACCTGGACTTGAGGACCGCAGGCAATATGAGACAGTAGGTAGAATGGTAATTCTCTGTACTCCTCATTAGGTCTCCACAGGTGAAACAGACTTCAGGTGTACCGATCTCTATTTGAAATGGTACATCTTAAGTTCACATCATTTTGCTGCAGTTTTATGTTTGCTTATTTTGCTGGCAGTGCAAAACCATGAAAATAGAAACACAATTAAACAGTGCTCTGTAGGTTTAACATGAACTATTTCCTAAATAGTGCTGTAATGTAGGTTTAACAGGAACTATTTCCTAAATAGTGCTGTAATGTAGGTTTAACAGGAACTATTTCTTAAATACAGTGCTTCCTTATAAGGCTGGTGTTGGGGTCTGCACAGGGTATACAGTGTTATAGCAAAACTGCCTTATAATAGAGGGACTTTTGACAGAAATAAGGGGAAAACTATTTCAGTGGGAACCATGGTACCTACCATGTTGTATCAGAAACCGCCTTGTAATGAGGGGTGCTATAAAGAGGGAGCATTGTAGCTTCAATGCTTGAAATGCAAAAATATCGACAATTTACTCGTGTGAAACTAAGTACATTTACAGTACATAGCTACAGTTAAGATAGCACAGAAAAGATACTAAAGGTAGAATGTTACAGGTACTCATCTGAAGGCCCCTTTCAGTGGCCACCCTCTCAATAGAGGCCACTTCTCCATTCATCAAGAGGTGATATTTGCATTTTATTTTTCCCCTGAAAAGAGGCCACTTTGCTTACATTTCTGTGTATTTTTGGGGTGGCCTTATAAAAACGGGACCACTGTACTACGATTTTTTTATTGAGTGAAAAAGTGTGGCCAGTGTTGAAGAGGGCAGGGGCTACAGGGCAGATACTGTAAAGTCAGCATTGAATAGGGAAGGGGCTGCAGGACAGATACTGTAAAGTCAGCATTGAATAGGGAAGGGGCTGCAGGACACATACTGTAAAGTCAGCATTGAATAGGGAAGGGGCTGCAGGACAGATACTGTAAAGTCAGCATTGCATAGGGAAGGGGCTACAGGACAGATACTGTAAAGTCAGCATTGAATAGGGAAGGGGCTACAGGGCAGATACTGTAAAGTCAGCATTGAATAGGGAGGGGGCTACAGGACAGATACAGTAAAGTCAGCATTGATTAGGGAAGGGGCTACAGGGCAGATACTGTAAAGTCAGCATTGAATAGGGAGGGGGCTACAGGACAGATACAGTAAAGTCAGCATTGAATAGGGAAGGGGCTACAGGGCAGATACTGTAAAGTCAGCATTGAATAGGGAGGGGGCTACAGGACAGATACTGTAAAGTCAGCATTGATTAGGGAAGGGGCTACAGGGCAGATACTGGAGAGTCAGTGTTGAAGAGTGCATGGGGGTACAGGACAGATACTGTAAAGTCAACATACTGGGAAAGTGTTTTGGTGAAATACTTTTTGAAGGTGCTGTTTTATTTATATTGATGTCATAATACCCACTGATCAAAAGTTTGCATGTGTTCAATTGGAAATATCAGTGTTTTCAATGTAACAAATGCCGACTTTATGTATTACTTTATTATGTTTTGTTCAATAACATGAAGCAATATGGCTGAAAATGGCTCTTTGCAGGAAAAGATATGATAATCCATATAGGGGTATCATCATGCAAATAGACAATTATCATGTAAGAAAATGAACTATTATCCATATAGTGTTCTCATCATGCAGGAAAATAGACTCCACATAGAGGTCTCATTGTGTAAGAAAATAGACAATTCTCCATATTCGGGTCTCATGGTCTAACAAAATAGACAGTTCTCTATATAGGGGTCTCATGGTCTAACAAAATAGACAGTTCTCTATATAGGGGTCTCATGGTGTAAGAAAATAGAAAATTCTCGGTCTCATTGTGTTAGATGATAGACAATTTTCCATATACAGGTCTCATTGTGTAAGAAAATAGACAATTCTCCATATTGGGGTCTCATGGTCTAACAAAATAAACAGTTCTCCATATAGGGGTCTCATGGTGTAAGAAAATAGAAAATTCTCGGTCTCATTGTGTAAGATGATAGACAATTCTCCATATACAGGTCTCATTGTGTATGAAAATACACAATTCTCCATATACAGGTCTCATTGAGTAAGAAAATACACAATTCTCCATATATGTGGGGTCTCGTGGTGTAAGAGAGTATAAAGTTCTCCATATTGGGGTCTCATGGTGTAAGAAAATAGACAATTTTCCATATTGGGGTCTCAATGTGTAAGAAAATAGACAATTCTCCATATAGGGGTCTCATGGTGTAAGAAAATAGGCAATTCTCCATATAGGGGTCTCATGGTGTAAGAAAATAGACAATTCTCCATATAGGGGTCTCATGGTGTAAGAAAATAGACAATTCTCCATATAGGGATCTCATGGTGTAAGAAAATAGACAATTCTCCATATAAGGGTCTCATGGTGTAAGAAAATAGACAATTCTCCATATAGGGGTCTCATGGTGTAAGAAAATAGACAATTCTCCATATAGGGGTCTCATGGTGTAAGAAAATAGACAATTCTCCATATAGGGGTCTCATGGTGTAAGAAAATACACAATTCTCCATATAGGGGTCTCATGGTGTAAGAAAATAGACAATTCTCCATATAGGGGTCTCATGGTGTAAGAAAATACACAATTCTCCATATAGGGGTCTCATGGTGTAAGAAAATAGACAATTCTCCATATAAGGGTCTCATGGTGTAAGAAAATAGACAATTCTCCATATAGGGGTCTCATGGTGTAAGAAAATAGACAATTCTCCATATAAGGGTCTCATGGTGTAAGAAAATAGACAATTCTCCATATAGGGATCTCATGGTGTAAGAAAATAGACAATTCTCCATATAAGGGTCTCATGGTGTAAGAAAATAGACAATTCTCCATATAGGGGTCTCATGGTGTAAGAAAATAGACAATTCTCCATATAGGGGTCTCATGGTGTAAGAAAATAGACAATTCTCCATATAGGGGTCTCATGGTGTAAGAAAATACACAATTCTCCATATAGGGGTCTCATGGTGTAAGAAAATAGACAATTCTCCATATAGGGGTCTCATGGTGTAAGAAAATACACAATTCTCCATATAGGGGTCTCATGGTGTAAGAAAATAGACAATTCTCCATATAAGGGTCTCATGGTGTAAGAAAATAGACAATTCTCCATATAGGGGTCTCATGGTGTAAGAAAATAGACAATTCTCCATATAAGGGTCTCATGGTGTAAGAAAATAGACAATTCTCCATATAGGGGTCTCATGGTGTAATAAAATAGACAATTCTCCATATAAGGGTCTCATGGTGTAATAAAATAGACAATTCTCCATATAGGGGTCTCATGGTGTATTAAAATAGACTATTCTCCATATAGGGGTCTCATGGTGTATTAAAATAGACAATTCTCCATATAGAGGTCTCATGGTGTATTAAAATAGACAATTCTCCATATAGGGGTCTCATGGTGTATTAAAATAGACTATTCTCCATATAGGGGTCTCATGGTGTATTAAAATAGACAATTCTCCATATAGGGGTCTCATGGTGTACTAAAATAGACAATTCTCCACATATGGGTCTCAGTGTGTAAGAAGGTAGACATTTATCCATGTAGGGTTCTTAACATGTGAGAATGGAAGATAATCTTCCACATGGGATTGCTGGCATGAGAATGAACAGTTCTGAGAGTGGTGTGCTTACCTGTCAAGAGAATAGATAACTCTTCATAAGGGTGGCCTATCAGGAAGAAAGTTGAACATTCTGTGCGTATGGGTTGGTTGCTAGGCAACAGAGCAGATAAATGTCATGGACAGGTCTGCTAGGCAGTTGATCCAGAACACAGGATGCTAGCTATACAAGAGAAAAGCTCCATATGGGCTGCTTTTCTGAGAGAGAGAGAGAGAAAAAAAAAGATAATTGGCAGTTGAAGATAGTTGCACAAGTTTGAGCTGATTTTAACTTGATAGTTAAAATTGTAAATTTGGATTATGATGAATGAGAGACACAGACTGTCTGTCATAGAGAGGTTTTTTGTAACAGCCAGAAAGAAAAGTAGACAAAAAGTAAATAAAGGGGTCTGTAATTGAAAATATTCCCCTGTCATTTGTACAGTACACTTAAGTGACAATTGTGACAGATCAGAATCTCACTTAATGCAGTGGGCATGCTCCTCCATTAAAAAGGTTACAGATGTGGAAAAGGGCCACTTATGACATCAATTAATAAAGCTGTCTGTTGCGGCAGTGTCGTAAGGCACATCCACATTGGAGGAGAAGTGAGAGACAAACGAGAGATGCTGGAGCCTACACTCTAACTGATACTGGTATCCTGGAATCAATTTAGACGATTTAACAGACGAAAGTGGCTAGGCCTGACAGGGCTGGATGGCAGGGCACACATCTCTGTGACACCACCACAAGTGGCTTATCATGCAGCCGATGACAGGGCACTGATAGATTGCACAAATCTCTAATTGAGATATAATTTCATCATTTTCCCTCTCCAAAGTAGAGTATAATTAAAATGAATGAAATTAGACCTGTATATACTTATGTATCAGTTTTTGTAGTCTTGCACAATTTTAATTGCTTGAAATTACATTCACATTGTGTCTTGTCCCAGCAAAATGATTATTTTATGAGTTGCCATGTCAAATTTGATCAACTCTTATCAGTTATGTGTTCCTGAGTATCTTTTCTGTTCATACAGGCAAGCAGACCCTGTGTGTATTTTAATTGTCCACTCTAAAGGCTTAGAAGTGTGCTGTATTTTGTAAAATTTGAATGGCAGGCCAACTGTATCATTTATAGTGAGTGCTTTTAACTCTCTCAGGGCCAGTCACATCTAAAGTCGATCTACTTCAGTCAGTCAAGTCTGAATTATCATCCCGATCAGAGATTCTTGTTCCTGATAAAAAGCCCTCTCATTCAAGTACCAGTATGCCTATAGTTCCAGAGAAAATATCCCAGGTGTACAGCTTTTCTCGGCATGCATTGGGCACATTGCAGCCAGTGCTTGCCAAGAAAAGCTGTTGACTCAGTTCAAAATTTGGCACTGAAAGGGTTAATAATATTTAATGCAAATTTTGGAGCGAAAAAATCAAATACATTTTGCAAGTATGGATTATACACAAATATACCCAAATGGAGTAGAGATTGTCAGTAAATCTAGAACCATGGAACTACTACATTACAACAGACTGTTGCAAACAAAAGTGTTTAAGCTGGATAGATATGCACAATTTATTCAGTAAAACATTCAATGCACTTTGATCAAACATCAATTTGTAGAAAAGTCTGTATTATTGTTAAATGAAAACAATCTTCACCTTTTATGTGAAACTTTGGTTTCTTTGGTCAGTGTCTGTTTTGTTGTTGTTTTTTTTTTTTTTTTTGGTTGAATTTAAAGATGTTAAAATTTGGGTACTTTGTGGGTCACACATGCAGGGACCAAGCAGATGGCTTACATTCTTTGTTAACCCTGTCCCCTTGAATTAATGAGAATTACCCTTAGTGTGCTAATCATGGCTGTAGTTGTTTCTCATTACCATTAAACATATAATAGTTAAAAGATTCAAATTCCTCATGAAGATAGCTTTCATTCAAGCCTAGTCTAAAGCAAAAATTAGTCTTAGTCAACACTTTGCTCGTATTGCACAGTGTCCCAAGGAAAGCTGTGGACGAATCTTAGATCAGTGCTTTACAGGTAAAGATAATTCTCAGACAAATTGTTTTTCTTTACTGTTGAAATTAGTTGAAAACACTGAAGCAGCCATTTGGCCACCAGCCAGTTTGGGCTGGTTTTACAGAGAAAGGGTTGACCTTTGAGGTGACAACTTGTAGACAAAGTCAACAGCTTTCTTGGTGCACTTTGACCTGACCTAGACCATGAGGAATCATTGTAATGAAGAGAGGTCATTGCATGAAGAATTGAAGGTGGAATCATCGTGAACTATGAGAGGTCATTGCATGAGGAATTGAAGGTGGAATCATTGTAATAATGTGAGGCCATTGCACGAGGAATTGAAGGTGGAATCATTGTAATAATGAGAGGCCATTGCATGAGGAATTGAAGGTGGAATCATTGTAATAATGAGAAGCCATTGCATGAGGAATTGAAGGTGGAATCATTGTAATAATGAGAGGCCATTGCATGAGGAATTGAAGGTGGAATCATTGTAATAATGAGAAGCCATTGCATGAGGAATTGAAGGTGGAATCATTGTAATAATAAGAGATCATTGCATGAGGAATGGAAGGTGGAATCATAATAATGACAGAGATAATTGTCACCAACACTCAATGGGTAAATTTGCTCAGAGCCAATTGCCACACTTGAGTATGACTCAGTCATCATAAATGGCTTTTTTTTAAATAAATAATTAAATGGGGGAAAATGAGGTTTAAAGGAGATTTCTGACCCCCTTTGCAATAAGAATAAAGTGTACTGGGTCTACAACTATTGCCGGTGCAGGTTTGATGCCCAGACATTGACCCGGTGCTACTCATTTGTATCCCATGGATAATTTTTACTCCAAATTTGTGCTACTTATGAGAAGTTTCAACTAGACATATTGGTGAAGATGTCAATTGGTATTATCCAACTTTTTACTTTGTACCAGCATACTGACCCCCCCCCCCCCCCCCCCGTCATGCTTCTGTAAGGTGTAATTTAGGGGAAATTATTGAAGTCTTGGTGCAAAGATGCTGATTTAGTGTCTTTAGGAAAAGAAGGGGTCAAAATTACTTCCAGATAGATAGAAAGGCAGTAGATGTTGAAAATATGTAAAAATTGCTTCAAACTAAGGGGTCATTGCTGTAACACAGATATCAACCTGACTCCAGGCAGCCACTGCTGCTGACTTCCTGTGGTTTCCGTCTTGAGGAGGTTGAAACTTGGCACAGACAGAAACCAAAACCATCTTTTATGTTTACAGTGAAACTTGTTTTTAAAGACTTCCATTACAGGTGACCAAGTTGTTGTCTTCTTTCACAGGAGGCATGAACAAGATGAAAAGTGAGAAGAAATGTACAGCAAATACTGCAGTGGTAGTACCAGAAAGGTGCTCTCTCATCAGAGTGGTCATACCAGAAAGGTACTCTCATCAGAGTGGTCTTACCAGAAAGGTGCTCTCATCAGAGTGGTCTTACCAGACAGGTGCTCTCATCAGAGTGGTCTTAACGGAAAGATGCTCTCATCAGAGTTGTCTTACCGGAAAGGTGCTCTTATCAGAGTGGCCTTACCAGAAAGATGCTCTTATCAGAGTGGTCTTACCAGACAGGTGCTCTCATCAGAGTGATCTTACTGGAAAGATGCTCTCATCAGAGTGGTCTTACCAGAAAGGTGCTCTCATCAGAGTGGTCTTACCAGAAAAGTGCTCGCATCAGGATGGTCTTACCAGAAAGGTGCTCTTATCAGAGTGGTCTTACCAGAAAGGTGATCTCATCAGAGTGATCTTACCGGAAAGATGCTCTCATCAGAGTGGTCTTACCAGAAAGGTGCTCTCATCAGAGTGGTCTTACCAGAAAGGTGCTCTCTTATCAGAGTGGTCATACCAGAAAGGTGCTCTCATCAGAGTGGTCTTACCAGAAAGGTGCTCTCATCAGAGTGATCTTACCGGAAAGATGCTCTCATCAGAGTGGTCTTACCAGAAAGGTGCTCTTATCAGAGTGGTCTTAAAAGACAGAGGCTTCTATCAGGGCATGTGGCCGCTAGACATTTCCTGCTTTGCGGAGGTGCAATGGGTAACCGCGTTTTATACAACATGGCCAGTAACCATCAGACAAAGAGGTATGTTTCTCCAAACAATTGTGAAAAAATGGCAGCATGGACAGGTAGCTGTTCTACCTTCAGGTCATAATGAGGTCATCGACATTGGACCTTATTACTTGAACTCTTTCCTGGCCAGCAAAGAAAAGTCCAAGTACTTGAAATGAGCTTCTGTGTCAAATGTATATTTCTGTTCTTTGTAAGAAGGTAGTTCAGTCAAGTACCAGAATGGCCATAGTCCCCCAGACTATACTGGTCCAGGTCAACAGCTTTCCTCTACATGCTTCAGGCCCATTGCACGCAAAGCATACCTAGGAAAGCTGTTCTCTCAGTCAAAAACTTTGCATATATAGAGTTAAGGTGAGCCTAGATTTTCTTGAAAATTCAGGAAATTTTGCCTGCTAAGTGGAGCAATCTCTGTTTCCTCCTTTCCACTGCATGTGGAGTAGAAATAATACAGAACATGGTCTGCTTAGAAGGCAAATGATGTTTTAGATCAACACAAGGTTGAGGGATGACACAGTTCAACCGGGTTGCAGATGATTTCTAGCATTTGGCTCCTTAAGGCATCTATGCCCCAGGGGGGGACCTGCTGGGCACCTGATGGCCAACCCCACTGTGTCAAGTGATCACAGAGCCAGGTGCCTGGGACACAAATGGTCAATTTCGCGGACAAATTGCTGAGAGGAAAGAAGACATTTATAATTAGACTGTCAAATTGATAACTGTACTTCAGCTTGTGCAACATCTGAATTAGATAAAACTAAAAACCTGAAAGTCGGAACAAATTAGAGTCTTGCTGTTTTGTTACATCAAAGGGTTGCTGCAGGCTGGCACTAGACTTCATCTGTCAGTGCCGGGCAGACCTAAGACACCAGGCCCTATTATCATGTCACACGCTACAACCTGTCTGCTGCCGGCGGTATCCTCGGGCCTCATGCAGCAGAGTGGCTTCACTGAAACTCATTCCAGTCTTCCTGGCTACAGTTTTCCTTTCTGTGTGTCTGGCTGACAGTTACTGCAGGTGTATTTAAATGTGTTAAGCTAGGCACAATTTAACTGGTATCGTTTAACAATTTGCTCCTCAGAATTAAGGAACTGCTAATCAAGTTTTGGTGATTTTAACATGCAGTGCTAATTGATCTGCACTTGTGCAATGAAACTGCTGATCTAATTAAACTAAGTTCTGCCTCGTTAAGACTAGCTTCAGTAGCAACATGCCAATTCAAAATTAACCCTTTCCTCGTCTGAATGAGTTGGGAGTCAATGGCTATCCATTGTCTATGTTGTAAAGCTGTTGACGTAGCACAGGTAGGTCTTATGATAGGTCATGATACTACTCATGATAGGTCTTATGATAGGTCATGATACTACTCATGATAGGTCATGATACTACTCATGATAGGTCATGATACTACTCATGATAGGTCTTATGATAGGTCATGATACTATTCATGATAGGTCTTATGATAGGTCATGATACTACTCATGATAGTTCTTATCTCCATTTCTCAGCAAAACTGTTTTCTGTTAACAAAAAATTTAAACATTAAAGCTGACAACAATTTACATGTGGATGCTTTTGTGTGGTTTGGATGGAAAAGGGTTAAGTGAGCACATATTGCATCCCCTGGGTAGTCCTGCCACAAGGCAGATGGAGCAGGACTTTCCAGGCTGTGTAGAAACTTGTGGCCAGTGCATTGAGCCATGTAGCATGAGTTGAGGTGACAGACCCAGGTGAACACTGTGTTAGCCAGCACATACCTGACACCTCCCCCCCCATCCACATGCAACATCTTTCCTATACAGTTGTACCTGTCTTGAGAGACCCCTCCAATAAGAGGCTGCATATCTTTTAAAGACCACTCTCTTAGGACACTGTGCTATCTTTCCCATGTTATTATACCTCTAGTGAAATACCACCTGTTTTGAGAGACCACATTTCAACCTGCCCTAGGGGCGGTCTCTCAAGACAGGGACCACTGTAAAAAATGTCTGTCTTGTGATTTCCTTTCTTATTGTTTATCAAGAGTGATATATGTGATCAGTCACCAGGAGTTTTCCGAACTGCTGTACCATTCATACACACTGCACACACTGAAACCCCTGTATTTGTACTCTGTACCAGCCATTATGTCAAGGTTCTCTACCATATTTGTGTATTGGAGACCCCTCTACTTTCCTGACATACCTGACCCCCAATACACATGCAACATCTTTCATATAAAAATGTCTATGTTGTGATTAGTCTTTTCTTATTTCTCATCAAGAGTGATATGCTGTAAATTGCTTTATTTTCGCGTGTATAAATTTTCACAGTTTTTTGCATTTTAGACATTTCATTGTAGTTTCAATTTCAGTGTTTTGGACATAATTCCCATTGAAACAATAATAAAATATTATTTCACTGTGTTTTTATTGTCACGGTTTTGTGCCATCAGCGAAATTATAGCAGTCTACAGTATGTGATTATTCAACAGTTTTCTATGCTGGTAATATACTGGGCCTTTTTACCCACACACTATGAAAGCCCTTTTATTTGCACTTTGTAGCAGCCATTATTTCAAGATATTCTTATTTTCTGTACGTAATAATTGTACTAGGGCAAAATGATTACCTGTCCCAGTGTGCAGGGACCTAGCTTCCTTACACCCTTGTAAAAGGGGGGTGGGGGGTTTCAGTACGCTGGTACAGGTAATTATTTTTCTAGAATACGCAGTACAGAAAATAAAAATCTTTCAAAGTTTTGGATAGTACGAAGTACATAAAACAAGAGGGCTTCCAGTACGGTAAATAAAAAGCCCCTGTACACCAGTACGGGAAACCCCTTACCCACCCTCTTGTAAAGTTGCTTGACTTAGGAGACAGGTGTGTGGGATGGATACTCCTGACAACAATGAAGCCATGTTACCACAGGCCATGGAGTTTACCTAGTGACACAAAAGGATATGACTTTTACTAGAGATCACTATCTGAATTAGTGTGACCTGTATTATTTTTACTAGCACAACAATCAACTTATTTTCAAGACATCAGGGCACACCTGCGTACATGTGTACCACCTGTGCAAAAAGGACACTTTTTTTTCTCTGGAGAGTACATCGTTCAGGAGAAGGGGTTAGAGGCATCTTGTGTACTGGGGTTCTTTACCATATTTGTGTACTGGAGGCCCTTGCAGTGTACATCCAGTTTTGCCAAAGATGGATATTTAGACAGAATATGAACACCTTTGGATCAGCGGGTTTGATACATTTTTGTACGAGTCTTTTTGCTTGTCAGTCTTTGCTGGCCTCTTTATTCTCCAGTGTTTGGTAAATGAAACTTTGACATCATCGGTCAGGTAATTGTCCCCTACAGTGACCTGCATACTTCTAGGCCTTTGACTTGATAGTCGTCACTCAAAAATGTATCACAACAAATAGGAATAAGCATAATATTTTATTTGTTATATTAGATACCCAAAATCATAAAATGCAGAAATTATTTTTGTTCTGTTTTCCCGATATCTAAAAGCAGTCCGTACAGTCAATCTAAGGGAGCGACTGGAAATTGCTGTTGACAGCCACACAGACCTGTCAACAGTCGAGACTGGAAAGGCCAGGATTAGTTCTAAGGTGTGTATTCGCCCCAATACACAACTCAATACACAAACATTTGGAGGGTTAGAGCTCTGTATTCCCATTAGTTTGTATGTTAAAGCAACCTTAAATAAACTGGTCAGTTTTGTAGTTGTAGTTGCATAATTTTTGTGAGGTATTTTGTTATACATCTAGATTTACTGTCTGAAATTTGGTGTTTCTAAGTGTAGTAGTTTTCAAGTTGTTAAGTTGCAAATTACAATGTAAAGTAATGGGAATACACAACCCTAGCCCTCCACTGGCTGCAGTGCCCTCTTATAGACAATTCTTGAACCTTCTGTTGCCCTTGCCTAATAAAGCAGGTTTTGTCAGGTAAGTCATTCCTGGTCAGAGTAGGACTGAGTCAATAGCTTTCCTTAGTGTGGGTTGGTTGTAATGTGCTCAACCCATGCCAAGGAAAGCTATTGACTTAGTGTCATCATGAATGGTCTCAACTACAACTCTCGGCAAAAATGTTTTTTTAGTGATGAAAAATTTCAGTAAAAACATTAAGGGAGACGACACTTTACATCCAGGTGCTTTAGGCTGATATGAATGGTAAAGGGTCAATTCCTGGTGGCCTCTTGTCAGGGACCAGTGAAATTTGATCCTGTCTGAGCGATCCCAACTGAGTGATATTAAAGACAATGTACTGTGCAGAATAGAGCTCCTTGTTTGTGAGTATGTATAATACTGCCACAGTGCTGCTCTTGTGAAATAGATATTTAGACAAGTTGACAGAGTTACTACTAACAGATTTCTGATTAACTTGTATCATAGGAAGAAAGTACACTCTGGAAGTATTTAGCAAAATCATCATGGGTTGGTTCTATGAAATGTAATATGTGACCAGACACATGCCATTGGGAGAAGAAAAAGACCGACCCACGATGCCTCTATCTGTGCCACACTGCAGTGACACGCCAAGAGACGAGCCACAGATGAGACAGATAACATGTCAGGTTTTGCTTCTTTTGGTAAAAAAGTAAACATTTATATGCAGAGTGATACTGTTGCTCCCCCCTCCCCCCCCAGCCTACTCCTTTACCTGCTAAGACACGCTGTGTTTGCTTGAATAATTCTGAAAGTCTCTTGAAGCACTGTCAGAAGTATCAATAGTAATAAATGAGTCTGCAGGCAAGCCTACTCCATCTTTCTGCTGAGTGAAAAAAATTTGAACCCACTATCTGCGGAAAGTATGTACAGATTCAGTCAGGTTTTTGTTTGTTTGTTTTTTTTCATTTCGGGCATTTAACTAAAGCTTTAATTTCTCTGTTTTGGCCGCAGTTCCTATTAACCCTTTAAGTGCTAAAGCAAAAGGTAGTCTCAGTCAACAGCTTTCCTCAAAAGTGCCCTGAGGAAAGCTGTTGACTCATTCTTAAATCTGCGCTTTAAGGATTAAACCTACATTAAAATACTCTTTTATTGCATTTGTTTTCACAATTTGATGTTATCAGTCAAAGAAGCAAAAACACAAAAACAGCAAACTGGAGTGAATTAACTGTACTTAAGTTTGGGGAGACAAAGGGTTACAATAAACAAAGCAACTGTGGACTTCTTAAAATGATGACGATTTATCAAATCCATCTCATGTACAAATAAAAAAGTCAGCAGGTTTTCAATCCAACTTGTGTACATGTGATTGTGCCCTAAACCATGTACAAACTGCAGAGCTGCACAGGGAGGCTACAGAAGATAAGCTTTTTAATTAAGTTGCAATGTGGAATTTGTTTTTTAATATGAATTTTTGTTTTAGAAATTTTCAACACATCAGCTGCAAAATTAACCAAATTATTGAACATTACTTTAAATGCAATGGAAACACACACTTCTAGCCCTCAAGAATTTTGTGTGTTGACTGAATACACCTAAAATAGCTAAGTGTGATTTCTATTGGTACCAAGTATGTAGCCAAGTTCTGTGCGTATCACTCTGGGCAGAATTCTGTCAGAAGACAAGCTGTGACAAGACCTGATGTAGAGGTTGCGTGGACCAAGCTGGTCAGTGAGGGGTCAAAGCGTGTGTGTGTGTGCTGTGATCAGTGGTCAGCCGGTGGGTGCACAAGTCACTGTGTGTTTGCCTCTGTTGCCCATTGTCCTGTGCCTTTGACCTGTCCAGGCATGCAAGGTAAAGCTCGTCTCATAACAGCACCTCCCGTAATTGCTTCTGTCAGATCCTTTGTGCCTTTTTTAATTAGCTGCACTGACGAGCCGAGATTTGTTGACCTGATCCATTTAAAGTAATTAACTAGCGATCTTGTCTGTCTCTTTTACAATGCAGGTCTTTGTGGCCACTACAAATGGGGCTTGTCCAAGGACATTGGCAGGTAATGTGTTGCTGTGCCCTTGGTATGGGGCATGGGGCTAAACTACAATAGATAGGGGTGGGGGGAGTCCGGCGGCTCGAGTCATCATACACCGCGGTATTCACACACGCTCTCGCTGTCACTGCCACACCATGGTCCACACAGCGGGACTCCCTCTGCCTCTCTGTCTTCATACATGTGTACTCTTGTCAAACAACTATAAAGTCTGCAGTTTCAAACGATAAGGGAAGAAGGAAGCATTCTGACATTTGAAATACAGGTGCTTAAGATTCAGGTTGCCTGGTGATATTGTCTGTGAACTTTTGCAAGTGACTATGTGATTGCCTGCAAGACAGGGCTTACTTTTCTATAGCTGTGCGTGATGGTTTTTAGGGTAGTTGCTAATTGTCATGCAATAAGTGAATTCTTCATATATACCATGTGGTACAGCAAAAATTACGATAGTGTCTCAAAATATTTATTTTATTTGCGTGACTAAGAGAAGTATATATTAACAGAAGCATCTTACCTACTATCCCTTTATATGGTGGTACAGTAGTCCCTCTCATGAGAGACCCCTGTTGTGAGAGACCACCCTCTCATAAGAGGCCACTTTTCAGACTCCCAAGTCCTTTACTTCCCATGTTAATTTACCTGTCATGAAAGATCACCTGTCTCAGAAGACCATTTTTTTGTCACTGTAAGGGTGGTCTCTGGTGACAGGGACAACTGTAGCTTTCTACCAATCAGTTTTTATGGTATTTGCCTGTCTATTATAATTTTTCTTTTATTTTGTTTTAAATGGTACATATTTGTTCATAGTAAACAAGACAAATCCTTGCCTGCGTAGCTATAATTGGCATGTATTGGTTAAGGGTAAACACAATAGATATTTGCCTGCAAAGCTATTTTCTTTATTATTAGTCTATTTTATTTGCATTACAGGTATTGTCTTAACTTGTCACCATTCTATTTTATTTGGCTTTAACTAGTGCAACATAGTGGGTCTGGGTAAATGGGACAGTTGTTTGCCAGTTACCTCTGAACTCATCCCATACCAGTCCCTGATTTTTCCGTATATTTACCTAGATCTAAGATGACAATTGCATATTTAAATTCTTCATGGAAAGAGCTTTTATTCAAGTACCAACATGCCTATAGTCTTAAGTCAGTAGTTCTGGCACTGCCTGGCAAGTCATGCTGCAGCTCAATAAGGGTGTGGTTGTAACAACCCTGTACAGAGTGCCCTGCAGAAGGGGGGGGAGGGCGTTAAGACAGTCTAAGGATGTTGGTCATTGGTACAAAAAGTCATTTTGCCTTTACCTCCCTCCAGCACTGGTATGGAAAATAAAATGCTCCAGAAGGCCAGTACAGAAATACCCTTTACCCCCCCCCCCCCCCCCGTCCAGCAGCCCAGTGCACTGGTATGGAAAATAAAATGCTCCAGTAGACGAGGACAGAAATACCCTTTACCCCCCTGCAGCAGCCCATTACACTGGTTTGGAAAATAAAATACTCCAATAGGCCAGTACAGAAATACCCTTTACCCGCCTCCAGCAGCCCAGTACACTGGTTTGGGAAATAAAATGCCCCTGTAGGCCAGGACAGTGAACAGGAAATACCCTTTACCCCCTCCCAGCAGCTCAGTGCTGAAGCCATCAACTATGCCACCTGGTGTTGTATGCAATGGCTGTACTGTGTGGTGCCAAAACTGCCTTGGGCTGGGACTGATACGATCCCCACAGATATGCGCTGGTCCCTAGGCATCAATTACACACCCTGCTATTGACAGAGCATAATTAGCACAAGTTGTTAATTTGTAGTCATTGTGTGACCATGTCTCCCCCAGGAGCCAGGCTCTGTACACAGCTCTGTGGGAATTATGCTAGATCCATATCAAATCATTGTACAGTACAATTAGTAAATACATTGTACATACAGGTTGCCTGCTAACTTGGATCCCCAGAGACAGGGCCCCATTTGGGGATCTTGTTCTGCATGTCGCAGATTTGATAACTGTCCCTGAATGATAAAAAACGTACACTGCATTTTTTTTTAGCTCTGTTGACCTTAGGGAGAAAAGCTTATATGACCTGTCGTGTCTGTCCAGCCATCACTTGTCCATAACCTTTGTTGTTTTTTTTTGTGAACATGATGCAGTCCAAGTTTCATGCTCACTGTATGTAGTGTTTAGGACCCATAAAGGGTAAAAACGGTCAGGTCCAGGCTATCAGTTGCGCCATCTATACTTTATGGAATATATGGAGCAAACTGCAAATTGTTGAAATTTTTGGAATGCCTTTTCTCAAAAAGTCTATTATGAATCATTACAAAACTTCATAGGAATGTCAAAAATCATGCAAAAAGTTGAAAATGCTTCAATATGTGATTGCATCAACTGCAGTATTAACCCTTGAAGCTCTGAATAAGATTGAGTCAACAGATTTCCTTGGGACACTTTGCACGCAAAGTTTCCTGAAGAAAGCCGTTGGCTAAGACTACTTTTTGCTTTAGACCAGGCTTGCTGGTATTTGAATGAAAGGTATCTTCATGATGAATTTGAATCTTTTAACCATTATATGTTTAACAGTAATGAGAAAACAACCATATGTATAGCTGTGATTAGCACTTTAAGGGTTAACACAGATATGGACCTAAATGTGTTGAAAACATTAGATTTAATATTTTGAAAAATAATAAGGCTGCTTATACCAAAATGTACCATAAATGTGTTTTATTTACAGAAATTTGATATTGCATAATATGGTAACCTTGACTTACTTTCTCAAGGTAACAGAGGGAATGCATTTCTATTCTTTCTTGTGTGGTGGTGGTCCAAAAATCTGAATTTATGTACATATGTATCTGTATACCTTTACAAGAACATTATACACACAAAGTCCATGATGTGGAGTTGTGATAGCACCGACACTGTAGTGTTGAGAAGAGCTCATACATATCAAATACTCATTAAGTTCATTATCGTGATAATAAATTGAGATGCAACTTCAAAATTTACCTGAAGAATGTGTCAGGCTGATGGTCAAATATGGTCAAATTTTAGGTGGCCTTGAAATGTTCAAGATCATTAAGCACTTCAGTAAGGATTTTGACATCATGGACTTTGTGTGTATAATGTTCTTGTAAAGGTATACAGATACATATGTACATAAATTCAGATTTTTGGACATGATATATTTCAATAATTTTCCTGGAAATAATGCCCTGCTCCCCCCCCCCTCCCCCTCCAAAGTACTTCAGACCCTTTGTGTGGTTACTTAACATTCTCACAAATATTGTCCGGGATTGAGACTTTCCCAATGTTGACACGCGAATACATTGTGCCTCTGTGCTGTATTCTGTCAACAAGTCCTGATGCACGGTGCATGGTTGGTGGAGCTGCAACATGCTTGCCTTACAGCTCTGCGGCCCGGGTTCGATTCACGGCCGGGCAAGCATGTGGAAAGAGTTCCTACCCCTCTGACTGTGCACGGTGGTTTTCTCCGAGTCCTTCGGTTTCCTCCACCAAACATGTTTGTAGGAAAGTATACGCCACCATCTGTGCCATGGAGAGTGATTAATATAGGCTTGGCCTGTTTCGCAATCCATGTAAAAGATATGGGTCTGTATTTTTTTTTTAAAGTCCTGATGCATCCTGTACAACATCTACAGTGTGGCACAGTTGATAATGGAAGCTCTTCAAGTTTATATGTTGGCTGAAGGACTTTCAACATTTCTCACACGAGTCCTTCAGATTTCTTCTCAGAAGTAAAACATGTTTAAAATAAAAATAAAAAATCATGGCACTATTAGAGTATAAGTATGAAAAATACACTTTCTGGACATTTGAGGACTATAGAAAGTAAAAGTCATTGCCCTGTGGTAGCAACTGTGAGCCATTCTATTGGTTTATAACGTAGCACAGAAAGATCTTTTTACTCATGACAAATTTTATATGCTTGAAGCACAGACGGGGAGTATTAGATTTATTCTTTAGTTTTTTGCTGGGTTTTTTGCATGTTTTTTTGTTTTTGTTCCTTTGTTTGCTTGTTTGTTTTTTTTCAACAACATGGATCATGTGGCATTGTTTATCCTGTTTGTATAAATGCAGTATGGGGAAATAAAAATGGTCCAATGCTGTGCTGAAGGAAGCATAAATGTTCCATGTATGTACATTGTATAGATTGTATATTATGAACATTATATGAAGTGTAAGTTATGTACATTATATGAAATGTATATTCTGTACATTATAAAAAGTGTATGTTAGGAATGTATATTATATGAAGCGTTTATTATGTACATTGTATGAAGTGTATATGACGTACATTATGTGAAGCGTTAATTATGTACAATATATGAAGTGTGTGTTATGTACATTATATGAAGTGTATGTTATGTACATTATATGAAGTGTATGTTATGTACAATATAGGAAGTACACTGTATATATTATGTACATTATATGAAGTTTATTTTAAGTACATTATATGAAGTTTATTTTAAGTACAATATATGAAGTGTATGTTATGTACAATATAGGAAGTACACTGTATATATTATTTACATTATATGAAGTGTATATCATGCACAATATGTGAAGTGCATATTATGTACATTATATGAAGGGTATGTTACTATGTACATTATATGAAGTGTATATTATGTACATTATATATGAAGTGTATCTTATGTACATTGTATTGAAGTGTATGTGAACTACACGGGACTAATTGAGGACTCGGAACAACTACGAGTGCACACAGAACTGCTGCCTTTAATAACGTTGATCTTGTACACTTTACATGACGCTGGTCGCTTACACCTCACCAGGTTTCATCCATTTACCGCTCAGCGTACATCGCTCATCGCATTAACTGCAATTACATTCATAACATTAAGTATCTCCATATCAAAATCAAACCTTTAACATAGCATATCACATATACAAGCCACATTCATATATCACACATAAATTCATATGATTACATTTAATCGAAAAGTCCAAATTGTATACATTAAGCACGGCCCTTTTGTCACTTATATTACCGTGAACAAAACTGTAAACCACATAAAGTTGATACGATTACCGTCAAACTTCAAAGTACTTTATGATAACAAATACTCAATCAATCATTTAAAACTACGACGTGAAAAGCAAATAACTTATGCTTACAAATATTACGGAATACCTACCCGGCATTTCGCCACCTTCAACACGTCGCGCACAAGTACCAAACAAACAATATTGATTCTTATGTGCAAATGAATGGTACAACTGTATATTACAAAAAAAACCCCTCCTATTCTAGTTTGAAACCATCATATAAAATTCCAAAAATGCTTTTACTTGACACAGCGTGACATATACGCGTCCTGGCAAGTCTTACTATAAACATACAATGCACACATGTATTACACCAAAGTTTTACCAAACAATACATGAAGTTTGAAAAACCTCAATATATTTCATAATATCATACATGTAAGCGCACTTTAACAGCAAAAAGCATGACCCAGTAAAATGCGTTTTCACGAGTTACCTTTTTAGAACGATGCGTACATTTAGTTAGGAGTTCATATAAGTATGTACATTTACATTTTAATATCAAATTAAACTTCTGAATATACTAACAGGAACACTATTGCAGTGTCTGCATTACAACCACCCCATGTTTAGTTACAGAAGTGAACTGTGCATTGGCCAAATGCACACACCCTACGTGCCTGTAACAAGTGCAGTATTAGCTCCCATGTGTCCATTAATTATGTACAATATATGGGGAACATAGTCCCAAGGCGCCCGCAAGCGGGTAACGTAAACTGAACTCTTCCACTCCCAGTGAACAGCGATGCCGGTTGACAAGCAGGGGGGCCGCAACAAGATTCTTTGCCTTTATATATGCGCCGGACGCGCGGGAAACAGCTGGGTCACAGTCAACCAGGTCGGACAAGTACAGAGTAAACCCACGAGACAAAGGGGGAAAGGCAGCGGACAGGGGTGAAACCTACGTCACACAACAAAGGACAACAACAACAACAACAACAAAAAATCAAATACGACTCAACTGTATTTGACAGTGTATACTATATACATCATGTGAAGTATATATTATGTACATTATATGATGCATATACTATGTACATTATATAAAGTGTATATTATGCACACTATATATGAAGTGTATCTTATGTACATTATATGAAGTGTATATTATGTACACTAATGAAGTGTATATTATGTACATTATGAAGTGTATGTTATGTACATTATATGAAATGTATATTATGTACGTTATATGAAATGTATATTATGTACATTATATGAAGCCTATATTATGTACATTATATGAAATGTATGTTATGTACATTATATGAAGCCTATATCATGTACATTATATGAAGCCTATATTATGTACATTATATGAAATGTATATTATGTACATTATATGAAATGTATATTATGTACATTATATGAAGCCATATTATGTACATTATATGAAGCCTATATTATGTACATTATATGAAGTGTATGTTATGTACATTATATGCAGTGTATATAATGCCCTAATGTCCTTTTCATTTTGTTCAGTAGGGACACAGCAGTCCTCAGAACTCTGGCCTAAATACAATTCCTTTATCCCTCCTGTAGAGGGCACTCCAGTCAGGATGGCTAAGGTTGCATGTGTATTCTTATGATATGCCATTGTAATTTGCAACTTAATAACCTAAAAACTACAGCATGAATAAACATCAAAATCTCCATGGTAAAATTAGATGTATAAGTTGAATAATTCTGAAAACTGTATTTCCCATTTTCCTCAAAAGTGACCAGTTTATTGGAGGTCACTTTAGCATACAGTCTCTCTAGTCCACAAAAAATTGTGTATTTGGCTGTGTATTTAGTTGAATACACATGATATTGCTAGTTGTGACCATTCCTATTATGTCTGACTATTGGGACTTCTGTGTAAATGTTTCCCTGCTGATGGTGAGCAACAAAAGTTCCATGAAAGTACAGCAGAGGAGACACAATAGCCAGCACTTACTGACAGAAATGATCCAGCAGTGATTAAAGTGGGGCAAATTATTTAAAGATCATCTGCTGTCAAGTTGTGAATAATAATTCATAAAATCTTCTTCATGGGTAAATAGTGTCAAATTGGGGCATTTCGTGTTTGTGCCTTGGAACATGCAAACCTCATCACAGTGCAATTATTACATTTTTGAGGTAAACTACTGTAGTTCTAGAAATTTTCGCGTGTGCTTAAATTCTCGCAAATTCAATTTTTCTTAAATTATATGCATTTCAATTTCGTACAATCCAATGCCATACAATGTGGTAAAATACAATGCAACTTATTTTTGTGCGTTTTAATTTCTCACTTTGGGTGGTAGCATGAAAAGCACAAAATTAAATCAAGTGCGAAAATTTCTGGAACTACAATATTGTTTTGGAAATTATGACAAGTTGTTCTTTTTCATCATTTTGACACATTTACGTACACTCTACAGACCATGTCACCTTCATAGGTAGTCAGGGGTCTCCAGACTGAGCTATGATAACACCAGAACCTGTTTGGGAGCAGTTACCTGGACATGTAGTTGCACCAGTGGCTCTTCAAGGTCTCCTTCAATGTCTAATTAAGAAAACCACATGATGATTAAAGAATTACAAAGACAGTTTAGGATTTTTAGCTGTACTGAAGGTTCCTTTTAGGAAGATTTCAGGCGTGCCCCTAAGTGCTGTGACTGACATGTCTCTACAACATGAAATAGCCATTCACTCTGGGTCAGAAATGTTAGTCTTGTTCAAGTACCGTATTGAAAATAAAAGTAACATTGGGCAGTGGTCAGTATAACCCCCAGACACTCACAGCAGGGTAATTAAGTGAGGGCTGGAAAAGTCATTCACCTGCAAGAAGGAATGTCAAAGTCATTTTCACATATAACAAGGAAAGTAAAAGTCATATTCACTCATAGCAGAGAGTGTTCGAGATTGTGTGCACTTACAATTGGAAATATAAAGATTCTGTTTATTGAGAATGTGAAAGAAAGAGGTAAAAGTGCTACATATCGCCTGACTATAGCCCAGGGAGCAGTGATTACCTGACTACAGCCCTGGGAGCAGCGATAACCTGACTAAAGCCCGGGGAGCAGCTTTTACCTGACTATAGCCCAGGGAGCAGCAATTACCTGACTACAGCCCAGGGAACAGCAATTACCGTACCTGACTACATGCCAGGGAGCAGCTATTATCTGAGGGTGGAGTACAGTGGATGGCAGACTACAAAACACAAAGCAGTCAAATGTATGTGATCTTCTTAACGTAAGATTGAAAGTCCTGTGAGAAAATATATAATTTGATTATGACAGACTGCTCATGATGACAGTGAAGTTATGTAGTTAGAAGTACAGCAATGAAGACTGAATTCACTCATAATGAACAAACTTGTCAGCAGGTCTCTTATTTGTACTGTATACTTGTGACAATTACATAGACACTGTATGTAGACAATGCTCAAGCTCAGCTCTTGCTCTTCCAGACACAATCAACCCTTGCTGTGTGTTTGACCTTTGACACTACAGCTGTAAACTGAAAGCAGGTTTAACTGTAGGCCCTGTGCAAGTCATGGTTAACTCCGAGAGATTTCATAAATATGAAAATTATGATGCAGCCAAAGTGTAACATTACTATCAACTGCATGGTGCTGGTGTTTACTTATGATGACTCATTCTGGTCTGATTTGAATAGTGTGATATTTCATTATAGTGAAGTAACTTTCTTTTCAAATATTTCTTTAATACTTATTAGAAAGCTTAGTAGGGGAAAAGTAGAGATCATACCTGGGTATTTTGTTGCTTTTCATGTGAACAGTATTAAAGTGGTTTAGGAGTGAAATAAAGTTTGCCACCCAGCTGGGACAATATGATTTTCCAGGGCCCAAATATGACCATATTTATGTTGTACGCCAAATTGACTGCTGGCAAGAACTGACCCATCTTGTACCTTGGAACGGTCACCCATCTCCCATATAGAGTACAGGCATAGAATGCCAACTCTTAATGTAGTCTCTTCACATTCTCAATATGTCTTAATTTCCTCCTCACCGGAGCAATTGGTGATGGAGAGAATACGACAGTCACAGCTTCAATACGACAGATAAAGCAATGCCTGCAGGCTGCCAGGCATTGTACAGCAACTCATCAGCACAATTAAGTGTAGAAAAAGGGATGAGCCATTGAACGCCCCGCAACTAAGTGAAAAGAATAGCTCTATCATGACTCAATTATATTTAATTTTAGTCTTGGGTGATGCGGCTATTGTGGGGACACACGTCGCTTATTGAAAAGGCAGCTGGGGTAAACTGTGTCAGTCCGAGCAAAAGTCAGTCTATTTTCATGATGTGGCAATAATTACAGCGGCAAATTGATAGGTTTTTGACGCAGAATCTTGTCTGAGAACAACAAATTGTGGAGGAGACACTCGCGCTATTAGAACTGGTACGGAAATTGTTTGGCAGGATTGTTACTAAAGTAAACGTAACTGTTGTGGTATGACCAATGTGTTTCCATAGTAACCTATGCACACAGGCACGGCAAAGAGCCCAGGTAACTAGACAGCAAAGTATGGCCACGTTGATGTACAACAATACTGATTCATTTCTCATTAAATGGTTGTGAGGTCTGATTGAAAACAAGAGCTTAAAGTGGAGTAACTACAGGGTCTATGGTCTCCCCACAAAGGCTCTCAAGTTTATGCAAAGTGACCATTTTGCTTCTCTATTCAGCAATGACTCCCAGCCAAAATGGATGATTCGGTGATCAAATAAAACGAACTCCTATTGATTCATCAGATAATTGGCTGAAATTACTTTTTATCTTGACAATTTCTATGACTAATGGATGCCATTTAATCAAATTGAAGCTTCTCTCGTAATAATAGCCCTTAGACAGCATTCAAGTGTGGTTGTGACGTTGTGAGCGTAATTCACTGTGGCATGGACAATTATGATTTGATGTCTGCTGGCTGCTTATTCTGGCCATAAAGCCTGTGTTTATACTGGGAAAGGCGGCTGGCATGTTGTATTGCAACGTAACACATGGTAACCATTTACCTTGGACATGTAGCAATGTAACACATGGTAACCAAACCCCCACCTTGGACATGTAGCAATGAAACACTAGGTTACTAAATTTTTACCTTGGACATATGTAGCAATGTAACACATAGTTCCCAAGCCTTAACATTGGACATGTAGCAATGTAACAAAACCCTTACCTTGGACATGTAGCAATGTAACACATGGTAATAAAACCCTTACCTTGGACATGTAGCAATGTAACACATGGTAACAAAACCCTTACCTTGGGCTTGTAGCAATGTAACACATGGTAACAAAACCCTTAACTTGGACATGTAGCAATGTAACACACGGTAACCAAACCCTTAACTTGGACATGTAGCAATGAAACACTTGGTAACTAAATCTTTAGCTTGGACACATGTAGCAATGTAACACATAGTTCCCAAACCTTAACCTTGGCCATGTGGTGATGTAACACATGGTAACAAAACCCTTACCTTGGACATGTAGCTATGTAACACATGGTGACCAAACCTTTAGCTTGGACAAGTAGCAATGTAACACATAGTAACAAAACCCTTACCTTAGACATGTAGCAATGTAACACATGGTGACCAAACCTTTAGCTTGGACATGTAGCAATGTAACACATGATAACAAAACCCTTACCTTGGGCTTGTAGCAATGTAACACATGGTAACAAAACCCTTAACTTGGACATGTAGCAATGAAACCCTAGGTAACTAAATCTTTAGCTTGGACACATGTAGCAATGTAACACAGAGTTCCCAAACCTTAACCTTGGCCATGTGGTGATGTAACACATGGTAACAAAACCCTTACCTTGGACATGTAGCTATGTAACACATGGTGACCAAACCTTTAGCTTGGACAAGTAGCAATGTAACACATAGTAACAAAACCCTTACCTTAGACATGTAGCAATGTAACACATGGTGACCAAACCCTTACCTTGGACATGTAGCAATGTAACACATGGTAACCAAACCTTTACCTTGGTGCTGTAGCAATGTAACACATGATGACCATATCTTTACCTTGGACATGTAGCAACAAATAACATACTCGCAATATACTGTCAGTGTTAATACTATGTCTGTTATATATATATATATATATATATATATATATATATATATATATATATATATATATTATATTTGCATAATTTTAATCCTCATGACTATTCTAAGTCAGGTGCCTAATTTCACTGGTAGGTCATTTACCATGGCAAGTTTGGTGGTTTTCAGAATAGTAGGGTCCGAGAAAACTCCAGACAAATCTGGTCTTAAAGAAAGAAAGAGAAAGAGAGAGAGAGAGAGAGAGAGAGAGAGAGAGAGAGAGAGAGAGAGAGAGAGAGAGAGAGGGAGGGAGGGAGGGAGGGAGGGAGGGAGGGAGAGAGAGAGAGAGAGAGAGAGAGAGAGAGAGAGAATTCTTGGAAAAGCAAAATGTCTGGGTTGGCACCCAGACATAATTACAGATAAACTGATGACTCTGTTATCACTTGCAGAAATCGATCTCAATATATTACAGAAAAACTCTTCATTCTTGGTTGGCACCAGCAAACATTCTTTCATTCCCATATACATTACTGATAAAACATTCATTCTTCAAAAGCACTAGTTTCAGGACTATTGTGTCCCTTGTCAGGAACCAAAGGTTTTTAGCTCTGCTGACCTTAGGTTGCAGAGCTTTATCTCTGTCCGTCCATCTGTCTATCCATCCATTCCTCTGTAAACTGTTGCTCATTAGTGCAATACCATCCACAGTTTTCAAGTTATTGCAGTATAACTTTCAGGATTTAAAGGGTGTATGAAAATCAGGGCCAACTTCAATATTGGTGGGACCACTGATAGTATCATGTAATAAATGGGTCCAAATGTAAAAATCTTGTGAACACTCTAGCATCTTTATTCTTGGTGGATCTTCTTGAAATATGATGGGATTATGGGGGAGGTCAAAATCTTGATCAAAGTACAGTGAAACCTCATTATAATGACACCATCTGTCGGATAAATGAATCGCATAACATCGTAAACGTACTTTCTGTTCCTTATAAGGTGTGTCGTTAAGTGAATATGTCGGGTATCTGAGTGTCGTTATTAGACCCTGATCGAATTCGAACCACTGAATCCGATATTACTGATTCACAGGACTCAGGATCGGTTCGGGATCGGTTTGGATAAGCTTCTGACATTCAGATTTGGTATCCCGTAATCACACTGTGATTCATATGCTTACGCATGAATAAAGTCGAGTATAAATGGAAGCATTAATTAACTGTAGACTGTGTTTGTTACATGTTCAAGCCGTGCTGACCTGCCCCGCATGCATAGTTTTCTGTATGTGTCATAAGAAGTTTTTCAATAAATCGGTATCAGTAAAAATGCAAGGATCGGTCAGGCCCTAGTCATTATAATGAGTTTTCACTGTAGATACTAGTGGCGCCACCTATAGTTGTACAGAAATTATCAGTCAAAATGTGTTCAAACTTAGATAAATTCCTTATTTCAGCAAAGACTGCAGTTAGTCTTACCAAGTTTATAGGATATATGTATCATATGGCTAAAACTACAATGTTATACATTATGGATGACTTTGACGTATACTTGTTCAAGGTCACCGGGACTATAAAGTTGATAGAGGTGAGTAGCTAGTGGTGGGCCTCGTACATTTCATTGCAGTTATATGATGTGAACAAAGCATGTTTATTACAGAGACAAATCCTTGTGTGCCTGAAGCACTGTTAGCACCACCTGTTGTACTTATAGATAATTTGCCAAATAGATGGTAAATTCATCATTTTTACAATGCTTAATTTTGACATTGCAAAATATACAGGAGGACTCCTTGGTTCAAGACTCTTAATTTTTAATATGAATGATGTTAACCTATTTTTCAAGGTCACCGGGCAACACATATACATGAAAATGATTTGTAAATGCAACAACTACTAACATTTTCAAAGTAGACACACATAACTTTCAAACTAAAAGCGGATTAAAAAATACCGTTCAAAGAATGTGGTACCCTTCAGCCGCCTTCAATCTCTTTTGCTGTAAGTGAATAAGAATAGTGTCCCATAGTATCAGGTATAGCTACCTACACAAATACTACTATTGTACACTTGACCTTTGACCTCAAAAACATTAGGTCAAATATAGAGGTATAACCTTGACTTTCAATAGCCTTCTAAATCACCCTATGTTGCTTCTTTTATTTTAAGATTTAGATTTCTAGATGCATAATGTCACTCAGCAAACTTGTGACCACTGTATGACCTTGAAAGTTAGGTCAAGGTCAATTATGCTTGCAGTGGTGTACTATCATATGCAATTTGAAAGTTCTGTTTCAAAAGCTTCTGAAGTTATCAAAATTTCAATGAATAGGTCACTGTGACCCAGATACATGACCTAGTGACTTACTTTTGATTCATGACACATTTTTGGTTATCACCATTGTGCACTTGATCTTTGACCTCAAAAAGTAGGTCAAATATAGAGCTATGACCTTGATTTTCAATAGGCTTCTAGATCACTCTATGAAGCTTCTTGGGTTTAAGATTTAGATTGCTAGATGCAGGCTTTCAATAGTTAGAGCGGTAAGGTTGCTTAGCACATGTGACCACTGTGTGACCTTGAGAATTATGTCAAGATCAACTATGCTTGCACACAAAGTAGGCCATATAGGAGTGTACTGTTATATCATGTGCAATTTGAAAGTCTTGTCTCACAAATTTCTGAAGTTATGGTGGAAAACAAAATTTCAATGAATAGGTCACTGTGACCCAGATACTTAACCTGGTGACCTACTTTTGATTCATGACACATTTTTTGGTTATGATACATGAGTGTGTAAAATTTCATGTAACTGCCTTAAATGCTTCTTTACTTATGCCAATATCACCATTGTGCACTTGACCTTTGACCTCAAAAAGTAGGTCAAATATAGAGCTATGACCTCTATTTTCAATAGGCTTCTAGATTACTATGAAGTTTCTTGTGTGTAAGCTTTAGATTGCTAGATGCAGGCTTTCAATAATTAGAGCGGTAACGTGGCTCAACACAAGTGACCATTGTGTGACCTTGGGAATTAAGTCAAGTTCAACTATGCTTGCACACAAAGTAGGCCACATAGGAGTGTAATATCATGTGCAATTTGAAATTTCTGTCTCAAAAACTTCTGAAGTTATAGTGGGGTAAACAAAATTTCAATGAATATGTCACTGTGACCCAGATACTTGACCTAGTGACCTACTTTTGATTCATGACACATTCTTTGGTTGTGATACATGTGTGTATAAAAATTCATGTAACTGACTTAAATACTTCCTTAGTTATACCAATACCACCATTGTGCACTTGACCTTTGACCTCAAAAAGTAGGTCAAATATAGAGCTATGACCTTTATTTTCAATAGGCGTCTAGATCACTCTATGAAGCTTCTTGTGTGCAAGATTTAGATTGCTAGATGTAGGCTTGTAATAGTTAGAGCGGTAACGTTGCTTAGCACATGTGACCACTGCGTGACCTTGAAAATTACATCAAGGTCAACTACGCCTGCACACAAAGTAGGCTACATAGGAGTGTAATATCGTGCAATTTGAAAGTCCTGTCTAAAAAATTTCTGAAGTTATAGTGGTAAACAAAATTTCAATGAATAGGTCAGGGACCCAGATACTTAACCTAATGACCTACTTTTGATTCATGACACATTTTTTGGCTGTGTGCATAAAATTTCATGTAATTGACTTAAATACTTCCTTACTTATGCCAATATCACCATTGTGCACTTGATCTTTGACCTCAAAAAGTAGGTCAAATATAGAGCTATGACCTAGATTTTCAATAGGCTTCTAGATCACTCTGTGAAGCTTCTTGTGTGTAAGA
Source organism: Hermodice carunculata (assembly GCA_964020975.1). Classification (NCBI taxonomy): domain Eukaryota; kingdom Metazoa; phylum Annelida; class Polychaeta; order Eunicida; family Amphinomidae; genus Hermodice; species Hermodice carunculata. Next base: position 10,687,879 of record OZ026626.1, on the reverse strand, counting down.
TTTGGATTGCTAGATGCAGGCTTTCAATAGTTAGAGTGGTAACGTTGCTTAGCACATGTGACCACTGTGTGATCTTAAGAACTACATTAAGGTCAACTATGCTTGCACACAAAGTAGACCATATAGGAGTGTAAAATCATGTGTAATTTGCAAGTCCTGTCTCAAAAATTTCTGAAGTTATGGCGGTAAAACTACGGGACGGACAGACAGATGGATGGACAGACGGATGGCGCCGGGTACGACAATACCCATCGGCCTCATAAGGCGGAAGGGTAAAAAGTAAGTTAAGTATGTATTGATGGTGTCACCTATAATATATAATATAGGAGTCTAAATGTGAAAATCTTCTCAATGTTCTAACATCTTAAATTTTTATGGGTCTTGATGAAATTTGGTTGGATGGTGGTGGGGGGGGGAGGTCAAAATCTCTATCAATGATGTTACTGGTGGCACCACCTATAGTTGTATGGAAATTATGAGTCAAAAAGTATTGAAACTTGTGTAAAATCATTATTCCAGCATAGAATACAGCTCGTCATACAAAATTTACAGGATATACATTTATGTTCCAGAACTAACAGTAGAATATTGTATAATATGGATGACCTTGATTTACTTAAGGTCACCGGGGGCATAACGTTGACTTGCTAATGGTGCATGGGCCTTGTACATCTAATTGCGATTATGATGTGTATATAACATTATATGCATACATATTATAGAGACAAACCCCTATTGTGTCTTAAGGTGGTGCCACCTGTTGTACTTTGTGGAGAATTTGCCAAATAGTTAGAAAACACATTAAATTTGTTTTCACAATGCCTTAAATTTATACCTAATCTACCTGGAGTCAAAACTCACATTTTATATTAATATGAATGACCTTGACCTATTAATCAAGGTCACCGAAAAATATGTCAGCAGAGCACCATGATATGGCCTCTTGTTTATGGGATGCCACTTATAAACATTTACTCGGATGTAACTTGAAGCATTCATTAATTTTTGTATATTACAGATAAAATATTTAACATTACATGGGGGTGCACGGAAGTTTCAGTCAATAGAAGTGCTTAGAAATATGAAAGCTCTGAGATGCACAAAACGACATACTAATCATGTGTATGTTGCATATTTTCCTTGTTGCACTATCATTAACACATTTCCATGTTCACACACTATCAAATAAAATGTCCACGCTCCCATTCAAATGTAGCCCCACGTGTGCTCAAATAAAAGTGTCATATTGCTGACACACAAGTAAAGCCCACATGTGCTCAAACAAGTGTTCATGCTGTTGTACAAGTATAGTCCACATGTGCACGAATACAAGTGTCCATGCTCACATACTAATCCACATGTGCTCAAATAAGTGTCCATGCTCACATACAAGTGTAGTCCACATGTGCTCAAATAAGTGTCCATGCTCACTTACAAGGGTACTCAAACATGTTTACGCAGAGATCCCCCTCCCCTGCCCTGTGCAGATCCTCTGCTGGATGGTTGTAAAAATCTAATTGGATTTTCTCCTGACAATTTGTCAGTCCTCTACATAGTATATTACTGGTTACTCCCATGTATGTAATGCCAGTTTTCTCAAGTCCCTCCCTGTTTCTGTACCGTGGCAGTTGGACTCTTTGTTTACATTCATGTGTCCATGCTCACAAATGGAACGCACATGTACTCACATTCCAGTGTCCATGCTCACAAATGCAACCCACATGCTCACATTCCAATGTCCATGCTCATAAATGTAACCCATGTGGTTGCTACCATTCTGACTGTGCATGCTGATTTTCTCAGAATCCTTCGGTTTCCTCCACTAAACAAGTAGGTAGGAAAGTATACGCCATCATCTGTGCCATGGAGAGATTAATATAGGCTTGGCCTGTTTCGCAATCCATGTAAAAGATATGGGTCTATGCGATACATTCCAGGGTCCATGCTTACAAATGTAACCCATGCAGACATGAGCCTGACCAAGGAAAAAACTCCCTGAGAGTATCATATAAAGTACTCATCCTCAGTGAAAAACAACATTTGAGTGGGGGGAAAATGTAACTTTCTTTAGAAGTTCAACCAGAAATCCAGGAATTTCTGTAAGTCTACGACACAAAATTCCCTGAAATCCTGGAATTCGCTGAACAGGCTCATCCCTGCCCATGTGTGCTGACATTCCAGTGTGGATGCATGCTCACAAATGTAACCCATATGCTCTCATTCCAGTGTCCATGCTCACAAATGTAACACGTGCTCACGTTCAAGTGCCAATGCATACTCACAAATATAAACCACATGCTCACATTCCAGTGTCCATGCATGCTCAGAAATGTAACCCACATGCTCGCATTTAAGTGTCCATGCATGCTCAGAAATGGAACCCACATGCTCAGAAATGTAACCCACATGCTCACATTCAATTGTTCATGCATGCTCACATTGCAGTGTCCATGCATGCTCACAAATGTAACCCACATGCTCACATACAAATATAGGTCCACATATTCTCATATACAAACACACAATGATCACAAAACACATTTGCAAGGAAAACTGGAGGACATTCATTGAGTTTGTATTTTTGTTTATTCATTTCAAACAGTCTAATAGTTTCTACAGGGTGACTGTCAGACCTTGGTATTATACATCAAGTCTGCATACAAAGAAACCACAGTGACAGTGACTTCAGAACAAATGTGTACAACTGCTTCTATCAGTGAGGAAATACTCAGCCTTGCAAGTGACAGAACACCAGTGGAAAAAAAAACTGAGATGCCCCCCTTTCTTTAGGGTGGGGTCATCTCAGAACTTGTCAAACTATAGTGGAGTTTGGTGTGCACACTGCTCTAGGGACATCCAGTGTGCAGCCAGCATAAGGCACCAGTACACAAGCTAACAGACTACGAGGTGTGCTCACAATACAGTTGTCACAGACTTCAAACTTCCACAGATCTGGTTTTAGCAAAACATACAATTTAGCATAGTCATAAAGGCTAACAGGTCAGCTTTCATCTCTGTCCTTAATGTTAAGGGCATAAATAGAGAAACATAAATACTGTTTTAACACACATGGCAAAATCTTCAAATAACATGACTGAAAACCAATGTAAGTCTTCTCATGCCTCAGTATTGAAACACTGTGTATGAGTTCACATGCCTCAGTACAAACACTGTGTATGGCTCATCATGTCTCATTACAAATACTGTGTATGAGTTCTCATGCATGATCCCATATGTCAATAGGTTAAATACTAATACGAGTTCCTGAGTTTTTGGGACCCACTGTTTTCTTGCTTCTTTTTCACTCATAAAATACACTAAAGGTCAGCTCCAGTTTGTATGTTAATGTCTTTTAAAAATTGGTTTTAGTATTCTTTAACAAAATTTAAATCCTACTCATTTTCACTTAACAAATACCACACCATCAACAGTTAACACTCAACTCTGTTTATCTGCAACTGCATATTATAAATCTATCACTCATACTTTTTTTGTCTTCAAAATCAAAAACATATTAAACAACTGTGACCACATCTGACAATGTGCATATAGATTCACTGCTTGTCCAGTGACCAGACACCTGTCAGTCAGCCCTCATGGTCTCACTAATGTGATTGGCTACACATTTCCATGGCAACGTGAAGAAAAACTATGCTGATTTATGTCAACTCCTTCCATACAACTCCAATATTGTATACTTTGCTAGAATTAAAATCAGGACTGCGTCTTCAGATGCTTCATAAAAAGAGCGTGGAGTCAAGTAGCAGTACAGATACTTTACAGTCAGTGCTTGTGACACAAGTTTTTATACAGTAGAATCTGTTGAGACCACTATGGGACTGAAGAAAATATGTCTTAATAGGGGAGTGGTCTTAACACAGAATACAAAATGGGACCATAACAGGGTGGTTGTAATAGACAATGGTCTCTGTATGCAGGGGTCTTAGTAGGGAGGTTTCTCTGCATATTTTTTTTATTCAAAGTATACTGCATATCTGAATTTTTTGTTAGGAGAGCTGCCAAAGTATGAACATTCAAAGCATAAAGCCAGTGACTTTATGACCTGCTCAGTCATGCCACACCTGTCCCGGTCAGCTGTAGCATGACATACTATAGTTCTAAAAATTTTCGCGCGTTTAATTTCAAACTTAATTTTTCTTAAATTACAGAATTTTCGTGCATTTGAATTTTGTGCAATCCAATTCCATACAGTGTAGTGAAATACAATGCAACTTATTTTCGCACATTTTAATTTCGCACTTTGGTGGGGGCACAAAAAGCTCAAAATTAAATTGAGCGTGAACATTTCTAGAACTACAGTATATATCCATAGTATGATTTGAGTTTAGAACAGGCTATATGCTGGCATATACTATGCCTGACTTTGTATACATTAGATGAACCCACAACAAAATATAGTGTGCACTGCTTTATATTTCCAAGTGGGGCTCTTCTTGTGGCCAGGTTAAATCTGCAAATTTAAAAATGTGACAAAATTCCGGGACGATTGATTTCATGGATATTTCTCTGTAACAATTGTTATTTTTTGTGATAATGCACTCTAATGTGCAGAAACCTGGTTGACAAAGCATGGTTGATGGGTTGACAACTTAGAAAAAAACATTGGCATGTACAATCATAAATTAAGCCCTTGCACATCTGTCAAACTTCCACAAATGATGATAATTTATACAAGTGAAAATAAAGCAATTTACAAATGTGTGACCAAGAAAGGGAGGAAATCTGTCCAGTGAACATAGCTTGTGGTATTATATGTCAGTCAGAGGTACTGACCGTCACGGTGTCAGTCAGAGGTACTGATCGTCACGGTGTCAGTCAGAGGTACTGACCGTCACGGTGTCAGTCAGAAGTACTGACCGTCATGGTGTCAGTCAGAGGTACTGACCGTCATGGTGTCAGTCAGAGGTACTGACCGTCACGGTGTCAGTCAGAGGTACTGACCGTCATGGTGTCAGTCAGAGGTACTGACTGTCATGGTGTCAGTCACAGGTACTGACCATCTCCCCAGTCTCCACTCATCTCTGATGCTGGCCAATTACAGTATTAATGTGAACAAAACAAAATCTCTTCACAGGGACAAAACAAGAAAAATATGGAACATAATTACTCCATGATGGAAGCACACTTTAAAATATATATAATATATACAAATGGCACACATGTATACATGGAGTTCACCAACACAGAAGACAGGTCACATGACCACTTGTATACAAGGAGTATACCGTCACAGAAAGGACTGGTCACATGACCATATATGTATGCCAGGAGATTTAGCTCACAGAAAATTGGTCATATAACCACATGTATATAAGAAGTATACAGTTACATTAAGGGTCACATGACTTTCAGTAAGTCATAGGCAGCATATTTTTTGCCTGTGCCTGGTCCTCACAAGTCTTGCTTCCCTCTGCTGGTGTCAAACTCACACAAACATTTAAACTCTTTCAGCACCAAGCGATCTACTTAAACTAGTCTCAATTATCACAAGGATCCCAGTGGCGTATTCCTTGTAAAAAGACCTTTTATTCAAGTACCAGCATAGTTCCAGAGAGATGGTCAACAGCTTTTCCAGAGAGAAACTTCAAGGTCAACAGCTTTTCTTGGCTTGCATTGGGTGCATTGTGCCCAATGCACGCTGAGAAAAGCTGTTGACTCAGTCCAAAATGTGGCGTTGAAAGAGTTAAATGGACTGTTAACAAAAGCCAAATGCTTCAACTTTGTAGTAGGTTGAATCAATGGATGTAAAATTTGTGTACAACAGGCCAGGTGTGTCAGTGGAGTCAAACTGGTCAACAATATGTGTATTTGCTATTTTTGGCCATAGTTTTTCTGCACTTGCAAAGTTTGTTAAATGGAACTGCGGACTCCAGTGTCCAAAAATTCCTGAGAATTGTCAACAAAAGTTATAAACCTGTACTTCACAACATCAGCAGAGGTAAGGACAGCAAAGACCTGACAGAGAGCAAAGTGACATTGAGAAACTGCAGGGTGTCGTGTGGGTAAAGATTGGACCCCACAGACCACAAGGAGCATACCTTGATCAGACCAGATCCTGTGAGCTGTCAGTCTGTCCTAGCTTTACAGAGCTGCAGCCTACTTGGCAGCTGTCTGTATATATAAACCTCTTTCACTGTTAGGGATCATCACAAATTCTCCTGTGTTTCTAGGTTGAAGACATAAAGTACAATACTAATGTGATCACTGCACAGATCCTGAGATGTCCCCTCAGATAGGCATTGACAATCTCTTGCTGTATTCACATCCTGACACATTATTTATACGCTACTGTAGTGGTAATGAGATTCACAAGATGGTGGGTTTCCCAGGCAAGTTTCAAGGCAAATACATTTATATGAAGTTTTCCCATGACATACCTGTACTCTGATGGCACGCTGGCAAGGAGACTAATTTGTAATCTAAATGTGCCTTTTCCACAATATGAGAATCTTTGTTTTGTCAGCAAAATGACATACCAGATCTATTCTCTTGCTTCTTTGTGACAACACAGATAATGGACTGTTTGGCTTCAGTGTCACCAACAGAGACAATACTCTGTGGCACTGGTCTACACAGCCAGGCTTTCTGTAGGCAAATCAATTTGTAGTCTTAATTTTATCCAAATACTGGCAAGTATATGTTTACAAACAGCCGGTAAAATAAAGTGACGGCCAGCAATTACCAAACAGAAATCTCAGCCCAATGCAGCAGTTTATCACAAAGCAACAGATTCTGCTCAGGTGATATATACAAATTACAGCCAAATAAACAGTAAACTGCAGATTTCTGTCAGTTGACTTGAGAAGTCGTTACACATGTATACTGTATATGACAGTGGACTTGACAAGTCTTTATACATCTATACTGTATATGACAGTGGACTTGACAAGTCTTTATACATGTATACTGTATATGACAGTGGACTTGACAAGTCTTTATACATGTATACTGTATATGACAGTGGACTTGACAAGTCTTTATACATGTATACTGTATATGACAGTGGACTTGACAAGTCTTTATACATGTATACTGTATATGACAGTGAACTTGACAAGTCTTTATACATGTATACTGTATATGACAGTGGACTTGACAAGTCTTTATACATGTATACTGTATATGACAGTGAACTTGACAAGTCTTTATACGTGTATTCTGCGTATTATAATGAGATCTTTGCATCCAGCTGTGTTCTTGATGCCAAAGGAAGTGGAAAGCATCTTACATAGAAGTATGCATGAGATTTATCTCTGTGAATGGCCAACTTTCTTGAGTGATCTATCTAAAGTATTCTGCCTAAGTGTCAAAAAACTATAAATATGAGTATATGATGAGATAAGTATGTATTACATACTTTCCAATTTGCCTACTTCGTATGAGATTCCGCAAGCTACTTTGGTACTTGTGCCAGTCACACTGGCAGACTACATGCATGCAGCACATGGCAAATTTGGTCTCAGGAGTGTTCAAGATTTAAAAAAAAAAATCTACGGTAAAATTTGTGATAATCCCTCTGCCTCCGCTTTTCCTTTTGAGTTTTTATAACAACCAAAGTTGCCATAGAAACCAATATCATCATGTATAGCAATTGGTGACACAAAACAGCAACTAATACAGAATAATAGCAGTCTGTGGCAGCAAAGACTGTAACATATTATATTGCCTTCTCGCAACTTTTTTTTTCAAATTTAAACTCGCATCTACTTCACAAACACAGCAGGAAATCTTTGTTACGAACACCAAACTTCAACAATTGTCCAGTTAGAAACAATCTTGTCATTGCATTCAATATAATATTATATACATCTTATGGGGCAATCACTGCCATATCTCACTTATGACACACCTGGGTGCAATACACACATTGTATTGACTCTTGCTGTGCCATATATATTGACTTATGACTGGTTCAGCAGGTCAATATACTCCATATTATACCTCTACATCAAACACTACTTTTTTGATTTACAAAGGACTATACTTGGATGGAATTCTCTGTTCATGTATAAAACACAAGAAAAAATATACATACAAAGCCATAGCTCTAGCAATAAATAATTACATCTAGTTATGATGCAAGCAAAGTTATATAGCAAGCACTTTAGCAGAGCAGACACCAAGACTGCAGAGTGCGTCCTAGGAGTGTTGTGGTCTACTGATTACCACAATGTTCACGTCTGTCATCAGATTGAGGCTTCCAAAGTCTGAATAATCCACACAGATTTACTGCACTTACCACAAAGTGCATAGTCATATCAGATCACATGTCATTATATATATATGTATGTATACGGGACTGCACTGCCTGTCTTTAGGCTGCCATATACACTAGACAGATAACAGTCCTCACCACGGTTTTTATGTCTAGTCAATACCAAGTTTGTAGCCTGACTGAGATAAAGACTACGGTTTATCCCAGACCATATTCACTCTGTCAGCTAACCACCTACACTAACACAATGTTTTGATCCAACTCTGAAGGAATGAAATGTTACTAATAAGTAGTAGAGGCCCACTACTCTGTGACTTAATATGCTGAAGTGATAATGCTTACATTAACTGGGCCTGAAGCTGTCACCTGCCCTGGAGGCCATACGCTTCACTTTCTGTTCAGCTTTTCCCACTAGAGTTTCCCTAACATTGCTGAATTGGGGGACACTGAAATGATATTTTAATCTGTTGTGAATTGTGTAAAAATGCCATTGAGATGCAAGATCTTTCACAATTTGCTTAATAGCGTGTCTGTCGGAGCACAATTTGAAAATTGTGTTCCACAGACAAGAAAGTGGGTGTTTTGTTGTGAAAACTTTTAAGTGTGCAAGGGACTTCATTGCAATAACATGATGAATAAATAAGTTGCAAATTGTACTGATTATGAACTGATGGCCACATACATGTATATAAAGAAGTATGAGTTGAGCTTCTATTAGGTTGTATGCTGTAATCAGAGTGAATATGGTCGACTCTTCAAGCAGGTAGATCCTGTCAACACCAAGTTCCCTCCTCCCTGCCCTATAATACTTAACAGAGGAATGACTAGTCTCAACAAAATGCAAGTCAAATTGAATATAATGATAATGCTGCTTACCTCTTGACCCTACAAATCTGGTCAAGGTAAAAAATCACTAGAATCTGGGTCAAGGTCATAGGGTACATATTACATGATATACTAGGTCACCCATTAAGTCTAGGTCAAGCAAATCTTTGGTACAACACTGTGGTTTTGCAACAAATGAAGAAAGTTTCTACATAATTCCTGAACACAGATAGTTACTGTTTCCATAGTAGTCAGACATGGTGGGCACAGCAGCTTTTCTCATTGAGGGTATAAAAATGGAAAATACGCTGCATGTGAGAAGCATGCATGCCTCCATGCTGCCTATGTGGTATTGATGGTGCTCAACAGGTGGCGTACTTGGCAAATGAAAACTAAAGTACTTTTGGTGTCAAAAAAGTGTCAAATAAAAGACAGTGCACTTTTACAGTGTCAATAAACTTCAAGTGTCATCTTGACAAAAAATGCTTTGCGGTGTGATAATTGTGATTTAAACTTTGAAACATCCATTAACAGGCTGATATTTGTGTACATCTATACATAGAAAGAGTTTATATAATCTGGGCTGATTTGGACAAGGGCTGAAAGTGTTCAAAGCATTGCCTTGTACTGATTCCCTGCTACCTGCCCATTAAGACTCCAAGCATGTGACTGCTGCTTGAAAATGTTCAAATGTACCAGTAATGCTATAGCGTTGTTTGTCTCTGTAAATTTGATATTTAAATAAATCAAGGGCATTTAGCTACTATAAAAGTGACATTTTCAAATGTTACGCTGCTTCTGCAGTAGCTTTGAATGGTTTCCAAATGTTATGCTAGCAGTTCTGCAGTCCGTACAAATTTTTTACCAAATGTCGTGCTTCTTTCGTAGTCCATGTGAACTTTTTAAAAATGTTATGTATATTTTGAAGTCACTATAAATGGTTTTCAAATGTTATGCTGTTTTTGCAGTCCCAAGCTCTTTTCAAATGTTATGCAGTTATTTGTAGTCTCTGTTGAAATATTTGCTACCTCTACACACTCCTTATCCACTGTTTTCAAATGTTTTGGAATCCACTTGCAATGTCCATGATGATGGAAGTTCAAATGTTTTGCTACTCAAGCAGTGACAAGTAATTTCCTTCTCAAACGTTACCCTGTTTTTTTTCAGTTTTTTTTTTTAAAACTTGGAGTTTCACATGTGAAGTGGATATGCATAAGCAGACTCTCAGGGAGAACGGTTGAGGAGACGACGATTTAGCCAGCTAGCAAATTTAGCTTTACAAAAACCACAAACTAGGCTGATGTTGCTCTTTGAGGTCTGTGGAACAGTCAAATTTTTGCTTTGGTATATGTTTTGCCCAGACGATCTGCAATTTGCCTAGTGCTGTTGCACATATTAAGTGGAACAAGCCAATGGAGTTTTAGCAACAGGACTTAAGGAGGAGACACTACTCTCACCGTCACTCTCCGCATGGTAACCATTCGGCAAATCTCTCAGGCCATTTTCCCTCTCGTCCAAATTATTGTTTTCAAACCTCGCCTTCTTGGCCAATGATGCACCTTCCTCAACGCGTTCACTGATTTTACTCTGCTTCTCAATCTGGGCGGTAATGGAAAAGTTTGCATCTATGTTCTCGTAATCTTTTTGAGGGCTTCCCTCTGTGGCTCTGCCAATGAAATTTCTGATTTCATCAAAATAAGACTCATCTTTGTCCTCAAGTTCGTGTTCGGCATGAGATGGAGAATCAATCACATTAGGCCCATCTGACTCATGCTTCTTCAAATGCCGATCCAGGTTAGTTTGCTGCCCGAAACAGCGGTCACAAAGTGGACACTTAAATGGCTTCTCTTTATTGTGAATGTTGCGCACATGACGCTGCAGATTTGATGATATACTGAAGCTGCGTTCACAGTATTTACATTTGTAGGGTTGTTCGCCAGTGTGCGTGCGAAGATGCCGAGTCAGATTGGCTGAACGTGGAAAGATTTTGCCACAGAACTTACAGGAGTAACGCTCTTTCAGCTTATTGGGCCCTGCACTATAATGGAAGGCATCAGCAGTTTTCTCCATCTTCATCATGTGATGAGGGAACGGCTTTGGCGCGTCTGGCCGCATGGGCCCTAAGCCTGCCATAGGATTGAATGCAGGGTTTGGAATGGCAAAGCGTGGGCCAAAGGCCATCATTCTGGCTGCATCCTGGAATGACTGCAGTTTATCACTGTCCACTCTGTACATTGGATCCAGGATCATGGGGTTAGGCATCGGGTAGGCTGCATGCAGCTTCCTGTCAATCATTTCCAGGCTCCGCCTTGCCTCCCCAAATATGTGCGTCTTTCGTGGGGTGTCCTGGGTGATGACAGCTTTTGTACTTAGATCAAGGGGTTGTTCCCCGGACTCACTGCCCTTTGGTGTGGAGGTCTTGGTCAAATGAAAGGCTTTAGTGACTGGTGTTGGTGGCTTCCTCTCTTCCTTCATTGACAAGTCGCAGGGCTGGGCGTGAGTATCGGACTTGCTGTGAGCCTTCGGGGATTTATGTGACATTAGTTTTTCCATCTTAGTGGCAGGAGAGCTGATTTTTGGTGAGTGGTTGGATTTCTTTTCTGTGCTACATTCACTCTCTACATCTGAGCCTGTGGTTGTGTCGATGTCACTGCCTGTGCTGACGTCAGACAAGCTGCCTTCCGAGCCTTCAGACCCGTGCTTGTCCTCTTTGCTTTCCATTTTGTGTGGTAGAGGCTGGTGATGAGACAGCGCCATCTTCTGGGTTACTGAGGTAGGAAGTTTGGTATCGGGGTGCACTGGTGGTGTCATGGCTGCCAGGGGATGACCTGGCGGGAAGATGGGGTAGCCAGCTCCAAGGGGTGGATAAAATGGGAAGGGTGGTCTTGGGCCATACAGGTTCATGTAAGCAGCAGTCAATGCTGCAGCCTGATTGGCTGGATTCAACGCTGGTGCTTTTGCATCCTGTGGTGGAGGAACTGTCCCAGGGTACCCAAAGCGAGCGCCATTTCGCATCATCCCCTCACAGAAACGCTTATGTTTGCTCAGTGAAGTCATGGTGGAGAAGGCTTGACCACAGTCTTTGCATTTGATCTGTTGACGGCAGTCAGCATGCATGCGTTTGTGTCGGCAGAGGTTGGAGAACTGTGTATATGCCTTAAGACACACCTCACACTGGAATGGCTTGACGCTGCTGTGGATGTGTTGGTGCTGTTTCAGCCCGCTTGAGGTGGCAAACGTCTTTCCGCACTCGGTACAGGCGTGTGACCGGGCCCCCACATGCTGGGAGCGGATGTGGCGCTGCAAATTGCTTGGATCAGTAAAGACCTTGTCACAGTTTTCACACAGGAACTGTTTCCCCAGAGGGGTCAGCTCCTGAAAGAAAAAACAGAAACAGATTAGCATTTGCTGCCATGGGCCTGTTGCTCATTGGCTCCAGTAAATACCCCCCACTCATACACAAACCCTTATTTATCACACCCGCATAATCACTTTAACCCTTTCCACCTCAAATCATCCCAACCCCCCTGGGTGAAAATTGCTGTCTGCAACCTTCTAACTTCCTTGCCCACAGAACACATTTTGGGTGAGACCTATAACAATAGCATGTCCAGGTCAACAGCTTTCCTTGGTATGGACAGGGTGCTACCACATAAAGGAAAACTGTTGACGCAGTCCTATTCTAACCAACAATGGATTAATTTGCAAACTATGCTACACTGTACCATCCATAGTAAATTATATTACAGACATTTTTCCCAAAATAATTTTTGGTCCTATTTCTTGCATACCTTGAGCACTTGTCTAAAGTCATATTGTCTCTATGTACAACTGGATAGCTTTCATCATTGCCTCGTTACTGATGCAACTCAATTCCTATTGGTCAATTATAACTTGAATACCAAACAAAATGGTGAAAGTGTACTAAGAAATTTTGCTCTGACTGAGACATTTTTTTGCAATTTCCATGAAATATACACAGACAAAAAACAACATTGGGTGGTATCTGCAGACAAGATTTGTGGCACTCGTTTTTTTTTTTTGGGGGGGGGGGGAAGTTGTTGTTCAGCAAGCCTGGCAAAAACCAAAAAATTCAGTGTGACCATAAAATGTTTTTCTGTTACTACCAGTCCCTGCTGGATTCTTTGTCTTGTGTTACATGGAGGTACCACTGGAAATAACGAACAGTTTTATACGTTAATTTTCAACATTTATCTTACCCTGAGGACAGTTGAGGAGCACAGATACACACATATTAAACACTGACAAGTTGATTGCCATATAATCATCAAGTTCACATTTACCAGACTTTTAGCTGCTACATTAGTTCCCATGGGAAAAAGTAACAGAAATTTTAATTTCGTATGCTTTTTCTGTCCAAATGTAGAATTTGTGACAGTAAAATCCATAGAATTTAAATTTCTAATCCATACAGGAATGTTAATGCTTGGGAAATACTTAGCTTACACAGTATGGGTGTAATAGGAGACATTCATATTTAACTGCGATCCTGCTCACTTCCTGTGTTGCCGAGGCAACAGACTGATGCTTCCACCATGATCAGGGCAGATTTGTATTATATACTACATAAACATCCATAAATAACATCTTTTCAACCAAAAGAGAACCCATTTCTAATTATTTTAAGCATCCTTTATGTTTCAAATATATGTTAATACATTTTCTTAAGATTATTGTGTGTTTGTGCTGTTCATTTTGTTGAGAAAGTACTTTTGACCGTGCTAAATAAATGGATCTGCCCTGATGCAGGTGGCTCCCTCTTTTGCTCAATAGGTGTTAGAGTAGGACCGCATTTAGATATGAATACACCCTATTGGGTGAGCGTGTATGACAGCTTAGAGACTCACCAGTTTTCCCGAGTGGCTCCAGGCCATGGACCCCATGCTGGCTTTGCCCTCGTCACCGCTGTCTACCGACGTCTTCCTCACCATCGACAGGTCTTCACTGCTGTAAGGGAACAAAACAAGTAATTAATTCTCTTGTCCAACTTTTTTTATGTTTGGCAACATGATCAAAGCAAACTGGTCTTCATTTCTGTATGCTCTCCTGGAGTAAGAGACATTTCTGGAAGTAAAAAAATACCTGTGACCCTGCCATTTACAGAATCACATGATTTGTATTGCAGGCAAGTGTGTCTGCTACACCCAACAGACCGCCGCAGGCAAGAGCACACGCGGCAGGCCAGCATTTACCTCCTGTCATGACCGCTTCTTGTCTGGGTCTGATATAAAAAATGGGATGACAAATCTTGCTCACAGGATTGAGTTGGAAAAATAAGAAACGTGACTGCCAAGGGTTACATAGTCTCAGTAAAGGGTTACAGGGGTTTGCCATGCTGGGGTGCTGGGTGTTTTATTGATCAGACTTGTGTACTGGACACGCCTTTATTTTGTGTAATGTGCAGATTCAATTATTTCTAGATTTTTTTTATTTACAGTACTTTTTACTGTGGCAAAATTATTAGCTGTCACAGTGTACCAAGACTCCTGGGACCCTTCCTTCCCCCCCCCCCCCACACCCTCTCACTGACGCTTTTCTACCTCTACTACACCAATCTGCAGATAAATACAAGATGAAGGTGTTTATTGTGTAAAAGAGACAGGGTGAGATATATACCCTGCCATTAACACCTCCAGACTAGAGAGGTAGACAGTGCCCTCCATGGTGACAGGAGAGAGGGGACAACTTTATTGTAGGTAACCCTGGCTGAGAGCAATCCCACCACGATTGCCTCTTGACACTGACAGAAGACAATATACAGCGCATCCTTGTCCTGTGATCTACATCTTCCTGGCTTATCACAGTGTCACGCCACTCAAACTTTTACTGCTTTGCACTTACGGAAAAACAGACTTCAAACTCCTCGTATTTAACTTTTCCAGCTGCTTAGTCCTAAAATGTGAAAATAAAGTATATACATTTACACACACACGCACACAGTATTATATATTTTTTTTTCTTTCTTTTTTTACTTGATGGGGTGACGGCTGCATGGATAACAAAGTGAGCCATAACAATGTTCATTTCATACATTTTGGTGAATAATTTCAGCTGCTGATCTTATGCCAGTCCTAAGTTCAGAAGTCGCTACAATTGATACATTAAGGCCAGCCAGGTGACTTATTTCCTATCTTTTGTGACTTTGGCAAGTTTGATATCTTATGGCTACATTAACAGTATTTGTGGCCTGTCCCTTTTTCATATAATTATATATGATTTATGCCAGTATAGAAGTTAGAAGATACTGTTAGTGACTACAATATGTCTGTTGGCTGTCAGTGGCAACAATGGTCATTAGTTACTTCAAGGGGGCAGGGGAGCATCGATTAGTTCTTGTACAGGTCTGACACAGTCATCAGGGATCATACACCTGCCTGGGCTCAACCAATCACAGCAACCACAGCCACTGGAGCATCATGGTCCTCAGCGACAGCCCAGTTGCCAGACTCAGCTGTCAATGGAGCTACAATGTAGGAACTGAATTGGCTACAATGTATGAAGTGGATTAGCTACAATATATGGACTGGATTGGCTACAATGTATGAACTGGATTGGCTACAATGTATGTATTGGACTGCCTACAATTTATGTATTGGACTGCCTACAATTTATGTATTGGACTGCCTGCTATGTATGCATTGGACTGCCTATGACCCTGTGCTGATTGGTCAGTGGGTGCACACTGGCATGCTATCTGTGACATGACTGCTCTTGACAAGACAAACTGGGAGACACCTGTGTGTCTGATCTATCTCTTCTCCCTGATCCTCCCCTGTTTACACAGCTCCTCCCTTAGCAGGCGATCGTGCAAAGCTGTTTGGGTTTGAAAGTGGCTGTGGCTGAAGCGTGCGTATGTAAATGTATCTGTAAGTGGCAGCGTGAGAGGAGAGCCCGATGAGCAAGTGGCCAGGCTGTATATCATCCCAAATGACACTCAACCACGATCACCACCGTTATCTCAACTTCCTGATAATTTGACAGCAAATAACTCAGTATGCAGAACAATCTAATAATATAACATTCCTAACAACAGTGGATAGAAGACTTCTTCGTCTTTACCAAACCTCACATTAGATACATAACGAGTTGCTGTCCTATGTTGACCCAGCCACATACAAGTGTTGCGCTAACACAAAGCAATGCCGAGACAGATCATTAAACACAGACACAACATTGCCCGCTATCTAGATCTTCCGCTGTGTCAATATTTGTTGTCATGCCACAGAAAATATCATCCATTACAGTTAACTCTCCAATCTCACCGCTAAATCCATTTCCTCACCAAATTATGAGTTTACAATCTTCTGTAGAGACAGACAAGACAGTTTTTTTTTAAGTGTGAGTAATTTAATAATCCTAGCACTGTGATATTTTATTCCAAAGTCACAACTCTTGATTACTGCAACCTGACAGCTAAGACTATATTTGTAGATGTATTAATTATGTTTAATAAAGTGGACATACAAGCCCAGTGTAGCCTTAGTGTAATGAAATATCTCAAGTGTCTGACATGTTGTTTTGGCCACTTGTAGACGTGCAAACATCCACACATTCTCCCAACAAAAGCTAAACACGTCGCAACTCCAGAACTCAATTCCATCCAATATTTAAGAGTTCCATTGACACTCAAAAGATATAGCCATTCAATGTGTAGGCTATCACAATACCTATATAAAGTTGATATGGTATGTCCATCTGCAGTCAGTGGGACTGATAGGATTGTTGACACATCTCTTTATATTGGCCTGTCTTATAAACATTAAGGTGGCACATTAAATAGGCAATGTAAAGCAGACAATAGTGAACATACTGCAGAAGATGTCATGGTCAACTCAGCCACTCCTGTACATCAATTCAATCTTTTAAAAGTCCTGTTATGTTTATATTTATTTATACATATCCAGTGGCCTGCTCCCTTTTATGGCGTGGTAGTTGTCTGCCCTTTGACAATCTTCATGCCCTCCACTATTTAAAAAAAAAAAAAAAAAAAGTATTGCTCTCTCAAATGTAAAAATACTAAAAAAATTGAAGAATCAAGGGCCAAGGTCCTTGAGAATGTCAAAGTAACAAAATAAGAAGTATATACACATGGCCTGACTACTGACAAATCATTCGCTACCAAAAGTGCTAAATATGGTATGACCCATTTGAAATAAAAAAATCCTCATTCAGATTAAATAACATCTCACCAGCAAAATGAACTGTTGGGTGTGAGTGTATTTATTTTCAATGGTATTATTATTATTATTTTTTTGGGGTACATTTTGAGACTCATACTTAATTTTCAAATTCCCTTTTCTTTGGAAAAAACTCCTATGCAATAAGTATTAATATATTCTCTTGCATTTTCACTTGAACACATTTGTGCTATCAGCAAAGTAAATGAAAATAAAAATATGGCAAAAAGATTAAGCCAATTTAGAACATGAGCATAGAGAATGTGTGCATGATTGTACACTGGCCAGCCCTGTGTTGCCTGCCCCATTTGTCAAATACAGACAGGGACATCTGTGTGTTTGGTACCACGGGGGACCATATTGTCTGGGTATATTTAGTGTAGTAATGAGGGACTTTGGGAGGTCAGCCAAGCCTGACACAGCCCCGCTGTATAATTTTCTGATTCACCAGGCAACATTACAGCAAACAGACAGTTCACCCCATCTTCTATTTAACTACCCCTTTATGGGGTGGCTGGCCCCCCAGTCTGCTCCATTACACTTCAACATGACAAAGATGACCAACAATTTGATTCAACTGCAGCAGTGATTTATAGTGCGGAAAAATCCACAGCACAATTTAGGGACTGCACAGAATGGAGTGTGTGTGTGTTATGTGACCCACTGGAGTGTGTGCTATGTGACCCACTGGAGTGTGTGCTATGTGACCCACTGGAGTGTGTGCTATGTGACCCACTGGAGTGTGTGCTATGTGACCAACTGGAGTGTGGGCTATATGACCAACTGGAGTGTGTGCTAGATGACCTACTGGAGTGTGTGCTAAATGACCTACTGGAGTGTGTGCTATGTGACCCACCAGAGTGCGTGCTATGTGACCCACTGGAGTGTATGCCATATAACCCACTGAGGTGTGTTTATTGACCCACAGGAATGTGTGCTAAATGAGTTGCTGGAATGTGTGTGCTATACGACCCACTAGAATGTGTGCTAAGTGAGCCACTGGAATGTATGTGCTATATGACCCACTGGAATGTGTGTGCTATACGACCCACTAGAATGTGTGCTAAGTGAGCCACTGGAATGTGTTCTAAATGAGCCAATGGAATGTGTGTGCTACATGACCCACTGGAGTGTTTGTGATGTGTAATCCATTGGAGTGTGTGCTAAATAACCCAATGGAATATGTGTGCTATATGATCCATTGGATTGCATGTGCTCTATGACCCACTGGAATGTGTGCTGAATGAGCCAATGGAATGTGTGTGCTATTATAATCCACTGGAGTGCATTGCTTTTATGATCCACCAGAGTGTGTGCACTATATATGACCCACTGTTTGCTTCTTCTGCCTGGCTGTCGGCTTGGCAATTAAGGCATGTCATGTGACAAGATACTGTATAGACTGTACAGCATATATTGTAAGAAAGCAAGACATATCCTTGACATTCTATAATCAGCTGTATAATAATGTATCCAATGACAGGACACTGTATCAACAGACTATGACCTGTTCCAAGGGATTGAGGTATATCCCAGACAGTCTATCATCAGTTGTAAGGAATTGAGACATATCCTGAACAGTCTATCATCAGTTGTAGGGGATTGAAGCACATCCTGGACAGTGTTGGAACGTGTGTGAAGGGTGTGGGCAGACTCCTGGTCAATTGTTTTCCAATTGGCTGCAGACTGGGCAAACACCAAGCTAGCTTAGGATCTGTTGTGAGGCATATGTATAAGATATAGGTGTATCTGTTCTAGGATGCGAGAACACCCCAAACTGTTTATCAGGTATGTGGTAGAGAATAAAAGAAAAAAATCTTTGTCAGTTTCTGATCTCTTGTGAGGATAGGGAGAAGTCCCAAACAGTTTGGTGTTGCAGCCTGGAGGCTGTCATACAGGTACTTCTTAGTTTGTTTATTGTGGGCAGGTTATCCTTCAGGTATTTCTTAATTTGTGTATTGTGGGCAGGTTATCTTTCAGGTACTTCTTAGTTCGTTTTACTGTGGGCAGGTTATACTCTTTGATTGCTACATTGTGGGCAGGTTATCTTTGAGGTACTCTTTGATTTGCTACATTGTGGGCAGGTTATCTTTGAGGTACTCTTTGATTTGCTACATTGTGGGCAGGTTATCCTGAGGTACTCTTTGACTTGTCTTGTGGGCAGGTTGTCCACAGGGGTGATCTTTAGTTTGTGTTGTGGGCACAGTGTGCATGGGATATTTTCTTTTCCAGTGAGGGCAGGCAACATAGAGATGTTAGATAGCTATCTTGGTGTCTGGTTTCTCCTACGGGAGGGGATGTAGTACTGCCTGAGATCTCTTGTGGGCATGCACCACAAATTCTTGTCATTTTTGACTGTTAACGTTGGAGGACAGAACACCTTATTAATCCATTAATGCTAGCTGGCACAGATGATAATTGGTGTAACAGACTAGTTCTGAAGAGATTAGGTTCATAGAGTACTGGAGACCAATTTCTGAAGACTCGCAACCCTTTGTTGACATAGGCCGGTTAATAAGGTTTGTCAACACAGGTGGTCTTGTGGAAGAGCTGGTCTCTCCACCAAGGTTTCACTGTGGCACATGATTTATGCTGGCAATTTAAGAGCAATCAAGAGGGTCAAAGAGGCTACAGCGCATATAAAAAAATTCAAAGAAATCAGACAATGCAGACTACATTATATTCTTCGTTGTTTTGTCACCAAACAACCATGGTGAACCACTGTTTCCTGCGAGTGAGTATTAAATTAAACATACAGAGCTGACTGGGGGTGACTATGGCACAGTAGCATGGCTGAGTCATCAAACAGTTATACAGGTGTGAGACAGTTAACCATGCAGGAGGTTGGGTCAGATGTCACATAATGACAGAAGATATCTACCCATTCACCGATGACAGCACGTACTTGTATCCAGCTATGATCACAGGTCTATCTGCGTCTTTTCTATGTCTTTTTGTGACGTCCGCGGCTCGCTTGAAGACACTTCTCTACTTGGCTCCCAACACGTCTTTATCTCTTGTATACTTGCTGACACGCTGCCCAGATACGACAGATAACTGTCCCCTGGATACTTCAATACATACACTGCACCCATCAGGCAGCTACAGTTTTTCTCGTCTTTTGTATTCTTGTATCACGAAATATATCTTTTAAGAAGTTTTGAGTTCTCAGTGCTGCGGACAAGAGTTTAATAAGTCTGACACCCCATGGGGTGAACTAAGTGGAAGATTTTGAAAAGAAAATGGCATTAATAATTTTCTATTTGACATACATATATCATGCTCAATTACCCAGTAGGGTATTCAGTATTAATAAAGTTGAACAAGGGGTGTGTTAACAAGGGTGGCAAATGATATTGTCTATCAGTTTAAAGGACACAGCATTACTACATGTTTGTATGTCATGGTCAACTCTGTGTCTGTCTTGTTTTCTTAGTGCTCTGTGTGCAAAATATATGCTTAATATATACTTAGGCTGGCTCATGTTAAAAAGGCTCTCTGTTATTTCTTAAACCATTCAAAATACATTGCAATTTTCTTGTTTATTCAGGCTGAATCAAACAGGAATTGTGTGTTCCATAGCTGTCAACATCAAATGGCCAGAAATAAAGAGGTCTCAGGCTGCCATGGAAAAATTTTATGTTCAACAAAAAAAAAAAAAAAGGATAATTGGATTTTGATGGGGGAGATTGCCCCAAAATAGAGAAAATCTCCATTGAAAAATCCAAAAAGTGATGCGAAGAACATGGAAAAGTAAAAGACTGGCACCAAATGGGGCGACTTGACAGGTATAGTACTCAGGCTTCTTGTAACTGAAGCAGTAGTTCATTATGTCTCATAGTAACAAGGTCCTAGATCTACCAGGCAGCCAGTGCATGACTTGTCAGGCAGGCAAGAACACGGTTACCATACTGACTTACATGTAGGGATGGACACATGGGTTGGTCACTTGTGGGAAAATAAGAGTATAACAGTGATTTTACAAATTGTTTATGGAATGCTGCACTTTTCCTAAAGTTGAAGTAAAGGCCTTGCTCGTTACAAATAAAACAGTTTTTTTATTCTTGGGATAAACAGGTACACTATAACCTGTCCAAGTGCACAACTCTGCTAAGTGGGCACCTGCGTTTAGTGGGCACTGTTGCCTGGCCCAGTTCCCTATACTGCTCATGTTGATTGACCTGTGCTAAGTGGGCTCCTGTCTTAAGTGGGCACTTATGCACGGTCCCAAGGGCGCCCACTTGACACAGGTTTTACTGTAATTTGTTGTTATCTGGACATGAGAAACTAATAATTCAATAGTGATAGCTTACTGAGCATATTGGCAATGGCTCCTTTTTCCTGCTAAAGAATGCACTTTCAGCAAGAAAAATGAATGAATGAATTTTTAAAATAATCATAAATAACGTGTTGATTGTAAAAGGGTGAGGCTGTGTTTTGGGAGTTGAGTATATACAGCATAATGTGGAAAAACTCATTTTCTTTTTGCATTTTTTAAGTTAAATTAGATCTGTGAATTTAAAAATACTGCAAAGCTCTGGGTCTATGAATTTGATAACTATGTCCTCTCAATACAGCTTATTTTCTCAACTATGTGGAGACACTTAAACATGTGGCCATTTGCTGATAACGTCATTTGAGAATTTGTAATTTTTGTGGTAAAGTCATAAATTTAAGACTTGTGAAAGTGTCAACTTTTGAAAAAGTGCAACCACTTAAACACATGAAAACAAAAGCAACGTTCTGTAACTACTGTAGATATTCCCTGTAGATGGGACTCCTATAAATACATGTGTGAGCTACTTCATTCTTGTCATCATAATAGTCTAAGTGTCTCTTCAGAACGGCTCAGCTAAAGCGGGAGTGATGACTCACCATTAATCCAAATGAAACAAATTGATCACCATAAGTGGTTCATATAATTGCAATTGTTCAAACTGGTTTTAAAAAAAATTTATAACATATTTATCTAATCAGGTAACTGAATGTTCAAACAAGTTTTGAAATGAAAGAATTGGTATTTGCCAAGTAGATGCATTCATAAAAGTTGTCGAAAAATGCACTTAACTCAAAGAAGTGGTCTTAGATAAAGGCACAGTCTGAATAAATTGCAAATTTCATTCTCTGTGTCCAATAATTAATCAGTGCTTTAAAGAGTTTTCAAACTCCACTGTATATGAATCTATACAGACATAGGCCAATTAGATGTTCAGAGTCAAAATAACATTAGCTTTTTGATGCCACAGAACAATCAGAAAGATGCAATCAGTGACTATGATGTTGCTGCAGTGTCCAATTATAAACATGAAAGGAGTAAAATTACAATGTATAAAAAAACATGTTGTGATACATGCATATACAAAACTGACAACATTCAAAGTTGTCTCTGTCTGATGATGTATTTTTACCCAAACAATCCAAATCATGACAGAGTGACGGGTCTCGTTGTTCTTATGAGGTTTGGTGTATATTTTCAGCCTACCAACTCCACCATTTACAGCACCAACCAGATGGCTTTGAGGATATTTGCTCCACTCGGGTTGTGTGCTCAAGACTCAGTTGAGCTCGATAAATTACAAGTTGACAGAGATGTCTTCACAGCTGTGTGCCTTAGTCTCCATTGGTTCACAAACGTAAGACATTTCCTTCAAGACTTTCCTTCAATACTTTAATAGTTACTTCCTTACACAGATTCTATAATTTCTCACATAGTCTTTACTTGTCCACATGCCATCTTCATTTGCATAGCCCTGACACCTGAGAAAATCGCAAATGCAACATGATGTTTTTGTTGCAATGTTAATGGCAAGTATAGACAGCTGTTTGCATTGGATTATTCAAGAAATCCTGCACCACTGACTACCGTATTCACTCTTATTATAGCATACCCTGATAGAAACCTCTCCCTAATTTTTTATTTGTGCACTCCACATTCAGTATCCATTTTTCCCATTTTGTTGGTGTCAAAAATATTGATGTCTGTTTTAAAAGACAGACAAGGCTGACGATAGTTCAGTTACTCAGGCTTACGCTCTGCACAGCCTGTTATATCAAATTGAGAAGAATCTTGCAGTGTCACAGTCCCTAGGTTTGATTTAGGAATTTTGCATTGCATGGTGTACTACTATTGGAACAAATACAGCATTCAAAGTTTACAACAAATGGAGGAAAGTTGAGAGATGCATACTTGTATGTCAATGACTGACATTGGAGGACACAATGTACGAAATGTGTTATTTTTATGGCCTCAAGTTCAGAAAATTTACCATGATGGAGAGTCTGTAAGTCTTATACTACCAGGCTACAAAGATGCCATTGATGTACAATGATACAAAGATGCCACTGATGTACAATGAAACAAAGATGCCATTTGATGTACAGTGATACAAAGATGCCATTGATGTACAATGATACAAAGATGCCACTGATGTACAATGAAACAAAGATGCCATCGATGTACAGTGATACAAAGATGCCATTGATGTACAATGATACAAAGATGCCATTGATGTACAATGATACAAAGATGCCATTGATGTACAATGATACAAAGATGCCATCGATGTACAATGATACAAAGATGCCATTGATGTACAATGATACAAAGATGCCATTGATGTACAATGATACAAAGATGCCATTGATGTACAATGATACAAAGATGCCATCGATGTACAATGATACAAAGATGCATGTACAGCACATCAGATTAATTGAGCAACATTTCAAATGAAGCAAAATGCCTTTCTTAATCAGTGAAAGCTTTCACGAAATAAAATTTCTGATAGATACGGAATTAAATGCTCTAACAACATGATAAAAATACATCCTAAACCTATAAAAACTAGAAAAGTGTCCAAAGGACACAGATGCCCCAACCTGTCATTATCCCCATCACCATCGGTAAGAATAGCATGTAATTGGTGTAAGACTTCAAACATATTGTGAAATCTTCACATGGATAATAATTATACACACATTACGTTTCATATATTGATTGATATTCCTTTCAAATTTCATGGCTGTACCTAAAATACTTCATGAGCTACATATGGCACAAGTTTGACAAGAACCAATAATCATTTTCCTGGAATTGTCATTTTCACTAAGTTAATTAATGATTATCAACAGAGCATAATTAGCCAAAGAGACAAACAAAACACTGAGGGTACATCTTCACATATTGATTAATGCTGGTATCAAGTTTCATAGCTGTACCTAAAACAATTATCAACAGAGAATAATTAAATCAAGAGACAAACAAAACACTGAGGGTACATCTTCACATATTGATTAATGTTGCTATCAAGTTTCATAGCTGTGCCATAAACAATTTGTGAAATACACATGACACAAGTTGCACATCAGAAAACATTTTCACTTAATAGACATCTTCACTAAGTTAATTAAAGAAAGATGAACATTAACCCAAGAGACAAACAAAACCCCAGGTGTACATCTTCATATATTGATAAATTATTCTTTTAGGTTTCATAGCCATATATAAAAAAATTGAGATATGTATGACAAATCTGACAAGTCCAACATTGAATCAACATTTTCACTGATTAATGATCAATTATTAGAGGATAATTAATCCAAGAGACAAACAAATCCCCAGGTGGAAACCTTGATATATATACTAAAGTTCCTACAAAGTTTCATGGTTGTACCACAAATGTTTTTTTAGATATATGTGACACAAATCTGATAATTTTAATGTCGGACGGACAGACAGACGGATGGACAAGGGCAAACTGATATGTCCCCCCCTTTGGGTGGGGGCATAATGGAAAAAATAGCTCACATAAAATCAAATTGTTGGCAGATATGGAATAATTTAATGGTTTTAACATCAACAATATGTATGTATGTATGTATGTATGTATGTATGTATGTATGTATGTATGTATGTATGTATGTATGTATATACAAACTCATAGCTTTGTACCTTTTATTTTTGTTTTGATTTTGGCATTTACAGCCTTCCAAGACTGTGAAGTCTTAGTCCAATGCTTTGAAAACAAAAGGATGAACATCAAAGTCTATTAATTATGCATAAACTGATCAATATTGCTTGATGACATTGATACATTATAGCATACTATAAGCCCAAGTGATCATATTTAATACCTCAAATGTTGTGACCCTTGAGGTCAGGAGAGTAGTTGAATGGTTGGTGTCAAGCTTTTCTGAGGCAAACAGATATATGAAAGATAACACTTTGTTGCTCAAACAAGTAATTTTCCTTGAATATGGGACAGTGACAAGATGACTGGAACTTTATAACAGACTAACTCTATTGTACAGATTTGCCTCACCCCATCAGCTGTGCCACTTTCCTGACAGAGTCTGGGGTGCTACAAGTTAAACCCAAACCACATGAGGAATTGCCACTGATTCTGTCCTCTTCAGTGGCCCATTAAGAGTTACAGACCCAAAGAACTCACTAATGACTCTTCCGTCTGACCAAACAAAATACAAGTAAAATGCTTCAAGAGGAATCTCACTTGAAAGAGAAAGCTATATCGAAAAAATAATAAACTGATGAGGAATGAATGAAACAATCTGCAAGTAAAATATATAGCACACACAGTTATGTGCTGGAAAGCTAATCTTTAAGTGAACTAAGTGCAAGATCACATCGTCAGGTGTCCCCAAGGCTGAAATGAGCAAAATGAGTAAATCAACGTTACCTTTGGGTCAGATGCTCTGCGGAGTTTTAATTGCGTGTGAGGGGCTGGTGGGTAGCACCTGCCTGTATAGGACAAGACAGAGAGGCTGTATCTGTCTAAATGTCCTTACATCAAAGACTGCCAGCCAACTGCAGTACAAGCTGTGCTGACCTAGGTCGACCAAACAGCCAATCAGCTGAGACCTTTGTTTGCTCGTCTCTACCCATGCTCCTAGGTGTACGTGGGGCGTACTTGGCAGCCAGCTTCAGTGGGCCGAGCACCTGCTTTGGGTAAATAGCTGGTGTCTCATTAGAAACAATGTGTGTCTTTGATGGGCCACTTGAAGGCTGATAAACTATCCAAGCACTGCAGCATGATATCAGCGGTCGCAATGCCTGGCCGCTAATCCCACCAACATCTGACAGGACACATTGTTACAACATCAAACACCCTTCAAGAATTATCCGATCCTACCTTTTGTATATTTGCCTGCACGGAGGGCCATGGGATATTGGTTATATCTGTACTACGAAAGTAATGTTTTCAGCGATGTGTCCATGTGTTACATCTATCTCACTACAGACTGTACACTCACCTGTCCCAGCAGACTCGACTCAGGTGAACACACAAGAGACAAGATAAACATGACTATCCCATTGTCAGTGACCATACACTTGTCTGTATTTTGTTCACAGGTCAATAAAGTGATTTACTCATCCAATACGAGGCACGGATGTCCCCCGGCACTTTGAAGTTCACTCTATAAAAATGCTCTTGAGAATGCCCCTAAATGGCTGGCAATAACCGATATTTACTGCTTGTTGGAGTGAAAAATTTGCAGCGTTTATGTGAAAGATAGTCTTTGGCACAGCTGTTTACGTGCCCCTCAACATATAATCAATGCAACAAAACAGACCGTCAATTACTGAATTCTTCCACTGCTAGCTGCGGCAGTTCACGCTAACTTCTACTGAAAGGCTAAAACGTCGCTATCAAAGACAGCAGCTGCTGTAGTGTGAAGGGACATACAGCTAACACTATCTATTGGACAACAAAAACGGGTCTTTGGTAACTTAGTGCCAGAAAAGCAGGCACGTACCGTCAGACCCTCGGGCTCCCTGCCTCACCTGTCAGGGTCCGCGGTCACCCGACAGGGGGGTCACCTTGGAGGACCCTGGCTTGTCATAGTCTATGTCCCCTATGACTAATCTGTGCTTCTCGCTCTAATGGGACTAGTGTATAGCCACTCGAGCCTACAATGATCCTCCCCTCCTGAGGCGATCAAACTGCAGAAAGGGACGACTCAATAATAGGTGGAACTAGACAAGATAGTAATAACATTACATTGAATATTTCAATTGTACGTCTTTCTTTAGGCTTGTAACCAGCCTGCTGTGCAAGCCTGTACTGGGCCTAACACTACATCAACACCACATCAAGGCCCAGTGTACACAGCTATCAGGGCTAAGTTTACCATCTATTGTCAGATCTACACTCATATCCTTCATTCACCAACAAGATACGTAGCTGTATAAATAGACTTTAAATATATTTATTAACACTTTTTTTTTTCACTTCACGAATTGGCTCAGACTGAATTCACTCCTTTAGAAAGAATTGCAGTCAGATCAATATTAACTCTTGTCATACAAAAGACACATTTCACGCATTTTTTTGCCAGAATTATTGATGAAAATTACAAATTACTCCTCTAAATAAGAGCTGTCATTAATACTGGCTTGTTTAAAAATAGTTTCACGCCCCACACATCCATGCTACAACAGAACTCCAGTGTCAGTCGTTTGGTATTGCCTCGCAAGTCATGCCACAACCAAAATCCATGACCAGTGGTTTGGTACTGTCTGACAAGTCATGCTACAACTAATATCCTTGATCAGTGGCTTGGCATTGCCAGGGAAGTCATACTTTAAATGTTGTGAGAGCTGGAGCATGACTTGCTAATCACTGCCCAAACTGCATAGTGACACTTTTACCACCTTAAGAGTTTTATTGTTTTTTTCTTAGTTCTATTTTTTTTTTGGACTTAATTAGTTTAATGCTTTTGCAGTCACAGTGATCCACATTGACTGCTAACTTCCAGGGTCATCTGCTTTAGCCATTCTATCTAAAATTGGCCTTTCTCAAAACATTTTCCACAAAAATTTGAGGGAACATTTACTAGGATACCAAGCCAATGATCAAACGCTTTCCCCAGCATACCCGGGTACTCAGTGCCCTGGGTGTGCTCAGGAAAAGCTGTTGACTGGACAGTACCAAGTACCCACATACTCAGTACCCAGGCTGCATCCATGCATGGAGTACCCAGGTACTTGGTACCCAGGCTGCATCCATGCATGGAGTACCCCTATACTCAGTACCCAGGCTGCATCCATGCATGGAGTACCCAGGTACTCAGTACCCAGGCTGCATCCATGCTTGGAGTACCCCTATACTCAGTACCCAGGCTGCATCCATGCATGCAGTACCCGGGTACTCAGTACCCCGGCTGCATAGATACTGCTGATACAGCCCAATAGTATGACCTTTTAAGGGCTAAGGGGCCAGCCAAAGTTATCAACATTTTCATATTAGTACTATTTCATAGGACTCCCTCCCCCTTGAAATTAGTACTTTAAAAATGTTGATTTTTCAAACCAAAATCCAAAGCTATGTTGTTTGGCCACATGTTCAGACCCTTAAACCTGTACATCTAATGTTTATTAAGCTTCTTATGCAAATATTACCATAAATATTGAAGTTTGAAACATTTATTGGTAAGTGAAAAAATCAACTTTTTCATGTATTAAAAAAACCCCCAACCCTACGCTGACCCTCAGCCCCCTCCTCCCAAAAGCGTACTCTGTGTTCTAATGTGAAAATGTTGACATTTTTGGCTGACCCCTAAGTGAACATAAAAATTGGGAGGAATTTGGGATCATTTAGAATAAGATGTGACAGCATGTACTGTACAGTGCCATAGGGAGGCCAGACTGACCACACCTCTCTCCTGTCTTGTTTTGTGTTGTTTGATTTGTGCTTTACCTACTATATCATAGAGCAATTATTTCACAGGTAGGCAAGGAAAAACATTATGGATTTGGGCAATAACTTTTGAGATGATCTGAAAAACTTGACTGGTGTTTATCTTGCATGAAACACTGGGTGCAATGTAGCCCAGATTTTCGACAGATACTGACAGATATAAATAATATTCATTCTTACATTCTTCATCTGCTAAAAGGAAAATAAGAGATCTCTGTCAGGGTCTAATGCTTGATGGCCCAATATGAATGATATCAATGCACTCTTGGGGAGGGGGTGCATTTGTGAATAATCTCTCATTTCTTGAAATTGTGGAATCTGGGTAAGAGTACTTACAGCCTTGTAGCAGCTATGGTAAGTACATAAATTATCCCCCATTTGCTGTAGTTACAGTAGTTTAACGTTCCAGGCCAGGTAAAGATCACTGAATATATAATAACTCTTGTGGTGCCACTACAACAAGCATAAAGCTCATCTCAACTATCGTACGGATACCACATTCAAATTACCCATAAAAAAACTTTCTTTCAAGAGGATCTGCTGGCCTGTAGTTCCATACAAGATAAGGAAGAATGTAACAGCTAGTGTGGGTTGGCAGCATTCCTCACACTTGGGACATCTACACGCAGAAGGCAGCACGGAAAGCTGAAGCCACAGCATCAAACTTAGCACTAAAAGGGTTGAGTATCTTGCAGCTGAACAAAAGTGCTTTCCACGAGGAATTTGCACTTGCAGTCTCCATTTGATCCCAGGCAAATATGCAGGAGATACGTATAGAAGGAGATGGCCATTTTGGTCAATGTCAATAGATCAAGTCCATACTGACGGCCCAGTGTTGTGTGACAGTCAGTCCTCCCACTAATTACATTACCACTCCTACAAAACGTCTTTCTTCACTATCTGTGAGTATCACGTTGGCACTGTTTGGCGGCCAGCCGTCTATATTGTTTGCTCCTCCTTGCCATGTCTAATGGTTGTATCTGATGAGGCTCCATAAATCTGTACATATTCATCTGATGAATTAATATGTGTACTCGATTCCCTGATTATATATATAGCGGTGGACACCATACATTACCCTATGGATACTTATATTTATTAAGTCAACCACTAGAGTTGATTCCATCTGATATGCTGATTTCTCTGATACATGGCACCTAATGCTCTAATCAGTACATACTTAAGCCAGACATCTGCCTCCACAATCAATCGCTTTTCCCATCCCTATATTTTTTTTTGTTGGAGAGGTAGAAAAAACCCAGCAGGTGGGGATGGAATAAACATTTCCATGACCTTTCCTAAGGTCATTTAGAAAATGTGAGTTTGCGATATTTATCAAAATTTTAATACACTTTACTCAAAATTAAGAAGTCTTGAAAATGCATTAACTGGCACAGAAATGTTAAATGGGGGAAAGTTGATGGGCGTGGCATTTTGAGACACATGAAAGCTCAAGTTGTGAACTAGAGACCATCAATATATTAAAATATTAATTATGATCCTTAAGTAATATCTGTATCTCAAAATTTTGGATTTTATTGATATTATTGTGAAAATATGTTTGTTTTTTTTCTTTTGCTTGTCTTCAGTATAATACCATCTGTTACATAGATCATACACAGCTATACGAGTATGATACTATCTGTCATAGATCATACACAGCTGTATGAGTATGATACTGTCACATACATCATACAAAGCCATACAATTATGATACTATCTGTCACATAGATCATACACAGCTATGCGAGTATGATACTGTCACATAGATCATACACATCTATACAAGTATGATACTGTCACATAGATCATACACATCTATACAAGTATGATACTGTCACATAGATCATACACAGCTATACAATTATGATACTGTCACATAGATCATACACAGCTATACAAGTATGATACTGTCACATAGATCATACACAGCTATACAAGTGTGGTATTATCTGTCACATAGATCATACACAGCTATACAAGTCTCCATTTGTGGTTCCCTGCCGCCTTACGTGTCCTTCCTGCTGTTTACCGTAAAAAACATTCACAACAGTAACTGCCAACAGATTGCATATTTCCACTTTGCACACACACACATGGGTCCTGTGACCTTGAAAATGAGGTCAAGGTCATCAAAATGTAATCAGGTCAAGAATAGTGTCAAGCTATAATACTTAGTCATGCAAATTAATTTTCTGCCACAAAGCACAGGTTTCATGCCTCTCAATCCGGCAGCACATATGGGGTTATCACTGTCACAGACAGGGTTACAGACAAAATTCTCACAAAATTAGTGCCTTTAAAGTGAAATTAAAATTTACAATTGCTAAAATCATAATCACCTGGTGCTTCCTAAATTGGATATGAGAATGATCTAGAGGTACTGGATTATGTTAATACCCTTTCTATTATTATTATTATTATTATTATTATTATTATTATTATTATTATTATTATTATTATATACATTTGACAAATGTATACTATAGACCACACAGAATGGCTTTAACAAGATTATGTTATTCATCACATTGTTTAAATAATGAACAGGGCAGGAGAGAAGGTTTAGACAGAAGTGACATACCCTGTAAGTGTTGTTTAATTAATCAAGGTAAATCTTGCATAGAAAATGAGTTTCATTTTGTAACTGAATGTAAATTACATGTATATGAACAACTGAGGAGTTCTTTATTACCAGAATATGTGACTAAATATAAATGTCAAGATAGTTTTATAAGGCTTTGAGATAAACCAATGCACGGGAACAATGTTATCTTGCTGAATTTATTTATGAAGCATTTAAGAAAAGGGATAGTTTTCTGTCACCCTCAGAATAAATCTGTACATTTCTGTAACTTCTTAATCATTGTACTATGGGCCAGAGGCCTTGGATACTGAAATAAACTACAATACGATACAGTTTCTAGAGATAGTGTAATATGTCAAAAGACTTTCAAGAGATAGTGAAGTATGTTATTTTCAAGCAATAGTGCAGTATGTTTATTATATTTTCTTGAGAGAGTGCAGTATGTTACTATATTTTCTAGAGAGTGCAGTATTTAATTATTTTCTAGAGAGAGCACAGTATTTACTTATTTTCTAGAGAGACTGCAGTATTTAATTATACTTTTCTTTTTAAATGTCTTTTAGTTCTGTTCCTGCAACTATGTAGCTGGGGAGAAGTCGCCCTCCCTGGTAAATGGACTGGTAGGTACTTGTACTTTCTGTTTCTCTTCAGCTCATGTAGTTTTCTGATATGAAGTCAAAGCCTTTGAATTCCCTCTGCCTTAGCTCCTCACCAATTCTGCTCTCCTTGTATCTGTTCCTATCCTCCAGTCCACTTGTATCCGTGCCCATCCTCCAGTCCACTTGTATCTGTTCCTATCCTCCACTCCACTTGTATCTGTTCTTATCCTCCAATCCACTTGTATCCATTCCTATCCTCCAGTCCACTTGTATCCGTTCCTATCCTCCAGTCCACTTGTATCCGTTTCTATCCTCCAGTCCACTTGGACTCTTCCTTTGTTTAATCCATCCTCATTTGTACTCTCTCTCCCTCAAGCCAGCACTTTTTGAAAAATCCTCCATTTGTCACTCGATTCATTCCCATTGCCTAGTGCCCTAGCACTATATTATTGCAGCTTGCTATTTCATATTCTAGTACCTTTTTCTTCCCTCTTTCTATATACTACTATCTGATTTATTCATTCATTCTTTCTCCATTCATTCTTCCTACTCCAATATCCCTAAATCATTTGCTTGAAAATATTTTACTTCCAAAGGCCAGAGAAGTCAGGAGAAACCGAGATCCAATTTGAAACTGTTTCCTCTCATTTTGCCTTGCTCCCTCCATATAGGTCTTCATTTCTCCGTTGTCAGTGCACTTCAAGGGCCTGGAGTGGGGTTTGTGTGAGATGTCATCAAGACGTGTGTGTGTGTATACAGCTGTGGCAGTGAGGCTGTGTGTATACAATACAGTAAGGCTGTCACCGCAGCCTGTGTACATGTTAGATAACACTGTCAGCCTCTAGCCTCACACAATGCTTCATACATCTGCCTGCAGCCGCCCGCCTCGCACAGCCTATCTCACACACCCGTCTTACATATGTACGCTCTATTCATATACAGTTTTTTTTGTACGTTGTGATTTTTCTTTGTTGTTGATGGATTTCTATCACATCATTTACAAAGAATAACAAAATGCTTCCCTTCCATATGACACGTGATCTGGTCTTCTAGTCTTCACTGCTTCGAGTCAAAGTTCAACGTCTTTATTTCATCTCTGAGAATCTACACTGCCTCATTCCCTACCCATTTGTGTCCTGTTGAATGTCATCTTTTCTATACCATGCTGTTCGTATACCTGTGTAATTTTTAAAAACTTTTTTCTTCACTGCAGTGTATGTATGGCAGGGCAAAGTTAACTCTCACATAAGAGTTTTGTCACACCTGTCCACAGTAAGACAGGTTCACATTATTTCTGCTTGTCCATTCTAGTTATGACTATCTCTGGGTGTCAGGCAGCAAACTTGAACTATTTCCATTAACTCTTTCCTGCTCTAATATCACTCAAAAGCACCCAATTGTTCACTGTTGTCTGCCTCCACATTTTTACTTCAATTTCTTATTACTTTAACATTTTTACTGAGATTTTCGTGTAAGACCATTCATGATGGCACATCGTAGGTCAATAACTTTCCTTGCTGCAGCTTGGGCACAAGGCACCCAACCCATGTCAAGGAAAGCTATTGACTCAGTTGTACTCTGACCAGGAATGAGGTAAACCTTTCTTCTTGGCAAGAAATGACCTGGAAATACAGAAGTTTCTCTTTTTAAGAGATGCTCAGTGACAGATCACAAAGCTTTTAAGACTACATTATTAGTTCCCTGATGCTGGCATTGCGTTTACTTTGAGCTCCATTGAGACATTGCTGAAGCTGCTGATGTCACTCTGTAAGACCTGAACTTACGATGTATCCCTAAACATGCCAGCACTGCAGCCCAATGCACATTTCTTACCATTCAAACAACAACAACAACAACAAAAAAAAGAAAGGAAAAAAAAAAAAAAAAACAAAAAAAAAAAACATTTACTTTCAGAAACTTTGTAAAAATATGATGATATGATTGTTAAACTTGGAAAATGTTACTTGGTTTAGAAGCATTAGATTTGAAAATAACCTGCTAGATGGTGTGCCTCAGTAATTTAGTGAAACATGCAGTGGTCCCCACTTGTGAGGCCTCTCTGAAGAGATGCCACCCCTCTAGAAAGGCCAATTCTCTGTGAAGCAGTGCTGGCTTTTTCCTTATATTTACCCCCTTAAGACAGGTCATCCGTCTTGTAAGGCCACAATTCTGGTGCACTTGGGATGGCCTTATAAGAGGGGGACCACTGTATACATGTCAGTCCTGTACCAATTAATGATTCAGTTTGACTGGACCAGCTATAGACTGTGAATTCATTTATTTTCGCTGTGATCTTATTTTTGCTGATTTCACTGATGCTTCACAACCATGAAAATAAGAACCCAGTGAAATTATTTTTAGCGTGGCATTGAGAGGAATGATAACAAAAATAGTGAATTCAAAGTTTCATTAAAGGGTCCAAAATGCAAAAACTGTGAAAATTAATGCCCGTGAAAATAAATCTATCACAGTATCAAGGTTCATCCTACCCTGCAGTCCAGCAACTGTTCCCCCCCCCCCTCGAATGCACTGTCCGTCCACACTGTCGGTGTAGCCTTTAATTTGGTGCGTAAATGACCAGTGCAAGCACAGTGTGCATCCTGTGGATAGCAATAGGACAGGACGTGCATGTTGAGTTCACGTATACTTATCGTGCAATGACGGTAGCCTGCATGCGTATGTTTCCCAGGATCTTTCAAAGGTGAATTATCACTTCTGTCCATAAAGTGCTTTTTGAAGGTTGGTGGGAAGAGGTCCGGACGTGTGGCCTTCCCTCCATTGCATGATGCAGACCTATCTCCTGATTCTCTTGTCTGCCACAGAGGAAATTCTCCATGTACGACCTTCCCTACTTTATGAGCAGTCCACACAGGCAGGTGCCACTGATGTCCACTGAGGCCTACCTCACTGTTCCTTGTACTCCAGCCATCCAACTTTCATTCTCTGCCATTTGTACTATCTGTCTATCCCAGTTAATGTCCCTCTGTCATTTACACTATCTGTCTATCCCAATTTGCACTATCTACCTATCCGAGTATCCTGTCGGTCTATTTTCCTCATATAAATTTACAAATTCTACCAGGATTTGTAATACACGTGTACAAGATCCTGCCTATATTCTATCACCTGTGTAGCAACTCGACCTTATATACTTTTGAATGATTTCATTTACTTTTGAAGACACCAATGGTGCAAAATGCTCCTCACATTTAAAAAATTTAAAAAAAAATAGATAAAAAAAACAAAAACATATATATATAAAAAAAAAAAAAAATTAAAAAAAAGTAATTAAAATTTGAAGCAAGGTGACTTGTACAATTGGTTTCTTTTTTTATGTATCTGGGCCTGTAATTTTTGAACCCATACAGGTGTCACTGTGAGGTGGTTCTCTTCTGCTTATAAAAAGACCTGAAAGTCTATGCCCAAGCTTGGATGCTACTTTGCACCTGTAACAATGAGAGCTTTGTCTTGGTACACCTGTTGCTATACACAAAATGTTAATTACCTTATAATATCAGTCCAAATGCCATTCCTGAGTAGGGGTATAACAAAGGGTTATATGACCATATTAGGAATGAAGGTAGCCATTGTGAAGATTATTTGAGATACTGGAGGAAAGATGGAGGGTACTGTTGCAAGATGTACAGATAGAGTCACACATGTAGATGCAGGGATGGATAACATCCTAATGGCTCTGAGATAACTCTCTCCAAGACCAATATTAGTGCATGTATGCCTGGCAGTCAATACGCACTGATATCACCCTGTACGCTGTTCAATACAAGTGACGTGTGACGTTTAGGGCAATTGACACACAGACAGAGCATGATCACTTGCAAGACAGCAAGCCGACAAACTCCTTGGACTTTTCAAATCCCACTGACCCACAGATCTCCCTTATTTGTTGACATCCTGGGGTGCACTAAGCCTGTAAGCAACCCCAATCATTTACAGTATTCTGTCTCATATCTTTGCAATGGATGTGTTCAAAGATAAATTGTTCCTGTAAAGGCAGAAGATAGACCGAAAGAGGAAAGGAGTCAGGAATGAATGTGTTGCTGTCAACCAATGACAAAAGATGAATTATTAAGTGCTGGACAGACACATGATCCACAATTACTGAAAACTACAGGTCCTTCTCTGTAAATGCCCACACCTTTCACCAATCATATCCAATGCTGTTATGTTGGCTTTAAATCAAATTTTACATTCTAATTAATGTGCTCTTGAATACAGATCCAAATGACATAAATAAACATTTGCCTGACAGACACCCATTACCTACACACAGACTGATAGATCACAAGACACAGGAACAAGTCACATTTACTTAAGCACTTGTTAAGGTGTCAGCTATTGTCCAATTAATGAAATCTAACGGGACCTATTTCCTTCTTGCAATGAGATGTCTTATGTCTGTCAGTATTTCCTTTTTCTGTTTGCGTTTGCACTTTGTTGAAACGCATGTAAAACAAGCTGCGTCACTATGTTCTATCCCACATTTGCTGCTGACTGGATCATGCGCACAAATTCCGTAGACTTGATACTAGCTGCCACCTTACAGTCATATCCAATCTACCGCTATGTACAAAAGGACTGCTGGGATGCTAAGCCACGCTAATGGGGTCCTAAGTTTTTGCGTGCAGTAGGTATATGGACACTAATAGAATGAGTTGAGCCCATCTCTCTGCTTGCCACGTCCAGAGACAGCAAAGCACTCATCCCTGTACTATACCCACCCGGTCCCTAATGTCCATAGCTTCAATTACCATGTTGTAAGCTTATTCACCAGGTATCAGGCAATCCCCTTTGTTTTGAAGAAAATCGCTCATGAATAAATAACCCACGGAAGACGAACACACGAAAATAATCCATCATCCTATCATGTGGAGATTAATTTGTCCCTGTTACTGACATGGCCCAACGATGGATGCCCCATCCACTGATACTGTTTCCTGTAATCAATTTCACTAATAATGTGTTTATTGCCCACGGATAAAAATTAGCGAAACTTCACTGCTATGACCTGAATGCATAGGTACTACAAGCAAATGGACTGGAAGTGAACTTGAAAAGCTTTGTGCAGGGGAAGCCAGAGCCAGAGGACTACCTGCTCTCTCCGTCAATAATGTTCATCCGAGCACGAGCTACGCGCGCTCCATTATTTACCGAGAGATAGCTGGCTTGGGGAGCAAACTTGGATGAAAGTCCCCCACCACCCGGTATACTTCTGTCTAATGCTAACTCAAAGTTACTTGCTGGTAACTCATTCCATACTATGGTCACAGGCCTTTGTCAGTGGTTCTGGTACTGCCTGGCAAGTCATGCTGCAGCTGTCCTTGCAACAGCTACAGCATGACTTGCCAGGCAGTGCCAGAACCACTGACTAAAGACTATAAGCATGTTGGTACTTGAACGAAAGCTCTTTTCACGAAGAATTTGAATATGCAATTGTAGTCTAAAATCTAGGTAAACATACAGAATAATCAGGGACTAGTATGGAATGAGTTAAAGAGATATGAATGTTTAACGATAACTGCACTGCTCCCCGAAGCTCTATCACAATCCATTCAGCATGTATATACAAATGTCTTCAGGTAGTTTTCTACAATGTTGAAACACAATGTAAATTCTGGATGATCCATCCTTCTCTCTTGACATACGAAACTTAAACATAATCTTAAAAATTAACAGAACAGAACAAAAGTTATGTACCGTTTTATGTGGCACGGAGCTGAAACTGGACAATAAATTTCAAAGTTGACTGGTTTGTTGAAACCTGGCAGGATTACCCTGGAGAGTGAGCCGTCTGTATGGGGCTCACAGACATGATTTATACCAATATCATGGGGAAAGGAGAACATCTCATGTGACCCTCTATTATCTGTTTCAGTGGTAATCACAATGAAAATCATTCTCCGCTGAATTATTATGATGTTCCTGGAGGTACATTCCCGGTGATAAATTTCATTGAGGTACCAGCATACTATTGTTCTGAAGGAAAACAAAAAGGATGTTCACCTACACAGTTTACTGCGAGCGCTTTTGGTGTATTGTGTCCAAAGAGTACAAAGCGAAGCTGTTAATGTAAGCGAAGTAAAGCTGATGTAAATAGTGGTGAATGCTAAGCTCAAACAAGTAATCTGATTGGTGGAGCACTCAATGAAGAGAATGTGCCAATAAGGACAAGAGAGGAACAAGTCACCTTGCCAGTACATAAAATGACAACTTGATGCTGTTTTTAGAAAATATCTTCAGCAAAATTTGCTCTTTCACTGATGTAAAATGGCTATGTAATGATGCTGAACAAAACTGTCTTCTGAAAACAATTTGTCCTTAATTTCGCTTTGTTCCAACACTATAATAATCGTCAACACTTTTGCTGCTTTTCAGAAATGAATTTTAACAGTTGAAAATTATATGCTTTCAAGATCATAACGAAGAAATGATATTAAATAATTATAGAGTTTTTCTACAGCCAGCAACATATAAATCTGCTAAACAAATTTCATGCCATGTTCAGAGATACTTTTGTGAGACACACAGTGAGTGAAATTCACAAAAGCCCAGCTGTAATTAGTAGATTCTTCCAGGCAGATCTAATACATTCTTGATCACAAAATTATACAAGTTTGATCTGCAACTTTGTATAAAAAAGTGCATGGTTGTATTCTCAATCTGTCAATGCAATATGATATGCATATCATGAAACGGAGCCTTCATTTGCACATATTAAAGTTATAAATTGTGCGTGACTACCTTGTGCGTAGTCTTTCATTACGGCAGGTTGTTGTGGTCATTGCTCGGCAGGACTTGACTGACGAATGCACTTGATGTGAAACCCAATGAGAGATTCCTCAGCATTTGGCCTGACACAAAATGATATTAGGCTGTCGGAGGTAAGACAGGGGACCGTAATATATGCCACTGCAGTGCTCTGATCAGTCATGCATCATCAACGTTCTCCACTTATGGATGCTCTACTGCACTGCACCCTGGCAGTCAGGAATTATCAATTTTTAATACAGATCATCACTAAGTTAAGCAATTGTATCAAGCAGGGAAACAATACTCAGTGACGAGTGCCCTTCACAGATTTCAGTGGCAGGAAATTTCTTTGGCATTAATTCAGAGTCCCCTGAAAAATTTTAATGTAGCAGGAATGGAGGACTGGTTGTAAATTGATCGCACTTTACTGTGCTGGCTTAATACATGTAATATCCTGTGTGCCACATTCTCTTTGACCTCTTATGCCACCATTGTCCCGCCGCCAAACTTTGTGACGATGCATCTCTCCATCGCCACCCCACAGTCGCCTTTCTCAGTTTCAAATTGCATTCTATGCATGATGACCAAGATTTGATTTAAAAGTCATGCAGGAAACATTAAAGTTGTATTTCCTATCAGTGGCTACCCTTTGTTCCAAGCGTGGACTTGCGACACCTATTGATAGACCCAGAGTTATCTTTCAATTCAGGGCACTTACCGTGAAATTGAAAACCACGGTGAAGTCACTCTCATGTAATTCACGGGAGAATCGGCAAAGTGCGACTCCAAATTAAAATGACAGTCCCAGGAAGCCAATCTGAGACAATCCGCACTTTTGCCAAAGAGCTAGTAATTGTTATTGGAGCAGAGATTGACTGGAAGGCATGCCTAGTCAACCCTTACAAGGCAGGACCAGCCAAGCTCACAACGGCAATATAACAGTCAGAGAATAGCACACCTACTGTCTCCTTAGATGATGAAAACTCTTATTTCACACACTGGGCTCTTGCTGCCACATAAGGCTTCTGTCAGTGCAACTCTACCCCTGCTTCTCACTCTGCTTCTCTTGTCAGCAAAAAAACAATACATTTGCCTGGGCTGCCTTCAGTTCCTGTGCTGTCATGATGAGGTTTGCCTGAGCTGCTTTCAGCTCCTGAGCTGTCATGATGTTTGCCTGAGCTGCTTTCAGCTCCTGAGCTGTCATGATGTTTGCCTTAGCTGCTTTCAGATTCTGAGCTGTCATGATGTTTGCCTGAGCTGCTTTCAGCTCCTGAGCTGTCATGATGTTTGCCTTAGCTGCTTTCAGATTCTGAGCTGTCATGATGTTTGCCTGAGCTGCTTTCAGCTCCTGAGCTCTCATAATGATGTTTGATTTGATTCATCTTCCTCTCAGGCCACTCAAAACATTACATTCATCTGCAGCAGTTTTACTCCAATTAGCTCACACCAAATATGACATGCCTGATAAATGGCCTTACTTGCCAGGTCAAATATAATGAAAAGTAATATTTTCTATAAAAAGAGAAGCACTTGCTTGCCAGGTCAAAAATGATGAAAGGTAATATTTTCTATAAAAAGAGAAGCACTTGCTTGCCAGGTCAAAAATGATGAAAGGTAATATTTTCTGTAAAGAGAGGAGCAATTTTTCCAGGAGGATGGATTGTGCTCCAAAGGATATGGACTGCCATAATCAAGATACAAAGGTACAGGACTCAAAATAGTCAAAACGTGGATGTGTGGTACATCCCATCATCCACATTACCTCCTGCCACTTGTCCTCCCAAAATAATCCAAGGTTAATTTGTTAGTACACAATTTTTTAATCAAGTCAAATTGGCAGAAAATTATTGCTGTTTGTCAGGGAATAGTTGCTGACTTGTATTTGCTGGCTTTGGTCTCTGTACGTGTGTGGAGCTGTCCAGAAGCAAAAAGAGGCTGGTGTTGGAAATAGGACTGCGAGAACGGCAGCAACCATGCCCACACTCAGCAACCTAACTACCTATATCATCATCAACTTTTTCCCAGTAAAATTACTAGGATGCATTTGATGTAAAACTGGTCCACTTCTTCTTGCTCATGAGCAATACAATGCCAGGAGTCAATAGCTTTCCTCCACACACTCATGCTGCCAAAAATGCTTGAGGGAAAACTGTTGATCCAATCTTCAGAGAGTTAAAACACAGACTGACAGCTGGGCTGGTTTTAATTTAACAAAAGCACACAGATAGTAGTTGACAACCACAAACTTTTGATATAAACATTCTGGAATAAAAAAAAAATCAATGTAAAATACTC
Source organism: Hermodice carunculata (assembly GCA_964020975.1). Taxonomy (NCBI): domain Eukaryota; kingdom Metazoa; phylum Annelida; class Polychaeta; order Eunicida; family Amphinomidae; genus Hermodice; species Hermodice carunculata. The sequence goes on along the minus strand of OZ026626.1, from coordinate 10,646,654 downwards.
TTTTTTAAGAGCAGAGAGCCAGTATGTTAACTTTCTGCATGCTACTATAAAACATAGACAAATACAACTGTCATCTTGTAGGGGTGGTTCATTCATCATTTTCATAGATTGACCACTGGAAACTGAAGGGGGGGGGGGGGGAACTTATGTTGTTGAGAGCCAAATAAACATTGCCGACACATTTTCATTTTTAATTTTGAAAAAGCAAGCTAGGCTTTCACGAATGTCTTTCTTTGTCAACTGCTCTGGGGGTTATCATTTCTAAATGCTGGGAATTACTCTTTTGAGAATGGAAAGGGGGAGGGGGCTATTAAAAAAAGGAGAACTCTGTGTGGTGTCTTGAACATGATGTTGAACCATCCTTAATTAACTGCACAAGTCCCATGACCATCATCCCCATGAGTGTGCACACACATGTCCGCACCCTCCACTGCTCAGCCTGAAACCAACAGCACATACAATCCTCTAAATCTTCAATAAATAAGATACACATATATATATTTTTGAGACCTTATTCAAAATGTTGACTTTTCCTACAGCTTCTTTTGAGATTTGGATATTGTATATGGTATAGGTGCTATAAGCATGGCTTAATGTTTATACACATTGTCATACCTGGCCAAGCTGTTGTCGTGTGACCCTCCGTTGTCCTTGAAATCTTTGTTGATAGTGCTGAAGATTGCATTACTATTGTTGCAAACGTAAGTCTGATGTCGACGCAGCGCCACCTTGGAGCGGAAGCATTCGTGACACCGATCACATACGTGTTGCAGCTCTTCTGAAACAACAAGAGGCAAAAAAAAATCACATCTATTATCAATAATTAATATCTTAGCTTTTCAAGTCTGATAACTGACTCAGACAGAGTTATAATCATGCGATTTACTTCCATTTATAGTCACCATATTCCAATAAACTGGCACTGGTGCCTCTAGGGATATACATGTATTTGTAAACTTAGAAAATGAAATAAGAGACTTGGGGTTCTGTACATGTAATTGTGCTCTGTTATGGAATTAATTGATATTGTCTGTCTATGGCCACAATTATATAATGTGATGACCTTATATTGTAAATGGACTTGATTTTGCCGTATATTTGTTTTCACTAATATTTGGCTGATGGCTCAAAAATGTGAAGTAGGTAGTAAGTGTACAGTGTACTCGTGTTTAACCTAGGATCTTATAGCTACTATATCCAAAAGAGTGCCTGAAACGTAAAAACTGCGAAAATTTTTACCAGGAAAATGAATATATTCACAGTACATGAAGAAGGTGATGCTCAGTGGTACTAATACACACAGCTGCGAGCAATTGTACTTGTATTTATCGTCATCTCTTTAACCCTCTGTCCCTCATACTGGCCAAAACTGCCAAGTAGTCAAATGATACTAACTTCAACAGTGATGAAAAACAAACAGAATTAGCATTCTAGCCCAAACCAACAAGTTTCCCTTTGCCATGGGTTGTGTGCCTAGTAATGGAAATTGCTTTAATTTTGCTGTACTCTTATTTTACCGATGGCTCAACAACGTTAAAATAAAAACACATTGAAACAGTATTTTAACATTGTTTGAGTAGGAATTATGTCCAAAACTGTTAAATGTCAAAAATACAAAAACCGTGAAAATTTCCATCTGTTCCTGGCAAAATGTGTCAAATATCTGAATATGTCTGATAGATGAGTCAAATTGTAAAGAAATTTAACTTGAAGTCCCTCAAATCTTGCATAGTAACTGAATATGTTGGACAACAATGAACTCATGAGATTTGACTATTAATATGTAGGGGGGGGGGAGGAGGATTAGAAATCCCAACATGAACAATCTAACATTTATTACCCTTCCTGTTGAGCAGTAAACACTTAGTTATTCACAAAAGTATAAAAAGCTCAACAACAGATTGCGCAGATCACCGTTAGTGGTATTACTACATCTTATAACCACTCTCCTGAAAACTGGTGGAGCCCAAATAGAGATAATGGCAGCATAATCTGACACCAGGAACGTAGCTTTGATCTCAGCTTCCTGACGGTGCGTACCCTACAGTAACCACTACAGATTTGTTGAAACCCCTTTACACACAGATAACAGTGACCATAATGGGGTACAATGAAAGGGTAAGTAGACCTATAATACCCCCTGACTGTATCACCTATCACCACAAAGTACATCACATACGGCCGATTCATGGGTCACATGTAATACGCCGCTTGCAACTCGTCTTGTTCCCCCCACGGAGCCAACAAAAAATGGATTAATTCCCTGATTAAAAGAAAATTGCTTGGAAAGTGGAGGCACTATGAAAGCTATTTGTAGAGATACGGTATATATAGTCAAACCCCTTATTGAAGTCAACCCAACCATCACAACCCTCTATTATAAAAGAAACCACAAAACTTCCAAGTATTTGGACACATACCAATGAGACTGGAAAATGTAGCTTTCATCAAGATTTGTACATGGCCACCAAGTTCAAACAAAGCAAAGTCAGTTGTAACCATATATAATCATCACATTGCTACCCCATATACAGCAGTTTATAAAATCATACACTTTTTTTTTCTTGTGCAGTGTCACGATTAAAACACTGCTGGTAAAGATTTTAGCTAATTTTGCAAACCAAATTATATTTTTGAGGATTGCAAATACTCACATGGCCACTGGAGGAGCAGGACGAACCAGCATGCACTGTTCTTAGTTTAAATTAGCTTCTAATGCTCGTGTGTCCAATGGACCATGGACAACAAAAACCTACATTATGTTCTGTATTCAAAATAATATAAGATTTGACTTTTGACCAGGGAATTGTGTGTCTGGGTGTATGTGTTGATTGTGTGGTGCTGATACCATTGATGAGCCCCATGTGACAAGTGTGGTATAATAGAGACATCTCCCTGGCTGCCAACTGCTTGAGCCACCTGCGGGCTACAGGGCTTCAGCTGTACAGCGTGGCCTCACCTGCATCTTGCCAGCCACTTGATGCGTTCATTTATCATGTCTTTATTGTGTCACAACTGCTCTCAACATTGTGCGCACTATGCCGCCAAACTGACAGTGAGGCTTACGCGTAAGACACAATACTGCTGTCTCGCTGTACAACCCCACAACAAAAAAATATTGTTCATGAACACTTTTTTTTAAAGGGGGGGGGGTGGATTCATCCATGCGACAATCAAAGTTAGTGTCTGTACAAAATCACAGTTCAAACTGTTCAAATGTGACAGACTATTGTATCTTCTGTCTAATCAACCTGGAGTACCAAACAAGACATGTACAGCACCATATTGTGGGCTGTTCTACGTGCATTCTTACTCGTCCCACACAGCAACCAATCACCTAGCTTTTACCTACTGTAGAAGTTGCGTATGTTAGCAGTTTGCCACTATCAATCATACACTGTCTCATTGTTAAATATTGTCTACCTTCAACATGTGTTGATGTCTTCAGTGTTGCACGGTACTGACGCATCAGCCTCTCCATTGTTGCTTCAATAAAACTTGCAGCCCAGTTTGGAAAGCTTGCCCTGGTATTGTGTACTGTGCCTGTGTCTGGACCAGCACTACCCTCCCACGGTTCTGCCGTGTCTTATAGGGGACAGCCAAGACCACTCCTCAAATATTGGGTCACAGGACAATGCTTTACAACTGACCAGTCAGATAGGCCCCGACAGATCCTCCCCAGAGAAAGTGGCCACCAATCACATGTTTTGCTGTCTTTCCAATTGAAGTCCGCCTTCTGGTGTTGATTTTAGTTCAGTCAACTTGTGTTAGGCAATCACATTGAAATACCTTTCTCTGATCTACAAAACCATCGCATTCCTCATTAGCATAAGCCTCACTTAACCCATACTCCAAATACAGTTATGTTAGTCAGCAAGAGAGCGATGGGAAACGAGTGATGCTTGCTAACTGAAGCCCCGCATGCAGCAATTCTATCTGGCCTGATCAACGATTGCGGATTCAAGAGGGACGCCCTACAAGTTCTGTCTCATCTTGCACCCAGTCTGATTGCTCTACCCTCTTGGGTCTTCTTAATTTCCTTAAATTACACCATCTACCTCAGCGGCTTGGCAACATGGTGGTTTCACTGACTGTAAACACTTTGTATTTGTGTCTGTTTGCTGCAAGCATTGCTGGCCTGTCACAGCCGCGGACAAGCGTACAGACATGATCAGTTGTCTAAACACTACAAGTATTAAATAAGTAGAATGTGCCAATACAGAGGAGCTGGGTTATAATCACTGCACTAATTATATAGGTGAGGCCACCTATTCACTTCTGATAACCATCAACATGTGTCAGCAATCGGCAGGGAATCCTTTTGTTGGTTTACAAATCCTTCGAACCCTGGCCCTCATTCTCAGCCACCAGTCAAAAGACTCGCTGCGATTACAAAATATTTCAGCCAGGCTCCGCGGACGCTTCTTTTCTCCGTTCTTGTCACAACAATTTGGTCTCAACACAAACCAAAGCTGGCTTCATAAAACTAAGTGTCAATGGGCAAGTTGACTCGCATGTCAACACCCGCACTGTTGTCTACAACAACCGGCCCACAACCACGGGCGTCGGCCAGCCAGGTGCCGCTGCCGCTCACACGCATTTCACCTGTCTAAAACAGACAGCATGTGCTAGGCTGCTGTGTTTAACCTATTATTCTCACCCTAATATTACAAAAATCGGAAAGAAAAAAGTGATGAAGAAGAGATGGACATGAGTGATGGGTACTGGTCTAAACATACGAGTGACATGTACAGCACACGGTGGTGCTTGCCATCAATACACGACCCAAAGTGTTTTGTATTCTCCCTGCGCCACTGTATGATCAAACTGTCAAATTATTATCTTATTGTTTTGCTTTCAAAATGTGTTTCTATGGTAACTATTGTGCCCTAAAAATAGGGTTACATTAATAAGATGCATGCAAGTGCAGGTAGGTGGATTTGCAACCATAAAGTACCCAGGACTTTTATATTGAAACGGTGCTTCATCATCTAGATTTCTTTTTAATATCCACCAAGCAGGTCCAAGCTAACAGTATCTGCCTGCTCTCAACTGGCTGCCATGTGCCGGTATAAATGTGTATCCATGCATGACCAAAAAAAAAACCAGAAAAGAAAGGGAGTAGTTTTTTTCCGACAATTGTATTTAATGTGTGCAGAGAGCATTGAAAAGGGAGAAAATATTCAGCAGCTAACAATGTGGATGCGGCAACAAAGACGCGACATATTCTGATGCTTTACTTAAAATAATAACATGGCCAAAGAGGTAAGACAGGGACATTATGCTGACTAGTTGCCCTGCAGGGCCAGGGTAAATCACCCTCTTTTTGCCAACCCCATTGCTCTTCCCACAGAACAACTGTACTTTATATAATCATACCATTTTTTTCCCCCATGAACAGGGTGAAATCAGCCCTCTCTGACGCTTGACAACCCCTGGGGTGATGGGAAGAATCTTAATGAGACAAAATAGTCTGGCTGGCACAAGTGATGACTGCAGAAAGCTGTCACTGTCTTGATGATACAGCAATTAAAGGTTCAGCACCCTCTGATGGTGACAAAAGAAATGACAACGTGCATGCTCCATCTGTTTGGTAATGGGAGGCTTTTTTAAAATGACATATGTTTTCAGTCCTCGTACAATCTTCTTTAAATACTCAACAGCTGGTAAAGCACTACCTCTCAAAGTGCTGCTCCCAGTTTCAAAGACAAAGTGCCAGTCTTCACAATGGTTGTGTCCACTTTAAGCATAACAACTATACAGGAACATTACCATTTTTTTTTTCAACTGGTGCTTCAAGAACGGCAAACAGTACTCCAACATTTTTTTAATAGGATGTGTCAGTTTTACATTCTGTTTTTTGTTTCATGATATTTTTGGTGATAACATTGTTGTCACTAATATAATCAAGGTATACCAGCATTTAATATGAAGTGTACATGTTTGATTGCAATTTACTGTGATGTGAATATAGTAGGTATTTATCTCAAGTACATTTCCTACAAACAAACTTCACTGGCTTACGGATATTGAGATGAAAAAAAGTTTGAAAACACTTTCCCACTTTCTTCGCCACCAAAATGTTAAAAATAGCTGTTTTTTATGGAGTTCAAGTATGTTTTTTCCCTACAAACCTCATCCAAATGTAGCCAGAGTACTACGTTCTTTATACGCTGTAAAAATATAAACCTATGCTAATCTAACGGGAAGAAGTGCGTTGAGTTCTTGCTATATGCTAAGAGATTATAACAGAAAAAAGTCAATAGTGGGGGGCCCTAGCTTCCTCATTCAGTTTTGTATATCATCTACCTTGCCATTTGTTCCGAAAGGTCAGACTTTCCAAAAGGAAAAATTGCTTCAGTCCTGAGACAGGGACAGCTTGAAATGCATTGTGTAGAAATAAATGTCATATTATCTACTTTGCCATTCCAAAAGGTCTCTCTCTCTCTCTCTCTCTCTCTCTCTCTCTCTCTCTCTCTCTCTCTCTCTCTCTCTCTCTCTCTCTCTCTCTCTCTCTCTCTCTCTCTCTCTCTCTCTCCCTCCCTCCCTCCCTCCCTCCCTCCCTCCCTCTCTCTCTCTCTCTCTCTCTCTCTCTCTCTCTCTCTCTCTCTCTCTAAAATCAGTATTATATTCATTTGATGTTCTATTGTATGTGAAGAGTTCCTCTCGCTCAAATCAGTATGATATCCATTTGATGTTCTATTGTATATGAAGTTTCTCTCTCTCTCTCTCTCTCTCTCTCATCAGTATTATATCCATTTGATGTTCTATTGTATATGAAGTTTCTCTCTCTCTCTCTCTCTCTCTCATCAGTATTATATCCATTTGATGTTCTATTGTATATGAAGAGTTCCTCTCTCTCTCTCTCCCTCCCTCCCTTCCTCCCTCTCTCTACTAATGAACAAAGGTCAATTAGATAAGATTTGGTCAATCAACATGCCCTGTGTAGTAACAGCCATAGGCTGGCTGGCCCAACAGCCCATATAGTCACATCTTTGTCATTTTTGTTCAGTCCATAAACACAGATGCTGATGTCATTTAGTCAGAGAAGACAGATAGTCAAGTTAATGAGACAGTAGAAAATGAGGCAGGACTTGATCTGGTAGCTGTCTTTGTGCTGCTTGACATTTGCTGGGGCACAGAGATGTGTTCACACAGGAAACGTAACGTTGGGGAAGAGTCAATCAGATAAGATTTACTTCATCAAATATTCATCATTTCATTACCTTGTGGGGAAGTGGGCAAACTGTGACTGGTGGATAGACATGGAGCTATATGGGCCATTCACTACTTGTATACTCTACGCTGTTTAAGTGACATCTCTAACCTAATCCCCTGAATACAGTGTGTCTTCAGGCTGCAGTAATGTGGCTAGTCAACTCATGTCTCTTGCTCCTAGTTACTCTCTAGTGCCCACATCTATATGATATTTTGCATCTTTAGGATCTAAAAATACCTGTGCAATATGGAGCTTGCTCCTTGCTACACAAACTGCTCTCGCACTCTTTAATGCATGCAATATATCAGTGGCTGACAAGTGCCGCAGTCTAACTTGTCACCATGTTAAGACGAACCACTTTACGTAGTGATTATCTGCACGCAATGTGCTGAACTGGACTGCACAGTACGTACAACAGTGGACCCTCCCACAGCCAGGCTGCCACCGTACACTCCACTTGCTTTCTCTCCCTCTCGGGCAGGCTTTACAAAGCTGCGCCCATGATTTAAGTCTGCATGCATGGCAAAGAAACATCCACACCAAATATTTATCATCAGAAATTACGTTGACTGCATTATAAGCACAAAGGTGGCTGAGACCATAGTTCCTCAGAGTATTAACATTGGGACATGTCAACACAACCTGATATATAATTAAGACTTTTTATACCTCAAAGGGAAATGTACAGAAAGTAAAGTTGTCTCAGGGTGTCTCAAGGAAACTAAAAGTGACTCTCGTTACTGGCTCAGTATTCCTTATTGCTTATTTCTACTATCCCTTGCTCAGATTCTCTGGTGTCACTCAGGTAAATAAACAAAGTATACAAAAGAAAACCACATTCTCCAATTTCCACTGCACTAGTAGAGTTTTGAATGTGATAATTATGGGAGGCAAAGAAAACAGGCGATGACTTCTGGCGTTATTGAGGACGAAGTGTTTAGCGGATAGAGAAAGCTGGCTTCATGCAGCCCCCCAGGTAAAGTGACAATTATGCCATTCAGAGCACCATCGATACCTGCTTAATATCGTTAAAGACTTCGTGCTCTTCATCCCAACAAAACTATTTGCCCACCTTTGCAATCACACAGGTTATCAGGTACAACCCATCTACTATTTTCCTTCACTGTAAACTTGCATTTTAAAAGCAAGTTCTAAAAAAAAAAAAAAAAAAAAAGAGCAGAAATTGGCCTTAAACTAGCACATAAAATGCAGAATAATAGGACAGAACTGAAAGATCTACAGTGACAGTTTTGTGGTCATATTGGAAGGGCCAAGTTTTCCTATTGCACTAACACACACAGGTAATTTACCCGATCGCTTGACTGTACGTGAAAGCAACTAGAAGGGAGAGCTAGACGGTTAGCCTGGCATTGAGAGGACAATGCCGTAGACACTGTCTACCTCCTCCTCATCTATCTCTACCCTCAACTCAGGTTTGTTGTCCTTGCTCCCCTGATCTACTGGCAGGATGTCCTTTCATCTGGCTGAGGCATCGCACTTTTCAAAGGTAGTTTTGTTGGGGCCACTGTGATGGTAGGGCTCGATTGCCTGCCCACTGACAATGTATCTGTCACGCTACAACACAGCCAACGGGCTAAGCATGACTGCACACACAAACTTTTCTTATCGTCAACGCCATCGCGGATTCTTCCTGCTCCATCTTGATGCTAAGACAGATGACAGTGTCAGGGACAAAGCTGAACAGACATCACTTGCACATCTCTGCTGGCAAAATGTCCCATCTACCAATGCTTGTCTTGTTATAGCAAATCATCCCCGTATGACAAATGTATGATGGAGAGAAGATCTTGACATACTGCAAATTAGGTGATGTATTCCAGCTATCTAGACATGTCATGCAATCCTGCTGTCAACGGACACAACCCTGTATGTGACTGATGGTACAAATGCTCTTATATCAAACCTCAAAGAACCTGTTCATTCAATTGCTCACCAATTATCATTCTCACCCATCCCCCACTTAATTTGTCAAGTTTTTTTATTCTCATAAAATAGGTTTCTTTGTGTTTCTCATTACAATCTTACTGACACAAATGGCCCGGAATATCTCCCAACAGATATGATAAATCTATGAATCTATGATTATATTTTTAATTACAGTGCAGTGTGATGGTATCAACAGGAACTAACGGCTGCACGCACAAACATTCTGGCCACATGATCAATAAGACAGGCCTAGCTTTCCACTCCAAAGTCCTTTCTATTAGCTTTCTCTTTTTTTATGGTTGATCTATTGCCTACTCTGTCCTAATGCAATGTGCCCCCAGCAATGCGTTTTGTTGAAAAACAAATCAAAACTAGAAACAGAAAGTGCAGCAGATAGCTGGGGGCAAGTGTTATATTGATGTATCTGAATTGCTTAAAACAACCCTCCACCTTATTGATTACGACGGCTTTTGTCTTGTCTTCCTGTCACTAATTTCCTTGATGTTCATAAAAGTTGAATATTTTTTCATTCACAAACTAAAGTTTTTTGGTCCTTTTTTATGTTTGTACATACCAAACTTTTAAGTCAGTTACCAATTCTGGATTGGATAGGATATCCTAAAAATGATTTGAAACTTGCATACACGTATATATCCACACAATTGCCATTTTGAAGTAACCAGTATGACTTTGAAGAAAGTAGTCAGAATATGCCAAGGCCTGGATGTCAACTCATCACATGTACTTGCATCATCTTCAGGCTTGACTGTAATGTCAAATCCAAAATGGACAATGTTTTCCTTTTAGAGACTTCCTCTTACTGAAGTTGAAAAATATGTTATCTATTGTAGTCAAATCTGTAGTTCTAATCCCAATACAAACTGACTCAGTAATTGAAAAGGCTTAAGTTTAACCCAGTGCCCACAGACTGGGTGGACTTATCAATCCTCCTTGCTGACAGTGGAGGGTAAGGGGAAACAATTTATTGCTACACCAATGCCTCAGAGTAAATGATGAATGATATAATACAGAGGATGAAAAAATCAACTCTCAACAGTGTCTAAAAAAGTGCCCCTGTGTCCTGAAACAAAAGAGAGTGAAATAATATGTTATGTGCTTCTATTGGCCTACAGACCTGTCATTTCAAAGTTATACTCAGGTCTTTTGGTTGTATCTTTGGTATCGGTTTTCAGGTTGTCTATTTTAATCCTAACTAAAACTAATAACATCTAATGGGTTTTCCCCAGCATGCAAATTAAGGCATCATGCAAGACGACGCAAGTTGAGTACAAATGTCATTGATTACGTCCCACTTCAAGCTATTCATTGTATAGCACATGTTCAGCATCAAGAACACAGCAGAAAGTGCTGTGGACAGCGATATTGTTGGTGCATTGCACTTAAAAAGTCCTAGAATATATATATCTCCTCTTTGTTGACATATATATTGCACAATGGTATAAATCTATAGTTTCACCCCAGTCATCTTTTTGCTAATTCTCAAAATAATATGGACATATCTCTGGTCCTAATAGTCAGATTTTGATCAAACAATGACAACTTCAATCATAACCCTCTTGAGGTTAAAAACATCTTCATAATTATCCAATTATAGATGATACCCTGCTGCAAAATGAAGACATTGTAGTTTTCAGAAAAAAAAAAATTAAACAGGGAATATTTTGAAACTTTTCCCCTTTGTGGCCAGGAAAAAAAATTTGAAAAATCAAGAACATTTGGTCCGAATCACTTTCAGAGGCTAAAATACTACTTTTTGTGATATTTAAATGAATTCTTGGGATATATATGTAAAACTAGTGTAGGACTATTTTGCCATATTTTATAATTTTCTACACCCAATTAAAGCAATATATATATATGTATGTATATATATATATATATATATATATATATATATATATATATATATATATATATATATATATATATATATATATATATATATATATACACACATATATACATTTTTGGGGGGGGATTAATACATTCGCCAGCCTTTGCATTCACAATGACATGCCGATTTATCATGTTGATAATGGACAAATGTAGAGACTTTTAACTCATTACACCACCCTCAACTCACTCCAGTGCCTGATTTTTCCGTATATTTACCTAGATTTAAGACGACAATTGCACATTTAAATTTTTCATGAAAAGAGCTTTCGTTCAAGTACCAACACGTCTATAGTCTTACGTCCGTGGTTCTGGCACTGCCTGGCAAGTCATGCTGCAGCTGCCACAAGGGCAGCTGCAACATGACTTGCCAGGCAGTGCCAGAACCACTGACCAAGGCCTGTGACCATATATGGAATGAGTTAACTTTGAACACAATTTAGATTCCTTACCTTTATATTGCATGTACAAGGATATGCACAATGACTTATTTTCCGATTTTAACTTTGAAAAAAAAAAAAAAAAAAAAAATCAACAAAAAACAACATCTCCAAACTTGCTTTTCATGTCTTCTGTTGTAAATCATTTGAATGTGCATCTAAAACTGGTTTAAATTTTTTAGAAAAAAAATGTTGTAAGAAGTTAAATTTTGAAATAGGTTCCAATTTTGTCCCTTGAGAGGAGACAATCTGGAGCCAGCTGTTATTGTATTTATCTTCTGGTTATGCTGATAGCCTGTAATATCTTCTGGTTATGCTGATAGCCTGTAGTATCTTCTGGTTATGCTGATAGCCTGTAATCCCTCCTTAATGGATCAATCAGTGCCACTGACTGCTGACCCACACACCTTAAATGGCTGCCTTAGTTGTGTAAATCTTGTCTATTTTACATCAGACAACACCCTACCCATCCCTCTCTTCAATACAGGTCAAGTTTCATCCTATTCAATGGGGGGTAAATTGACTAATCACCATTTTGTACCCCTTTAAATACAGCCTACTTCTGGCCTACCCGCTGTTCTCTGGAGTCCTACATGCGGTGACTATACCAGACTGTTTTCTCATTAATTGAAGTGAATTCAATTAACGTTGTACCTGTTGCTGTTCACATATTATATGTCTATTAGTTCCACAAAGGCGTGTCACGAAGGACGTGTAACAAAGCACTTGATGTCCTCAAGATGAGCCGGGCATCTTAAGTTACACAAAGCCGGGGTCACAGTGAGATAGAGGACTAGATACAAAGTATTGAGATGAAAGGACACATTAAGCTGCAGCTACCCCATCATGGTCCTTCACACACATTCCACCCGAACAATCCGTTTCACGGAGCTACCCAAACAATGGTTGTATGTAATTTAGAGAAGATTAGGGCCAGCGCCTGATAAGTAGCAGACACAAGGACCACCAGGTAGCACCTTAAGCAGACAGCAGCTTGTCTGTCCACACTTGTCCTAGCTCCTCCATACACCGCGCTTTGTTTTTTGACAGATGGACACCGGGGCATTTTGCAGACTTGTAACAAAATGAGGTCTAATAGTTGAGAAATGGAGGCATTGTGCCGACAATCTTGTGGTCATCGCCACTTGCCACGTACAACTACAGACATTACAGCTCACACCTGTCCATGTTGCCTACAGGAAATGTACACAACACCTGGCCCCCCTAACTCACACAAAACACATCCTCACTATTTGTGGTACGTTCAGTCTGCATCGTTATTATTACAGAATACTGATAAAGGACCCCATGGATTCCTCGTGGCTATCTCAAGTGTGTATATATTTGTGAAAGATCTGCCATGTATTGAGTGTATATCTTATTGTGACAGTTTTATATATCTTACGGCTGTCGAATTTCAAAGGTCACTCCAGGTCAGTATTGTTCAGAGACAAAATGAGGACCCATGTTTCATTATGGCTGACGGTGCTTCAGTGGGCAAGGTAAATCTGTACAGCACACTTCAATAGGAGGCAAATCATCTGTGAAATGACATATAATTATCAGGTTATACTGAACTGCTCATCCCAGACTGCCCCGACCCATTCTGGGTGGCACCACCCACCGTCCCTGGGCCAATCATCTGACACCCTTGGCCATCTCCTCAACCTGTCGTTCCTTAATTGAACTTGTCTGCGCAAATGAAATTTAATATAATATTAATTTTAAAGGCTTCATGCATGGATAAAAAATTTCAATCCAATCAATTAAATTGACATAAGTCTAAAAGAGCCCGTGGCTGTAATTCCTACTTTGTTCCAGCATGTTGTACCCAAAATCATCTCTCACTTTGGCTGTGAGAGCTGCACCTGTGTAGCATATCAAAATAGTAATATTGACGAACAATGTATACAAACAAATAAGGTATTGTGGCAAATGAAAGGATTGCAATTATAGTAACATTGGGGATTGACAACTTCACTCTGAGATGTTAAATACTGTAAATTGTTTTTTTCTTTTTCATGAGTATAAATTTTCACGGTTTTTGTATATTTTTGACATTTCACTGTAGTTTTAATTTCACTGTTCTGGACATAATTCATATTCAACCACTGTTAAAACAATATTTCACTGTGTTTTTATTTTCACATTTTTGTGCCATCAGGGAAATAGGCGAAACTAAGGGTAAAGCAAGAGATTCAAAGCTACCAAAATTTCAGTAGTTTAAGGAACTTTTTAAAAAACAATGTCTACTGACCTACCAACATTTGAAATGACACTACCACTTTCTGAACATAAAATTGTTCCTTTACTTGTTCTTAAATTTAGCCATATATTTAAAAATTAAGTTGCAGAACATGCCTCCAAATGGACCTTTCAACTGTAAAAGCATCTCAGTCAAATTGTTTTTCATTGCTGTTGAAATCAGTTAAAAACGCTGAAGCAGACGACATTTGACCACCAGCTGGTTTTGGCCGGTTTAAGGGGGAAAGGGTTAATGTACTTCACTAGTACTATAGGACTTATACTGGGGTGCCCAATTGTCAGACAGCTAAGCGCTAGGTTGCGTTCATTGCCAAACTGAAAATTAAATACATTTACTGATGTTGTTTGGCAGTGCTGACTTGTCTTCAATCTGACATCAGTCTCTTTGTGCTTATTAAATTAATAATTTTTTACTCATCTTGTCAATGAATGGCAAAATTATCGTCAGTTTTCGAGAATTGGGCGTGTCTGACAATTGGGCATGGGTCTATACTTTGACTTGCTTTTAAGTGTAAAAGTTTTGCATGTTCAGATATTGCTCCAATCACACAAGCAGCTCATCAAATGGCATGCAAAGCCAGATTTATTGAAGTTTTGTGGTGTTTCTCATGCCGTGTTCATCCTGCAGAGTCCCCCCTGAGCTGTGGCATCCTGTGCTTGCGCTGCCAGTACCACTCGGGCTCTTGGCCCAGCTCCCTGTCTATGGAACCGTTCATGTCTAATTTGGTCCATTTCATCAAAATTTAGCTGCTGTAATAACCACACATTAAGCTGCTGGACATCTCTATTGTGACACGCGCGCTGGGCCATTGATGGGGTAATCCCCCCACAATGTAATACATTCATCTGTCACCTACCCTTTAATTCCCATTATAGCCCATGTATTGCCTCCTCTTAAAGCAGAAACAATATTGTAATCCCTGCAATAATGAATGATCCCTGGAATAATGAATGCTCCCCAGAGTCAACTCATCTCTGCCGAAGATCAAAAGCTGGTGGACTATTGGGATTTAAATTCATCCAATTATACCATGTTCCTATGTTGTATATTTAAAGGATCGATAATAGTTGGGTATCCATGTGGGACTACGGGCCTCAGAGTAGGACTGCCATCACATGCTGATGGTGCTAATGGACTACAGAAATGGCTGTCAGTATTAATCTCAAACACCCAGACTTTAACGTTTGTTTCACGGGTCAGAGCGCCACACAGAGACAGCACAGCTCAGTTATCTGCTGGGGGTCTGTGCTACCATGGCAATTGATGAAAACAAACCAAAAGATGATTGAGATTTTGCCATGTATTACAGGTATAACATGAAGTCTATTTCTAGGCCGGATATGGACAAAACACTGCAGCGACTGATGAGTGAAATTAATATAACGTCCACAAAAGGGAGATATGATCTTAAAACTAGGCTGGAAATGAAAAGTTTGGCATGTTTCCAAATCTTTGCAAAGAAAAAAACTCATATAACAAACAATTTTGGTTGTGGAATTTTTCCCCCTAAATATTGTATGATATATACTTGTAAGGGTACAAGCTGGTCTAAGCTTCACTAAGGAAGGTTTTGAGTAAATCAAGTTCCTGTTATATAGTAACTGGGAGCATACTAAACTGATTGAGCCTTTGTTTAGTGGTTTATGCACTGCTTCGTGACCTGTGGGGAGTGAGCGGAGGGAGACTTGGGTCCTAAAAAGGGTACAGGGTTGATACCTTGGGTGCCTTGATTCCTATATTCAACACGCTTTTGGAAACTAGTGGGCCAAAATTCTATATTTTACTAAAAAATGTGGTCAGGTTTCTACATTTTTGTAACAGAATATTACATTTTCTATTAATACTCAGCAAAATCGTGTATGATTTTTTTCTTCTTATTTTTTAAGGTCAGGAATCAAGCAATATCTCTTTTTCTTCTTCTTCTTTTTTTTGAGGGCTGTCAATATTTGAGAATGAGTGCATGGTGGGGTGGGGTGGTCAAAACCCTACATGGGGTGCCAAATAGGGGGTCATTTCAACAGTACAGCAGCAGTGGCATACATGTAATACAAAGCCACCATCACCGATCTTTTGACTATATATGGATATTGCAATGAAATTTAAATGGAATTTAAACTTGTAATTTGCATTTAAATCCATTTACATAGATTGCGATTCTCATTAAAATCCAGCTACATCTGTACAAAACCTTACCAGCAAAATGGGATAAACTTAAGCCCCCAAAGATCATGAAAATAAAACAATGTACACCAGGAGTCAGAAAAACCAGCTAACTCCCAACAGTATCCCTAAAGGAAATGAAGGCTGTGAACTTTTAAGTATTTTTTAAAATTTCTAATCTGTGGTTGTATATTGATGTGTCTGTGATGCACTTATAATCAGCCTCAAGCAGCATTGACATGACATCCGTACTGCAAGGAAGTCAGACTGCAATCATCAGATATGCAGCTCTTCCATAATGTATCCTTGACTGCATTATCTCAAAGATCATAAAATAAACAGAAGATACATCAACTGTGCGTGGGATGCACACTGTGTCATTGTAATAATTCTACAGGACAAACCTGATTTGATGAACTGTTGGGAGGCCTGTTGCAACCCAGTACACGAGAGCTAGGACCACGCACAGCTGTACAAAGAGTTGTCATAACACAGGGAACTTCTGTCTCCCCAACACTTATCTGATTTTTGTTCACTTTGTGTCTAAGCACAATAATAGTCCTGGTGAGTCAAACCAACTGCTTCCAATGTGCCTCTGGTTTTGCATTTTTGTTGCTCCTGGCCTGGTCTGTCTTGTAGCCTGTCACTTCAACAAAGTACGTTATTGAAACACATCAGCTTCTAGTATTTAGCTACTATGGCAGGAACAAATAAATTTCCTGTTTCTCATCATTTTTTTCCTCCACAGAATATCATCAATTGTGAAGATTTTGTATAATTTTTTTATCCTCTACCGCATAAAAATGGTTATTACTAAAAGTATCAAATGAACTATACATGCAGTTTGACTTCACAGAAAATTGAAATTGCAGATCAAAAATATTGGGGCGGGTGGTGATTAGAAACAGGTAATGTATTTTATAGGCCTTGGCTGCATGGATGGACAGATTTTTTTGTCCACATTGACGGTCAATGGCAGACAGTTTTCATAATAGGAGAGGTTGCCATTAGCAATTTTATGTGCATTTGGCTAAATACACAACCCACCATACAAAATTCTGACAGGTTACAGATGTGTATTCCCATAAAATTGTATGTTAAAGTAACATTAAATACATTGAGTAGTTTTGCACCAAAAGTTATCAAATTCACAAGAGAATTTTAACTAGATCCTTTGTGCACCCATAACTCATTAATCTATATGGGGTGGGGGGTGGGGTAGATTTTAATTTGCTCAACTTAAAATATGACACCCCGTGGTCTTTATTTCTTCCCCTTTTTAAACAAGCAAGTGGACAAATGTGTATGTCAAAATTGACTGAAATCTGACCAAAAAAAGGGGATGAAATTACATTTAAAACATGGTTATATTTTATGTTTGGAATGAGAGGGACTCGAACCTGCAACCTTTGACACCAGTCTCCTAGCTGAAATGGGAAACGGACATATCCACTCGACCAAATCCCCATTCTAAAAAAGGAATGGTTCAATGGAGGTAGTTATGTGTGAGTGCTATATCAACACGGTTATGCAGTATATTTACTGAGTTGGCAGGACTTATTTTAATTTTGTTCAAAACTCAATCTTGGTAAGGAGGCATGGGCCAGCTTAAGTGTGCACAGCAACGACCACACCTAAAAAACAAGTCCTATATGAGATTTTAAGAGAAAAAAGAATAAAAATTTGCATGTTTTTGCTTTTATCCATTTTTGGCATCAAAACTATAAAGGGAATTTTTGAAAAAACAGTCTAACCTAATTTCCGCATTATTGGAACTCTGGGGTGATAAGAAGAATTGTCAAATTTTGACCTTGACCTTTGACTTGAGTCACTGACCCCATACTGAGGTCAACATACAAGCAGGTCAAATGGCAGTTCCTGCCTTTGTTTGTTTTGCATTAAGTGTTATCCACCTCATAGTCAGTGTCATTTTAACAGATTTGTCAAATTTTGACCTTGACCTTTGACCTGAGTCACTGACCCCATACTGAGGTCAACATACAAGCAGGTCAAATGGCAGTTCCTGCCTTTGTTTGTTTTGCATTAAGTGTTATCCACCTCATAGTCAGTGTCATTTTAACAGATTTTGCTGGCCAAAAGTGTACAGATGTGTGAAGGTTATACAGCCATTGACCACAAGAAATTTGGTGTTTCTACATAGCGTGGTTTTCAAGTTACATAAATGCAAACTACAATGGAAGCTAATGGAAATAAACAGACCTCACCCACCTGCCTACAGAGCCCTCTACTGGGAACCAACATGAACCACTTAACCTTGATGTTACCTATTGCACAGACCCTTGAGAAATGACACAGTAAATGTTCCAAGGACCTAATCTGCCCAGCCACATCTCTCTCTCTCTATTTTCATACAAACAGGTATCAAGTCGGAGAGATAACAGACCATCTATCTCCCAACTGCTTTTCTTCATATATATACTACATGTACTTGTGTACTGTGATTCCTTGGTGACCACAATCCTCCTTATGACGTGCCAGTATACAATGCAAAAGACATCTTGTTTTCAGCACAATCATGTTTCCTGTCAACAAATAATTAATTAGACTAGTCAATAATTATGGAATGGAAAAATAAGAGTTAGCAGGTAACTTTATGGTCTGAATTCAGCAATTCTTCCGTGCAGCCCACACCAGAAGCCACTGACAGGTTGACATGGCATAGTCACATAGCAACGTACTCAAAGCATTCCGATCAAATCGCATTTAATCATCCTTGTGTCTGTTCATATGTGTGATTACGCATGATACATTGACAAAAACTAAAAACAAAGTCTAAATTTGGTTAAACATCCCACAGAACTGCATCCATAAACCAGGACTCGTGTCACCTGTGCTCACAAGGACATTGCCTGTACTTCCACTTCACCCAGTAACCTGTGTATCTGTCAATGTCACTTTCACTTTCTGTTCATCCTCTCACATGAGAATGTTTACAGCTGTGGTCAACATAAATCAGATAAGTTTTATAGCAGTTATGATTTATGCAGGCTTGCTTATGTCAGCATATTTCTGTCTTCTTTTACAGCAAGCCCTGTAGGCCCCAACCATGTGTCATATATATATATATATATATATATATATATATATATATATATATATATATATATATATATATATACATATATATATATATATATATATATATATATATATATATATATGTATATATATATATATATAATGCATGCAGGACTTACCACAGAGTTCAGGGAAGTCTCTGTTAGTGCTTACCACTGACAAATTTGTCTGAAGGTGCTTACACCAAGTACCAAAAATACAAAGGTTCACTGTAATGTAACATATATATATATATATATTTATACATATATATGAAATGGGCAGCATGGTCACTTTACAGTTTTTCAGTACACATTCAAAATGGCAACCAACACAATTTAGAGCCAAATCTGCAAACCAATTGGCTGGTGTCCAAGTTGACCTCAACTGACTTTTGATTTGTCATTTCAGGAAATAACACATTCTTGAGAGAATTTAAGGCTTTAAATGTCAGAAAATGGACCATCTATAACTTTTATACAAACTGTTTGTGAATGTCTTGGCTGAAATGAATGCTGACTCAACAAATTTGGTGACAAATAGCCTACAAATGAGTCATCTACATTGATATACACTAAAATACAAGTAAACACCAGCAATATGTCTTTAGTTTCAGGATATGACAGGTTCCCAGACAGTTACATGTAGTTGTATGGGTCGTGTTGCTCAAGCCTATATCAGTAACATTAACCTCTGACACTAAGGAACCTTTATGGTATGTTTACAAAGAATCTGACCTCCAAAGATGATCATACCTTATTATTGTTTCTTGTCGTAAAACAGTGTTTCCTTTTAACCACAAATATTTGTATATGCTCCATAGAAACTAACGTGTGACCCCCCAAATTTGAACTTAAAGGGTTTAAGAGACCATCTGCAGATCCTAGAAGACAGAGGATCCTAAATGGTGATTACAGTTAATTGCTTTAACTTCACTGTATTCTTATTTTCACTGATTTTGCTGATGGCACAAAACCATGAAAATAAAAACCCAGTCAAATAGTATTTTAACATTGTTTGAATAGGAATTATGTCCAAAACAGTGAAATTAAAACTATAGTGACATGTCAAAAATACAAAAACCGTGAAACTTTATATCCGCAAAATTAAAGCAATTTACAGTAAATAGATTCATTGGAACTTTTTTGCCTGTCACCCTCTGAGAATACTGGACACACCAAAATGATTTCAGAGAGTACAAACACCCTCAAAAAAAAAAAAAAAAAAAAAAAAGAAAGGGGAACCCTGAGAAACTTTAAGTACAATGATGTCCTAAAAGCTTGGACGATGTCCACCTGTACCGCCCCCTTCCCTCTCTAATCAACCAAAAGTGCCCTGATGCAAACTTCTGTCCGTCTTAAAGTTAACACATGAATGTCTTGACAATAAATATAAAAGATGGGGGTAGATTGTAAGAATTGTCGAAGAGACCTGTCCTGACATGGAGACCTGTCTGTATCTTGCTGTGGCTGGGGTTTGCGTCATCAAGGAATGCTGTTGACCTAATCCTCTTGTGACCGGAAAACATTTCATCTGCAGGATAAGCCTGACTTGTGGCAATGCGAGCGTTACCATTTGTATCCCATGGTGCCACAGTGGGCCAACAAGTAAGTCAAAGCAACGTGTTATGCGCCGTACCTCTGCGGGTTAAATCCCATGTAAAAGCCATTTGTAGCTTTATTGCCCGAGGTGTGCTGGTTCTGTGACTTCAATTGGGATGCCACCCAAACAAGCCACCTTTCATACACAGTTTGACCATTGTGCACACCCTCAAAGACTTCAGAGGCGCACACTTAATATCTTACATAACCACTGCTAATCAATCAATTTGTGCTAGCTACACTTAAACGTCGAGTAATTTTGGGACAAAGGGGCAGCTGTAGAGACAGGCCACCTCTTAAGTGATCCACCAATTAGGTTTGGTGACAGTCAGCTGGCAGCGGCTAATGGACCACTGCTTTTCTTCTACACCATTTACTGCGCATCTACACCGGCTAACTGACCAGTTATATCACAGCATAATTAAGTTATTCTGCCTAATTGGGCAATCACATTGTGCTCCGGTGAGTGGACAATAGCATTATCTGTAAGCCAGAGAACATCAACGCACAATGTTGTCTCTCCTTAAGCAATGCCCACTTAGGCATTTGGACATTTGTCACCAATTGCCTTCACCGCCTCTGATCTTAAGAACTATTTGTTCATCCTTTTGACACAAGACGGGCATTAATGGTTGCTGTTTTTACTGCAGGTCATTGTCAAACAAGGTACGGTCAATGCCTGGGGGTCCTCAAACAGTTAGGATATCTCCCCCTCCCAGACCTGGTCCTCCTTCATAAATACGTTCCTTCCAAAGTCATTTAATTGCTGCATGAACCATGGAATCACTTACTGGAAGACACATACCTTTAAACGTCTTGACCAATCTTAATTGAAAAGAACTATTCTGACAGTCATTTGTATTCATGTTTGCAATTGTGAATTTGAGTCTTTGTGGCGGCTACAAAGACTGACTGTCGTTGGCCGGTGTGTGACTCACAGACAAGTCATTAAGTAGAAATGCTCTTTGCCTGGCACCAACTTGAAACAGTCAACCAATCAAGCATCAAGCTTTTATGTCCTTAATGTACTTCATCAAATGACCCAGCATTTCCTCCTATCTCTGCCTTCTCTCTCTATTGTCTCTTATTAGCTCTCACTCAAATGACTAATATCTGCCTGTTAGCATCAGGATAAACCATCAATGTGTGATGCTTTAATTTGTCAATCATGGGAAAAAAAAT
Organism: Hermodice carunculata; assembly: GCA_964020975.1. Taxonomy (NCBI): domain Eukaryota; kingdom Metazoa; phylum Annelida; class Polychaeta; order Eunicida; family Amphinomidae; genus Hermodice; species Hermodice carunculata. Next base: position 10,624,847 of record OZ026626.1, on the reverse strand, counting down.
GTCTGCAATTAATAGGAACAATATCACCAAGTGTCATCCCCACGACTCTAACTGGTACATTGAATAATTTCTACCAATTAAGTACAGGATCTGGTCATATCTCACATTACATACTGATAAAAGTAAAAACTGCTGAAACTAGACATTCCTTTAACACAAAGCGTTGACTGAAGGGTCCGCCATTTGCTCAAATTAGGTCATGGTGACACCAAAATCTAATCAGTTCATCTTGCCAGGTAAGATAAGCATATTGCCAAATTTGAGCAAAATACAAGGAGGCACTGTAGATATCACGGTAATGAGAATGTGCACATCCGGATGGATGCTTAAAAAGTTTGAAAATTGCTACCTTAATATAGAGCTACACTGTGTGGAGGGAGATGTCACCACTACACTCTGTTTGTACATGGAATTCTTATCTTGGGGCATTTCAAAATATATGTGTAATTGGTCCTGAGACAAATCTTCCCAAGTTTGCAATGAAATAATAAGACATCATTGTTGATCAGTTGTTCACACACTCTTCCATACTATAGACCGAAAGTTATACCTAGAGACAGTTATACCTAGGGACAGTTTATTGAGAGAGACAAAAATTGATCACATTTTTAACATCTAATTTGTGTAGCATAATTCAGAGAAAGTTGACAGAGGCCAGATGCACTTTACGCATACGTCAAAATGCATTTTGTCAAACAATGGTGCAGTTATGACAAACTTGTAAACATAGTTTGTTTTCTATCGCAGGTGACAACATCTAGGTGTTGTGTGTCTGTGTGCCCATGATGACGTGAATGGGGTCTGCTTGAGGACATCATGCATTGGCGTGTACTACTCTGCTTGCAAGTCCTTTTGTCTGTCAATACCATAGGCTCACCATAAATCATCGTCAGGTAACAATTTAATCTGTGTGCATGTATCATTTATGTAGCCCTCTAATATCCTGGGCTATGCTAATGTCTATCTGCAGCATGCCAGGCTGAGCCCACACAATGCCCCCAGCACTCTGAACATCCTCTCTTCTCCTGCCCTTCTCGTTATCCGCCATTAAAATTCATCTCTTCCATGGTGAATCAGTGTGGATGACAAGCTCTGTTTCTTCAGGCTACACCTGGGGCCCCAGACCAGGTTAAAAGATAGCTTCACTTCTTTTTCCTTGAGCGGAAAAAAAACAACTAAATTTGTTTTTTATTTTCACGTAAAATACCCTGTCCATACCTTAAGAAAATTGGTTTCTTTGACAACTTGTTCTGCATGAGTTGCCGACATGCTAATTGGTGTAACAACAGCAAGGTGTCATAATTAGGTGCCCTGCAAGTCATTTGGCTCTAATGCGACTAATATACAAAAAGTATAAGATAACAGTAGTGGGAGTGCTTATTAATTATTTGCGACACTTCAGGCTATGACATGACTACCATCTAACTGTCCATGTGCCCTGTCAAAAGTGAGCTTAGAAGGTTGTTAATGGAGGCAGTGCGCTGCAGACTTTCATCACCATATACTTCTGTAGGTATCAGCCTTTTGATTTATTGGGCCTGTCATGGAATTTTATAATTGGCTCTTGATATATGCACAAACGCTCAAGATAATGGCACCACCACCTTAAACTCTGTGCTTTTTTTATTTTGAACAAGGACCAGACACAAAATATAACAGCAAATGAATAGCATCACAATCATGTGTATGGATTTCTATTTTACAAAATACACAGCTGGAAAATTCTTAAAATTTTTAAAAGAGCCAAAATCTATGTTGCAAACGCAGCTAACCTAGATCTATTTATTTATTTTTTTTTTTTTGGTTAGATTATGTCCCCATTTTTTTGGCATTCTTGCAACATTACTCTAACATATTTTCCCAGACATTATAAACTAATGTGTTGCTTTCTTGATAACCCCAACTTCATTGTACATTTATTTGTTGAAGGAAATTTTTGATGGATCCAATTTGCTGCCTACACATTTCATTGTCATATCTTTTGGTCATGGCACAAACATTGCTGGAGATAAAGTACAGGCACAGTCTCGTGTTCCATGGCATTTTGATTCCATCAACACGATTTCCTCCTATCTCCCTCCCTCCTCCACCCCCACCCCCCGCCCCAAAAAAGGCTAAAAAAGTAGATCTGTGAGTATAATAAAGTGTGTTTTGGATCAATGTGAGGTGTCAACGGACTATTCATACCCACACTTTATAAGATGTCAGTCCTCTATTGAAATGTGAGACGGCCATTTCAAAAGAAAGTGGTATCTCAGATGTACAGACAATTTATGTCTGCCATGGAGATGTGCAGATGTCTGGCTGCCACTGATCATTAATAGTCACCTCTACCAGGAGAATGAAAACTTTCAGCAATTTTGCATTCTCAAAGGTCAGCAGCTCACTTTGTTTCTGCACAAAGCACAGGCAGAATGTGGCAGTCTTTGATCCCGACGTGTGGGGTTTTGAATTCTATTTTCTTTTTTTTTAATATTCATTGAATATTCTCAAAGTTTTCTAAGAGATTATAGTTTTAAAATTGCCATCAGAAGACACCAGATACAAAAGCTCAGCAGGGGAGGTGTGCCAGGTGTGACCTGTTGTATCTCCATACATCTCTGACCTCACCTTGCCGATCCTTACACCCACAAACTCAGGCCCCGCCCCTAAAGATCATACTCCACATACGCTAATGACGTGAATCAATGAATTGGCACCTTAGACTTTATCAAGATAGACCCACACCTATATATCATAGACATATGATATAAAGACAAAATCCACTCAGATTATTACATATGTATTCTTGTTTGTCAGTTCCAGATCTGCGACGCCCAATCATGTCATTCCATGTAAACACAAACTTTATTCTGTGTCTGTGAATCTGTGGCAATAAGATACACTGATGTTGTATCAGTCTTCATTTTTTCGGCTTTGATCTGCGCCGTTGTCTGTTAACATTGCCATGTCATATGCCCGAGTAGTGATGGATTGTCTGAGATGAGCCGTGTGAACTGACACCCTCATTAGCGAGGTCGACCCTACACCCGCCAATCCAACACAAAGGCCAGTGTCACCACAACGCGTATCACTGGCCCCCAAGGACGATAATGATCTCAGCAGTTCCTCGCTGAATTGCATGCACTTAAAGACAACTACATTTAACTCACTCTGCTACACATTTTTTTCTCTTAAAATATTTCAAAACTTTCAACTTCAAACTTAGATCGATGAATAAAAGTATATCAATTCCAAGTATTTTGGAAACTAAATGTTCCTCTGTCAATACGTATTATACATGATACATTCATCGACAATACAGTTAGCTCCACCCCCAAAAATAATATTTTGATGAGGATAGTTGTCGACACTTTTCCCAGGAAGCATGAGTTAAGTGAGAGTATGAGAAAACAAAACACGGGTCATCAGTGCCAGTGGAGATGAACAAATACGGCAACTGGCCGCCTCTGTCGTAACTATAAACATTCAGTTTTCTAACGGAATCCATGTAGGCTAGACAGATCATGCGCTTACACTATTTTCCCCACCCCAATCAGGCAACTAAATAGCACTTCCATGTGTGACAGTATCATGTATGTAAAGATACATAGCAAACAAAATTAACCCTTAAAGCGCTGATTTAAGACAGTCAACAGCTTTCTTCAGGGCACTTTGCACACAATGTGCCTCAAGGAAAGCTGCTGACTAAGACTACTTTTTGCTTTAGACTAGGCTTGCTGGTATTTAAATGAAAGGTACCTTCATGAGGAATTCGAATTTTTTACCCATTATGTGTTTAACAGTAATAAAAAAAACGACTACAGCTGTGATTAACACTTTTAAGGATTAATGCTTCTCCCCTTAAATCAGCCAAAAACCAGTTGGATGTGAACTGTCATCTACTTCACCAGTTTTTAATTAATCTTGCTATTAACGAAAAAATTGATTCAGAATTGTAGATGAGCCCCATAGTATGATCCATAAAAGCTGTTGACTCAGCATGAATTTCATTCTTTCAGTGCTCAGTGTGTCTCAAATTGAACTACTTCAAATGAACTGCTCTGAATCGTAATAAGAGTGCTAGATTTGTGTTCTTGGCAAAAAGACCTTCGATTCAAGTACCAACAAGTCTGCAGTTACGTAATTATAACAGTCCAGGTCAACAGCTTTCCTCAGTGCACTTTGGTTGCATTGTCCCCAAATGCACTGAGGAAAGCTGTTGACTCAGTGAAAAATATGGCACTGATAGAGTTATGTAGGAAAGGGCTATGTTTGTATTTGATGCCTCTGTACAGCTAAACCTTACAGAATAAAATGTTGTACATTGGAAGCACAAATGTGAAAGAATAACTCAGTGTAAAAAGACAGTACTGTATTATGCCTGCACATGCTCAGCTTGTATTATCAACCACCTCCATATGAACTGACCAAGGCTTTTGTGATTTTATGTATTTCTTGCCAATATAAATTGATCTTGGCAGGACGTTGCAGGCAATGAATGATCAATTGATCTTAGCAGGCAGGGAAAGATCAATTAATCTTGGCATTCAAGATAAGATCAGTTGAACATTACAAGCAATATAAGATCAATTGATCTTAGCAGGCACCAATGTAAAATCAATTGATCTTAAAGGCACCAATGTAAGATCAATTGATCTTAGCAGGCAGGGAAAGATTAGCTGATCTTGGCACACAAGATAAGATCAGTTGAACATTACAGGCAATGAAAGATCAATTGATCTTAACAGGCAATGAATGATCAATTGACTCTGACACAAGATAAGATCACATAAACTTGGCATGCATGGTACGATCAATTTAAATTGGCAGGGAAGATGAGATCTATTAAACTTTGAGGGACTTGTCAGGTAAGGTAAGATCAATTGACCTTGGCTAAAATAGAAAGACCCATAACATGATGCAAAACCATTTAGTTAACATGACGCATGTCTATAGTCAACCAGAACTCCTTTTGTGAAGACTATTATGTAACTGTGAAATTTGAGTATAGTGTCATCTAAATATTCCGCAAAATCTATCTTATTTCATAAAATGAGTTGGGCTCACATTTCTTGATGACAAAGAAACCCAAAACCTAACCACAGAAGAGGTATGTGAGTGCACACAAAGGGTCTTTGATGTATGGTTTGCGAAGAGAAACGTATTCATCAGCAATTGTGTTTATGTTTTGTTTTTTAAACAAATGGCATATTAGTGTACTGTCAAAACAATGTGTGACTGGTGGCATGTTAAGATGCATAATTTGTATTTTATAGTCACAGATTATCACTGATATAGACAGTATTTTTAATTTTATAACTTGAATTTCAAAAGGCAATGATAAAACCCTAACAATTTGAACTGGTGCAGATTAGGATGCTTATAATACTCTATAGTAATTACCAGAGTGAGACATTGACGTCCCTTCACAGCCTAAAGGTCTGCAGTAAGGTACACAGAGATTCAACTGAACCCATCAAAATTGTATGTGCATTACATAGTCCAATTTAAGTGACCTTTGCCCTTGGCTGATGTAAAATACGCATCCAGTGAAGTTTTAAAGGGGAACGTTGTCTGAAGGTCTGCATGAAAGCTTGCCTTGTGAGTTCTGATTTCAGTCGTTTACAGAGAGAAGAGTGTGAATATAACACAAAGATACACCTACCTTCCATTGACTTATGCATGGCGTCCAGGTCTCTCTCGGGGTACACCGCGTCTCTTGCGTAAAGCAACATCTCCTCAGTGGGCTCAATGTCTCGAATAGCTTTGTAAAACACCTGCAAAGATACAATACTCTTCAATGTGCAGTTTTATTCATTTGATTTGTTGTTGATTCTAACTAATTCTTTGTGCCCTCGGGACTCAAAAGTCGGGCTGCACCTGTTTTGCTCTTAGGGATGTATCCCTGGACGCCTTCAATTGAATGCATCCATAAGATGAACCACACCTGACGAGGAATCTAATCACGGCCAACATATGCACTACTGCTGAAACACACACGCTGGCAGAGGGGAAGTCCAAGTGTCCACACAAAGTCTTGCATGATTCATAGACCACTGGTACACAGGTAGGGAATACCGCTGAAGCACGAAAGTTTTGCCAGCTTTGAAGAGAAAAGATTACTTAGGTTTCGTAGGCACTCTCGTCTGATGTAGCTTGTTGTATTGGCGTGATATGCTGGCCCAACGATCACCTAGCGCGCTACTGTAATTAATACAATGCTAATAAGACAACAAACACTATATGCAGATCGTTCCCACGGGGTCTTCCTTCCTTCCTAACCACTGAATTTCATTAGGTCTTCAATGTTTAATCCCTGTCTACCATGTAAGACTCCCGGCTGACACATCAGGCCATGTACACACAACTATCTGGCATATCTAACATTTGTCATAAACAGAGGGTTTTTTTTTGTATGCATGTGCAATTGCACAACTACAGTGCCTACTATTATTCAAGAGTGGTAGTCTTGAGTTCTCACACCACCCGACAATACCCAACATTACTCATGAATGGTATTATTGGGCTCTCACATCTCTCTACAATACCCAACATTACTCATGAATGGTATTACTGGGTTCACAAACCATTCCATAATACCCAACATTACTCATGAATGGTATTATTGGGTTCTCACACCACTCCACAATACCCAACATTACTCATGAATGATATTACTGGGTTCTCACACCACACCACAATACCCAACATTGCTCATGAATGGTATTATTGGGTTCGCACATCTCTCTACACAATACCCAACATCACTCATGAATGGTATTATTGGGTTCACAAACCATTCCATAATACCCAACATTACTCATGAATGGTATTATTGGGTTCTCACATCTCTCCACAATACCCACCATTACTCATGAACAGTGTTATCGGGTTCTCACATCTCTCCACAATGCATTTCATGCACCCTCTTAAAACCAACTGGAATAGCTATTTCAAATGGGCACTAACTATTTCTGTGTCAAATTACCATTTTCTGGTTTATGTACCATTGATGCATGAACATTTTGTACTAAACTGTGTCACACAACTATTTGTTTCGTGAACCATTTATTCATGAGCATTTAGTCCTAGATTGTCACATCACTGTCTGATTCATAAACCATTTCCTCATGAGTAGTCAATCTTGGGTTGTCACACAACTATTTGGTATATAAACCATTTTCTCATGTTCACCTAATCCTACAGCGTTACATCACTATAAGGTTTAAGTATTTTTTTAATTATTATTTACTTGTGAATATTTTGTGTGGCTTGCTGTACAGCAATCTGCTTTATGTACCATTTAATCATGTATTTTGCTCTAATGTGCAACACAACTGGCATAAACACAGTCTCTTCCATCTACACTGATTATATGTATATGCTGTGCCTAGTATTTGTGGTACGCATTAAGAACTTACAGACCTTACTGAAGTATCCACCATGCCCTCGTCATGAGCACCAGTCCCTTGTTAACACATCTGGCAACATTACGACTGCTGACTAACTTGTCATGAGTAGTAATACAGGCCATTGTGATTAGGCCACCAAATTGTTAAGAGTAGTAATACTGGCCATTGTGATTAGGTCACCAAACTGTTACGAGCAGTAGTCTTATTCTGTTACACATCTACTTCCTGTAAGGGATGGCTCAACATTTTCATCATTCTTGAATTAGTACTTACAGTATGCAAGGGGGTAGGGGGTTAAATGGGTCTGTACACTTTCAAGGAATATGGAAAATGATGGTCAATTTATGGCCTGCTTTGTGCAATTTTGCTATGACTTTTTGGGAAAATCACCATTTTTAATGTACTAATTTGGGGGAGGGAGGGGGGTCCAGAAATTTAGTACCCTAAGTACTAATTCAAAAATGATGATAATGTTGAACCATCCCTAAGAAAGCCATTAGTCATGAACTCTGCTTTCACTGAAAATATATACTGCCTGGGCTTCAATAGCAGTGCTGAACTATAGTTTTTTTTTAACCACTTCCCCCTCTCCTCCAATATGATGCAATTGAGTTACGTTAGTGTAGTGTGTAGCAGGTTGACCATCAAGCTGGACATGCTTTACTTTGTACAGGCAATGGTTTACACAGCAACTGCAAATTTGTAGCATAGGCTTTAAAGCTTTGTTGGTTGACTCTATCTCCAGTCAATGCACCAAGCATCCCTGATAGATATCTAACCGCACGGCAGTTTACAGAAAGAAAAAAAAATAAAAACAAAAAATCTTGCACCTGCATGGTGTGAACTATTCTGGCAATAGTTACTTTATTTTAAAGATGACTTAACTATTTGGTGTATCTTTGATTTCTCATGAGTAGCCTTGTGTTATCACATAATTGTCTGGCACACCTACCATAATTCACGAGTATTACTCCAAGTGTTTCCGCATAAATGTACTGACCTCTGCTGTCATTTGTCCACTATCACAGGGACATGTCTGGCTATTCCAAGTTCTGAAACACGTTCTGATAGTTTCCCACTAAAGACTTAGATACCTTTCAGGCTGATATATGACCTTAACATTATCTGGTGAACATACTTTGATAAAAATTTATATACATATAAATATTTTTTTTCAAGGTTTCTGTATTGACAATTTAGAGCTAGACAACAAGACCAGATGTAGAGCATACAGAACTTGGATAACGATTTTTGCTATTGATGATATGGACGTGTTACAGGATATCCCACTTTTTCAGGTAAAGAATGTCACTCTGGTGTTCCTATAAAGTATACAGTGTTTACAGTCCTGTTATCCTACAAGTTCACTTTTAACTATTGACTTCACGCGAATATCTGCTATTTTGTACTTAGCCGTCTTGGACTGTCATGAAAGTACTATCTGTACATTCTATACTATTCTCACGGGCAGCTAGGCTGGTCCTGAGTTCTATTCCACAGAGTATCTCTAGGATTTGTCCTGGTCATGTTCCAGTCCTGGATTGCTTTAAAAATAACACCAGTATCTGTTAAGCTGCCATAGTATTACAGAACTGATCGCACAAACTATCTCTTTTCTCAAAACAGCACTGCTGTGGCTTCCAGCCCTCTGAGCGGATATGATTACATCTCAAAATTGGATTAGGAGACTCAATTAAGTGTAGCCATGCATATGTACATACAATACAAGGACACAGTAATCAATTTTAGATGTAACGTTAGCAATAAAATCCAATGTATTATATATAAAGTACAATATATCACGTATTGGGCCAGTGTTTACAGGCCTTGGTCTATCCACATGATTGTTTGTAGGCTTGTTTTTTGTTGTTTTTTTTCTCCCTTCGACTGTAAATAGACGAGTTATTTGCCATCATTGTGTAGTCATGTCACTTGTACTGGCCACCTGGCCTAATGTGGCACCCATTAGCATCATCACTGACCAGTTTGATCACTCAATGGCCTGCATGTTGCAACTATTTAATGAGATAGCAAGTTTATAACAAAGAGACAAGTACATGTAATTATATGTGTAATTGAGTCAAGAGGCCGGGTGGGGGTCAGCACTGTGTGTAGGTATAGTGGCACTTCTGCCACCATGTATAAAAATGCAGAGTTATGCACAGACATGGACTAGTCACCTCCAACCATCTCCGGCCTCATGTATTACGCAAAGTGCGCACGCTATGAAAATACATGAACAAAGAGGCATAGAGAAGCAACCATAGAGTCTACCCAAACTTGTCTGTTCAATAATTCCTACATTACAACAGAGAGACTATAAAAATTCCATGCACACTTCAAATGTGTGCATTTTTTTTTTTTCGTCTTAAATTTGACACCTGTGTTTATGTTTGTGCCAACTGTCATAGAACAGAAGTCATGAAATATTAATGCCTTTTGTTTTTCAGTATGCTGCACACTGTAGGATAAATGCTGAGAGTTGACTGATGACGGGCTGTCTTCACAACTGTCTGGCTGGTTGTTTACAACTGCATACACTTTGAGAGAGAATCCTATCACACAACATTATAAAGTGCTTTATCACCGAGTGTTTGCCATTCTTTAGTACTATATATTGGTATGATCAGTACAAATAATGATACAAAAATGAAAAAAAAAAATACATGGAAGTTTATTCAATATAGTATCTTTGGCTTGATACTTATGATAACAGTACTGCTTATATTATAGAGGGTATAAAAGACTCGGCAAGTGCCAAGGAGGCGAATGTGCCGGTTTACAAATAAGTTTGCTCTATAACTATGTAGAGGCCTAAATATATTGAATGTACACTGGTTTAATCAGGTACGACAGTCTGACCGGTTTCGTCCTTAAAACGGACTCTTCAGAGACTGGTTGTAACGGACACAGACACCGGTATTTATTATATTATAGAGGGGCTGGACATCCACACATACACCCCTTGAGTCACACTCCTATCTGTGCACACTGCTTGATAGACAGTCTCATCATTGTGTCTTTTTACTTATAAATACATGTATAACTATGGTACATGTAGACACAGTCAGTTATATAATGTATAAATTTATGCTCCAAACACCAGTGTGCATATCCATGTAGTTTACAAGATCTACACATTAAAATACACAAAGAAACAATTCAAGCACTATCAAGCCAACTGGTTTTTGCCACTTCATTCACATTTTGCTGACATGTTCAGTTTTTACTGAAACAGAAAAAAGTGTTATTACATTTTTATATATTTAAATGTCATATTAACTTCATTGCAGTATAGTGGAAGCCACATAGTGTAGGTCTCTCTCTCTCTCTCTCTCTCTCTCTCTCTCTCTCTCTCTCTCTCTCTCTCTCTTTATCTATCTATCTATCTATCTATCTATCTATCTATCTATCTATCTATCTCTCTCTCTCTCTCTCTATCTATCTATCTATCTATCTATCTATCTATCTATTACAGTTAAGTGTGAATACTTGCAAAATTTTGATCTACTTTGTACTGCTTCTGTTTCATTTTTCTTCAATTTTATACTTGTTTTCCTCTGATATGCATGATCTGGGATCAACTTGTACATTATATTAGGACTTATGGTAAGTTGCTCTGCGCTGTGTCATTAATAATCTGTGTGTGTATAATACTGTACAATTTTTGGCTTGGTTTGATCTACATGTATTTGGTATTGTTAAATCAGTCTGTGCAAAAATGTATCACTTTGGGTGCAAGTTTATTTTTGTATGGGTTCTGGTCAACTTGTAGTTTGTATGATTGTGGAGCAATCTTCACCACCGTTGCTCAGCTTGTACTGGTTTATATCAATACTTGTCACTGTGTCTTCCTCCTACAGGTGTCTCGTGTACTGCCGGTTGCTACAAGACCACAATCCTAACTGTCATTACTCCATCATTTTCATTCTTTACTCAATCAAGCCAGTGTAAACACTTAAGCAGCCTGTCCTTGTTAGACAGGGCAGGGCGACCTCAGGCTCTACCCTACCCTCCTGCTCCCACCTTACCCCGAGGGTACAGTGTAACAAACAGGGGCTTTGTAGCCGTAATGAGAGATTCACCGCTAGCATCTCATCTTCGCAAACTGTGTGTATTGTTGTAGGAGCAATCTGACAGTTCTGTAATGCCTGCTTAACGCTCAATTTAAGCCACACATGGCAAGCAAGGTGGCCAAGTACAGTAATGATACCCCCAGCAAGACGTCACTCCTACCTGTATCGGCCTGCTCCTCCAACACACCTCCACCCATCCTGCCCCTTGTCTTGGTCATTGTCCACTTTTAATTACAGTGTCTATTCACCTGTCAGCCAATCACAGGGCTCCTCTCAGGGACCTTTGTAACCTCACGGCTGATTGGTGCCCCGGTATTGCCCTTGTGGGCTATACCCCAGGGCTGTATGTATCTACTTATGTCTTCAAAGGCAAGGCTCTTGTCTTGTCCGTGCAATTGTGAGCAATTATTGGTACTTTTGAAAATTACCATCCTGACAGTTGTGGTAATAAGTGAGCCAGGCAGTTATGTGGCTGGTATGTGCTGACCCTCCACCAGCTGTCAGACTGGGGTATATGTCCCTGTCTCCATGCTCCTACCCTACCCCTGTACTGCAGCAGCCCCCCTAATCACCCCCCACTTTCTCATACTTTACTTTGCTGATCTCTCATTCAGGGCATTTTACTAAATTGATATCGATCCGCTTCATTGATGACAAAGACCAGATTGTTCTTGTATAATAGAAGAAATGAAACAAAAATATTTAACTGTTATTAATATCAAGGCAATTTGTTTCTGTGCTATTTTGTGATCATCACCAGATGCCCTGAGGGACGGGATAGAATTTCTTTCTAGTTTTGACAAAGATGAAGTTTTCAATTTGGAAAGACTGACTGGCACACAAGTTTTAAGCAATGCGCACACATTGGCGCTGACATGTTCTGCCTTCCACACTTTACAACTTGACGTTATGGATTTTTTGTCATTTGTTCCGCAGCACCAGCTTTCCATCTCAAATTCGAACTGGAGTTGAACCTCTACTAAGCTCTAAATTTCAACTTGTCCCCTCTTAACTTACTTGTCCAGGATAACAGGGCTTGCCTCAAAGTAAAGCCCTGCATTGTCAAGTGGAACACCTCACCCTACCAGTGTACACAGTAAACGTGTCCTGTTATTGCACAAGGTGTTATGGTTGCCGTCCCATTGACTACCCTACCTAGCATTGTACATCTACCCATCCAGCACCATTGATTTATGGATCAAGTTCTTGAAACAAGAAGAAGAGGTGAACATTAGACGAGAGAGTGAAAAAGAGAAGTTGCTGGAAGAAATCATTAAAAACTTGATTTTAGATATTGTCAGATAGTTTGTATTGGGTACACATTGCCCCAGGCCTAGGTAACTCCAATTTCACCTGCGATATTATACTTGAGTGATTGTGGTGACTGTGAATGAATATACGGTTATTGACAGCAGTGGTGCATGGTTTCCTGTGATAGTGGGACACTCCACTGTCCCATTCAGTGCGGGTACACACGGGAAGCATGTCTGGTCTCTTCCAAGCATGCTTCTCACAAAAGACAATGTCCCTGCAATGAGATCTGGCACTGCGCAAACTTCGCTTTAATCACTGGGAAACGTGATGACTGAACGGACACTCAGGTCAGACAGAAGAAAAGACGGGCACATTTTCCCACTGTGTCTCCTGATCACCGGATGCTTGCTATATAATAAGGCAGGTTATATATATGTGTACATGTACTCAGAATAGGAAGATGCGATCTGTTTGCCGGCCATTTCCTCTGCAGTTTTCCACAACGCCACTGACAGTCAGCAGCAATGCTGTACCCCCCTAACACAACTGCTGTTTGTTTCATGCCTGACGCTGCTCCATTTGTCAACATTTAAGTGTTCTGTCTTGATTTATCCATCATCAAAGCATACTCTTTACTTATTTGTAGTCGGTTTTGTATGTAGTCACTTCCACGCCTTTTTTCGCATGTTTATTAGCACCTTCCCAGAACTAGAAGTCTAACCTACATACATGTGGGTGCTACTGCCACATTTTTGTCATGTAGACACTAACCCTCACACAACATAGCTATACTGTATTCTCTAATAATGTACAATATATATATATATATATATATATATATATATATATGTATATATGTATATATGTATGTATATATATATGTATGTATATATATATGTATATATATGTATGTATATATATATGTATATGTATATGTATATATATATATATATATATATATATATATATATATATATATATATATATATATATATATATATATACATATCATACTATCTTCGAAAAAAAATGCCCACAAATTTAGGGGCCAAGTTGTTCATATAGATACTTTCTATATAAAATGTCCAGCAAAGTTACCTTCCATAAACTTAAAACGATTTTACTGTATAGTAACATTTAAAAAAAATTATATCTCCACAAATTTAGGGCCCAAGTTGTTCATATAGAAACTGTTTCTATTGATATACAATGCATATAGAATCATCAATACCTCTTTCTGATGTTAACATTATAACAGCATGCTGCACTTGGTAACACTGTAAACGTGTTGTGCAGAGCACTGGACACAATACCTTGTTCGTGCAGGCTGAGAAGTTTGTTGTCATTTGTCGAAAGTTTTTCCTCTCCCATAAACTTCCTATTCTCCCAGGATAATAGGACCAAATGTCACTTTTTGCCAGGAGTCAATCAATGATGATTGGTACTTCAGTAATAGCCGTTCCAACTTTTATTGCTAGACTTCACATTTGCAACACCTGATGTCACGGTTTACAGCCATTTTACGGCCGCTGACAACAAAGCGTGGAGCAATGACACACTGGTGTTCCCACTATCCACAGTCAGTGCCGTTGCCTGTACTTACCCACTCCATCAACTGTGAAAATGATGTTGCTTTTGAGTATGTGTTAGCGAGAGAGCAAAAGTGGACAGTTGTGGTGAACCTTGCGTGTGACAATGACTTATCTCTACAACTGAGTGCACAAAGTCAAAGAAGAATATAACATATTGATGGGGGAATCCATTGACCGCAGGATATCGTCCGATATAATCAGTACCATTTCATGGCCCTGCCCCCTAGGAGAAAGCTGGTCATCATGGCATGTGGTAACTTTCAAAGACACAATAATTACGAAGTTGATTGGAAAATTAATTCTTTTAGCACAGAGAAATGAAAAAGTAAAGATGTGAAAAGACAATATAGTCTCCAGTTTATTTAGTTAAACTATTGACATAGCCTTAGCATTGACAACAATCACTCATCAAGTCTAAGCTTAGAGTAATGGAATTACAGAGTTCTACCCTCCACTGGTATCCTAGTCTTTCTTTACCACATCCTTAAATACAGTGTTCTACCCTCCACTGGTATCCTAGTCTTTCTTTACCATACCCTTAAATACAGTGTTCTACCCTCCACTGGTATCCTAGTCTTTCTTTACCACACCCTTAAATACAGTGTTCTACCCTCCACTGGTATCCTAGTCTTTCTTTACCACACCCTTAATACAGTGTTCTACCCTCCACTGGTATCCTAGTCTCTCTTTACCACACCCTTAAATAGTGTTCTACCCTCCACTGGTATCCTAGTCTCTCTTTACCACACCCTTAATACAGTGTTCTACCCTCCACTGGTATCCTAGTCTCTCTTTACCACACCCTTAATACAGTGTTCTACCCTCCACTGGTATCCTAGTCTTTCTTTACTACACCCTTAATACAGAGTTCTACCCTCCACTGGTATCCTAGTCTTTCTTTACCACACCCTTAATACAGTGTTCTACCCTCCACTGGTATCCTAGTCTTTCTTTACCACACCCTTAATACAGTGTTCTACCCTCCACTGGTATCCTAGTCTTTCTTTACTACACCCTTAATACAGTGTTCTACCCTCCACTGGTATCCTAGTCTTTCTTTACCACACCCTTAAATACAGTGTTCTACCCTCCACTGGTATCCTAGTCTTTCTTTACTACACCCTTAATACAGAGTTCTACCCTCCACTGGTATCCTGGTCTTTCTTTACCACACCCTTAAATACAGTGTTCTACCCTCCACTGGTATCCTGGTCTTTCTTTACCACACCCTTAATACAGAGTTCTACCCTCCACTGGTATCCTAGTCTTTCTTTACCACACCCTTAAATACAGAGTTCTACCCTCCACTGGTACCCAGTCTTTCTTTACCACATCCTTAATAGTTTTCTACCCTCCACTTGTACCCTAGTCTTTCTCACCCTCCTCCTCCTGTGTCTATGTTGCCAAAGTAATCTTCAGGATAGCAAAAATGCCTATATGTTGCAACTTGTAGCCAATTTTCTCTGATATTGAGTGTTGAAAACTGTAGTGAATTTAATGGTTTGGACAATTTTCAACTCTAGACATTGTCAATTTTTTTCATTTATTGCAGCAAAATTGCAACATTTGCCAATCCCTTAAAAATGTGTCAAGTGTTTACTCCTTAACTTTAAACAGGGCCAGGGCAGAAGCACCTTGGCTTGTGGTAGTCAAGTGCCCCAGCGCTTCCCTTGCCTTGTTCGCTGGCTCCTCGTGACGGATTCAATTATGACAGACCCACCCACCGAGCTTCATCAAGGTCTTGTCAATAGCCACACCTTACGCAACAACTCTTGCATAATTGTGTGTGTTGGTGGGAAGCCATTCTTGTGTACATCTGGACATGACACATGGACAAGTGACCACTGGTACATGACTGCACATGATCTGAGATGACATCATTCCACTTACTCAATAAATAGAAATATCCGAAGGGAAAAAAAATTGAACATTTGAAAAAAAGAAATCATGATATAGGTAGAACTGCTGTTGTGAGTTTGATGCCAGACGTGTGTGATTATGGAATCAGATTCTGGTTCTGGATTTGCACAGTCTGTGCAAAAGTTGAAGGCTTTAACAAATGCATTAGTACTTACTTCACAAATGTGCAGATGTCTAATATAAGAGGGGGGGGGAAGGGTATTTTCGTGACTCGTGATCCTATCTTTTTATTTTCCGTGATCTGTGAAACAATAAAATTAATTTTTGGGATTCGTGATTAAGCCATTGCTCGTGAATCGGGAATATGCATATAAGCTGAATAATTTTTCCTGTGAACTGTGAAAACAATTTTTTTTTCCTGTGAACTGTGATCAAGACCCCCCCTTGCCCCCCCCCCCCCCCCCATATAAGATAAAAATGCTGTTCTCTCTCACCCTCACAAAGTGAGTGTAGAGCACTTGATACTCACTCTTATTCTATGTATATTTATTCTTATTACACCATTATGTCATCAGGGCCTCAGGTAGAAAAGGAGAAATACTGACGAAGCCATCATGGCCAAGACAACGTGGTCTTCCTCTTCCACAAAGCTCAACTAATACAAGTATATATGTATGTTAATATATACCAACATAGATAAGTAAACATGCGAAATGTTGTATTAAGAAAAAATGGAAGAAGAAAATCACTTTGTGTTGCCAGAGAATAAGACAAAATAACCTGCTGCTCCCTGTGACGCCCTGTTATGAATAACCTGCTGCTCCCTGTGACGCCCCCTTTATGTGCAGCACACTGAGTTGACAACTTAACATGCCACTTTATTCAGTTATGCCCATATCCCGAGGCAAAAAGAAGAGATTTGTTGCTGATGGTACTCACACATTCTTCAATTATATGCAAATTGAGGCGAGTCAAATCAAAGACACAGGTGTTTTCTGTCCAGTTCAAAGACATGCTGTCATGCATAGGTCGCATCTTGCAATGTATCAAGCACATAAAATGTGAAATATTTAAAGGAGACTTCCTCGATTAATCAGCATTTGTATGCAAATTTGAAAACTGTGAGCTTTCAACCACCCCATATAGGCCTTGGGATGAGAGTGGTGCATACTGACTGTGTTTGTTAGTAATTTGGTTCTGTCGACTTGTTTGTTTCAAACAGGCTGACAGAATGAAAATCTTGTCACACATTTGTGAGCTGTTAAATGGAAACTGGCAATAATTGGGCATGGCTTGATAGCATTTGGATCAAAAGCTCTGGATTTCTTTTGCCAGCGTTCAGATGATCAACATTGGTTTGTGACTGAGATCGTGGGCTGTCAATGTTGTGTCTTTGGAACATTGATTTATCTGTTTGTTCTACCAGTCACAATAGCTTGTCTTTTCCCAGAAGTTGCCACTACCCTGTTCGTCTGCGGTGCCTTACATGACAATGTGACCACTTGCCACTTTGGCGTTACCAAATTGGTCGATTTCGCCACCAATTTACGCTCATCAATGGCGATGGCTGCCTATGCAGCAGGGAATCAGTACATCTGGTTCAACACATGCTGCTGCCGTTTGGATTTTGCTGCCATTTACAGTGGCAATTAACACGTCCTTGTGCATGGACAACCAAGTACAAAGCTCGACAATTGTTGTAGGGCTTTCAGCCCCACACACTCTGTGTCATTTGCCTATCTCTATGCATTGACATTCTAACTACCCCAATTTATCAATAAAAACAGAGGTCTTTGTACTAGCCACATATGCTGTCTTCCCTACACAAAAGCTCTTGGCACCTCACATAAAATGTACATGTAATTAGTCAGTAACAGCCCTTGTAAAACTCTCCTCTATTTGTCCACTTTGTGTCATCTGTCATTTGATTGGTCAGCATCAATGCTGCAATAGCCAATCACAAGTGATTATATTGCAGTTTGGAAGCTGTTCTGCTGAGTTCTATTGAACTTGCTCTTTTGGTTTGTGTTCATGTACAAGTTTGTTGTCGATGAAACAAACATAAAAGAAAACATCAATATTACTGGCTCTATCTATAACAACCTTATCATTTCCTTATATGGCAACATTCAAACTGACACAAGGAATGCTGGGAGAATAGGTATAAACCACCAACTGTAGACTTTATAGATTAAACTGGTCCATAAAAGCAAATTTGAAAATGATCATATTTAATGGAAAATTGACAATACGGAAAGCTATGGCAAGCCAGCATATTACAAATGTTTGCCGTAAGCCTATCATTTTGCACAGTTGATCAGACTAATTTGTAGGCTTGATTCACTGGCCCACTAGCCAAATATGCTGTTTGCATGCACAATGGTATTTTGTTTTGGCACAATCACTGATCAAATACCTGGACACGTGGCTCTTGTTTGTGAAATGATGACAAATATATCTGCCTAACTTGCAATTCAAAATGAGCTATTTGTCCTTTTTTTCCCTTTTACATGTATTTTTTAAATTAACCGTCACATTAAGTACTGTTTCAAAATGACAAAGCAAAACAAATATGTCTCTTACACTGTCCACACTGTAGTAAGTCCACTGTGGACCTGCCACTTTGGATTATTCTTCATTCCAATGTCTTTGCTTGAAGCAAAAGAAGTGTTGCTTCACATCTCTGTTGTCTTGATTTCGCACAATATCATCTTTAACTCATTGCATACTATGGTCACAGGGCTTGGTCAGTGGTTCTGGCACTGCCTTAAGACTATAGGCATGCTGGTACTTGAATGAAAGCTCTTTTTATGAAGAATTTAAATATGCAATTGTCCTCTTAAATCTAGGTAAATATACCAAAAAATCAGGGACAGTATGGAATGAGTTAATTTTACATTTTTTTCCACCTTCTTATATCCACTCAAGATGTCAACCATCATCATCATCATCATCATCATCATCATCATCATCATCATCATCATCATCATCATCATCATCATCATCATCATCATCATCATCATCATCTGCCTCTTTTCTCTTGATTGCACACTATAACATTTAGATTCTGCGTCATTCCACACTCCTGTCCACTGGGAAGTCAGTTTTTTTACATTCTTCAATTTCTGGTTGAAGTAAACAGAGTGATAAAGTGTTAATCAATAAACTTGGGGTGAACTCCTACTTTCTAGGAAATTCATGTGCCTAGTATTCAGAAAGGTTCATTCTATTCCTCAACTGTAATATGGGTAGGTTGATGACACATTGGCTATAACAAAACTGGTCGTTCCTCCAAAGAAAATTAATACAGTAGTCAGTGTGAGCAACGTGGACCTGCTGGGTCAATTAACGTCCTTTCACGAATTTTTTTTGTTAAAAGTTTCAACAGAGACCCATGGAGTACTGTGCCCTTACCCCACAAGTTACTCTACAGTACCCAGGGCACTACACTGTATAAGGGTTAAATATTTATAAGGCAGACAGGTCTATGTTTTATTTATCAACACTGCAGGACAAGGAACAATGTTTGTCTAGATAGTGAAACAAATTAACATTCTTGAATGGGGAAAAAAGCAATAAAACTTTTTAAACAGACAAGGCTAAACAAAAAAATTGATTTGTTTCCATTCAAATTAAACTCATAAACTATTAAGGGGAAAAGAAAATTTACTAGCAAATAAATATACATGAGATGTCTGTGGAACCATGAAATTTTTATCTGGATAGACAAAAAATTTATTGTGACCAAGTCAGTGCTGTGTTCAACAAGTTTTACTCATCACTGTTTATACTTTTTGAATTATATTACTGTAGGGGCAATCTAACAAACACAAACAAAACAGTTCTTTCGTTCTTTCTTTCTTTCTTTCTTTCTTTCTTTCTTTCTTTCTTTCTTTCTTTCTTTCTTTCTTTCTTTCTTTCTTTCTTTCTTTCTTTCTTTCTTTCTTTCTTTCTTTCTTTCTTTCTTCTTTCTTTCTTTCTTTCTTTCTTTCTTTCTTTCTTTCTTTCTTTCTATCTACTGTGTTGAATTAGAACTCATTGTTTTGGGGCTCTTGTCTTGTAGATTTGATTCCCAATTCATGGAAACTTCAGAATGCCATGCCAAAAAGGCCCTGCTAGCTATTCAAGAAAACCTTTATGCGGCAGTCGTCCTGTACCGGACAATACCCTCAGGGCTAGCCAAGAAGTGGTCCTATGAAGCAGGTGGCCTCTTAATGGAGGTCAAACGACATTAGAAAGATAGCACCTGACAAGATTATATGACAATAGTGGTCTTAAGGGGCAGGTGGTTTTTCATCAGGGTCGTCTTTCAAAGAAGGGAGAACTGTGTTGGGATATTAAAGGAACTGCTTGACGAAGTTTTTCCTCTGAGACATAGTCTAGTTTGTGGAACATCAGCAAACATAAAAACAGCAAATCAAATGACTGGTGAATATCTCTTCCTCTGGGACCGTCTGTCCAAACCTGAAACTCTCATTATAAACATGTGTATTGATTGATGAAACGAGACCTGTATAAAGGTATTTATCAAAATGCATATTGCCACGTTAGACTTGAAGTGATGAGGAAAGAGCCACAGACATGTGAATCAGGCCATACAAACAATCTTGTGTCATCCGCTATGGAGACGCCCTCTTGTAAAGATGTTATTTAGCACAAATTTCCTGTTCTATTCATTGCCATGTAAAGGACGAGTTTAAAGAGGGACACTCTCGTCTCTCCTGCAGATACACTCTAACTGGGTAAATTTGCACGAGATCACCTGATGTCAAAGTTCAGAGGTCATACATCCTCTTATTATAACCATGCTTTTCATCTGAACATTTCTCACAGAATTTTACCATCTCTTATGACTATTTTTTTCTGTATTTTTACAAAGTTCACTGCACCACAAGTTCGTCATAAGTTGTTATTGGTAAAACATAAGTACAGTACATTGAGAGAAACTTGTTATAGGGTCAGCGACAAGTCTTATGGTACAAAGAGAACTTGACCCATCGAGAAGCAGGAACTATCTGAGCACCTGATAGGGTTCGTCAATTTGAACATGTTGATTGAACTTCCTTGAACATAGAAAATGAAGAGTCTCCTGGCATTGTCTGCATGTGTATGTCTCTTGTCCCTGCCTGCTTGGCTATATTAAAAGGAAGTGTAAGGTACTGTACTAAACTGTGACTAGCCAAAGAGGCCAGATCTTCCTCATTGTGTAATGCCCTGTCAACACTGCTAAGCATAACTCCTCCATCATGTCCATTACTTTATCTATCCAGCTTGCTCACATGTATGGTTAATATCCATTGTTCCGGCATTACACATGGGATTTTTCATTTTAGCTTTGAAAAAAAAAACAACTAAACATTGAAGATAAATGAGAACACACTTCAGAAAAGTGTTGACTCTACCTGTCTCAATATGTACTACAGTGGTACCTGCTATTTAAGACCATCCTTAAAGCCAGACAAAAGTGGTCATATATGGCAGGTGGTCTTTCACTGCAGGTAAGCTTACAAAGAAATTAAAGGCCATTGTCTTGAAATGGCGGTCTTAAGAACTAGTGCGGTCTTTCACAAGAGGTGGTCTTTAGAGCAGGTACCACTGTAGTACAAACGGTTAATCAGCTGATATATCAGATAAGCGCTCCACATAAAAATACTGGAATTCATGGCTTCCTCATAATCTACATTGTGTTGGGTAACCTATGACGGATCTCTTTTTCTTTCAAGAAGAAAATTATTTTTGCACGTGACAAATAAATGCATTCACTATGTGATACTGAAACATTCTGCTTAAAACTCCATCTTGCACAGCTAAGTCATTTTGCCTCTGAATTCACTGATCAATTTTTATCAAATGCCCATGGATTTTAGCATTGAAGAGTGATATTCAATACAAAAAAAGGAAGGTGGCTCTGTCGTAATAAAAAATAATAGCTTCTTCAGTTTTCATTAACTGCCCTGCAAGTTCCACTTTGATCTGTACTTTTCCCGTTAAAATTCTCACGATAAACCATGCCCTCGCAGTCAATGTAACTAGACTACAAAATATGTGAAGTCATATGGAAGAAAAACATGCGGCAAGATTAATATCTGCTGTCGGATCCTTTCATGGGGTGCGTAATATAGTTTGCGTATTAGTCCACAGGATATCTAGGCAAGGCATGAACCTATGACACATTAGACTAAGTAGGAATAATTAAACAATTCCCACAGCAGTAATGACTTGTAGACTGAAATGCCATTTCGCCGATTATCCACTTTAATCATAATTCAATGTAAATTATCATAATTTGACAACAACAAACAGTTAATGAAAGAAGTCAAGCGTTTAAAAAAAATTGATCAGCAAACACCATCAAAAAAGAAAAAAATGATGATAGCCACGTTTCTTACCTGATCTTCGACTTGTACGGCCATAATGTTCTGTTGAACGGGATCTGCCGCACTGCGAACGTATTTCAGCCAATTCCCAGTACCGGGTTCTCCAGCGTCAATCCAACCTTTCACTTTGCCGAACTCGTCCACGAGCTAAAAGAACAATACGCAATTGTTGGTATATTTCTGTGGGTACATGGGAGCATGTTGCACAGGTGTATGACCCAATCACTTTTATAGTATTGTAATTAAACATATTCGTCAGCACAAAATGAACAGATTTCTATTCAAATACAGGCTGACCCCCTGATGGTCACCTCTGCTTATCTTATCTGTAGCCGACAGACAAAACCTGCTGTGATTGTGTCACTGATGTGTTACCTGTGCACATCTCCGTCTCCATCACTGCACCAACCCACATAACTATCTTCCCAGCAGCAGATTTTGTATTGTGTTGTGTGACTACTCGTCAAAATGACGACTTCACTTTGCAGGTGAGGGGGCAACATGCCATTGAGGCCACAAGGCCAACAGAAGTCGTCTGATATGAAGACAACAACTGAGCCCAGTAATGGTGCGATTTACTTCTGCTCGGGTAGTTGGACAAAGTTCCTCCATCTGCTTCGCAATCAGTGCACTTACGAGGCAGCCCTACCCATGAGAGGTGGCCTCTCTCACCTGATGTGTCTCTCGTGGTCCAGCAAGGTGGCTTCTCTTTCCCTCATTCCCAGAACAAGTTTCTGCTTGAGCTCTTCTAAAGTGGGCTCTCAGAGGAGTGGCCGTCAATTTGAGAATTACGAGGTTGGTACAAAATGGGTCCTAAGCCTCCCTAGGGGCTGGCTAGGTGCTAAAGAGACGCTTATCGCAAACACCAGAACCCAGCGTCTGGATCAGTGTCTGCTGATGACTCTTGACTCGGTAAAGATCAACCACCAATGACTTGATCTTTTGATGACGATACCTCCCTTCTCTGGCCCCGTGTTATTTGTCGAGGCTCACGAGTCCCCTTGCGGAAGCCCAGAATTGATGCAGTGCATTGTCGGACAATGATGCTCAAAGAAAGCATTGACTTGCTGTACTGTTTGGCCATGAGGGGATCATGCCCCCCAGGTAGCACACAGACAGGCTAAGGAAACCTATTGAACACAGCATGGATAATCACCAAACACCTCTCCACACACCAACAATACAAACCTAGCATGTGTTCACAAAGTATCGGCTCTCACGTATCTATTTCTTCAATTGAAACTGCAGCAAGCGGGGAGACAACACAAGCCATGGAGGCAGAGTGGAGACCAGGAGAGAGCCATTGATTACAGCTCAAACTGCCGAGTAGCACTCACTAAACGGTGTACATAACTAACTTGATATTGGTTTGACTGTCCGCACACCTCAAGGGTTCCTCTACTACAATGGGAAAAAAGTTGAACATCCTATTGCTTGAGTATGTGTCAGTTAGAGAGCCACAAGTATATAGTGGTATCTTGCTATCCCTCAACAAGCAGCTTATGACACCTGTCTACTACAACACACTTAGGTCATTCCAATGTGTGTAAGGTAAAAACGTAAATTAAACGGCCCAATACTTACTGCCGGAGACAACACATCCTTTATGTAGCTCCCAGATAACATGAACCCTGGTCCTCTTAGGATGAAAAACTACATTAACTGTGGTGACGTTACCCTGGCAGCCCATGTGACTGCGACCACCTCTCTGTCCATACGAACCTGACTTAGTTTAGTCACTGCAATAAATCACGTCCATAGGACACTGCGTTGCCGTGACAACAACTAAGCGTTTTGACATGGCTGGTCCCTAAATTTGCACAATTTCTTATAATTAGATGCAATAGTGAATTATTCGTACATTAATGTCATTCAGCAGCATGTCCACAATTGATGCGCATATGCTAAAACATGCAAGCGTAAAAAAGTGAGTGGTCAAAAAGTTGTCACTTGATACAAGTGTGTTCGGTGGGCAATAGATCATTGGCCATAATGAACATCACAATTACTTTAGCAAAGTGAAGGGCTGCTGTGTTGTGTGAGGCAGACCTGTAAGTAAACACGAGTGGCATGAGAGTGCAGTTCCCTAGAGTTGACAACAGACGTTACTGCCATTCAGTCCACTGACTGCCATTCCTATCTCACTGACACTATCGCTGAAATATCACTCCCATGTATTCTTTTTGGGTTGTTGCACACCATGCCCAGCCGTGGCGTTATGTATGCACTGGAGCATACTGGGGCGGCCTAACGGGACCTGGGGGGCCCTTCCGGGCTCACCTTTGACACGCAAAGTCCTCGTTCCACACCTGATTCATGAACATTAAACACATTGAATGAAGTGTGCCCAGTAAACACGAGCTCCCCACTTTCCCTCGTGTCATTATACCAAGCCCGCCTAAATCGTGTTTGGCTCTGCGATCTGCTATGATCTATGAGAACATCCACCCCAAAACGCATGTCCCGAGCCCCGTATCAATTAAAAGGCCCCTTTACACCCTCACAAATTGCTGCACGATTCAACATCTGTATCTACCTCAGCACTGACATTTCCACATCTGGATTTGCGATGTCTGTTTAGTGATTTGGACATACTCCCTTGGATAATTCATCATGCCACTTTAATTTGACAAGAGAGAGTTTTACCACAGACTTGTCATTATTTTGGGGCCCAGTCCATGTAGTCTGCTGAAATATGGTAGAGATTGGAGGGAGGCAATCTGCTTCCATGCTGTATGTCTCTACATGAATAACATAATTCCTTGCCGACTTGTTTCCCATTGGTCATTTCTCACCCATTAATTGCCCCTGTCAAATCTAACCCTCCCCCCCCCAATCACTAAATGCCATCCACTTCTAACAGTTTTATATGGCCTGAATGATTAAATATATTTTAACCTTTACAAGATTCCTTTCTCTTAATCAAATCTTATTCATGTTAGGTGGAGAAAAAAACATAAAACTTATTGATTGCCGAGTACCATATGCGAGTGTGTAGATGAGTTGGCTTGCTGTGGCAAAACCACAAAATAGGCTGGATTATGTGTGAACAGTTGAGCTCCTTGTTATTAATTAAGAATTATGGATCTGATGGGGCAGTGTCAACATGGCAAAGTGGCGTTAATAAAGGCAAGTCAAGCCTTTCATTAATCCACACACATTGGCAGCATTTATATAAAATGAACAGCAATTAAATTTATATGTAGCTAAGTGGTCCAAGGAGATTCTGATATGGTATCATAAATAAACAAATAAAGTGTGTCTTTTAACTTATGATGGACTCGAATGAGATATTTCTGGCTAGGTCTTTGAGAAGAAAGAGGGCTCTTAACGAAACACAGAGAAAGAGAACTCTTAACGAAACACAGAGAAAGACAACTCTGAGCTACACACAGAGAAAGACAACTCTGAGCTACACACAGAGAAAGACAACTCTGAGCTACACAAGAGAAAGACAACTCCGAGCTTCACACAGAGACAGACAACTCTTAACTACACACACAGAAAGAGAACTCTTAATGTAACACAGAGAAACAGAACTAACTGCACATACTTTTTCAACTTAAAAACATAAACACTGACAATTAAATGATCACAAACATGTCTCAGTTTAACCAAAAAAAAAAAGAAGAAAAATCTAGATATGCCAGCATTACAGATAAATAAATAATTATATGAATTTCTAAGACCACCCTATTCTACCATCATTGTGTCCCCAGAAATCATGAGGTCACCAAAATTCAAAACTTGAGAACTCTGTGCTGCCCTCTATGTCAGTCTTTGTGCTGCCTACAGACATTTCAATAAATCTGTAATAATATAATGTGAGCCATAAACTCATTATCAATGCTCAATTTGTTTTGATCTGGCAGGTGATTTTGGAACAATACATGTGTGGGTACGCTCTGTATGACTGGAAGTCCATCTGTATAATCTAAGTGCAAACATTCAGAAAGAAAAGAATTAAGATTGTGTGACTACTTAAAATTTGAGAACTCGTAATCAGATTCAGGTGGTATATTTTTGCTCTGTTATTTCACCCAATGTTTGATGGTGGATGGGGCGTTTTCGAGGGGCTCTATTTTGCGTGATACGTGTTGTCGCTGTCTGTAGCATTGTTTTGCCTTAACACCTTGTACATTATGCACGTCCATATTGCTTTGTGTTGCAGAGGTAATGCTCACAGAATTAGCTCGTTATTGGTGCCGCACTGATTAAAGCTGTCAATAATGCCTTGCTTTCACTGTCCCACTCTGTAACCTGACTGGCCCACCATTGCTGCTTAATTGCTTTCCTCAAAGGTGGGTTATCAGGCCATCTGATGACACACAACGGTACATAATCACGCTATCTCAAAGAATGTCTCATCATATTGTGAGGTGATTGTGACGCGCACAATGCTGGGCCAACACACAGCCAGTGCTGCTGACAGCTGTTCCACAGAACTTTCCCACTATGTCACAGACATGGACCAATACAAACACACCTTAATAGGTTATACGTTTCGACCCTTTTTTTGGGGGGGGGGGGGAAGAGGTGAAGGCAGCATACGGGGTGAAAAAGTAGCAGTCAGTACCCACTTTAAATGGACTGTTCCAACAGGGGTCTCAAGGAGCGACCAATTAAGCTTTGTTTGACCAGTCAACATACCAATTAGCCTCAACTCCAATCAACACAATGACAAAATAACCATTTGCCTGCCTCCTAACCAAAGTAAACACACACACTCAAAGCTTGCCTGCAAAACACACCAATCTCAATGCTGCATCCTGATCAGCTAGTTAATTCTAGGTGCAGCAGGCAAAGCCATATCATGAGGTAACTTTTTTCTGGACAAGTAAAGTTGTATGAAAACTTGTTTCTTTGTATTACATCAAGGTGTTGTTTATACTTCAGTGCTGTTTTTTGCATGCCTCATCCCTGTCAGTGTCACAGTTAGGACTGAGTCAACACCTTTCCTCGGTACACTTTGAGCACATTGATGCTGGCCTGGACTGTTATATTCTACGTAACTTCAGGCATGCTGGTACTTGAATGAGAGGTCTTTTTACAAGGAACATGACTCTAACACCCTTTTAATAATTCAGAGCAGTTTGTGTGAAGTGGTTCGACTATCCTTGCAGTGGGTACTGAAAGAATTAAAGTATTGGATTTTAAAAACCACTTACTTCAGTAAGCTTGATCGCACGCGAACCCAAACATCTTTCTACGAAGAATTTTGATGAGAAATTGACATTTACATCCAAATCAATATTTAAAATACTCCATCGGTGTCATCGCCTGACTTATAAATACATCAATCAGGTTTAACCAAGGTAAATCCTTCCTTGTGTGCTCCAAACTTACATGCACAGCACTTTTTGCCATGTATGCAGCCAATAAAGCCTGGGAAAAAACCAGGGAACAAGGCGGCTGTCTTCATAGAAAAAATATGATTATATCGCAGATATTTTTGCCACTACAAGGTACACTAGCTGTGGTTTGGGCACTGCTGTTGAACATGTCTGTCACCTGAATGTCAACCTATACAGCTATCACAGTTTTCTGAAAATGAAACACTTCAGAGATGGAATGTCAGACTTACACGTTTTATTTAATAAAATATCCTATCTATCTATCTATCTATCTATCTATCCATCCATCCATCCATCCATCCATCCATCCATCCATCCATCCATCTGAGTCTCACTCATTCTGAATAAACATATACATGTATGTATATGTATATATATATGTACATATATATATATATATATATATATATATATATATATATATATATGTATATATATACATGTATGTATATGTATATATATATGTACATATATATATATATATATATATATATATATATATATATATATATATATATATATATATATATGTACATATATATATACATATACATACATGTATATGTTTATTCAGAATGAGTGAGACTCAGATGGATGGATGGATGGATGGATGTATATATATATATATGTATATACATTAAAAAATAATGCAACCCCTTGAGTCAGGATGATCCTAGTTAAGGTTCATATCTACTATCAAGGGTGGGGGGTGGGGGGGCACCTTACAGGTTTTTTTTTTCCTTTTAACTCTTTGGCTAACAAACTAGTATTGGAAAATGGAGAAATGTGTATGCTGTATGATTTTACCAAAAGTCTATTAAAATATAATATTGCAATTAAGTAGATTTAGCTACATTATTTAGCTATGACAATCTTTAAACCAAAACTGAAAGAGGCTTCAAGTGGTGGAGCTGGCCTGTGCTGTGATGCCACAATCCATAAGATTTATCCCAAACTGCTACCAAAATTGAAAGCATTTTCTGTCTACTTGATTTGCTACAAGTTACAATAAAAAAAATGATGTTATTTTTCAAGTAATTTTTACAAACCATTAGTGGAAGATGACTGTTATACCTACATACTTGCATCCTTTGTGAAAGTTGTAAACTGCTAACCTGTCTGATTGGTAAACGGAGGGGCCTCACTGCGTCACACCTGTGTGGAAGCTGTAACTGTGTCAACAATAGCCACTT
The DNA here is from genome assembly GCA_964020975.1 of Hermodice carunculata. NCBI lineage: Eukaryota > Metazoa > Annelida > Polychaeta > Eunicida > Amphinomidae > Hermodice > Hermodice carunculata. Next base: position 10,595,747 of record OZ026626.1, on the reverse strand, counting down.
TCACAAGAATACGTAATCAAGTACACACTTGATGCAGGTGCGTATTTGGTGAGGACACAAATCTTGGACGAGTCATCGATGCTCATGTGGTGATCCGAGTTGCTGCCTGTATACTTGTACACCTTGTGGCTATATGCTTCTACCATCATAGTCCCAGGTAAACTCGGGAGCGTTCATGTGTTGCCGCCCACTGTGGGCTCTAACAGTAATCGTTAGCAGTAATAGGTGGCCAATGAATGAAAGCACCTCCTCAATGAACGGCAAATAGGTGCTGAATGAAGAGCGAGCAGAGCGGGGCAGAACGGGGCAGGTCAGAGTGGTATGGAGACAGAGGTTACATATGGCCACAAGTTGAATGAAGATCATTGGCCAGCGCCGCCACAAAGGACGCAGGTGTCTTGTATTTACAGAGCAGCAGAGAACATCCAGCCACAACACAAGCATGTAATCAATAACAGCACCTTTTGTGCATAAACAAATGGCAGACAAGGGGGTTTGACAAGACACAAGACGGACACAATACAGGCTCCTCAGGAGACTCATCTAGACTGGCAGCATCTCCCAGTCCCCCTCTACCTACAGCCCACTTCACAGCCCTCTCACCTCATTCACCCGTCACATCTACCCTTGGACAAGATAAAAGTTCTATCAATGCACGACTTGAGTGTAACAACCAGCAAATGTAAAGAAAGGTGTCGTACAAGTTGGCCAAGAATTTGTGGCCACGTACTGCTGAGATAGCAGGCTGGCCATATTTGCTTGGTTGTAGTCAGGCATTGTTGCTCAACGGAGTGTCAAAGATGGGTGAGCGCTTAGCAGGGATAATGAGCAATACTATTCAGTGGTGATCCTTTTGTCCCCAAACAATCACATTCTACTGTAGTCCCTGCCCAATTGTGATGTCCACATGAATAGATAGCAGCGTTTTAGCCACGAACCCGTTATCCTCTCATGGACACTCCTCTTTGTTACAAGTATCTTCAAAGCCAAGGCTTTTCATCTCGGATTAGGAGTTTCCGTTTTCTCTACACAAGACTTTTTCTGTCAGTGTCAAAGGCGAGCCTAATCCGTACCCATGTGATACAATTTGAGGGTATCGTCCAAATTATCCGCCTGCTCTTCTCTGCAACACCTGGCATGCAGTATGCCCCTATACAGCAATGATCACAATTCTCTCTTGTCATATTTCTTGATGTGAAAACGTCAACTTCAAAAGAGATACAAAAAGAAAGACGTGTCATCTCCATGGAGCAACATCTGTAACAAATCTAGTATGCATTTATAATTTCTTTGACCCCATACAGCAAGTGCTGGATGTCAACCAGTGCACAGTATTGCCAAAAGACCAGGAATGGGTGGACTAGAGGCACTGCTGGGCAGAGGGGGTTAATCTGTTCCACGTTTAAGGAAGACATGGCTTTGTCCCGAAAGACTTCACAAAATGATCACTTGGTATCACAGGTAAATTGATAATTTAGATGTGTAAGTATAGTTATCATTTTTACCCTGGGTAGGGTAGGTGCTCCTTTCACTCACTGGCCTCGACATGTTTTGAGCGACCTGTGGGGCATGTAGAGTCTACTTTCACACGTCTTTGCTGCCATCTTTGATATCTCTGTCAATAGTCAGTAAACCTGCATTTATACTGCAATAATACTACAGACAAAAAGTTTGTGTACTTTTTGTGTGTGCAAAACATCCGTAGCAGTGCTGTATGGAGCCTGCTTCACTCAACTGTTCTGCAAACACTTCCTTTGAAAAATTTAACATGGGATGTGTATATATTTCTGCAAAACTGGAAAAAAATATAAGGAAACACTTTTTCTGCTATCAAGAAAAAAAAAAAAAAAAGACCAAATAATCTGATGGAAATATTTATAAACTCCTTGTGGGGGATTGATAATTTTTCCTTTTTTTCTGTTTTTAAAGCATGGAGATAAAAAAAAAAGTTGTGGCTGTCACAAGAATCTTTTCTTATCATTTCTTGCTGTGGTTCTTTCCTCCTCCACTAGAAAACCACTTGTCATGTGACCACTTTGTCTGACAAATGCGAGCACAAAACAAACCTCACTGTTGATAAATATTTTATGATGTAACCAAATGGGAATATAACTGTGTACTGTCTGGCATCTACAATGTGTGTTTGGTGTCAAATACAGATATTATCTCCGAGTATAAACACACTATTTGCATAAACCCAACAAATCACACAGAGTTGTAAAGTGATCTATCAATTAAAAAACATGTACTGCCTGGGGAGCCCTCCTCTGGCAGTTTGTCAGCACAATATCTTTATGATTGTCATCATCTATACATGTAGGGCAACATCATCTGCTTGAGGTCACATACCAGGATGGTTTGGAGATCTCAACAGGTTGTACTACACATGTACTTGATAAGAGATGCTACTGACTTCTACAAATTTTACCTGAAATGTGAACAAAATTACCTGGAACTTATACAACCGTTCTCTATTTCTTCAAATTTGAGCAGTTTCGAGAAATTATATGAGATTTTTTTTTCTTTTTTCTTTTTGTCACAGAAAAGGCAAAATACCTGAATGCAGGGGAAATCCTGGAAAGTGTCATCTCTGCTTGATACAGCTAATACCCAGACCTGGATGGATGGATGGATGGATGGATGGATGGATGGATGGATGGATGGATGGATGGATGGATGGATGGATGGATGGATGGATGGATGGATGGATGGATGGACTGACAGATGGTTGGCTGGATGGACACACATATGTATGTATGGCAGACTTGTGCACATGTTTATGAAGTCACATGTATAAACACAAAGGAATAGCTGTACTTTTACCAATAAGTAAAATAAATATCCCCTGAAGGTGAACTTGAAAAACAGAAACTTCTTGATTTGGTACATAATTCTTTCTTCAAACTGACTTTTCAACGGGGGGGGGGGGGGGGGGGGGGTACTTTTCTGAACAATTGGAGTGGCTCATGTACCAACGTTGTACCCTAGTCATTGATTTTTTGATGCTATCCTGCATGCATAAACAAAATAGTTTTCCTTCATCTTGGTAAATAACGCACACATGACCCCCATTAAATATATACAAGCTGCATGTGTATGAATACATTGGCAACAGCTACATCACACACTGACTTCCATGTAGACCATGTTTTAATCATTGCTGAAATTCAAATAGGATAGTTCTTCGTAATTGATATAACTTACATCAAAGTGTACGTTAACGAACCTCATCAATTCTAGCAAAACTTCCCTGAACTTTAGAGATCAGATTAACTGAGGTTGGGTTTGTCCCTGTCTCCTGGCAGTGAGCTATGTGTTATTTCAAAAGTGAACGTGACTTTTTCTGATTACCAGCAAATTATGCTAGTGGTCACATCTTGGTGTGAGAGGCAGTAACCAGTCCCGACAAGCAGGGATTAATGGAAGAGTGACAAATGAGTGATTTGTCTGATTTGATGGAAGAAGTTAGTTAAGATCGGTAGGCATGTCTGGGCACATTGCGTCTTATTGTCCTACTGGACTGCATCCAAGTCCAAATATGTGCAAGAAAATAACAGTACATTGTGTAATCCGGGCCACAGCCGCCAAAGTAGCGTTCCTTTGAAGATGGCAGCGAGTGAACAGTAATTAGTTTTTTGGGGGAACTGTGACTGTTATCTATGCATCTGTACACAATACATGTATCAACCCACTGTAAAACGGACCAGAAAAGCCTGCCGCTAATCCTCCCCCAATTGTCAATAGCGGAATGTGTAGCGGTATTTAGCAGCTTAATTCTGTGCGACTGGTCAGGCAGCCTAGTGAAAGCGGATTAACGGGCATGGGATGCCTACCAATATATACACTGTCAACACTACCTGTCGCAGCTTTGTGAGCAAAACACCGGTGTCCATCCACTGATGATTTGGTCTTTAGGCCTGGTGTTGTGTGCACCTCCAAGGCTTATGTACACACACAGGACAATAACAAGCCCCCTCTGGCCGCACCTTTTGTTCCAACTCCCACAGACTTTATGAGCAGAAACCATGAAAATGGAAGCTGTGGGCCCTGAGTTTGGAAACTTTCACAGCCTCAATAGGTGTAAAATTATGCCAGGAATGAATTCACTTGTCACCCATAAATACTGCAGGGGTTCAAATACATAACAACATGGGAATTACTTGACACAAGATTTAGGGGAAACCATTTCATAAGCTGCCATACATGCTGCAGTCTCACTGTTATGGAATCAAAAGACTGTAAAATAGAGTCATTTAAAACATTAGGAGCAACAATGGAAAGCTACCTTGCATGTGTGTGGACTAATTTTGATATCTTTAGATTGCAGACTGTGAAAGTATTTATCTGCATATTTTGGTACCACAGTACACATAGTTCATAAAATGTGACACCAAACACAGTGTAATGTAAGACAAGTCGTACTGTCTCAGGAAGTCCAGGTCTTACCGGTGACGCTGCAAGTGTTGTAGAGTTGTACACACAAATAAATACCTTACACAATGCATTTTTTTAAAACTAATTTCCTCCTGAACTTCGTCAAATTGGTCTGATTTTCATTGCTAAGCAGTGTAACCACTTAACTTGAAGTAAGTGTTTTTGGCTCTTGAGAGAAAGCTGGGAGGAACCTGAAGAGAAGAGTCTTATTCAATTTGATATCACTTAAAGGCAGAATCTGTAAGTGGAATGAAAAGAGTTAAAAGATATGAGTTTCAACCACCTGATTCCCGGTGATCCATTTTGCCTGATAAGCCTGTCTGCCCTCCACATCACAGCCCTGTGCTAACAGTGCACAAAGGTCTTTTCTCCCTACTTTTATCTGAATGCTTACCACTATTTCCCAGGTTTCATTTTATCTCACCAACATGGAATAGATTTGCAAAGATATAACATACAGGAAATAGACAGAGAAGAACTGCAAATAAAAAGAGGAAAAAAAAAAGAGACATTTTACCTGTGTGTTGCTTGTGCCTACAGGAGCTGTATGGGTCTTGGTGGTCTATGACAGTGCACACACAGATCATCACTATACACACACACACACACACAAAGGCAAGATTACACCCCTCAAAAACAAAGAGCTGACAACAGTCAAAGAGGAAGAAAAGCGTGAAACAGCAGGGGATTAGGAAAGACTTCAGGTGCCTGTCACTGCCAGCCAATCAGAGAGTGACCAGCACTGAGGGAAGATTAGGACCACTCACTGCCAGCCAATCACAATGCAGTTGTCTCACAGATAGTTACACCTTTACAGAGAGGTGTGGTTTGTTGTCTACACGATGTAATCAAACATGGGACAAGAGAGACCCGGGGAATTACAATGTAGGCAGTGATAGCATGGGAATATGGGTCTTCTGACCAACTGTTCTATAACTCTCTCTTGTCTGGTTACCAAAGCTTCTGTCTTGTCTCATTGACACAGCAGGCGCACCCATCACTATCTGTATACAGTGTGGGCCTTGTACTGACTCTACCATAGAGGCAACATGTACTTTCCCTGCTTGCAATTTGAATATTGACAAGTAAACAAGATTCGAAATTACTTTACTTGACATAACAATATATTTGATATTACATATGGTGACAAATGACAGGTTTGAAAGGAAATATCTGTCACTGGTTTATCATGATGAGCCTAATTAAGGCTTTCTGCTATCACTGGGGCCATCTAAAATAAATCTACAAGAAAATGCACCACATCTTTAAAATCTATAGTATATCTGCAAACATTTAAGTGTACAGAAGCATCAGAATTATTATGCAATAGAAAATGAACAAAATCTTGATCAATTATTACATACATAGCAATTCTTAATATTGTACATGTTTCAGAATGCTGATTATGCAAAAATAATTTTATATTTTGACAATATACAGATGAATATAGATTTAATGATAGTGGTTACAATATAATAAACACCTCTGTTACCACTCTTGACACTCTACTTTCACTGACTAAAAGGAACAGAGATTACACCCTATGGAGACATGGGTGGGGTATTAAGTATTATGGTAGGGAAAAATGAACGGGGGGGGGGGGGGGGGGAAGGGTAACCTGCCCCAATTTTTGGTGGGGGTGTGCAGTTTGACCTTTCAAAAACCCACCCTTTGTTAGGGTACTTTTTCACAAAAATGATACCTTTGTCAGAGAAGTTTTAAACCTAAATAGTTGAAATTATGGTCCCAAATTGGCGTGAAAAGTGATCCAAGAAGACAATTGTGACCTCAGTAAGGGAAATTTTCCTGAATTTTTGTCTCTAAAATAGAAAAATTACCCTTTATATGGAACTTTTGGTAAAATACTGGACCTTTGACAGGCAAATTTCATTGAAAAGAAGGGCCTTCAGAGCAGCATATATCCAGTATCGTCACTGATGGGAGACCCCTCCCCAGGAAAATGAGTAGCTGTGAATGTATTTTTTATTTTGCAGTTCAATCCTATCCATCCAAAATGTAGTAAGCGATGGTTCAATATTTTCATCCCCCTGCCCTGGCATACCACAAGTACTAATTCAAAAATGATGAACATGTTGAGCCATCCCTAAGATGAACTGCTCTGACGTCTGGGGTATAGTGATACATATTTTTTTTTATATAAATGTTAAGCCCACTGTGCCCCACCCTAATTTCACATACAAAAATCATTATAATTACACCATCTTTTCTCCTGGTGTCAGATAAATCAACCAAATTACTAAGAAAATGCACTTTTTGTCCCTCAAAAGTTGTGTCATGAAGTGAATATGCTGGATAGTAGGTTGTTGTTATAATGAGGTTTCACTGTAGCCTATTATGCCCCGTGCCTCTCCTGGGACCTTATTGAAATAATGCTACATACAAGAGGGTCAGTAAGGGGTTTCCCTGCCCGTACTGGGGCTTTTTATTTACCGTACTGGCGTACTGGAAGCCCTCTTGTTTTACGTATTTCGTACTATCCAAAATTTTGAAAGATTTTTATTTTCCGTACTGCGTACTCAAGAAAAATAATTACCTGTACCAGCGTACCGAAACCCCCCCTTACCCCCTTCATACATGAAGTCTAATTGATCCTTCAGCAAGGACTTTACCAAAACTCGGGGTGATAGGGGTCCTTCATGTGTAATGATAGTGTCTATTGTATTCCTAGTGTTTGTGAAAGTTACATGGTGTATCAATAATAAAAAAAGTGGGCTCTCTGTTATCAGCAGTTGATCAGCAACTGTCCACAAACACAGGCCAAACCAGCAGCCCTTTCCCATGATGTAGCACATGCTGTGTCACATGCTGTGTCACATGTGTGTCACACTCTGTCACTAAGAACCAACAACTCTTTGTAGCCCTCTAAGCTACCATCACCTGTACTCCCATCTGCCTAGCCTCCAGTCATTCACTGTGTCCATCTATCTATCATTGTGAAGGCTGTACTGTGTCTGTCTATCATAGTGGACATTGACATCATGTTCATCTTTCCATCCTATTTGAGACTGGCACTTTATCCATCTGTCTATCATCATAGCGAAAGTTGACATGTTCATCTGTCCATCCTATTGTCCAGTCTATTATAGTGAAGGTTGGTACTATGCCTATCTGTCCATCCTATCAGAGACTGGCACTTTGTCCATCTGTCTATCATGGTGGAGGCTGGCACTGTGTCCATCTGTGCATCATCAGCCTTGCCAACTGCTTCCATCTGTCTCTCCCATCTATTCTGGCAAAGGGCCATTCCCACCACAAATAGATGGGATCAGCGTGAACTCGGCGGAAATGAAGGTCCATCCACAGTGATTCTGAAAAAGTGGCTGACAAGTTTCCCATCGTGATTGTCCGGTTGGTTATTACCCATCACCAGACCAGATGGTGAGAACTCATGGCACCACTGCAGATACGACCTTTGACCTCCGCATACTCTCACTACCTCCAAATACTGGCTACTGGCTCTTAACTCTTTCACTTGGCCTAAGTTGGCTTGCTCTGAGTTGACCTAATAATACTGGATTCATATTCTTCGTAAACCAACTTTTCATTCAAGTACCAAAATTCTGGCAGTTGCAGAGACTGTAAGAGAGCATAAGAACAGCCAGGGTCAACAGACAGCATAAAGACAGCCTTGGTCAACAGAGAGCATAAAAACAGCCAGGGTCAACAGAGAGCATAAGAACAGCCTGGGTCAACAGAGAGCATAAGAACAGCCAGGGTCAACAGAGAGCATAAGAACAGCCTGGGTCAACAGAGAGCATAAGAACAGCCTGGGTCAACAGAGAGCATAAGAACAGCCTGGGTCAACAGAGAGCATAAGAACAGCCAGGGTCAACAGAGAGCATAAGAAAAGCCAGGGTCAACAGAGAGCATAAGGACAGCTTGGGTCAACAGAGAGCATAAGAACAGCCAGGGTCAACAGAGAGCATAAGGACAGCTTGGGTCAACAGAGAGCATAAGAACAGCCAGGGTCAACAGAGAGCATAAGGACAGCTTGGGTCAACAGAGAGCATAAGAACAGCCTGGGTCAACAGAGAGCATAAGAACAGCCTGGGTCAACAGAGAGCATAAGAACAGCCTGGGTCAACAGAGAGCATAAGAGAGTTTAAGAAAGGCCAGGGTCGACTGAGACCATATGAGACCATAAGAATGGCCTGGGACAACAGCAATCATCAGCATACTTTGGGCATGTCCAGCAAGGATATTGCTGACTTAGTCAACAACTGACATTGAAAGAGTTGATTCTGATCAACACAAGTTTTGGTTATGTCTTAAGAAGGCAAAGAAGTCTGCAGATATGTTCGTTGTCCAATTCTGATATGATACTTTGTATGATAAACTATATCCTGGGGGGGGGGGGGGATTTACAAGATTCAAACTTTCCCACATATACCATTCACAGGGTACTGTAGCCGTAAACAATTAAAGTGACACCAGAACATCACTTCTGTTTACCTGACTCAGGGACCCTGCTCCATGGGGTAATTACCCTTAGTTTGTACCATACTAAAGCAAAACCAAATGTTAAAAACAAGATACAAACACACAAGCAAGAAATGAAGGAAGAAAGAAAGGAAAGAAGGAAGAAGGAAAAAGAAAGAAGGAAGGAAGGAGAAAGACAGAAAGAAAGAAAGAAAGAAAGAAAGAAGGACAGGGGGGAGGGAGGGAGAGAGAGAGAAAGACAGAAAGAAAGAAAGAAAGAAAGAAAGAAAGAAAGAAAGAAAGAAAGAAAGAAAAAGAAAGAAAGAAAGAAAAAGAAAGAAAGAAAGAAAGTTCACCATATTGTGATTTCCCCGCAAGACCTATCCCCATTTCTCAGCACATGTTGCGAACTTCTCAACCCACGGCAGGAAAAGATGTTGACCTGGGGCATGTTTTCTTGATGGGTCTCACCTACAATTCTCAGTCAAATTGTTTTTCCCTACTGTTGGCATTACTCAAATACATGGAAGCAGAGGACATTTGATGACCAGTTGGCTTTTGCCAGTTTAAGCAGGAAAGGGTGAACTCCCAGATGCTGCTTATGCACAATATATTTGTCATTTCTTATAATCTACTTTTAATGTCAACCGAACTTTCTCTGACGTCATGCACTTCAGGACTTCACGATTATTTATTCCCAGCATTAACAACATAGTGACAGTTAATGTGTATTTGATCACACACAGTCATCAGATCATAGAAACACCTCCATGTTTTCAAAGTCACCTCCAGTAGAGAATGATTGCATATAATATAATGCAAACATTCTATTTAAGGAAAAGTTATGAAAGTAATGGAAATCTTGAGGAAAAAAATGGTACAAAATTTATTTCTACTATATGAAAAGAACACAAACATATACTCTGCTCATTCATATATATTTTATTAATTAGGCAATAAATCTCTAAAACAGTGGACTAAATGAAAAAAAAATACTGTGCTCATATATATATATATATATATATATATATATATATATATATATATATATATATATATATATATATATAATCATTATTATTATTAATTAGCCAATAAATCTCTGAAACAGTGGACTAACTGAACAAATAAGAGATGTGAATTTTGTGGAAATCTCACACAACTATGACCATTTGTGGATACCAATCAACTGATATGACCTGTGACATCTCGAGACATTTATCTAATAATTCTCACCAGTATCTCTTCCTCATAAACATTACAAATAAAATTTCATGCTGCTAAAGTCATTCTACCTGGGATATCACACTCTCTGGGCACACAAAGGGAGGTACAAAGTGGGGTTTGGCCAATGGTAACATTATAGGTCCACCGGTGTCTTTCGTGTTCTCAACTTTATTGATTTGATTATAAGGCAGATAAAACCCCTATACCAAAGTGGCATAGCATGGAAAACCAACATTTTTTTCTCTGCCCCTGAGTTGGTAGAAAGAAGATATCACTGGCAAGTCGGTGGAATGTCTTTGTAGGGCCTATAATAGATGTGTCAATGTTAAGCTCCTCTAATGATGTGATCTAGCCACTCACTTGTTAACTGAGCTACAAAAGAGGGCAGTGACTGGGCCACACCACCCTGCTCCCTCCCTCTACTTGTTGACTCTTATGTCATGTAGGATGGGGCAATGACAGTGCCAACCCCATCCGAACAAAGCCCTCCAGACACTAGAAACTTATACAGCCCATTAGCGGAGTGGTGATATCCGCGGTCCACCTCTTGTCAATGGTGCACCATTAGTGTTTCTTGTCCATTCCACGCCACGCTCCCGTGAGCTTACTTTTAGTATTGTCCTCAGTGGCAAACTTTGGCAGATAACGGCACTGCAATGTAAGATGAGAGCTCTCTAGTCACTCTTCACTTCAAAACAAATTCCTATTGCTGCATGAAAAAACACATGCTACCAGCAGCGGATATATCAACATTTTGGCTGAAAGACCTGAGTCAATCCTTCTCAAGGAACCTGAAGCCAGTATAGTGTACAGATAGTGACAACCTCCACCATACTGTCTGGTGGTACAGTCAGAAGGGTACCTTGACTATACGACACCTCTAGTCAGGGTGTCAGCTGACTGGACTCTACAATACACTAATATCACAACACACAGTGACCTCATAGCCACACCAAGGCCACCTGGCAAAGGCCCTGGTATAAAGGCTGCAGTCTATACTCACAGCCACACCAAGGCCACCTGGCAAAGGCCCTGGCATTAAGACTGTAGTCTATACTCACAGCCACACCAAGGCCACCTGGCAAAGGCCCTGGTATTAAGACTGCAGTCTATACTCTCAGCCACGTGTACATCAAGACTACCTAGCAAGGGCCATGGTATTAAGACTGTAGTCTATACTCACAGCCACACCAAGGCTATCTGGCAAAGGCCCTGGTATTAAGGCTGCAGTCTATACTCACAGCCACGTGTACATCAAGACTACCTGGCAAGGGCCATGGTATTAAGACTGTAGTCTATACTCACAGCCACACCAAGGCTATCTGGTAAAGGCCCTGGTATTAAGGCTGCAGTCTATACTCACAGCCACACCAAGGCCACCTGGCAAAGGCCCTGGTATTAAGACTGCAGTCTGTACTCACAGCCACACCAAGGCTACCTGGCAAGGGCCCTGGTATAAAGGCCGTAGTCTATACTCGGCCACACCAAGGCCACCTGACAAGGGCCCTGGTATCAAGGCTGTAGTCTATACTCACAGCCACACCAAGGCCACCTGGCAAGGGCCCTGGTATTAAGGCAGTCTATACTCACAGCCACCCCAAGGCTATCTGACAAGGGCCCTGGTATAAGGGCCGTAGTCTATACTCACAGCCACACCAAGGCCACCTGGCAAAGGCCCTGGTATTAAGACTGTAGTCTATACTCACAGCCACACCAAGGCCACCTGGCAAAGGCCCTGGTATTAAGACTGTAGTCTATACTCACAGCCACACCAAGGCCACCTGGCAAAGGCCCTGGTATTAAGACTGTAGCCTATGCAGCACACAGGATGTTTGGACAGACAGAGATGGTCTGAAAAAACTGTCTGCAGTGACAAGGTCATCCTGACTGACAGAGAGCAGTGTCTCAGGATGTCTGCATGTACTTCACTGTCAGGTTATATAAACAGTATCATCTTCACTGTGGTCCCTGCAAACATGTCCCGTTTGTATTGCCCACAGGACGCTCCTCCATTTATCCTCCCTCTACTCATGCAGAAAAGCTCATCATCCCCTAAATGTTTACCACAAATCACTGTACCCCTGGCTAAAGCACTCTCGGCTGTTCACATCTCAGACTACAGGTCTGTGTGTGGCTATGAAAGATAACCGTTTACCTGCGCACATACATTTCACATATCTTGTCTGTGTCATCAAATTGACTTTACAAGGAGGGGATTAGAGGTACATTACACAGCGATGTTCAAACACTCCAGTTTGCCCCCCATATAATGTAAAGAGTATATACATGAACATGCTCCACAGGCACATTACTGAGCTCCCCCTGGCCTTATCATAGTCTCTCTCTCTCTCATTGTTGATTTGATATACACTGAAACGTAACTTTATTCCACCAAAATTAATAACAAGACTCATTTGAGATTATAACATTAACAATTTTCAAGGAAGTATAGCAAAGATCACTGGTGTCTAATGTATGTCAAAATTAATAACAAGACTCCTTTGAGATTATAACATTAACAATTTTCAAGGAAGTATAGCAAAGATCACTGGTGTCTAATGTATGCCAAAACTGACCACAAAATACGATTATATAAAAAAAAAATAAGATTATAGTTCTCTTTTTAGTCAAAATAACCACTTTGAATAAATCTGTCAACTTGTACTGAACATTACCTATAAAACACCTGTGCAAATGACAAAATTTGTACAAATTCTCCTGCCACATCTTGCCAGCATTTCTCTACCAGGATCATGTTTACTTTCTGCGATACATACACAGTACAAGGTGCTACATCACAAACATTGGATCTGACTGGACGTCGCTTTTCTCTCAGTCTATCCTAACCAAGCCTTCTGTAATCATCCCGAGTTCTACCCATCATGCTACTCTATGTCTTGCTTATTGACATCCTTGCATTTTGAAAATAATTTTTGGCAATTTTTAAAGTACATAGCACAATGCATGTTTCATCATCTATTTGATAATTCTGTACATGTAGTTGGGTGTCTGACTGTTGTGAAGTAATTCTGCCACTAATTTTTACCTTAAAGAAAAGAAGGTTTACCTGCATACAATGTAGACTTTCATCCAAGAATGGGCATGCAGTCTCCCTAGATCACCAGCGCATGTGCACATGAAGCTAGGCTCATAAGTATTGGTTAAGCCAATGGTTATATCGGTTCCACAGCCTGGAATGCCACCCTACACTATCAGCGATTGACGTTGAAGACAATTACTGGCATCTGTGAGCCAATTACAGACCCAAGTATGGGTGCCGACTTCCTCGTCTGACTCCACGGAAGGAAGGCACAAACTCTTTACCCAAAAGTTTTCCGCTACAAGTAATTGCAGGCCATACCTTGATCACTGTGAGATGAAATATTGTGTGTTCATGACTTTGGTTCAGGAATCGCTGCATTGGCTCACCAGCTCAGGATAACAGGGCACTAATTATTTATCAGCCCCCTCTCTTATTCTTTATCAACATCCACTCTCTACAGTCAATCCTGGCTGAGGTCTCCAAGGCTTTGTCTGCCTCTATCTCCCATTATTCATACTTTTGTGCTTGATTAATTAGCTGTCATCCAGCATTCAGCCTGTTGATTTTTTTTTAACTTGCCTGCATGACAAGCCTTCAAACAACATGAAGTTTACTCATGTTATCCATATAAAACATTACCTTATGTGTCCCAATACTACAGCGGTACGGTAGCTGCTCTAAAAGACGATCCTTTGTTACAGACTGCATTCACTATAACTACACTCTCAAGACATTACAGTTCATTTCTCTAATAAATTTAACTGTGTTTTAGGACCGTCTGTAATATGAGACCATGTTTTTGTTGGTAGTAGCTTTAAATATCAGACGCTGTAGACACTGTATCCATTATAACAAAATGAAAACCTTTTCATATATAGGCATTTTATTGACATAGTCCCTCAAATATGGATCAAATACCTCAAGTGCTTTTGTTTTATCAAATTTCCTATTGATGCACTGATTGGTGTTTATTTGATATGTACATTAGCAGTCTTTATGGCTGCTCCACACAATACCAATATTTCTTTACATGGAGAACGGTTTAAGTTGGAAGTGAACACAGAAGACAAGAAGAGCCAGTATTCAAGAAGTGATGTGCCTATTTATCCTACATTGAACGGTTGTCGTGCTATGTGGGAGGTGATGCTATGGCTGCTGCTGAGGCAGCTGGCCCATGACTTGCCATGCAGTGACCATGGCCTCTTTTAATATTGATGGAGTCTGTGTTGCTATAAACAACTTTGAGGTGAGCTCATCTGATCCAAGATTCAAATCCATTTATGAGACATAACATTATCCACATTGTTACAGATTTCATGTGATACAAAGAGCACATCATCTCAATTTCCACAGTGATCCCAGATTCATATTCCACATAGAGACCTTTCATGCAAGTACAGAGAGTCCTGTAGCCCCAGAATCGAAGGGAAACAATGGGTTGAGTTCAACAGCTTTCTCACAACATGTTGTAGCCAAAGTGCTCTGTGGAAAGCTGATTATTCACTCTGCAACTTGGCAATGAAAGGATCTCCAGACAGTTCAACCTGCACCAGTGTCACATGGCTACAGAAAGTTGCGATTGTAATAAATTAAAAAAGCAAAACAAAAAAAAAAACAAAAAAAACCAAAAAACAAAAAGAAAATTGTTTACCTTTTGAGGAAGACACTGTGAAAAAACAAGTACCTAACTGCATTATATTTTTGTGTGCTGCACTGAGACTGTAGAGTCCTTACACACTACTACAGTATTAGCCTGCTAAACCTGACCTTATGCAATGGAAGGTTTTCGTTGCTACAGTATGCTTTACAGATATGACTGTAGCCAAGTCTTTGGTACTAACATAGCAAAAACAAATAAAAGAACTTTTTCCACAGGCCCAAAAAATAATAATAATAATAAAAAATAAATAAATAAAACAAAATAAAACAAAGAATGAATGAATGAATGAATGAATAAATGAATAAAAACAAATAAAAGAACTTTTTCAACAGGCAAAAAAGATAAAATGAATGAATGAATGAATGAATAAATAAATAAATAAATAAATAAATAAATAAATAAATAAATAAATAAATAAATAAATAAATAAACAAACAAATAAATAAATAAATAAAAATATACCCCCCCCCCCCAAAAATGAGTTTCCTCCAGGTTGCATAAGAAATAAAATGGTCATAAACAACAAGACCTCCTTTAATTGTGTACCTGAGGATAAATAATGGAAAACATTGACTTGTTGGCAGGTGCAAAATGACCATATAATATAACACGTAAGCCTTGGTATTAATGACTTGTTTACAGGCCGTCAGGAGACACTATTTGGTCTATGAGGCCATATTCTTGAGGAAAAAAAATCAAAACAAAACCAAAAAATGAAACAAACAAAAAACAAAAACACAAAACAAAATGAGAAAAAAAATCGAAAACCCCCCTCCCCAAAAAGACAACGAACAAACAAGACAAAAACAAACAAACAAAAAAAGCGTATTGACTTATTTGCTTTAGTTGCAGTGGCAACAGGAGACCACATTAAGATGGCATTAGAATGCCTCGGTTTGGGTGCATGCTCCATTATCACCACAATGCCTGATCCTTAAGACACATAGGAGCAAGAGCAGGTCATGTTGGAAGCAACAGTTATAGCATCGCATGTTTAAATACACTAAGTTATGTGCTGCTTGCAAAAATCAATTTATTAGCTAATACTTACTTGATGTTGTATCACAGAACAGCCCGTGAAAATCCCATAGCACCAAAGTGGTCGGAGTATCTATCAAATTGTGAAGAGTCTCTTATTGTTTATAGGACTGGCAGTGAATTCTCTAAATTGGTACAGGGCAAGCCATGGAGGCTGCTTATTGCAACACTCTTAACGGCTTCCTGCCCTGTAAGTGTCTGTCTCTCCATATCCTGGGTGTACACCACAGCCTTATCTCTTGCAAAATCAATTTATCTCAAGTAATTTCTCAAATGAAAACCTTTTGCCATCCATGCCCTGGTAAGAAATTTTTCATGGAATTTTGTTTAGGATATGGTTCCCGTTTCATACTGACAATGCTTGAGTAGTGGAAGTTTCTTATCAGTATTTTCGGTTTTGATAACATTGCTTGCCTTGTTACAGAGGGATGTTGTTAAAACAGGACAAAACTGAAACGAAAAACTAGTCTGTGAATTATAAGGCCAGCAAGAAACAAAGTTGCATGTCATTGAGATGCATTGTAAGCTCCCTAACTACCAAAGCTGCCTAATTGTTGTCCACCCTAGTCCCCGGGGGAGGGGGCGGGTGTTACTCCTATCAGTGCCGATACTGGGTATGTGCTGCTCTGAAAACTACTCTCTTTCAGCGAAATTTCCCTAACAAAGGTTCCGAATTTTGACAGAAGTTCCCTAAAAAAGGGTAATTTTTCTCTTTTATGGCCCAAAATTCGGGAAAATTTTCCTCATTAAGGTCAAAATTTTCACCTTGGAGCACTTTTGTTGCCAATTTGGGACCATAATTTCTACTATTTCGGTTAAAAAATCCCCTAACAAAGGTATCATTTTTGTGAAAAAGTGCCCTAACAAAGGGTGGCTTTTTGAAAGGTCGAGCCGCACACCCTCACCAAAAATTTGGGTAAGTACCCCCCCCCACAGACCCTAGTAAGTGGGGTTTATAGGGACAACCCTCTCCCTGTTTATCTAATCAAATACATTTAAGCTTTCCACTGTTAAAAACAAGCTACATGGAGGCATTGTTGCAATCTAAGCTACCTCTACTCTCACAATCTCTAATGGAGGTTCAGCTAGTCGCCTGTCCTTTAAATGTTGGCACATTGTAACCATCCGTCAAAAGTCGCTAGATCATACATATCAGTAAAAACTTGTCGCAGCTCACTCAGTGCTCAACAAACATACAGCAGCAAAACTGACATGGTAACTGCTGATGTTTGTACATATATGCAACTTGTCAATGAATGCTGACAAATACAGATGTAGTTATTTATATGCCACAATGGTAACAAATACGGATGTAGTTATTTATATGCTACAATGCTAACAAATACTGATGTAGTTATTTATATGCCACAATGGTAACAAATACGGATGTAGTTATTTATATGCTACAATGCTAACAAATACTGATGTAATTATTTATATGCCACAATGGTAACAAATACTGATGTAGTTATTTATATGCCAAAATAATAATAAGTACTGATGTAGTTATTTATGTCATAATGCTAACAAATACTGATGTAGTTATTAATCTGCCACTTGCTAATTAATGTCATCTGTCTACAGAATTTCTTCTGCAAAACTATGACTTGGGGGAAAAATGTCTGATGAGCTTAGTTTGGCCTGGCATGGTTCGAACTTATAGTGTTCTTTTCGAAAAAGACTATAAACTCCATTATACCTTGTAAAAGACTATCTGTGGTTATTTTCAAACACATTAACATATTGCTGTTTGAGCTTCATTAATTGTTGAATCCCATTTGCCAATATAAAGTGAAGCCCCTCCTGCCTAGAGAACAAGGACATTATGTATAAAGTCCATATACCCCATGTTGAATGGAGAAAACAGATGTTGGAAATTAGTATGTGCCATGTAGGCACGTTATTAAAGGTGTGTCTATGTGAGAGGTGCGTCATTAGAGCGAGATGACACAAGTATTGCTGTACAGTGATGAGTGGACGGCAAGGCAGCGTCTGTGGCGGCCACAGCCCAAGCAGCCTGGTTTCCTAACCAGTCAATAATATATAAAGCCTAGCAGCTGAAATCTCTAATGTCATCATGCAATCTAGGAATCTTCCCTTCATGCACACTTAATGATGGTACATTCATGTTAGCGTGATTACGTGCAAACTGGCTTTCCATCGCACAGTTACGATACCCGCCCCAGTTCATCCTGAAGATTACCATACAGACAGGTCCTTACTCAACGTGCCACACTTCCGTGCATCTACTTTTGTATCATCACTCCACAGAAACAATTGAAATTTTCATTTAAGACCTGACAGCTATTAATCTAAGGCAATTATGGAGCTTGCCCAGGGGTTCTAGTGTGTTATATTAGCTTATTAATTTGATAAAGGCAGGATAGCCGGAGATGTCATTTACGGCTTGTGACGTGGGAAATTCTGGCTTCAATGCCAGGCAGTAACGACAGAATTACAACTGTTAATATCATCCTTGAAAAGCACTGCAAATATGCACACACACACAAAATCATTTATGCTATTACATCGGCAGATTTCATATTTAATAAAATGTGAGGCGTTATCTAGTTATATCTGTGAAACCATCCATAAATCAACCACAGCGTAATCCAAAAAACACCAGATTTTTATACAAATAAATTTGATAACTTTTTGGTGTCTTTGAACTGACACAGGAGACGGTGTGTCGCGCAATGAGATTGTCGATGATGATACATTGTGCGTTGGTGACAAGCTGAACATGGACAAGGACAAGGCAGCGTTAGTTATTCAGCTGGCAGAACGGTCAGAGACAACACAAGACAGGTGACGCTGCATGCTGCACCCTCCGGCTCCATGTAGCATCATGCTAATTGACCACAATTTGTCCCAATGTGGATATAAATTAACAATCAGAGACAGCTAATTAGCCGTTGTGTTAGGATGAGAAGCAGCGGCCTCAAAAGTCACTAGGCACTAGCAGGCTACATCATCCCAACAGGCCTGTCAATGCCTATCAAGCAACCACGGCAATCAGGCGCTGATTGGCCTCACTTTAAAACAAGTGGTCGGCAGAGCTGCGTACACATGGCACTGTTAGGACTGGCTTTATTCCCTATACTTACATAATTGACATCCATGGCCCACAGATTTTTCACACTTTTGTAAATTAAGTGTAGTAATAAAGAGTATGGGTCCCTGGCATCCCCTCTCATTTATCACAAGTGCTTTAATCAGCCACTGCTGCCCAAACTGTCCCTGCCAAAATCACTTGTCATTGCCGGTCTTCACTAGGCACTCCTAACTGGGGCTCTCTCGGGGATTAACTGGATTTTATTAGAATATTCACAGTATTTATACTTATGAGGACACCAATTTAAGGACAGTTTTAAAAGCATATTACTTTCAACTTTTAAAAGTTTATTTTTAATTTTCCACTCTTTTTCTGAAATTTTATAGGTTTTTGTACCATGTTTAGCAAAAAACAAAAGTAAATATTTGATTTGGTAAAACCTATTGGTGCCCCTGAGTAGTTGGCTGTTGGGCAGCAGACCAGGCAGTACAAGTCTGTGCCGTCCTCCTAGTCATCACTGTCATCTGCAATTTTGTCAAAACCCGATGTAATTCATTGATTCCACGAGTCAGCCTGCGACACAAGCCAGTGTTGGGAAATAACCCAACTGTACCAAAATAGGCTACAGCCAAAATTGGTGTCATGAAATACCAGTGATTCCTGTCACTTAATCAATAAAAATTGAGCAGTCGTGATTTGATAGTGCCATCATGCCAAATATGGGCTGAGATGAGTAGGAAATGTGGAAATTGGCTTGATGAAATCAGTTAGTAACAGCAGCACTGGAAACAACAAGGAGACCAGTAACTTCCCTGTCCACTCGACACTGCTCTCTCCCTTTACATGGGATATCTCTCACAATGCAAACAATTTAGAAACTAAAGACACAACAGGCAAAATTCTTGCCGGCTATGTTTCTGCTTCATAATATGTCAATAGCTGACCTGGCGATAGATGTGCAAAATTATAAATATCTTTTACTCCAGTACCGGGGTACATGCTTTGGTGAAATTTTAAAATTCTTCACTGCACTTTTGGATCTTCAGAGCCAACTGTCAATTTGCAACAAGTGACTTCTGATCACTACTGACATGACACACCTATTTTCTGTCAGTTTACTTTTGTAAAATTATCTCTCTGTCTCTTTTTTTTCGTGTGGCATGGTTCTGTTAAGATGGCCAAGGAGGCATGATGGGAATGTGGTGTGACACCCGGAGTCTGTCAGTACAACGCTTTGTCATACATTTCCCTTTGATCACAAGGAAACATCTGTCATCATGGGACCATCCCATCTGACACAACATTCCAATGCCTCACCCCATGTACTGCTATGCTGCTTCTCTCTCCTTGCTGCATTCTCTTGAAGCCTTTTAACTGAGGCATCTTTCCCGAAAGCAGCTATCTTGTACCAGGTCAGATCTCTGATTGTGTCATGTCCCAGTCTGTGTTACACTTGCTGGTCTCGTCTGACTTAAGACTGGATTGAATACAGTCTTAGAGGAGAAGTGGTCATCTTCAGGCCAATGACGTAGGGCACCTCACTGTGGCAGATTACCCATGCAGCTCTTTCCCAAATTTTGAACTTCCCTATCCACTATCTTAGAACTCAAAACATTATCATCACAATTTCAGACGTTTTACACAAAATCTAACCCAAACAAGATTTCAGGCAATGAATCAGAATGACGTATACACTGATGCCACAGAAATATGTTTTTTAATGCTTTTAAGCTTTAATTCCCAGCATTACATATCTTCAGAATCCTACCCCTTGAATAGCTTTGTGACTGCCTTTGCTCATTGTTAATACCTACCAAATTCTAACCTGGGAAAGGTTGGCAACACTGTGATCTGTCAACATTTCATGCTGAACAGTGATGACAGAAAGCTTGGTGGTCTCAGACAAGAATAGGAGGGCCCTGTAAGAAGGACTCGCATAAAGGCATGCTATATGAGCACCCGACCCCAGGCTATACTTCCCGCATCTTAGTGCCTCCCTTCTGCTGGCCTACCAGCTTACTCAAGATAAGTGCAATATAGTTTTGTACATGTGTAATACAACGCAGTTTAAGTGCAACATAGCTCAGTATAAGTGTAATATATAAGTCAGTATAAGTGTAATATATAAGTCAGTATAAGTGTAATATATAAGTCAGTATAAGTGTAATATATAAGTCAGTATAAGTGTAATATATAAGTCAGTATAAGTGTAATATATAAGTCAGTATGAGCATAATATATAAGTCAGTGTAAGTGGAATATTGTAAGCTCTGTATAAATGTAATACATAGCTCAGTATACATGCAATATAACTCAGTATAAGTGCAATTTAGCTCTGTGTAAGTGTAATATATAGCTTAGTATAAGTGCAATATAACTCAGCATAAGTGCAATATATTCAGTGTAAGTGCAATACAGCTCGGTATAAATGCAAGATAGCTCAGGAAAAGCACAGTACAGTTCCGTATAAGTGCAAAATAGCTAAGAATACGGCCAATATGATGCCCCATGAGTGCCAATTGTTGTGTCCTCTCTCTACCTAGACCATCTGTGCTACTATCTACCATACCAAGTCCATAACATCTTAAACCAGTTCAGCAAACTGCCACATCTAAGGCAGTGTGTGAAGGGTCAGCCACAAACATCAACAACCATAAGCCCTGTACAGCATTGTACAGTGAAACCTGGCTTCAAACACCTGTTGACTAATGACCAAATTGTGGTCTCTGAAGAAAGGTGGTGCCTCCTAGGAGGCATAAATAACATGAAAAGTACTGAGTATCTCAAAGAGGTGGTCTGTCAAGGCAGATAGTCTCATTGGAGTGGTCTCTAAAGACAGGTAGTCTCATTGGAGTGGTCTCTAAAGACAGGTGATCTCATTGGAGTGGTCTCTAAAGACAGGTAGTCTCATTGGAGTGGTCTCTAAAGACAGGTGATCTCATTGGAGTGGTCTCTAGAGACAGGTAGTCTCATTGGAGTGATCTCTAAAGACAGGTGATCTCATTGGAGTGGTCTCTAGAGACAGGTGATCTCATTGGAGTGGTCTCTAGAGACAGGTAGTCTCATTGGAGTGGTCTCTAAAGACAGGTGATCTCATTGGAGTGGTCTCTAGAGACAGGTGATCTCATTGGAGTGGTCTCTAGAGACAGGTAGTCTCATTGGAGTGGTCTCTAAAGACAGGTGATCTCATTGGAGTGGTCTCTAGAGACAGGTGATCTCATTGTAGTGGTCTCTTAAGACAGGTGATCTCATTGGAGTGGTCTCTAGAGACAGGTGATCTCATTGGAGTGGTCTCTAGAGACAGGTGATCTCATTGGAGTGGTCTCTAGAGACAGGTGATCTCATTGGAGTGGTCTCTCCAGACAGGAACTAGTGAGCTCATACCATGTTAACCCTTCTTTGCTTTGTCCTGAGCTATACTGAGCTACATCACACATGTACTGATTTTTACACTTATACTGAGCTACATGACACTTACACTGAGCTATATTACACCTATACTGAGCTATATTACACTTATACTGATCTGCATCAAACTTTTACTGAGCTGCATCACACTAATACTGATTCATATTACACTAACACTGAGCTATATTACATTTATACTAAGCTACATCACACTTATACTGAGCTATATCACATGTATACTGAGCTATATTGTACTTATACTGAGCTACATCACATTTATACTGAGCTATATTACACTTATACTGAGCTACAACACTTATACCTAGCTGCATCACAATTATAGAGCTATATCACATGTGTACTGAGCTATATAGTACTTATGCTGCGCTTCACAATACATTGTACTCTGAGCCGTACAGCACTTAAACATCTTACTAAGCTATATTGCACTTGTATTGGGCTACATGGCATTTAAACTGAGCTATACAGCACTTGCACTGGGCTACCAGGCACCAGTACTGGGCTACTCAACACTTATACACAGATTTACACATACAGCTCTATTGCTTGATCAAGGCTCCATTATCTGTACCCCAGACTGTTATACAAGCCTCAGTCTACTGATTTGTCATGCTGTCCCTCCATGTAACTGCCAGGCAATGCAAAAACCAATGACACAAGACACTCTGACACATAGACAGAAGTCTCTTCTGCGAAGATGGAATTCTTACTGAATTGTGGGTAATGTACATGTATGTGCATTGTAATGTGTCACTTGTATACAAGTGTCTGGAATGCACATCTGCAGAGAATCAATACCAGCATTTGCCATTAGTACAGCAGTATACCTGAGTACTACTTGCATTAAACATCATATAACTGCCAACACAATGTATTAAACATCATATAACTGCCAACACAATGTATTAAACATCATTTAACTGTCAACACAATGTATCAAACATCATTTAACTGTCAACACCATGTATTAAACATCATTTAACTGCCAACAGCGTATTAGACATCATTTAACTGTCAGCACAGTGTATTAAATATAATTTAACTGCCAACACAATGTATTAAACATCATTTAACTGCCAACACAATGTATTAAACATCCCATAACTGCCAACACAATGTGTTAAACATCATTTAAATGCCAACACAATGTATCGAACATCATCTAACTGTCAACAATATTTATTAAACATCATTCAACTGCCAACACATCAAGTGAAAACCTGTAACTAGGATAGTTCCTTGCTCGAACTACGGTATGTACATCACTTTGGCTGACTGTAAAATTATAACTATGCAATATTTATAACAAGTATTGTGCATCAGTTTTCAAGTGTATGATTTTGGATGAATAAAAATATGTTTCAATTCAATGAAGTGTATGATATATAGTAATGTGGTTCTTTTTCAATCTGTTTGTTTCCTAACGAGATGTGAATTGGTTTTTGTATCTTTTAATAGTGATTAAATTATGGTTATTTATGACTCAGTAACATTTGGGTACAGGATAGAATTTGCAGTGAGCCATAATTTCAATGACAGGAGTGACTATGTATTGTAGAAGGCCGTAAAGACAGTTGTCTCAGTCCACACTTTAACTCATTTCATACCAGTCCCTGATATTTCCGTATATTTACCTAGATTTAAGATGACAATTGCATATTTAAATTCTTCATGAAAAGACCATTTGTTCAAGTACCAAATGCCTATAGTCATAAGTCAGTGGTTCTGGCAATGCTTGGCAAGTCATGCTGCAGCTGCCACAAGGGCAGCTGCAGCATGACTGCCAGGCAGTGCCAGAACCACTGACCGTGGCCTGTGACCATAGTATGGAATGAGTTAAGCACAGTACTGTGGAGAGGAGTTCACATGACAGTGTGCTATGCCAGTCTTAGTACACCTCATCACACAAGCCATTCCCACAAACTCCTCAATTACTAACTCATAAAACTACACATTCCCAGCAAAACTTGGGTCTTGATGGATTTTCTTGGAGTTCTCTATTGATGCTGCTCCCAGCAAACTTTAGCACACACATCAAGGGCCCATAACGCCACAGATCAGCAATGGCTCTCCACTCAACTCTTTCATGTCCCATTTCAACCAAAATCCATGTCTAGAATGACAACAAAGAGATCGCATTCATATTCCTTGTAAACTGAACTTTCCTTTAAGTAGCAGCTCGGCAACAGTTGCAGAGAATGTACGAAGTGACCAGGTCAACAGCTTTTCTCTCTGTACTTTGAGGCTCAATGCCCAGAGTGAGGAAAGCTGTTGACTTAACCCGCTGTTGACTGAGCCCAAAGCTGGCAGTGAAAGAGTTAACAGTACAATGGGACCATTGAAGCAGCCCTGCCTGTGACAGGTGCCCCTAACGCACTCACAAACAATGAGTGTCAATCCAACAGATGGTGTTCTGCCTTGCCTTTTCATCTCCCACAGAACCAGCACTTCATTTTATAATAATTGAAATGCATGATATTAGACGGGCTATAATCATCAAAGGTTGGCTAACAGATAACAGTTCTATCCATGCCTCAGACCCTCATAGGCGTCCCGGAGCCTGAGCCTGACCCATCCATATTACAAACCAGGAACAAAGGCCCATATAGACAAATATAAGTCCTGCTTTATCTCACGAGTACTGTCAATATTTCATGAAATTTCTTGTAAGTGCTCTCACAGTAAAAACACTTGAAGTTGTGTCTCTGGTATAGTTTGACTTCCTCACTGCTGAGGGCAGCCGTCACTTCCGTGATCACATGGCTGTAATATCAAACTGCTTTCATCCAATTAAACCACTGTCCCAGCCCTATCACAATGAATCAGCCAACAGGTAATAACAGCTGTAAATTCCAGGCACTGTCCTCACATGTAATTGACTTGATGAAAATGCTGTTGGTTTTAATTGGCTCTGGTTCTGCTGACACTTCATTTTTACACTCAAAAATGTCTTTGACACAAAAAATTTCCGAGAGGATCCATGAGAAAACATGTGTGGATTTAGACTTGATTTTGAGATAAGGACAACAGGAGGCTGTCAGCCAAGCTGGATACACTTTCCTTGACTCACTATGTACTCAGGGTAGTCAGTAGTGGTTGTCATTGCCTGGGAAGCCACACCAGTGTGGCTGTGTGCCACATGACTTGCAAGAAAAAAATACACTTTTGACCAGACACGTTGGGTTTTGATTGAAAGCTCTTAATGTCAACATGAATACACAGTTTTTATGTAATTCCAAGAAAGTTTATTATACAGGATGAGTTTATATTGTGTTTGGGTCCATTAATTGGGTACAAGTGTCATAAAAAAACCCAAATGAAACACACACACACACAAAAAAACAACCAAACAAACAAACAAAACAAAAACAAAAACAAAAAAAAAAAACAACAACAAAAAACAAAGAAACAAACAGACAAAAAACAAAACAAAAACACAAACAAACAACAAATTCCAATGTAGTTGATTGTATAGGATCAGTTTATGTTGTGTTTTGGTCCATGAAATGGGTACATGTCACAAAACAAAACAAATTAAAACAAAACCAAACCCAGACCCCACCCCCACCCCCACCCCATCCCCAAAAATAAATAAAAAGAAAATAAACCAAAAAGAAAAAAAATGTCCCAAAGAAATCCTGACTGTTGTGCAAGTCTGAATGAAAGCCTTCAAGGTGGGCATTAATGGTTTGTCAGTGTTGACATTAATGTTTATTTTTCACTTGACTACATGACCTTCTGTACATAACTAAATTTTATTTCTAATCTAAGAAACTACTTTGTCAACATTCTGCAAAAGGAGAAACTCTGGAGCTTAACGTCTGTTTGGCAGCAATAGCAATGCCAGCCAGTGAACAAGTTCAGTCTGGATGGAACCGTACCTTAGCCTGTTGCAGAGTTAGGCGGATGCACTGACTAGGCTCTTATGGTCACTGTATCCACGGGCCTTGCAGTCACATACAACAGAGTATGTGCAGCTTGTAACCCAGCAGCCTGACAGTCCACTGTGACACACACACACACACACACACACACTTTTCTTGCTTTGTGCCAATTTTAAATATTCTTTCTCATTACCACAAATGCCAATAAAAATGTGAGAAAATATCATAAATCATATTTGCTCCGTACCACTCCTGTTATCAATGGATTTCTTTTTGTTTTTTTCTCTGTATTTTTTCACACAGGGAAATGGAATCCAACTTGACAGCTAGGTACTGGCTGGCATCAATCATTATGTGATTTGGCTGCCATTAAACTTAAATCTGGCCATGATACAAAGCAATTCAGGATTCTGCTGAGTCTTCATAAACCAACGAACAATCACATAATTATGTTAAAACCTCAGTCTTAATTCCCAACATCTTTGAAAAATTAATTGAAAAGAGTTGATTGTACAAAATGTAATTCAAGATGTACATGTTTTAATTTAGACTTCACAGTTAATATGTATCAAGTACAATTTTAAAATGTAGCTTCCCATTCCATGTAAATGTCAATGATGTTTCACTGTGCTGACCTGCTTCTGCTAAAGATATACATATCTGAAACCTTTGTAACAAAATGATGCTTAACTGTAGCAGTTTCTTAACTGTGGCAAATTTCTGTTTAGTTAGTCCAGGCTCTATACTATGAGGACAAAGCCCAGTCAAGACCAGGTGACTTTATCTGAGACTACCATTTTCTCCCATTCAATGTGACAAAATGTGTTTTTCGTCACTACTGTCACCAGGTAGCAAAATACTCTGTTACATTTGTCAGCACTTGTGACACTTATTTTGCTATATATGCAGTTGTTTTCCACATGAGGTAGCGACATTGCTGACTGGAGAGAAGCCATACGAGGGACTGCGTTGACCAGTTACATGTCTGCAGATAGGAGGTTGGCGTGTCCCTGTACGTCAGGCTATAGATGTGTGCTCTATTGCCAGAGAACCATGATCAAGTACAGCGCTTCTATCACTTTTCATTACGTGAATCGCAAAGTGAATATGCAAGTTAATTGAACAAACTGTGCTGGCTAATAAGGTGAACACGTTCATGTCGTGAGTATTGGTTTGAAACAGTTTGACCCCGAAGAGATCAAGCGTTAACAGCAATAATATCGTGCGTGAATTCCACTGTGTTCTTTATTAAACCTGTCACCCACAAAGGTGTAACATGTAATCATCATAGCCAGGTAAGTGTCACACGCAGGGTACAGTGGCAAGCCTGCAGTGGTCACGAGTTCACATGATCCACACCACTGTAACACAAAGTCCTTCATTTCACTGCATCCTCCAGTCTATTCACATGCGGGACCCGCTCTTGCATTGTATGTTTGGCATTTTCAATTATCTGATCAGGACATCACGAATGCTCGCAGGAAGACACTGTACCCTGCCACAAACACAATCAACCACTTTCTTGTTGCCATGGTAACAGGATAACAAGAGGCAACTTTGTCTATACCTTCAGAATCTGGTGACAAGATTGGACTGGGTGTCAGCCACAGATAACTGTTTGTGTCACTTGGCGTGGATCATGGTGATTCGCGTGATAACTTCACTGGCCGGCTGAGTTGCCTCAACTTCAATTAAAGTCGCTCACACAGCCTGCCCCAGCTGGCCCTAAATGACAGACCCTGAACAGGACCAGTACACAGGTAGACACCAGGGGAAGAAAAAAATATTGTCATGTTTTGTGGTATTTGATAGAAGCACTGGTTCCAGGCACTGCCTGTCACTATGTGAATGTGGTTGTTATCCCTGGCCTTGATGTTCATCTATGTATACAACAATCTGACATTCTGTTGGCAAATTGTGCCCTTTTTAAATCATGTATGAATCACAACTTGTAACATCCTAATTATAACCTCTAATTTAGTGTCAAAATTTAAATGAAAAAAGACAGCTGTTTTTTGTCAGGTGTGACTCATCCCATCAAGTCAGACCTGACAACAATGATTATTTTTCACTTTATATTAATGGTACAATGAAAAACAGACACCCAAATAGAAAGAAAAAAACAAAACAAAACAAAACAAAAAAGTTACATATGCAGGACTGGGTATGAGTTTTGATGGGAAGCCGGAGTCTAGCTTGCCTGCTTTGCTACAATGTATTCACAGACATCCACATTACACTCAACTTCTAAAAACTCTTAAATTAAATTTTCACTGAGAAAAATCCAGACAGACCACTTGTGGGACGAGACTTCAACACCAGGTGGAGGGAGGCATTTCAAGCACTGCTTTGTTTCAGGGTGTACTGATTTCAAGTCAATTTGAATCTAATGTTTCCTTATTTGCTTAACTTTTTAAAATTACGATGCAAATCCTCGAGAAAAGTTCTCGGCCCACTTGTTAAGCCAGGTTAAAATGCAAACATGCAGATATAAGAAAAAACACTTACCGCACATGAAAATTAAAGGGTGGAATGGAAGGAGAGTGGTCGGGCAGTCCCCTCTGCTGAGGGCTGGCTGCAGTGATGCAATGCCATTTGTCAGTGACAAGTGTGCTCTGATTGGTTGTTGTAGGGACCTGTTAGTAGGGGGCCAGCGGGCGGGTCGTCATTCCTAGGAACTCCGGTTTCAAGTTCCATAAGCTACAAAAACTTGATGTGTAACAAATGGACAGAAAACACTACAGCAAATGGTGAAAAATGTGTTTTTATTTATATATGTATATTTTTTTTCCATTAAAGATGATTTTTGTTGATATCTAAAGTGAAATATCGCGATAGAGTTTTTTGGGGGGGAGAGTGGAATGTGACTGTATTGGCCAGCAAGGAAGTGCAAGAAGACAGGCCGCAAATACTGGTGTATCACACATTATAACAGGAATCTGCTCATCTTGCGAGACAAGGCAGTGCCACAAGTGCTTCCTGTGTGTCTCGAAACTCAACACTGGGTGGTGTGACCCGCTTGATTGTGGCAGTCTTCTGCCGCTATTATCACGGGCCCACAGACGGCACCACTGATGGCAGGCCAGATAACTCCACAAGTGACGCTCTTCATCCCAGTTAGTTTTATGCCATGTGATACCACTTTGCACCAAAAGTATGATCGAATCTCCCCAGTGCTTGCCCTTTACCCCACCTGCCAGAGAAAAAACCCTCACCAGAAACCCTTCTGCAACACAGAGCTGTTGGTCAAGATATTACTATCACTGGACCGATTCTCTGCCTGGATGGTTTGGTCTTGGCCCATCCCAGGAAGTCTTGTATCTTGTAGTTGGATACCGATGAACGTAGACGTTACTGGTCTGTATCTACAAGGCAAACCTTGATGTTCTATTTTCAAGTGATGCCAAGAGATCTGACTTCAATTTGTATATGATTATCTACAGCGGTCGTCCCTCTACTTACATTTGGAGATAATATACAGTGAATAGGGAGAACTGCTGCAATCCACTGCTGATTTGTGTTCTCACAGCCTGCATACAGTGGGCTAAAGACGGAAATGCGCCACAGGGAAGCCCCCCCATGCTAAGAAGATGCAAAATTCAATCTCTCAGGTTTTAGGTGCATACACTAACAAGCTTTTTTGACTTAACCATCATGTCTGTCTTGGGGCTGGCATGGGGAAATATAGGAAGTTGAAGAACTCTTGATCAGTTATAATGTCTGTGGTTTTTTTTTTTAAATACAATGAGTATGTCCAAGCTATTACACACACACACACACACACACACACACACACACACACACACACACACACACACACACACGTGTGTGTGTGTGTGTGTGTGTGTGTGTGTGTGTGTGTGTACATTTTCATGAAGTTCAACCAATTTCTAGCTGATTAATTCTGAGTATCGAGAGACCAATGTTTCCGTTTCTTAGTGTCAAAATACGCTTGCATGCTGCTGCAAAAATTGGCCAAGTTCACTTTTTTTAATTGCTTTGTGTTTTTCACAAACTCCACCTGTTATAAAGTACTTGTGCTGATACTAATTGTACGCAAATGTCAGTTTTTCTTAGTGTCAATGTAATTGTATCTAGCAACAGGCACGTGTCTTGTTCTCTTTAATCTAATAATTCTTAACATGAATAAATTATCTGCATTGATGTCAATTTTAATTATGGAGGTACTGTAGTTCTAGAAATTTTAGCGCTGGATTAATTTCACGCTACCACTAAAAGCATGAGATTATAATGTGCAAAAATAAGTTGCATTGTATTTCACTACATTGTACGGCGTTGGACTGTGCGAAATTAAAATGCGCCAAAATTCTTTAATTTAAGAAAAACTGAGTTTGCCCGAAAATTTCTAGAACTACAGTCCTTTTAAAGCAAAGTACCTGTTCTCTTTCCTTTTCCCTCCAAAGTTTTAATGTATTTGTAATATCAGAAATACTTGAGTGATGTTAGTCCCATTTTAAAGTGATACTATGTGAGTGTCCCTGTACATTATCAGAGAACACTTGTTATGGCTAGAGTGGGTCCCAGTGGCCCCATCAATGTACAAGGCACACAGGGCCTGTTGTCATACTCAGGCATTTTGTCCTACTAGTCAATTTAGTCCCTTTTTAAAAGGTTTAAATGAATTATTGTACCTCTTAAAAACAGCTCAGACCCCATTCACAGATTTTGTGAGATTTTTTTACACTATTGTGATGGCTAAAATTGATTTCTGTCAAAACAAATTTTTGGAAAAGTTCTCCAGTCCAGAAAAATCCCCACACAGTCCCTTGGACCAGTCACATAAAAGATACACCTTCAAATTGCCACTCCATTTATTTTGAAACCCTGTCTCAAAGTTTGCCGTAGTTTGGATGGTTCAGGAGTGTTGGCCCTCGAGGCCACTTTAGCAGAAACTGATCCCCAAGTATCGCAAAAAGCTTGGGAAATTTACAAGCTAAACACGGGAAATGGTAGGCATATGCATTGTTGGCATGCGATACAGGGCTGTGGTCTGGTCGTACAACAACCCACAGCTCCACTGATATTAAATGGCAGCAAGTATAAGTTAAACAGATGCACGATCTCACCCAGCTTCAGAGGTGAGCAACCACGACCTAAACTTGATCTGCCCAATGTCTGGGGGCGGTAGCACCAAGATAGCCCCCTCTTGAAAGACTCTCCCGCTAAGAGACAAGAGAATCTGTATAGACAGCCAGGGATAGCTCACGTTACCCTTTCTGCTTCTTCTCTTCATTAACAGATGCTAACCCACTGACTGGCTCCCGAAAAAAAAACTCCCAAGGACAAAAAGTTTGTCAATCAAGGCTTGGTGATCTGCCGGAGATCAAAATTGTCTCTCTCCACCACTATCAGAGGCTGCCTCCTCAGCACAAATCCCTATTGTTCTAGCGGTTTTGACCTCTGACCTCCCTGTCCTGACCCTTGACCTCTGTGTCCTGATCTGCACCTGACACTGTGGTGTTGGGGTTAAAAGCATCTCAAATCAGCCCTGAATGAAGAAGCACCTCATGGCGGCCTCTGTCAAGTTGTTTCACATAAGTATGGGTTGTGTCACACTTGTTGCATTGTAGGGTTACAAAAAGGTCCCAACTATTGGAAAAATTCCCAAATAAACTAACAATTTTTTTTTTTTTTTTGGTCGCACACAGATAAACAAGACACATGAAGCCTGAGGATGACTGTAGCAGACTGTCACAATGGCTTAGTGGCTCCTTACTCCTGGTATGTTACATCTCTATGTTTATTAACTGTGATCTGGCCTGGTAGACCTCTTGCCTGCTGGCACACTGACAATGTCATCAACACAGACCCAGTAACCTGCAGCACAGACCGCAGGCTTCCACCAGCTACAACCAGCACCCAGTGTGGTGACAGAGACACCTTGTGGCCTGGCTACCTCCCACCCTGGCCTGTATGTGCTGCCATCATCCTGGCCTCAGGGACCACCCACAGGCACAACATCACCTGGCCCTTCCTTGACAGGTACAGGCTACACCAACAGGTGGCCCCCCACTACATCACAGCATGCTGCATTCCTCTGACCTCATCTACGATAACCTCACACTGTAGTCAGACAAGAGGTCAGGCTGAAGGCCTAAAAACACTGCTGTTAACACTCGGCCAAACATTTTTTTTTCCTCATAAAAAAGTGCATCATTTGTGTGTACATGTATGTGTTTCCCTGAAAGACTTTCTTGCTATAAGTTCATTCATCAATACTTTGGGGTAAAAAGGGAGGTTGTCAAAGACAGTCTTATCAGATAGGCTCTGGATGGCACCAATGTCAGAGATAACTGACAACCAAGTCTGGTCTGCCTACAAGCTGTGCCCCTCACAATCAGCATGACACCCATGCAAGTAATGACTGCATGCTATCTAGCACATACATCAACAATATTTGCCTGCTTGACACACCTTATTATTCTTGAAGGTGTCCTCAGCCAAAGGCCACTGAGAGGCAAGGGTTAACTCCCAATAATTGTAATTAACAGAAATAGAATTCTATAGAACTCTCTGATGCATGATAAAGAAATTTACTTGCCATCTAAAGTCTCCTTCAATTTGCCTGCGTAACTCACCAACTGTTTGTGTACAATTGTAGAATGTAGTGAGCATTGAATAACTCTACATTGTCTGAGAAAACATATGTTGCGTTATGGAGTTAAATGTTTTTCTCTTTACATTATCGCTATAAGCATCATAGATAAATTATTACCAAGCCAATAGCCTCCTTGCAGACTCTCACATGGTACCCCAGAGGACACGTTACCTTTGCCAGTCAGTCACTAATACAAGCCCCGTGTGTGAGTGACAGGGGAAAGCAAATTTGATTTCTGACAATATGGCTAAACTAATGGTCAATAACATTTAAACACAGAGCAACAGAGAAAACGCTACAAAAACACTGCCCTAAGGCAGCCGGTAACAAAAGCAGAAACCTGATCAACAATTCAACTGACACCCTATATTCACTTTGATTGGATTCAATGCAAGAACAACGCATCTGCCTGATTTATCACTGCAGCTTAAGTATCTGCACCATGACTCCCTGTGACAACTCAAACTTGTTTTAACATTTTATGTTATGTCGTTGACCCAGTAAAATGTACAAGAAAAACTTTACAACTTGGAATAAAGGATCACTTTAAATCTATTAATGGTCTCCCCCTGGTACATGTTGGGTTTTTTTTGTGATGACTGTGTTCAGGTTGAGATAATTTGGTGCAGCTGTAGTCAGATTGACCTCTTCCCCTATAAATACTCTTGTAAAAACACCAACTTCTCACGGTGCTTTGCCACATAAAATGGAGTGAAAAATCAAGAAAAAAAGAAAGAATACAGAAACACATTTCCACCGGGGATTCTGGGAGCCTGTTATGACTGACAAGTGTCAGAAGTTAATTAAAACAGTCAGACTTGGCTTGAGGGACCACCTGCCTCTAAAGACCATTTCTTCAACTTGCTTTGCTCAGTATACTTTATGTAGTTTTACACCCCAATGAGAAGCCACCTGTCTTGAGAGACCATAATTTGGTTATCAAGGGGAGGGGGTGTTTGAGTGCAGATGTTAAGGTTCTAAGATATTTCATTCTCCCAGTAAATTCCATTCAATTACTAATATCCTATTGTGTGTACAGAGAAACTTGTTTTCAAACAACACTGCAATGAAGGACCACCTGTATTTTAAGACCATATTTGCAAGTCCCTTTTGCTATCTTTTCCGTGTTGCTGCACCTCCATTGATAGACCACCTGCCTTATGTGACCACTTTTTAGCTTGCCCTAGGGTAGTCTCTCAAAACAAGTTTTACTATATGGATTTAACTCATACGGGAGGGATGTGGGGTACCATGAGGGATGTGGGGTACTGTGAGGGATGTGGGGTACCATGAGGGATGTGGGGTACTGTGAGGGATGAAGGGTACTGTGAGGGATGTGGGCTACTGTGAGGAATGTGGGGTACTATGAGGGATGTGGGGTACTGTGAGGGATGAAGGGTACTGTGAGGGATGAAGGGTACTGTGAGGGATGAAGGGTACTGTGAGGGATGAAGGGTACTGTGAGGGATGAAGGGTACTGTGAGGGATGTGGGGTACTATGAGGG
The DNA here is from genome assembly GCA_964020975.1 of Hermodice carunculata. Classification (NCBI taxonomy): domain Eukaryota; kingdom Metazoa; phylum Annelida; class Polychaeta; order Eunicida; family Amphinomidae; genus Hermodice; species Hermodice carunculata. The sequence goes on along the minus strand of OZ026626.1, from coordinate 10,561,413 downwards.
GATGTGGGGTACTATGAGGGATGTGGGGTACCATGGTGTGGGATAACATGAGGAATAAAGAGTACTCGGGGGATGTGGGGTAATCTGAGGATGTGGAGTACTGTAAGGGATATGGGGTACTGTGAGGGATGGGGGGTACAGTGAGAGATGTGGGGCACTGTGAGGGATGTGGGGTACTGTGAGAGATGTGGGGCACTGGAAGGGATGTGGGTACTGCTAGGGATGTGGGTTACTGTGAGGGATGTGGGGTAAAGGAAGGGATGTGGGTACTGTGAGGGATGTGGGGTAAAGGAAGGGATGTGGGGTACAGGAAGGGATGTGGGGTACAGGAAGGGATGTGGGGTAAGGAAGGGATGTGGGGTACAGGAAGGGATGTGGGGTAAAGGAAGGGATGTGGGGTACAGGAAGGGATGTGGGGTAAAGGAAGGGATGTGGGGTACAGGAAGGGATGTGGGTACTGTGAGGGATGTGGGGTACAGGAAGGGATGTGGGTTACTGTGAGGGATGTGAGGTACTGTCGTCACTTGCACAGTGTTTGTGTGTGAGAATGATGTCCCCTCACAATCATTGTATCACTCACACTCTGACTATTTTTACTTATTATTTTAACCCTTCGAATGCATCATTACATGCTCCAGTCATACTGGAACAAAATCACATCTCTCCCTGTCACCACCATGACCTCTGACCCAGAGGTCAATGACTGGCAATTTGTGATATATGGGGTCATGCTCTGGCTTTCTTTTTTTTTTTTTTTTTGCAACATACAAAAAATCTAGATCTGAATAGAAAATCAACTGCAGCATATTCATTTGGACATCAGTTTGATACCAAATCCCCAAATTCAACCTCAAGAGTTTTAACTAGTCCTTTGTTGTCCAAACTGCAACACACACAACAGCCTTCAATCATCCATGTATTGAGTGTTTTCAATAAGACAATGGAAATTATTGATTAGGACAGGATACCCCGATAGAATTAAATCCCCTCAAAAACTTTACACCTGAATCATCTACAGATGGGCCTGTTACCTACATATATAAATTGTCAAGTACAGCATTGGCATCTTTAACTATTCTTTATGGTCAAGTTGAGCTGGGGGTGTGGGTTGCGAAAGGGTTACACTACTAGTAGAGTATTTTGCCTGCTTGACTCATCTGACATCACCATATTAACTCATGGTCACCATAAACACCTGTAAGGAGAGCAAAGCAGCATACTGCATGAGAGAGTGTGAATGAGACCTACTGCATGTGGTCCGTGGTAATGATGGGCAGGATCCACTCTGCCATATAGCACTCTCAAATCAAAGATGACATCCTAAATATTTGCTTCACAATTTCCATACACCAGTGCAGTAGTAGACCACGGTGTCTTTCCCTTTATGCCAAATTTACCTTAGACATAGTCAGAACCCCCAGCTTGAAAATGAACGAGAAAATGGTTGCATGTCAATTTACTAAGATACACTGTTCATCTCCATTCAGCAAACTTTTTATGAATAACTTTTTTGTACGTTCTTATGTTTTCATTTCAAACATTATGTATCTTTGCCTCATGATATTTTCAAGGCAGTGAAAACTTTTAACTGGGCTGATTTATGAGATCTAGTTATAACTGTATAATGTGCAATCTCCCTTTGAGACTTCCATAAAAAGTGAAAAGTGACCACTCAGAAAGTGTTAAGTGTACAATGCTCCTGCTGGGTGAAAGACATAAATTTGTAATATCTTCAAGTTAGATGTAATAATAGCAATCTTTGCTAAATGGTGAGAAAAGGTCAAGCGAGGTGCGTATAATTGGTGTGGGATGTGCAGCCCATGTGCAGTGGTCGCACTAACACTTAAAGTGCATCAAATGTGTCCACGCGTCCGCTTGACGAGCTGGCATCGTTACCACCACTACATAATGGTCAGACAGCATCTCTACAAAATAAGTTTACTCCTGCTTGAGTGGTCCCTGCCCCCGAGAAACGACGACTTGTGCTGCCGAGAGGAATCGGGCAAGGCAGCTGGTGCTCTACTATTACATGAGACTCCTTAAGCCTGATTTGTCACATCTTGTAGCCTTGGCGTGTAACGCGTTCGCATCCCTGCCTCTAACAGCATCCGTGATCAGACCGGGTGTGACCGTTCATTTGTGACTTCTTGGCCAAATGCACCCAGAGGATCTGCGATAAATTACCATTATTACCCCACGATGTATTAACCCAGGCTGGCCTGGACTCATTGCTAACCTCCCCACCATCAATCTCCAACCATCGACACAAAACGCTAAAAGTCTACCCCCCGGGCAGGCAGCAGTACTCAAGTATAGAGGAATGCAGTATAGTCTATTCTGCTAAGTGATAGAGAACTACATTACCTGAGTGGTAGAGTGGGTATCTTGTGAGCGCACGTTACCGCTCCCCACACTGGGTACTGGCTGCATGCAAACAGCTCGTCTGCTCCTGTCTGCCTGTGAGGCTCGACTCCCCACTTATACCATTATAAATGTTTCAATGGCCTCCCATTTAATTTCCTCAGGTTTAATTTTTTATCTTCAATTATGGGACATATCATTAGAGCACAATGTGAAGATTATGAAGATCCTCTAGCATCCGCATTGGCAACTCGGCCCACCATTAATTATGCATTCATTTACATTATGAACATCATTTATTACAGTTTTGACTAGTTCAGAAAAACAAGGAAATTATTAATTTAGATTGTTATGCAGTTTTAGACCACGCTGCATGCAAATGTGACGACTTGATTAGACTCTGATAAGTAGGTGAGAAAGAAGCCAAAGTCGGTATCAAAGCGCTTTTACGACCTTATTCACATCCCATTGTGGGGCGCCTCATCCCAATGGCATTTCTACCTCCTTTCGTACTGGGCTAATTCCCGTTATTGAGTTAAGACTCAATAGAACTTGACACATGGATATTTACGATATTGGTTGGTTTGAAAGTAGATGTGCCATTAGACAGAGAATTTTCCCCCAGAACTGTTCATCTATCAGAGCTCTGTTTATCAATCTTTTCATATTCCCCACCATTGGCAAGCTCTGCTCTCTAAATTAGTCCAATCAATCATTTACCTGGCCGGGAGCTGTGCCTATGTAGCTACACAGACAAGACGCCACATTCCCCGGCTTCATCTACGGTGTGCCACACAAACTTGGATACCTGTGATAGATGGTGAAGTATGCCAGTCTGCCAGGCCAGATCTGCCCTGTCACCAGCGACATCCACCGTCTCCTTATTAGATACCATCTACCTCTTGTTTTACATGCCGCGTGCTTCCGGCTAATCCCATCACAATCCCACTCCACCACAAACTTATTGGTAAAATTTCATCAAACTGTCAAAGGCAAGCAGCGATGAGGCTCTACTTCATCTGGAGATTGGAAAATGCTGGTGTCTTGGGGATTTACGACACGACATTAGTTTTGTGAGATATAATGGACTTTAGGAGATCAGCATGTATTTCTCTGTCCATACACAGCTCCTACGTCCCATCACCTCCTGATGGCCATTTTGTCTAAACCCATAATTCCTCATCATCTGACTTGTTCTTTGATCATTGCTAAATAAAGGCTGTCATAGATTCTATTGGAATATTAGGGGCCACCGCATTAACGCATCAAGAAAATAGGAATCTATCATGTCAAAAGTCATCACATTGTATTGTCACTCTCCAAATGATCCTTAATATATTGTCAGGAACCAGGCAGCGTGGGTATGACTTATGAGTGGCGATAAATCCTGGCTGTCAATCATGTCTTTTAGCTGTCAATCAAATGCCCTTCTGTCACATCAAAATCACTGTCCAGAGCCATGCACTATGAGTCCTTTCACTCTATACACTACGAGTCCATTCACTCTATACACTAGGAGTCCATTCACTCTATACACTATGAGTCCATTCACTCTATACACTAGGAGTCCATTCACTCTATACAATATGAGTCCATTCATTCTATACACTATGAGTCCGTTCACTCTATACACTATGAGTCCATCCACTCTATACACTATGAGTCGGTTCACTCTATACACTATGAGTCCATCCACTCTATACACTACGAGTCCGTTCACTCTAAACACTATGAGTCCATCCACTCTCTAAACTACGAGTCCATTCACTCTCTAAACTACGAGTCCATTCACTCTCTACACTACGAGTCCATTCACTCTATACACTACGAGTCCATTCACTCTATACACTATGAGTCCATCAACTCAGTTGTTCCTGGAGAAAAGATCCAAGATTTTATTTGAATGTCGGTGAAAGGTTGTATGGTGTTGGAGAAGGGCATTAAGGTCATGTCCAGTCCTGAGTGGACTATTGACCCTTTCACTACTGGGGTTTGGACAGTCAACAGCTTTCCTCTGTCAGCCTCAAGGAGGGCAATGTACCCAGTGTGTACCAAACAACAGCTGTTGAGAGGCATTTGTTATTTATTTGGTGCTATAATCACACTGGTACAGTGGTCCCTGTCCTAAGTGACAGACCACCCTTACTTAACCCTTAAAAGTGCCACTCACAGCTACAGTTGTTTTCTCATTACAGTTAAACATATAATGGTTAAAAGGTTCAAATTCCTTATGAAGATACCTTTCATTTAAATACCAGCAAGCCTAGTCTAAGCAAAAAGTAGTCTTAGTCAACAGCTTTCTTCAGAACACTTTACATGCATTGTGAGGAAAGCTGTTGACTCAGTCTTAAATCAGCGCTTTAAGGGTTAATACATATCTGACAACAAACTGGTATTCAACTGACAAATTCTGGTACACAACTGACATTGGGCTGGTGTTGCTGGTTAAAGTGACAGCTGACTGACAACATACTGACAGTATATTCTGTCATTTCTGGCAAATAACTGGCAGTTGTGTCAGTGTCTTTTCAGTATCTGACACTGCATGGACAAGTGACATTCGTCTGGATTTTAACGAAATCCCCTTTGGTGTCAGTTAATTTGCTGTGACTTTGACAACTGCATCACAGTATGGGTAAACTGGTATAGAACTAGTTAGTAACTGTAAAACAACTGGCACTATGCTGATACTGTGGACCTGATAATAAGACCATTTAGGAGCCCAGAGGGCAGCACTCGAGGATGATCGTTTGCATAATTTTACTTATTTGCATAACAACAAATCCCTTTGAAGCTTTTGTTAAGCAAACATGCAAACATATGGAATTGAACACCGTCAAGTGTTGCCACCGGGGTCCTAAATTCCAGTACCAGCTGGCAATGCACTGAGATGGCATCGACAAAATTCTGGTATAGGATTGGCAGAAGACAGATAAAAGACTTAAAGGACTTAGTGATTTAATAAGGGCACCTTTGGCCATCTGGGCTTCCTGGAGCACTTTTCTTGCCAATTTAGGACCGTATTTTCTACTATTTTGGTTAAAAAATTCCCTAACAAAAGATGAGTACGTGAAATGTTGAGCTGCAGGCCTCCACCAAAAATTTGGGGAAGTACCCTCCCCCCCCCGGGGATAGAAGGACTTAAATCAAAATCAAACTGGGCAAAGACAGTAAAGGTGTGGGATGAGGCTGCATAGAAGTGGTTAGATCACACTGGGCACAGAGGACTGGGATCAGGATGTACAGATGAGTTTAGACTAACTCAGGTAAAGTGGGTGGACATCAGGGTGGGCTACACAGAGCAAGTGGCCTAATGTAAGACTACACAGACACATAGGGGCTCATAGCAGGCTAGGAAGACAGGGGCTCAGACTAGGCCAGGTAGAGGGGCTTACGTGTAGTTTCCTATGGGAGACTCTTGGTTGTGGCTACAGAGGCCTCACACCATGTTGAACAGAGGGGCTTTAATTGGCCTACACATATTGCATATTGGGCTCCTAGCATACTGGGTAGAGGAGCTTGGCTCACATGGGGCAAAAGGGTTTATACCAGACTAAGTAGACGAGGTTTAGGCCATGGTTGGAAAACAGGTCAAGATCATTCTCAGTTGAGAGAAGAGGCTTGAATTAACGGGGGGGGGGGAGAGAGAGAGAGAGAGAGAGAGAGAGAGAGAGAGAGAGAGAGAGAGAGAGAGAGAGAGAGAGAGAGAGAGAGAGAGAGAGAGAGAGAGAGAGAGAGAGAGAGAGAGAGAGAGAGAGAGAGAGAGAGAGAGAGAGAGAGAGAGAGAGAGAGAGAGAGAGAGAGAGAGAGAGAGAGAGAGAGAGAGAGAGAGAATATTGACTTAGTCACAATGGCTTCAATCAGTCTGAGCTTGAAACTGAAATAAAGTTGGACAAAGGGTTTAAGGCAAACTAAGCTTAACATAAGATAGAGAGGGCTTAAACGGGGCTGTACATTGAGGACTTAGGTCAGGCTCGATAGAAGGGGCTTCAATGGGGCTGTACAGAGTAGACTTAGGTCAGATGACATAGAGAGTGCTTCAAAGGGGTTGCTAGGGCCTCAATATACATCAAAATTAACTTGTATTGTCACAAAAGATGTGATAAATGACTGATAATTGATAAATTTTTAGATATCAAAGTTAGAAACAGGTTTAAAGAAAATACCAACATACACCTCCAACAATAGAGAGTACTGGACAATTAAGCATTAGGGGGCACATGTGTGTACTGTTGTAGCGTCTTGTTGGTCACAACAGTCTCATATCTGAACAGGTAGAAGGTGTTTAAGTTGTTGAAATGGACTTCAGGACAGGCATAAAGGTCTCAAAGCTGGTTGGAAAGAGGGGACCAGAGGCTGGGAGCAGCAGACTCCAAAGAGAGGCTCTATGGTACTTGATAAATACTCCAAAGAGAGGCTCAATGGTACTTGACAAATGCGTCATTCGTTATGTTGTGTTGTGGGCTGAGTGGAGGTAGAGCGCTTTTATAATGTACCAGATTCATAAATATCGTGAAAATGATTTGGGCCAACTTTCTTTTACTGGTAACTCAGATGACTGCAAATCATGCTGGGTAAACCAAGGACTTCATAGGCTTGGTCTCAATTACATTTGATCAAAGTACTGGGAGCTTACATTACAGGCAAGTTTTAAATCAAGCTGGGTAGTGCAACTAGGCTCAAATCAGGATAAGTAGAGAAATAAGGTTCAAATCACAGTAGCTACAGACAAGGCTTAAATCAAGCTTAGATCCAAAGCCATAAACCAGGCTGGGCAGACAGACAAGGCTATTTAGTCAGGCTCAGTAGACAAACAAGGCTATCAAGTCAGGCTCAGTAGACAAACAAGACTATCAAGTCAGGCTTGGTAGATAGACAAGGCTATCCAGTCAGGCTCAGCAGACAGATGACACGCAACTCAGGCTGGACAGAAAGATGAGGCTGGGTAGAGAGACAAAGATGACAGCTGGTAAGAGAAAAGATAAAGACGGGTAGAGAAAAGAGGCTTAAAGCTGACTGAGAAAAGAGGCTTTAAGCTGGGTATAGAGAAGGCACTCAAAGTTAGAGAGAAGAGGCTTAAATCAGGTTGACTACAGGGTGTAGATTTGGTCCAGTTTTGATCCAGTATCAGTTCATTTTGGATGGAGAGTGATAGGCCTTGGATCGAGCTGGGCACAGGTGGCTCACACCAATCTGGCTATATATAAAAGGCCTTTAATCCACCTTGCTGTAGGCTCAAGCAGTAGCATTTTCAGCAGCCTGTCATTTTAAACACACATCTTGCCAGCACAGCAGACAGTCAATCAGGCAATAAAGCAAGACTGTCCATGAATATAACCAAAAATGTGGTAACAAGCTGGGAGACCTGGCAGGTATGGCTGACAAGTTTTGATGACAATTAGTCACAACTATATGGACCTACTTATATGTCATAACCTTTACCACTGCCATTTTATTCTTTCATCTGCCTATTCAATGGCTCTGTCCATTTGTCTGTCCATCCCGCGGCTGACCTAACAGCACCCTGCTGTAGTATAGAGCATCCATCATGTCAAAGTTACAGTGCATTAGTGGTGGATCAGACAGGACCTGAGGTATCGTATACCTACAATGACCTGCAGCCCAGACACATTATGCTATGTTTGATGGATACCGTGTTGTGCCGATCAAATTCCTCATATTCAATTGACAGTCGCTTCTCAATCTCTCTTCAGTTATGATTTCCGGTTGTTGTTTCGGTGCATTCCACTTGCTGTGCCTGGCCTCAGGTTAAGCTGTCAAGAGAGAATCGCCAGAGACATCTTGCTACAGCCACGCTTCAGCGCATTACTTTTTCAATGACTTACAAACCTATCGGGCAGCAGCGATAGTGAAACACACACATTTGCACACGACATGGACATGAGTGTGGAGGTATGAACAGTGCACGGACTGATGGAGTATCTGCATAGTGCGATAAGTCACCGAGTCTGACAAATATGTGAAAGTCTCGGCAACTTTGTTGAACAAATTCATGCAGGTTTATTAATTTGTTCATTTAGCTTGACCTTGATATGACCCCTTCGCGTTACATTAGACACAAATACAGAGTCCCCCGTTCGTTGCTATCACTCACTCCCACAGCCCCCCATTCCCGTTCTGGCCCAAACCGCCTGCTATCTGGCAGAAATATCACTCAAAAAAGCAAGATGTCAAAATCTATTCAATCTAGCTCCTGTGAGCATCATCACTGACTGCGCGCCTGAAAGATGGATCGCCTCCGATGAGAGACCAAAATGACTAAATTCATAATTGGACCCAATTGCTTCAGTAATAGATCACGGCTTTTTAGCAATTTCAATAAAGACATTAATTTTGCTCTATCGATGCGGCAAAAGATTGAGACATATGCTACTCTAATGAATTTTGGTCTTATTGAATTTTGGAAGCTTTTAGCGCCAGGCAGCGGAGGATTGATTTTCATGTCAGGTAATCAATGGAAAGTGACAGTAGGCGATTCCACGCACGGAATTCTCCATCAATACCGCCAAGCATGGCGGTCACTACTTATTCACTCCACGATTCCTGTCTTTTCCCCATATTAATTGTATTTTCACAACACTTTAATAATTAAAGGAATCCGTCATACAGACATCTTGGGCACTATGGCAAGGTATGGACGTGCAGTGGATTAGGTGTTGTACAGAGACTATACAGCAATCCTTACAGGTAACAGTCAAATGATACCTGTCCAATTAACTTGTCAATTGGTGAAAAGCCAGAATCGTCTCACGAGGTTATTTACACAGAGGCTGATCAGTCAGTCAGCTCTTAACAATGATGCACTAGTCCTGCCTCTATTTCATTGTATTATGCACTCACATCGATATGTGTCTATTGAAAAGCCTTCATATGGATGCTAAGTCCTTCTCTTTCTCAACAGCATTTGGAAATTAATCAGAGAATGGTCATGTGAGAGAGATAGAGGTGGGTAGCGTATTGAGGACTACTGGCTTCACCCTGGGTGCACGTCCACTGACAAGTGCGTGAGAAGTCACACTCTCACCTACAAGATGCATCAGCCCCATCACAAATTGAAAATCGCACAAGTCTGGTCAGAGTTTCTATGAAAGAATTCAATTGCAATAACTAAATTAGGATGATTTTCTCTGAATTACTGAGCTAAATGACTCGTCTCCCCGTGTTCTTATTGAGGAGGGATTCAATTGCTAGCAGTAACATCAAAACATTATCTGATTAGTGGATCTTGTGGCTCTGTCATCCTAATGGTTCATCCCGTCAACACTAGTCCATATCTTCCAGTCCACTGCACATCAAAAGACATCCATCCACGAGTCTTGGGGCCCTCTGCTCGGATGCTCTGCAATCACTGTGCAGACACAGCCGCTCTAATCTAAGTGTTCTTGTATCTGATCCAGAAACTGTCAATCACGGCATGTCTGTGACCACTACAAGTCATCCAGCATATGTAGACCATCGCGCGGGGGCCTGATCGTGGTCTGTATCAATAGAAACCACAAAGGTCCACACACAGCCTCAAATGTCTTGGATTCCAACGATGAGTTCAACAAACACTCTCTGTTGACCTTGAAGCTTCCAACAATCCTCACCAAACTATTTTAAGCTGAAGAGTCAATCCAAAAACTATCCTTTCATTGGCCAGTCCTAGTAGGTGGTGGGCTCTGGCTGATATCTGCAAGCACTGACTCACATTCAGTACATTTGGGATGTTTTGATACTTCTTACAAAGACACTGTAAAAGTCTGAATTCTGCACAAATAGCAACATTCCACAAACATGTTCTTTACATAAAAAAGAGATTATTGGGTAGTTTTATGCATGTTAGTCATCCAAATCACTTCCTGTGGATCCTGACTGAAGATTCTCTCAAAGAAAAAAGATATGTTATCTGTTCAAATTCTATTGATTTTGATGAGAGTCATGTTATCTATGTTGCCATGTCATGCTTCGTGCTTCACAAAGACACAGAGACAACTTTCTCTCATGCTTATCCAGGAATGCAGACATAGAACACGATGCCGATAAAGATTCACAGGCCACGCCACTACATTGCAGTAATGAGAACAGCCCTAAAGTGATATTGTCATCACTGGCGTGTACACCCACCACTGCCAGATAAGGCAACAGCTGAGTCCAAACACACAAAAGTCGTGTTAAGGTCAGACAAGTCATGCTTACACTTTCCAATTTGAAGACAAGTAAAAAAAAAAAAAAGTTTCCTTCCTAATAAATTAGACGAACTATTTAAGAATGATTGTTATCTGCAAGAAACCTAAAACATTGTGTGTGTGATGTGGAGATGACCATATGGAACAACACTTTAACCATCTTCTATGTCACTGATGCATCATGGGACAACACTTTACCTGTCTTCTACGTCACTGATGCATCATGAACTCAATGCCCGTCTTGGTCTGGGCTCATATCTCTTAAGCCTTGTATCAACATATAATAGTTCAGAAGCCATTCAATAACCCTGACCTGCATACCCAAGATACTTCCACATAAAAGCAAACTGAAATATGCTTCCCGGTGCTTTTAACGGTAAAGTACTAAAAACCCACCAAGGGCTTGTATCAAGCTTTTCCACCTGGTACAGCCCTGAAAGACTTGACATCCCTGCCTCACACACATGTAAAATGTTTACAAATAGCACTTTATTGCTTTTGATTTTAGTATGGAGCCACACTCATGGTATACACAAATAACACTTTACTGCTTGTAACTTTAGTATAGAGTCACTCACGGTATATACAAATAACACTTTACTGCCTGTAACTTTAGTACAGAGTCACTCACGATATATACAAATAACACTTTATTGCTTTTAATTTTAGTATTAAGCCACACTCATGGTATATACTAATAACTCTTTATTGCTTTTAACTTTAGTATGTAGCCACACTCACGGTACATACTAAGAACACTTTATTGCTTTTAACTTTAGTTTGGAGCCACACGCATGGTATATACTAATGCCTCTTCATTGCTTTTAATTTAAAGATGGAGCCACACTTACGGTTTATAATAATAATAATAATAATAATAATAATAATAATAATAATAATAATAATAATGATAATAAAAATAATAATAACAATAATGCTTTTAACTTTAGTATGGAGCCACACTCATGGTACATACTAATAACACTTTATCGGTTTTAACTTTAGTTTGGAGCCACACGCATGGTATATACTAATGCCTCTTCATTGCTTTTAATTTAAAGATGGAGCCACACTTACGGTTTATAATAATAATAATAATAATAATAATAATAATAATAATAATAATAATAATAATAATAATAATAATAATAATAATAATGATAATAAAAATAATAATAACAATAATGCTTTTAACTTTAGTATGGAGCCACACTCATGGTACATACTAATAACACTTTATCGGTTTTAACTTTAGTTTGGAGCCGCACGCATGGTATATACTAATGCCTCTTCATTGCTTTTAACTTAAAGATGGAGCCACACTCACGGTTTATAATAATAATAATAATAATAATAATAATAATAATAATAATAATAATAATAATAATAATAATAATGATAATAAAAATAATAATAACAATAATGCTTTTAACTTTAGTATGGAGCCACACTCACGGTACATACTAATAACACTTGATTGCTTTTTTTTGGAGCCACACTCATGGTATATACTAATAACACTTTATTGCTTTTAACTGTAGTTTGGAGCCACTCACACGGGTGAGTGTCTGCAGGACAAGATCAAAACTTACTGGGGCATGGATAAGTGTTTAAAGGACAGGGACAAGGCTTACTGGGGCATGGGTGAGTGTTTAAAGGGCAAAGTGAGACCTTACTGGCACATTGTGAGAGCAAACAGCTGGGCAAAGCCTACCTGTACAGAAGTATATGTTTACAGCACTGACGAGTGATACACAAAACCCTAAAGGAGTAATTCTCAAAGATCTGTCATAAAGACTGTCACTGTTAGGACCAGTTTCCAGGTGCAGCATCTCTTACCATCAGCCTCTTTCTAACTGACCAGTAACACTCTTCTTTTCTCCACATTATTTCAGTTACTTCTGTAAGTTACAGGAAACATGACCTGATCTCTTAACTCATTCAATACTATGTTCACAGGCCTTGGTCAGTGGTTCTGGCACTGCCTGGCAAGTCATGCTGCAGCTGCCTTTGTGGTAGCTGCAGCATGACTTGCCAGGCATTGCCAGAACCACTGACTTAAGACTATAGGCATGTTGGTACTTGAATGAAAGCTCTTTTCATGAAGAATTTAAATATGCAATTGTGGTCTTAAATCAAGGAAAATATACGGAAAAATCAGGGACTGGTATGGAATGAGTTAAGCAGGTAAGCCTTCACAACTATGTTTCCTTGTGTAAATGTACGGTCTGTTACATAGGCAAGCCTTTACACAGAGGTTTCATGGCATTGTACGGTCAGCTACAGGGCAAGCCTTCACACAGAGGTGTCATGGTATCACTTGGTTTGTTACCATGTTAGTCAGGCACCCTTATACATAGAGGTTTTATGGAATCATATGGTCTGTTATGCAGGCAACCTGTCACACAGAGGTTTCATGGTATTGTAAGTTGCTATACACTTGAGTGGAAATTGCTCAGTCAGTTTTTTGGGGGGTCTGCTTTACTCAGTGATTCCACGGTATCGGTAAGTAGACCATTTACAATCATTGCTCTGTCACCTTTGTCTGTCTCCTACTAATATAAAAGTCTGACAGAATGTAGTTTAACGCTTGCCTGAGCAACCACTATGCCAAATTAATTGATTCTTTCTCTGCTGCTATGTTTTCATAAGAATTTTGTGGACTAGAAAGACCTCGTTCCATCTGAATAGTGATTAAAAAGAGTCCAATAGTTAAACGTCTGATAATGTCTAAGTAAGAAAGTCAACCAAATCAGGTGACTAAGTGCAAAGTTGCGTAAGAGGTCTGCAAAAAGGTGATCAGTATGAAGTCAATTGTCCGCTAGGTGCATGTAAGAACAGCTATACTATTATGGCTGTATAGCATTCAAAAAATTCTCCTCACGGTAAAATTGACAAGACGCTCTTTGATCCTCTCACAGGATTGCTGGGATACCTTAGAAAGTGAACAGTAGGATGAAATCGACACATAAAATAAAAACTAAATAATGGTAGGATATTGGCTTGGGCTTAATAAGCAGTACGTGTATCTGCGACAGGGCTTCAGGAAGGAGCTCGAGTGTACATCAAGTGTTTGTTCAGTAAAAATATCTCTGCCAATCGTCCGATATGTGCCATCATTCAAGTTCTAACCACCCTGACTTTATGGATTTCAACAAGCAGCCACACAAATGCAATCCATATGACAGGCAGCCTTGTGTGCATTCTTACTAGTTAATCTGCGGTAATATTCGCTTAGAATTGACAAGGCTGGCTGTACCTGACCAGGCTATAGCTTTGTTGTAGTGGGACGTCAACACGCTACACCTGTGCCATCCCACGATCATCCCATTGTTCACCGATACAACTCCCCTCCCCAGCGGCCTCCACCATGGCCACGCCAGTTAACGCAAACTTTCGAGTGGTTTGCATTGAAAAAGGACAATCAAGCGTAGTTGGACAAACAGAAAAGTTAATCACAAATTCATCCATTCAGTTCTTTCTGTTTGTGCAGCACATAGAAAGACATCACATGTTTAAGTTGCTCTCATCAATACAAATGTGTGGAGACCAGGCAATAAAGCGGCCACCAGTGCAATTGTAGTAACTCCAGGCGAGTGCCATAACACAGTGCCTGTTTGACAACAAAGATGAGGACATCACAATCAATGTCACAGCTCACCTCTTTATCTCCATCTGTAATTACTGACTATTGTGCTACAAACACAGTCAATATGCCATTGACAACTCTACCATACACTCTTAATATATACTCGTACCATCTCATCACCAACTTGAGCGTCACGTCTTTCTAGCTAGTACAGAAACATTTGGGCTTGCAATCATTGTTATCGCGATTTTACAAGGGTTATCACAATGACATATCTTTATTGAACACCAAAATACAAGAGAAAGATAAATTTTACTTTATTAATTTTTGTTTTTGTGTGTTTTTTTTTGTTTGTTTATTGTTTCTTTTCTTTTTTTTTTTTTTTACCGTTTTGTAGGTCCAACAAGCTGTTAATTATATATCGTAGTGCATATAACTTGTCTGCTTCTCACTTTTGTCAAAACAGTCCTGCATCAATGGCTCGTTCTTACCCTCCTATGTCAGCATAATGTCCTTATCACTTTGTGCCTGCCACTCTCCTATCGCTGTCATCACAGCTCTGGATTTTATGTTTTGACCAGTGACCACAGGGCAACTGAGTCTTGACTCAGTAACATACAGCACCCATCACCTGGCTGAAAATGGCAAACTCATACAGTAGTCCCTCCTTTGAAAGACCACTCCTTTGGGAGACCACCTCCTTTGAGAGACCACAATTGTCAGGTCTCTCTGTAGTACTTTTCATGTTATTTATACAGTAAAACCTGTCTTCAAAGACCACCCCTAGGGATGACCAAATTGTGCTCTATCAAGACAGGTGGTCTCTCATTGGAGGTACAAATAACAAGAAAAGTACTAAGCAAAGTATGTTGAAAAAGTGGTCTTCCAAGGCAGGTGGTCTCTCAATGGAGTGGTCTCTCAAGACAGGGACCACTGTACCTCCTTTGAGGGACCACCTGCTTTATGTGACTGCCTTTTGGGTGGCACAAGGGGCGGTTTCTCACAGGAAGGACTACTGTATGCATGTACTGTATATACTTTGCCACATCCTCATTCTGAAGAAAAAAAGAATAATTCAGTGCTGTAGATATGTGTGAATGCCCTTATTAACATAGTTGGCTATGTACAGGCCAGCATGAAGTAGTCTACACAGTATTTTCCCTGAATCAGCAACTGAAGTCCACCATCAGTAAAGGAATACCAGAAAATATCATGAATATATCTTTTGTTTTGACCATGGAAAGGCTGGGTCTTGAACCTGCGATCTTTAGCACTTATTATCTGGCTGAAAATGTTAGTCATCATTCCTACCCACTCTTGTCATCATTCTCACTCTATGTTGTAATTATTGCCACTCACTACTGTTGCCATCCCTACTCACTGTTCTCATCATTGCCACTCACTGCTGTTGCCATCCCTACTCACTGTTCTCATAATTGCCACTCACTACTGTTGCCATCCCTACCCACTGTTCGTATCATTGCCACTCACTAATGTTGCCATTCCTACTCACTGTTCTCATCATTGCCACTCACTGCTGTTGCCACCCCTACTCACTGTTCTCACCATTGCCACTCACTACTGTTGCCACCCCTACTCACTGTTCTCACCATTGCCACTCACTACTGTTGCCATCCCTACCCACTGTTCGTATCATTGCCACTCACTACTGTTGCCATCCCTACTCACTGTTCTCACCATTGCCACTCACTACTGTTGCCACCCCTACTCACTGTTCTCACCATTGCCACTCACTCAAGTTGCCATCCCTACCCACTGTTCGTATCATTGCCACTCACTACTGTTGCCATCCCTACTCACTGTTCTCACCATTGCCACTCACTACTGTTGCCACCCCTACTCACTGTTCTCACCATTGCCACTCACTCAAGTTGCCATCCTACCCACTGTTCGTATCATTGCCACTCACTAATGTTGCCATCCCTACTCACTGTTCTCACCATTGCCACTCACTACTGTTGCCATCCCTACTCACTGTTCTCATCATTGCCACCCCTACTCACTGTTCATCATCATTGCCACTCCCTGTAGTCACCATTGCTGCTCCCTCTTTGATATGTCTACTCACTGTCATCATTGCCACTCACTGTTTCATCATTTTTACTCACTGTCATCATCACCCATTGGTACTCACTGTCATCATCACCCATTGGTACTCATACTTGTCATCATTGCCACTCACTGTTGTCAGCCCTACTCACAGTTGTCATTTATGCCACCCACTGTCACACTGAATTACCAGATGTCTCTATACCAAATTAACATTTTTATTGAGAGAACAAATTGTCAGTTGTCACTATTCTAAACTATCACTATTGTCACTACACCAAATTGGCAGTTGTCACAATAAGAAACTCTCAGTCTTATTACCATCATCATCCAAAATTGTTACATGTCAGTGGGGGGGGGGGGGCAGGTGGTATCATGCCTTGTTGTCACTATTATCATACAATTGCTACTGTTATCGAATCATTGCCAAGGTTTCACCTTCACTGTCATCATACCATTGTCACTGTTGTCATACCTTTGTCACTGTTGTCATACCTTTGTCACTGTTATCCTACCATTGTCACTGTTGTCATACCATTGTCACTGTTATCATACCATTGTCACTGTTATCATACCATTGTCACTGTTGTCATACCATTGTCACTGTTATCATACCATTGTCACTGTTGTCATACCATTGTCACTGATGTCATACCATTGTCACTGTTATCATACCATTGTCACTGTTATCATACCATTGTCACTGTTATCATACCATTGTCACTGTTATCATACCATTGTCACTGTTGTCATACCATTGTCACTGTTGTCATACCATTGTCACTGTTATCATACCATTGTCACTGTTATCATACCATTGTCACTTGTCATACCACTGTCACTGTTATCATACCATTGTCACTGTTGTCATACCATTGTCACTGATGTCATACCACTGTCACTGTTATCATACCACTGTTACTGTTGTCATACCATTGTCACTGTTATCATACCACTGCCACTGCTATCAAATCATTGCCAAGGTTATACCATTGTCACTATTATATCACTGCCACTGTTGTCACACTATTGTCACTGTTAGGGCTGTCCTACCATTCTTCGCATCAGTCCCATGTCAGCCTAGCTGTCACCACTCTTACCAATAGCTCAATCACCAAGGAATATTTTACTGAGTCATCCTTGGTATCTCCACCACCTTCTGCCCAGCTGTCATCTGGACATGACCCTTTCACGTCATATCATGACCCTTTCATGTCATGCCTTGACCTGTGTATGTCACAGTGTCCCTAGAACCTAGAGTTGAGAGCTGGGTAAGTAGTTTGCTGGTGGCCATGTCTTCCTGTGGATGCCTGAAGTCCTGACGCCTGATCAATGTCTGGTAGAGCAGCCCCTCCATCAGACTGCCACTGCCAGGCGTACTATCTCACGCAGGAGACACACCCACCCCCATCTTCTCCACTCTGCCCAGTGCCTGCACACCCAGCTGTGCCACCAGCCTCGTGGGACCACAAGAGGCACACATTTTGACAGGCCTTTCAATAACACACTTGCTCTCTTCCACGCAGCACCAGAAACAAACAAAGAGTATATCTTCTGCTGTATGCTTTGAAGCCAAGTCTTGTCATTTTCAAATAGCGCTGGGCCATTCATCTTGCCTACAGGTGCTGGGTTCCCACCATTACCCGTGTACGTACACGATGACAACCTTCATCCGCCATCACCCCACTTATGGCTTAATATCTCTGTCAGCCAATGATGACTTTCTTAACTCCTACTCTGTAAGACACAGTCAACAAATTTTATCGACATTCCCTCTATATATACTGCCAGGCTGTGTCATGAAAAGCTGTTTTTTTCTGGTTATAACAATTGTTGGAGGTCTCCTTTTGACTTTTTGACTAAAACAAAAGTGGCGAAAGTATATCTCAGCTGCAAAACTGAAGCTGGTGACATTTGAAGCTAGCAGTCACTTATAAACATTCTATGCAGATATGGTTAATACTGGACATTGAACAATTTCTTTGAGCATTCATGAAGACTCTTGGTGTGTGATTGACTGTGTCAGGCTGTCATAGCTTCTGTCTTTGTGGACTTTTTATGTGCAACATAGCAGGCCTTGTACATGTTAAGGAGCAAGCTGCAGATGGCTCTTTCATATGCAGTCTTGATTGAGGAGAAATATTCACAACTGTTCATCAAAGAAGGACTGCTCGTCCATGAAATCAATGTTCATAAGTTCTGCGGGAGCTTGCATGTACTGGTACACTGGATAAAACACTGACATTTAATTTTAACAAGTATCTGCCACAAAATGCTAGGGTACATCTTAACTGCCATGGAGTACCTGACAGTTATCAAGACAAAACCACAAATCACCATCAAGCATTTCCTGGCTGCGAAAATCAAACTATAGGCAGAAACCTAACTTTTGTCAAATTAACTTAACCAATCAGTTTATTGCCTAAGTTGGGAAACTGAAGAAAAATGAGCATTACAGATGTCTTTAAAAGTGAAACAAAGATGACTGATGTCTTGAGTGAAACAAAAATGAGTATGACAAATGTCTTCAGTGAAACAAAGATGAGTATTTCAAATGTCTTGAGTTAAAACAAAATGAGCAGTACAGATGTCTTGCATAGAACAAAGATGAGCATTATATGTGTCATGAGTGAAACAAAGATGAGTATTATGTGTCATGAGTGAAACAAAGATGAGCATTATGTGTCATGAGTGAAACAAAGATGAGCATTATTTGTGTCATGAGTGAAACAAAGATGAGCTTTATGTGTCATGAGTGAAACAAAGATGAGCATTATATGTGTCATGAGTGAAACAAAGATGAACATTATATGTGTCATGAGTGAAACAAAGATGAGCGCTATATGTGTCATGAGTGAAACAAAGATGAACATTATATGTGTCATGAGTGAAACAAAGATGAGCATTATGTGTCATGAGTGAAACAAAGATGAGCATTATGTGTCATGAGTGAAACAAAGATGAGCATTATATGTGCCTTGAGTGAAACAAATATGAACATTACACTACAGGTGTCTTGAGTGAAACAAAGATGAGCTTGTATGTGCCTTGAGTGAAACGAAGTTGAACATTACAGCTGTCTTGAGTCACACAAAGTTCAATGTTAGATGTCTTCATGTAAACATCTGTTGATTAAGTACATCAGTGTAACAGAAATAAACATTTGTTCAGCATGACATTTGACTGTGGTAAACCAATTTCATAAACACCATACACTTTTGAGAAACTTCTGCAATTTAATTGTAAGGATTTGGATAGCCATGTACAGGGTGTTCATCAAAGAGAGATTAAAGAAACAGACACACTCTGGCCAGCAGCTGAATATAAACTTTCAGTTTGCGGCAGTACACTTCCTCGTAATCATCTGTATCAAACAACAGTGTTTTTGTCACATAACAAACTAAACTGGCTTGTGTTACTTCCTTATTATGCCAGGCTCTCAGACATCTGTGGTTACCATACGGACACCTTATCTTGCTGTATTCTGCTCACTCTTCACTGCTTTCTCTCCTCCTTTCCAGTGAGTGCTACTTCAGCATTTTGCTATGGTTCAAGTTTAACCCTTACAGTTCTAATCACAGCTATAGTCATTTTCTCATTTCCATTAAGCATATAATGGTTAAAAGATTCAAACTCCTCATGCAGATACCTTTCATTCAAATACCAGCAAGTCTATAGTCTAAAAGCAAAAAGTAGCCTGAGTCAACAGCTTTCTGCAGGACACTTTGCACACATTGTGTGTAAAGTGTCTTGAGGAAAGCTGTTGACTCAGTCTTAAATCTGCACTTTAAGGGTTAAGAAAAGAACATGAATTTGGATGCTGTTGTATCCTGGCCCTTACCATGGTAAACAGATCTTTGTCTCTGTTTATCATATTATTGTTCATTCAATGCTTTAGATAATATGGATAAGTGAAGTTTTTAATCTGCAGCTTGTAACCGCATGAATAATGTGCAAAAACTTGACAGTTTGGTAACACCAGGAGTTGTTCCTGCCAAAAACATGGTCAAGATAGGCTGCCTTTTTATTTACACGTAAACATCCTGCATGTATGAAGAACTATTAATAACACTTAGTTCTTTCTCTATTGGCAATAAAGCAGCAGTCATGTTTGTCATATTCATTAACAAAAATATTTTTGATCAATAAAATATCTGTGCACTGACATTGATTGACAATAACATTGGTTAACTGTCCCTGTATGATTTGCCTCTACAGGTAAACATGGTAAATGTGTCTCAAAAGACAGGGCTTTGTAAACCCCTCCTAATGGGTTCTGTGTACAATACATACATTACTTCTGACCTAAAACCTTACAGAAATAAACATTATTTTCCATAAGTGCACATACCTGCCAGGGAGATTTGATCTCATAATACAATATGACAAGTGGTACTTCTTGAATTTTAAAGTTTGGAAGAAAATACCACACAAGAATGCAGTCACGCTGGTTATTTCTCTTCAAATGACGTATCATCACGTTACATCACAGATATATGCTTTCAATAGCGGCATACAAAGCAGCGGCAGTATGGGACATACCTCTTTTTATCACATCTCCAGCCCAAAAATCTTGATGTCCTGCACTTCAACCCAAAGTCATATTAATTTTCAGAGTTGGCAGCAGTTTGGGATTTAGAAGAATGAGTGATGTGTCAGACAAATAGCAATGATGTTTTGTTCACGCAGGTGCACCTTTGTCGGTCTTTCTATAAATATAACCTGACAGAATTGGTAGAGCTCTCCCTAAATCAAGACAGATGAGTGCAGACAAGTTCTATCCTGACCCGCCTATATGTTAAAGTCAACTATACCATTTTAATTGGTAATAATTTGTAAGCTGCAACTAAGGATTAAGCACAATCTAAGTTATAATGATGTCTTTAACGTTACATAGCACGTCACAGGAAGCTTCACACCACGTTCCTCCGTTAACGGGCTATTAACCACTTTGTGACATTAGAGAGACTAAAAGACCGAAACCTTATGTGCACCTCTAACAAGTCAGTACTTATTCCAAATGAACATCTTACGGGATATTCTGTGTGTGTACTGACACAACATTGCCGTTACGTAAGACCCACAACAGTTGTCAAGTGGTTTTTACCCACTTACATTTTGTCACTTCTAAAAAGTTGGCATTGTTACCGAGACGTGGCTGGTGGAGCGTGTCCACCACCCAGCCTTCCCACCAGATGAGTCAAACTCTGGGAATCAGTCCAACATCTTTTGGAAACTTTTTATTGCTCCTAGTGTGATTTTATGGACCCTATTCAAGGCGGGTTTGTCTGTGTGTGTGTCAAACAATGCACAGGTAACTTCAATAAGCTTTGTGCACAAACTGAGCACTTTGACCCTGAACTTTGTGTAAATGCTGTTTCTCTTGTCTGTGTGTCTCTCCTTCAATCCTACACTTAACTCACTTGTCCACTGGGATGACCTAATATCTTTGGCTTAAAACCATCTGGAAAAGAATATCATTGGTTTAGGGCTAAAACAAACAGGTATCTCAAAGGACAGAGCATAATCGAAGTGTTCAAGTTTTGGCCTGGGTACAGCAGAAACAAATGTTGAGAACGTCAACTATGAGGCAACATGAGTCAAGACAATATGAGTCAATGTCCAGCAAATCTAAAAGACACATGTCTTGACACGACTCTCTTAAGATCTGTCCAGTGCTTGTCAAGTGGACAAATTTGGCCACAGAACAAGTCCAGGGGGCAGATTTGGTAATCCCTTATAAGGATACAAGTCAAGGATTGAAGCGTGGAGAACAAAAGGGGCATTCCGTTACTATTGGATAACACCTCAGCGTTGGTGTAACCTGGTGGCTGTCACACACAATGTCCCAATATTCCTTCTTCTTACACAAATATGGCAATGATCGACGTATTGATCAGCTGTCCATAACAGTGGGACCCGATGACGACACCTGGGAAATTTTGTCAAGTCAACGAGAGAGCAGTCTTTGTATAGCTTCCGCGGTGTAATTGAACATCAGTTCTCTATGAATACCAAATAAGCACGAATCGGACCAGGTCGATATGCCTCCTTCATATTCCAATCTTCCTTGGGGTATCAATTCTGTCTTTGACAGAGGCGAATAAAGTCTAATGAATCTTTATTCTAGCAGAACTCTTGAAAAACTAGCAGCCCAGTGTGAAGTGGCCTGTGTGTCAGACGGCTTCTACCTCCATGGCTTACCTTGGGGAATCAATGGCCACCACGGACTAGATCTTTGAATCCCATTTAACAAATGAGGCCATTGCGAGCAACTCTCACTCCCGAGTCAAATAATTTTGATTGCGATTCCCAGGTAGAAGTGGAATAGCCTGTTCAATGGGGGACTGTCAGGGGTATTCACTGCTAATCTATAGAACAGAGCCTAGGGGCCTGCGTGGCCAGGTAATGATTTCGGAGACAATATGCTCTGGTATCGAGTATCATCCAATTTGTCACACATTGAGGGCCCATGTTTTGACAGCGTTAAAAGCCACAATCTGATGACACAATGGACTTGTATGCTATCTTTGCCCAAATCAATCACATGGCTTCTGCCACCCGCATACAGATTCCGCAGACAGGAACATGGTTAAGTAAATTGTGATGTCACATTGTCTGTTCGGGGTTAGAGTACTGACATCAATCCACAACGTTTCTAGTCAAGGGCTTATGACTCTTTTATATGCAGTTCTCGCACGCTAAAGAAAAATTTCATTTTGCAATCGACATTTACGACCATTAAGTAGCTTAAAATGCCTCAGCAATTTTGCTTAATCACTCTCACGTTCAAATGACAGTGCACCCCTGATGCATTAAAACTCCTATCTGATTATCCAGTTTCTGTAATCATATTCAATTTTGTCAATTAATACATTTAAGGCAGCAATGGATTATGCGTTTTGTCAGAACAGTCATATTTGTGGATAGTTATCACACTGTAGTACGGTGCTCTGTGCACGTAATTGGCTTCACCATCTCGTGATTTGTCTCTCCCAGAACCAATCTAAACAACAGCCAAGTGCAATTGCTTTAAAAAGCTAACAACAAAAAGTGGGCTGCAGCCTTGCTCCAGTGCCATCGCCTGCACTTCAAAGAGATGGAGCCGCATCATTTCTTGCGTGATCTTGTCAAAGTTAAGTACAATTCAGGATTACGACCAGACAAACCTCATCCAATGCAAGGCGGGCCCCAGGGAAGCAGCACCAAGTGCATGCGTGCCAGTGGTGAGCATAGGGGAGAGGAGACATTAAGACAAGGGCCCAGGGATCGTGTAAGTCCCATATCCCACAATGAACCACTTTCAAATTTCCCCCAGTACACTCCTTGGGCTGCTGGGACTTCTGGGAAATATAAATATGGACAAATGGACTTCTAGGACACATCCTTTCCGATGTAGCTAGCTCCACGCTGTCTCTTAATTTCCCATGGTTCCACTGCAATGTGAAAACAGATTCGGACAAATCTTCACAAGATATGCACTGTCTGACCATGTAGGCATGGCCACAGTAGTTCTCTCACCACAATGAGGTCTGGGCCTGCTCTGCAATATGCAGTTATCTTAATATGCTTTGTAAATCATCAAATTGAACAAGGCAAGCTCTACAAATGGAAATTATATCCAATGTCTTGGATTTAACTGTTTCAAATGAGACTTTAAGGAACAATTTTATTTCCTTAAGAATTCCCCGACCAAACATCATTGGATTTTATGCCAACTACTCAATGCAGAAACAAGAAAAGAAATATACAGCACAGGCATGCATGCATGTAATATGTGTGTGTCTATACATTAATACATATATATATGTGTGTGTGTGTGTGTGTGTGTGTGTGTGTGTGTGTGTGCATGTGTATGTGTGTGTGTGTATACACCAAACAATTGCCATACTCTTGTAAAAAGTCTCTGCATATAGAGTTGTCTTGGTTGAGGTCCAAGACGCAATCTTCTCTGTACATATTGTGGGTTCTACCCCCGCGTTCCATTTTGCAGGAGATCTTCCAAAGCTGCTTCATCTACGGCTTGGAAACACGAAGTTTGCCAAAGTTTGTAAAGAGCCTATAGAGTGACACAGCAGGCAGTGCTTATAGCTTGGACAGACAGTAGTCTGTGGAGAGGAATCCACTTAATTAAATTCTAGAATTATACTTTAAAATGATGCATCCAATATAAGACAAACTGCGGAGCAAGACAATGGCTGTGTGGCTACACAGTGTGGGGTGGCAGGGCTACAGGGTTCTTATGCTAACTATTGGGGCCCTGTCGTCTAATTACAAACCACAGCCATAATGTTTATACTCAGGTGGGTGAATAATCAATAAGCCATTTCCAGGCAGAATTTTCATCCTCACAGAAGGTAAAAACCACCTGAAAAGGAGGGAACTGGGTAAATTTTGAAAATCACAACCACATAGTGTTTTATTATATGTGACTGGGCCAAGTCACAGAGGTATGCACAGTATAGAATATTAAACTATTGTAAATACAAGATAAAACCAGGGTGAAATAGAGGGCAAGATATTCAATGTAAATGATGAGGAGACCCTCACATACGCCTGGTCTCTGTCTACAGCTCTACCTGCACCGGGTGTCAGGTGTCTGCTACCATTTTAGTTCTTTGACGACTTTCTGTGGTTCATTCATGAGAGTGGAATGGTGTGCAAACATAACTGCATTACCTGGCTGAAGCAGTTTAGCAGTTATCTGTCCCGACTGCCAGCAAACCAGCTGAGCAGAAGACTTTTAAACATCCCATCTCTTGGCTCAAGAGCATTGCACTGTCCTGTGTCTCAGTTCACTAAGAGTGTTTCCATGTTTCATCTTCGAAAAGGAAGTATTTGTCACTCCTCAGTCTGAGTTGCAGACTGGTTTACTTTATCCTCTCTGTGAGTAACAGACTGGTTTATTTTATCCGATCTTTAACAGACTGGTTTACTTTATAAGATCTGTAAGTAAAATACTGGTTTACTTTATCCTGTCTGTAAATAACAGACTGGTTTACTTTATCCTGTTCGCAAGTAACAGACTGGCTCACTTTATCCTGTCTGTAAGTAACACACTGGTTTACTTTATCCTGTGTGTAAGTAACAAACTGGTTTGCTTTATAAGATCTGTAACAGACTGGTTTACTTTATCAGACCTGTAACAGACTGGTTTACTTTTACTTTATAGAATCTGTAAGTAACATACTGGTTACATTAACCTGTCTGTAAGTAACATACTGGTTCACTTTTTCCTGTAAGTAATAAACTGGTTTACTTTATAAGATCTATAAGTAACAAACTGGTTTACTTTATCCTGCCTGTAAGTAACACACTGGTTTACTTTATCCTGTGTGTAAGTAACAAACTGGTTTGCTTTATAAGATCTGTAACAGACTGGTTTACTTTATCAGACCTGTGACAGACTGGTTTACTTTTACTTTATAGAATCTGTAAGTAACATACTGGTTTACATTATCCTGTCTGTAAGTAACATACTGGTTTACTTTTTCCTGTAAGTAACAAACTGGTTTACTTTATAAGATCTGTAAGTAACAAACTGGTTTACTTTTTAAGATCTGTAAGTAACATGAAGGTTTACTTTATCCTCTCTGTAAGTAACAGACTGGTTTACTTTTTCCTGTAAGTAACAAACTGGTTTACTTTATCCTGTCTGTAAGCAACATACTAGTTTACTTGATCATGTCAGTAAGTAGCAGACTGGTTTACTTTATCCTATCTCTGAGTTGCAGAGTCAGTCCTTAACTTTGTTCTACATGTATGTCTATGTGGCAAACTGATTTCTTTTATCCTATCTCTAAATGGCAGACTGGTTTCTGACTGTCATTCCGAGGAAATAACAGTATCTCACTGTTGTTCTGAGGGTACAATGGCTTTTCACTCGTCTAATTCTGCAAATTTGCATTTGTATCCAGAACCAGGAGCTGGTTTCACTGGAAGACTTTGGAAGTCCTAGTGTCTGTGAGGAGATATAGTTTAAGTTCTGGGATCTCTTCTGTTTGATGGTCCCATTTCCATGTGGCAGCCTGTTTCCCTCGCACACAGGCAAAGACCATCCCCCCACTCACATCAGCAGAGTTAGCATAGTGTATCTCATTGGATGGAGGCAGAGTCTCCAAGCTAGCCTATGTTAAAAGTGGGAGATCTCCCTCCTGCAGGTACTGAAAAGCAGGAGGTTGAGCAGCAAAGGAGCAAAGCGTAGCTATAAACAGGGTCTGGGAGCATGCTCCCCCAGGAAAAATTTGAAATTCGGACCTTCATTTCCTGCATTTTGAACCTGTATGGCACCATCATAGACATATTCTGGCATACATAGTACAACACAGCAAATGGTACAATTTTACAGCCAGTGATTGAATAATGCTAGTTTTTTTTAGTTTTACAAAAAGCGGGAGAGCGGGAGACTGTAAAAAAGTACGAAAAATTGGGAGATCTCACACCAAGGCGAGAGACTTGGAGGCTCTATGGAGGATTGCTCTTCATATACTTTGCTGGCATGACTCTACCCCACCCTGTACCTGCTCACCCCTTTAAGTACCAATATCTCTGCCCACACTGACACACCCCTGTACCTGTTTTTTTACCCCTTTTTAACATATTCATCTATACCGTTTCAGTACAGCTTACCCTATCATACCTGTCTATGTCATCCTTTCTTGCTTATCTTCTATACCTTTTTGTGATAAGTATTTTATCTGTATGCACCTTGAAAATTAATACCTGGAGGGGTTTGAAAATTAATACCTGGAGGGGTTTCTTTTTTTTCCCTTTTAATTTCCTTTTAAAACCCTTCCTGGTCATCATGAATCATCCACTCATTTCCGGCCCTCACTTTTTTTTCCACTGAATTTTGAACCTGAACCAACTGTAAAAAAGACCGACATATTGTTAGAGCTATTTCTATTTTAATTTTATATTTAAATTCTGATTCAATCTTCCTTGAGTTCCTGAGGGGAGTCTTTTCTTCTGTCATTTTTATTTTATGGCAATACACAGGACTGTGCTTTACATTTGATAGGCACAGCATGGCACAGCAGGGCCACACCACTGTCAGTAACTTACATCAAGTACACAGCTCTCTGTGTATACCTCAATGTACAGGCTAGAGAGACAAAAAGCCAACCCCCCCCCCCCAATAAAAAACCGAAAAAAACAAAAACAAAAACCTTTTAATGTAACACCCAGAAATATGAGTTGACAAAATTGATTCAGCAAATTCCAATAAAAAAGTACAGACACTACAAACACCATTTCTGTCCTTACCAACACTTGTACCATTTTCCAGAAAAGAAAAACAAAGTGTGACAACTCCCTACAAGGCCAGATGCTGGTAGCCTCTGACACAGTCGCAGAAGACATGTGTACGACATCCAGGAGGGACTTCTCTGACAGTTCACTTTCACAGACTTTCCAAAAAGTCCTCCTGATTCAAGTCTTTGTTCTAGAGTTACTGACCTCAGGTGGCCTCACTTGCCTGACGGAGAACCCATCAGACGGGCAGCTCTCAAACAATGGGGTACTACCCCCAGCAGCCACTCGTCCTATACTTCACATCAATCACTGCAAATGGTCAGTGTTTTTTCCCTCGCCTTGTTATGACAGTCCACGAGAGAAGGGAACATATCAGTGTCAATTGTAGATGATGTTTTGCATGAGGTTGGAGCAGACAGCAGACATTTAACTGTTAATCTGAACATGTGTATCTACTTTAAGGAATGCTCCCCTCACCCAATCACACAACAGCATAGCTGGCATACTCACCTACAACTATTGTTTTAACCTCAGCTTCTCTCTAATGAAGATACATGACCAAACATGTTTAAATGTCTACTTTAGTCTCCTTGGGTTAGGAAGTGCATTGTAAAGGCTACCACTTGTACAAATCAGTACTGTATCCATTTGCTCTCTCTCTCTCTCTCTCTCTCTCTCTCTCCTCTCTCTCTCTCCTCTCTCTCTCTCTCTCTCTCTCTCTCTCTCTCTCTCTCTCTCTCTCCTTCTCTCTCTCTCTCTCTCTCTCTCTCTCTCTCTCTCTCTCTCTCTCTTCTCTCTCTCTCTCTCTCTCTCTCTCTCTCTCTCTCTCTCTCTCTCTCTCCACTTGTACAAATCAGTACTGTATCCATTTGCTCTCTCTCTCTCTCTCTCTCTCTCTCTCTCCACTTGTACAAATCAGTACTGTATCCATTTGCTCTCTCTCTCTCTCTCTCTCTCTCTCTCTCTCTCTCTCTCTCTCTCTCTCTCTCTACACAAGCATATACTAGGACATAGAATATATTTAAGATGGGGGGGGGGGGGGCTGGAAAGAAAAACACTTAGTACACATATATTTTGTCTGAAGCTTGTGATGCAATTCTAACGCTATTACTGATGACATGTCAGTTGCCAGCGGGCAATGTTGCCTGCAACATGTTAGCACAGAGTCAGTGGCTGATTGCGGGTGTGGTCCGACATTTATCACCCCAAGTCATCTTATAATAAAACCCTATTACTAAGACTGGTTGTGTTGCTGTTGACTTCTGAATCCTATGTTAAATATAAAATGCCTTGTAGTTCTGTACAGATTGTCATAATACTTCCAATCTGTTAGTGCATACCTTCCCTTTTTGCCAGGGACCAGTCTTACTGGAATTTCGTGACACTTCATTTTGTGGTATATCTAAAAGGTAACTGCTGGAGACCCAGGTGTGAGGATCCTTTTAGACTGGCTCAGTCTGTCTAAAAAAATATCCCCAGTTAAGTCTGCATTTGACTCTGAGCAGTGACAGGAGGTGACGGGGATAGTCTTGACTCTGATTAGTTGAGGGCCTGCCATTGAGGGAGTCAACCTGTTGCAGCATATTTGAATGTTATATACACAGGACCATGGGACTTGTATTCTCTTCAAACTGTAAATTGCTTTATTTTCGCGTGTATAAATTTTCATGGTTTTTGTATTTTTTGACATTTCTCTGTAGTTTTGATTTCACTGTTCTGGACTTAATTCCCATTCAAACAATGTTAAAATACTATTTCTCTGTGTTTTTATTTTTCACAGTTTTTGTGCATCAGCGAAATAAGTGAAAATAAGAATACCGTGAATTAAAGCAATTTACAGTACATTTATATATCAACAGTCTGACCAATCATTACCTATCTCTGTACTCTGAAGGCAGATTAGGAAATAGGAAAAGATTGAGTTTCGAAATGTTAATTTCTAAGAACATCTTCCATAAGACAAATAAGATATCTTAACCAATATATGCAGACATGTCATCCTAAATTATGATGAACAGCTTCACAATTTGTATCAATTTTTTCCTTTTTTCCTTTAGGGTTATGCATGAAAAATCGACACGAAACAAAATGAAAAGCTGTAAGTCTTGGGCACTGTCCAAGAAAGCTGCTAATTCTGACCAGAATACATGGAGGGCAGTAATTGCGTGAAGTGTACTTGACGGGTGATACTTCAAAAAGCCCATGTCAAGGGTGGTTGTCCAATAGTCTATGTGCAGGGTGCTACTTCAATAAGTCTACACCTGAAGGGTGGTACTTTCCATAAAGTCCCATCAAGAGGCGGACTGTGTAGACTCCATCACTAATGCAGTTTGTCACTTTGTGTAATGCATGTTGTACATCAACACTACATTGCTGTAAACCCCCTGGCACACACATTTTTAAAGTCCATTTTGGAATTCCAGGACCTGAAGAAACAGGTCCCTTTGTTTATTATCCTACTGAGCCTACTGCCTAAAAGAAATCTGTTGCACAAAATTTGGCAAACTGGAGTTTGTAATAGAACAGAGAGTACCACTTGATTTTGTCTTTGTCTCCAGTCGATCATGTTATGTGTCAGTGTATCACCCCCCCCCCCTCACCCCCCCTCACCCCTGGCTACTGCTTTGGGGCACACCTCCCTCCATTATGACACTTGTACACCCCACAGGTTGGCACCCCCTCTCTGTGCCCCCTGACCCTCTCTTGCCCTTTGTTCTTTGTAGGGAGATCAGTTAGCAGTGATGATGACAATAGCCAGCCCTCAAAGCAGCCACCACACTGCCCCCCCTCCTGCCCCCCTCCACAGTGACAGGTTGTCCTCAGACAGCCAGTAATAGCTATATGGCACTGGGGACCAGAGGCCAACTTGTGTGCAACTAACCTTGCAAACTAAGCAACAACTGATCCAAATGTAGCCAGCGTGCAGACGCTCATCTGGTTGTGTTTAGAGTGACTTTGACTTGTGCTGACTAACACAGACTTGTGCCTACATGTACCACCACTCACTTACACACAAGTCCTCAATAAAAAGGCACAAGTCCTCAACCACCCCCTTCCTCCCCAGTGCAATGGAACAGATGATGATTTAATTGTCAAATTACAGGACCCCTGGCAAAGGCACGTACACCAAGTCTGACAGCTATAGGGACCAGTCAGTGTGCTGTCACAACTTGTTGGGAGGCAGCCAGCCCCGGGGGTGGGGGGGGGGGACTGGCACCCAGGGGCTGCAGAAGTCCCCATGCTCATCACAAAAACACATACATCTGCTACACGTACTGTCTGTATCAGCTAAATGATACACCAGCTATCTGTACTGTCTGTATCAGCTAAATGATACACCAGCTATATGTACTCTCTGTATCAGCTATATGATATATCAGCTACCAGTACTGTCTGTATCAGCTAAATGATATATCAGCTACCAGTACTCTCTGTATCAGCTATATGATATATCAGCTACCAGTACTGTCTGTATCAGCTAAATGATACATCAGCTACCAGTACTGTCTGTATCAGCTAAATGATATATCAGCTACCAGTACTCTCTGTATCAGCTATATGATATATCAGCTACCAGTACTGTCTGTATCAGCTAAATGATACATCAGCTACCAGTACTGTCTGTATCAGCTAAATGATATATCAGCTACCAGTACTGTCTGTATCAGCTATATGATATATCAGCTACCAGTACTGTCTGTATCAGCTATATGATATATCAGCTACCAGTACTGTCTGTATCAGCTATATGATATATCAGCTACCAGTACTGTCTGTATCAGCTATATGATATATCAGCTACCAGTACTGTCTGTATCAGCTATATGATATATCAGCTACCAGTACTGTCTGTATCAGCTATATGATATATCAGCTACCAGTACTGTCTGTATCAGCTATATGATATATCAGCTACCAGTACTGTCTGTATCAGCTAAATGATACATCAGCTACCAGTACTGTCTGTATCAGCTAAATGATATATCAGCTACCAGTACTGTCTGTATCAGCTATATGATACATCAGCTACCAGTACTGTCTGTATCAGCTAAATGATACATCAGCTACCAGTACTCTCTGTATGAGCTAAATGATACATCAGCTACCAGTACTGTCTGTATCAGCCAAATGATATATCAGCTACCAGTACTCTCTGTATCAGCTAAATGATATATCAGCTACCAGTACTGTCTGTATCAGCTAAATGATACATCAGCTACCAGTACTGTCTGTATCAGCTAAATGATATATCAGCTACCAGTACATTCTGTTAGACCTGAGTGATATATCAGCTGAGATATCAGGTGAAGGCTGTATCAACACAAAGAGCCTGTATCATATGCAATCCATATTCGCTTTGAGTCTTTGTAGCTGATGACTGAGTACAGTCTGCATAATACGCAGTCTGTATTAAATCAGTCTCTACAGCTGTTGACTGAGCTAGTCTGTATTGTATGCAGTCGGTATTAGCTTAGTCTTTATAGCTGATGACTGAGCTAGTCTGTATCATATGCAGTCTGTATTAGCTTAGTCTTTATAGCTGATGACTGAGCTAGTCTGTATTGTATGTAGTCTGTATTAGCTTGGTCTTTATAGCTGATGCCTGAGCTAGTCTGTATTGTATGTAGTCTGTATTAGCTTGGTCTTTATAGGTGATGACTGAGCTAGTCTGTATTGTATGTAGTCTGTATTAGCTTGGTCTTTATAGCTGATGCCTGAGCTAGTCTGTATCATAAACAGTCTGTATTAGCTTAGTCTTTATAGCTGATGACTGAGCTAGTCTGTATTAGATTAGTCTTTATAGCTGATGACTGAGCTAGTCTGTATTAGATTAGTCTTTATGGCTGATGACTGAGCTAGTCTGTATTAGATAAGTCTTTATGGCTGATGACTGAGCTAGTCTGTATCATATACAGTCTTTATAAGCTTAGTCTGTATTTGTAGTCATGTATTGGCTACAGACTGTATCTGCCAGGGGTCTCTGGCTGGAAGTTTAAAGCTGCTCCATGATGCTGAATGGTTCTCATTCCACACTGCACTAACTTTAATAACGGCTCCAGACATTATGCCTCTATGTACATGCTGCTGTGCCAGGTACATACAGTTTAGCTTTAGAGGCACCCCACCCCCACCCCCCAAAAAGAAGCCTAGTCAGCGCCTGATTATCTTTGATGCAGTGATGTGGTGTCAGGAGCCTGGTAGGCAGCCAGTCATGATAGCAACATTAGAAGCTGCTTGGTGCTAGCAGTCTCTTGTTAACAAGGGTCTTCAAAGACATACGGCTTTTAATCATCACAGGTGTATTCAACAGGTGCCCCGTCCCCTGCTTCAATACATGCACATGTGTATTGTGCAGCCAAGCTATAATTGCTGTGTATTCTAATCTGTGTAGATGTGGTCTGCTTTCCCCTTTATTTCTTCTTCTCTTCCTTCTAGTTGTCTGTTCAATTGATGTGGACAAGAATCATTTGAATCGTTTTGCTCCAATGGCGATGCATATGCATCAGTCAAGACCGAGACGAGCTTTTTCACTTCCTGACAGTTCTGCCTCAACGCTGACTAGCTTGAGACGGAAATGTCCAATTTTCTTGTCTTATTCACCTGGTGAGGCCTCATAGAAAAGAGTGCTGTCCAGGTGATGATAAGACATATAAACGCAGTTAATGTCATTAAGTTTTGGGATTTTTGGCACTTTTAACAGAAGGAGTTTCCTGGACAGCTTCACATTTCCGCTCACAAGTGGCGCTCAAGTATTAATTGCGGAGTCTCAGCAATAAACAGTCCCAGGATGAGAATCTTCCCACGCCAACAACACCAAGTCTGTTCTTGTCTGCCTGGCAGGGCTGAGGTGCAAATGAAAATGTTTTGTCATAAACACATAACTGTTCACTTTCTCTGTGTAGACTTTCACTCAATACCATTCAGTGGCTAAACACATCTGCGACTTTGTTTCTTTTTGGCCTGACAAAGGCTGGTCTAATGCTGCTACTTTGTATCATACTGTTGATACAAAGTATTAACATGGCACCAGCAGCTTCACAACATGAGCTCTCTTGCCTGTGGATGGCCTCCTCTTATTGCAAGGTGTAATCCCACGATTGCTGCCCAAATATAACCCCAGCTTAAAATATCCCCCAAGCACCTTTGGAATTAGCCAGGTAAATAGGCCCAGAAACATCGTTATGTCTGTCTTTGTATAGCAACACATGCTCAATTAAGATTTGAAATGCCTTTAAGACTTGCTCAGCCAAGATGCTCCACACAAGTTGATATTTGCAGCCACAAATGTCTGCGATTGAAATCTACTTTTACTTTGTCAAGTTGTCATGAAAGGACAACAAAACGCCAAACAACAACTTTCAACAAAGTGAAACAGTTGATTAAACTGGAAAGTGGACAGTGCAGTCACTCTGCCACACCCTGGACGTGGGAATGATCTAATCTCCCTGTTGAAGCCTTGCAAGAAAAACATCTCTTGTCAATATTGGCAAACATTAATTACTTTGCATACCAAACCCCATGCACAGGAATGTGTGAAATGGCTCTGAAATGTGGAATCACTGAAGTTGTATCAACAAGACTTCACAGGTAAATCAGGTGTTATGAATTCCAATAAGTTACATGGATATCATTGTGTGGACTGGGGCGGCCATTAGGTGCCCTGTCAGGAGGCGCGGCCAATCAGGAGGTCGGCCCATGAAACCACATTTGTACTTTGCAGATCTGAATCAGGCTATGTCAGAGAAAACACAAGGGTGACATCCAAAAAATGTCCAGTCAATACATTGTGTGCAGATGACAGATTTGGACTAAAGAGATTGCTTTGGTTAGTTTTTAGATAACCAAACCAACAATCATGGATCAAATGAAATTTTAGTTGAAATTATCTGTGTGCAAATCTCAACATATCAGAAGAATGATTTATATTATACGATTAGAACTTGAGTAAAAGAGACAAATGACAACCAGGTATTTATTGTTCATGCAGGGATATTTCTCTTCTGAAAAAAAAAAAAATCATTTTATATGCAGGATATGGACTGGACTGGTGAAAAAAATGTACATAAACTATGCAAATGTAACGATTTTTGAACAAGTGTTGAATCTACATCTATGAACAATGATAAAGAAAAAAAAAACACATTCTATCCAAATATACGCCATGGCCTGAACTAATTTTGTATTAGTTATGTAAATGCTTAGCTGGGTGTTTTTTTGTGTTTGCCTACAGCACTGCCCTATATGTGTCTTTGCAGAAGGTGAAGAATGGACAGTCAGGCAGGCAATGCCACACGTGTGACATCAGACCAGACATGCTGCTACCTGACTGCAGACTCCTGGCATCAATGTCATTATGTAATCCCCGTCCAATTTCATTTTCATGAGCAGAACAATAAGCTACCCGTGTCAAATAAGTACAAACGCAAAAACTATAGGAGAAATGATGATTAGATTTATTTTACCAAGATAAAAATAAAAAATGCAG
This sequence comes from Hermodice carunculata, assembly GCA_964020975.1. Lineage (NCBI taxonomy): Eukaryota > Metazoa > Annelida > Polychaeta > Eunicida > Amphinomidae > Hermodice > Hermodice carunculata. Next base: position 10,526,465 of record OZ026626.1, on the reverse strand, counting down.
ATAATTTGGATATTTTCACTTGCTATTATAATAGTCCATACCACTTGCTCACAGTCCAGCACACTTATCTCACAAAAAAACAAAAAAAAAAACAAAAACAAAAAAAACACACAGAAAGCAGAAATAAAAACAGGAGTGGTTGGTATTTCAATATATTATATTTCAATAAATCCACCAGATAGTCCTTACTTGCAGAGAATGTTGACCATACAGAAAAACTTGAGTGTGGAGACAACTGTCATTGCCACGACTCACTTTGTCTGCTCCCTGAAGCCTGACAATGCAGTCATCAGTATAAAAAAACATCATGGCATTGGGCCATGTGGACAGGCTTTGCACTCTCACTTGACCTTTGACCTCTGGTCAACATCCCTCTCCTGCAGGTTAACATTTCTGCCACAGACATGTGAGGTCTACATGGCTCTATTGACAAGTTGACAGCTACTTTGACTGATCATTTATAGACAGAAGAATCTGTGGCATATTAATTTCCGTTATGTGCTACATGTATATATGCCTCTGTTAACATTGATCCAGGTGGCATAAGTACAGAGTGGATCACTATTATTGGTCCAGCAATCTTGTGTGCAATTATGTGTATTGGTCACTGAGTTTGACAATAATGACAATCTATATATGTATATATATCATGTATACAGCAGAAGTCTAGTCTCGGGACCATCTCTAGCTGCACCTGAAACTGACCACTCCTTGAGGATGGTCCTAATCCACAAACTGTTGGTACATTCAAATTGCAAGGAAGAGCCATGATTAACACAACTCTCTCTCTCTCTCTCTCTCTCTCTCTCTCTCTCTCTCTCTCTCCCTCCCTCCCTCCCTCCCTCCCTCCCTCCCTCCCTCACAAGTTGAGTGGACCAGTCATCATACCTAGGCTGAAGTATTAAGTCGGTGGCTCTAATTTGATGATTGTGCCTGAAATGTCAATAGCCAATCACTATCACTTCTGATTTTCCAGCTTAGTCATTGAATTATAAACTGTCAAAATTTGTAACCTATCTGTAAAACTACATCAGAATTCTGGGATTGCATGTTGAGAAAGGAAGCTTTTTTTATGACAAAGGAAAGGCAAATGAAAACTTGAGCTTAAGTGCGTGTCCATTCAGCACAGATGAACGTGCTTCCTCATGAAAAATGCTCAAATGAGCCAGATAACTCTGGAATTTATATATGCTACAAAGGAATGTACTTGTTTTTTTTTTTTTTTCAAATCTAAATCACTGAAATAAGCAAATCAGCTACAAACATTCATATCTGATTAAGAAGGAAGTCTGGTAGCATTTTTTAAGCCTAAATGAAGAAATCATCATTCCAAATGCAAGTGACGCTTAAGCTAACATTTTGTGGATTTGGCTCGCACTGTGAAACAGCTGCACACAAGAATGTAACAACATGAGGCCACGGTTTGTCTTTGGGATGATTATCTGTACATTAAACACTGGCCAGTCCAGTGAACAGGGAAAAATCATTAGATGATTGTATGTGGGGGGTCCAGCATGTAATATGCTCAGTCCTCTCCTGTATGCTAATATTGGACGTATAGTTGTGGTAATTAGGGGCAAAATTGACTTTTGGTGATGAAGTAACTTAAAGAGGCCTGCTGGTCGTGTCCAGCAAGTATGTGTTTGTTTAAGCCAGGTCCGCAGACAATAGTATCGATGCAACGTGTGAAATTCTGGCCCATTATCAACCTGTGATGATTCGCGTGAATGTGAAATTGACACAAACTGACACTCGCTCTCAGTCAAGTGCTTGCGTCAATGACAGAAGTTGCATAACCAGGGCTAAGTAAATGAACGTCCATCAGAATCATTTCCATAAAACACACAAAGATTGTTCGTCCGCTGTAATTTCCGGCCATCCATTTACTTATTGTTTTGCCTAATATAACAGGCAGCTTTACATCAATATCCCATCGACGCTTTGTGCGACATTCCTCTTCTCTCTAGTCAGCTGACACTCCACATAGATGCTTTGTCTCTAAGCAAGACTGTCCCGTAAAACAAAAACTTTTATCAGCACAATCCGGTAAAATAGCAAGTGACAAACACTGTGGCTTCTTTGCGGCATGAAATCATGTTTCTTTTCCTTCCTCTGTCCCGTATCGACAGCTATCAACCTCCTCCATTGTGTCTTTTTGCAAAAAAACGACAATCTAGTGTATGCTCATACTGTTTAGGATTGGACAACTACAAACTAAGCCCACTCTTGACTGTTAAGTGCTTCAAACAACTACCAGTCAAGTTTTCCTATGACTGACAACAGTCTATTGTTAGGAGACTATATGAAGTAAGCAGGAAAATTTCCTTCAAGTATACATCTTTAAGAGAGCACTCAACCTGCCAATTAGAACTTTCTATATGAGGTGTGTACCAACAGAAATGCTACAATTAGAAACATTTTCAACAATAGCTACCTGATGTCAATTATTGGAGAAGTTTTTTTTTTTAAGAAAAATATCAAACTTTCTGGCTCCTGTTGTAAAGATATGAAAATAGAGCGTATATCTATATCAATGTTGAAGCCTTGTCAGCACTGAATACTGCCGGAGACTGATGAGGAAGTGGAGATATAAAAACACAAATATTGTCCCCTCTGTACCTATGTATTGTATCATACTTTATCATCACCTGTCAAAATAATTTCCTCCACAATATATACACATACGATGTTATTAATCCCTATCTTAATGACACCCATTACCAAATATATAACAATGAAAACATTTAAGCAAAGATTTTTCACAATTAAAATCATTCAGTATTCATGCCCAGTCACAGACATTGAAGGTTGCTGTCTTTTCTTACCAAATGAGCCACAATTAGCCTGCTTCTGTCTGATTTTAAAAGAATTAAATGTGATCTTTGGAGGAAGAAAGTAATAAATTTGGAAAGCAATAAATTTGTAAAGCAATAAATGTAGAAACTGAGAGGGCTGAATGGTGAGTGACAAATGAAATGTTGGTTATCGGTGGCCGACGTGGCCAGTGCCTCTTTCATCAAGTACGAAATGTCTGCCAGATAAACAGAAGGCTGGCTTTGTCTACACACACACCTATGTAGTTGTGTGATACGGAAGCGTCTTCGATTAGTCTTCTACAAGACTATGTGCACAGATAATTGCACAGTTGTGCCAGCACTGACGTACAGTCAATAGGGAAGCAGTTTTACCAGGAAATGCAGCATAGCCACTTTAAAGTCAACATTCTGTAACTGTACCAGATCCATGCTTAGATTTCTTGTGCATTTTATCATCTCTCAACTGGCAGGTTATTTATCTGGGAAAACTCGACATCTCAGCACAATTTATACTGCAATTTCGCATGTTTATAACAAATTACAGCTCTATCAGCATGACCACTAGATGCTGAATTGATGCAGACAATTGAGATAATCAGTTCAGTTCATAATCCATTCTTTCTGCAGTTTAAATTCCAGAACAGCTTTAAGTCACTGGTCAAAACTGAACCAAAAACTGTTACAAATAGTATTTGTACATCTTTAACAGCTATGTTCACAACTGCTACACATATTTAACAAGATGTAATATAGGTATATCACATTGCTCAATATTTCCTCCCAATGTTAAAAATTCTTGTGAAACTTATACAAGAAGTGGTGGGGTGCAGAAAGCATTTTTGGGGCTATTGACATTCATAAGTTATAGCCGCAGCACCACAGTCACTTTCCTTGCCACTGTTCATCTGTACAGCCAGTCGAGTCTGGCACGCTACTCATGTGGGGGACCACAACACACTTTTGTAGAACAAGGGAATCTTTACTGTTTTTGTTTTTGCTTGTTCTCTATATTTTACTAATGTTATCATGAGATCAGAATAACAAAAAAAAAAAAAAAAAACTTTGTCAAAGCAGGAAGGCTGTCACAGCAATAGTCTGCCTCTCCCATGAGGCAATAGTCTGACTCTCCCATGAGGCACTAGTCTGATTCTCCCATGAGGCAATAGTCTGACTCTCCCATGAGGCAATAGTCTGCTCTCTCCCATGAGGCAATAGTCTGACTCTCCTATGAGGCAATAGTCTGACTCTCCCATGAGGCAATAGTCTGACTCTCCCATGAGGCAATAGTCTGCTCTCTCCCATGAGGCAATAGTCTGACTCTCCTATGAGGCAATAGTCTGACTCTCCCATGAGGCAATAGTCTGACTCTCCCATGAGGCAATAGTCTGACTCTCCCATGAGGCAATAGTCTGCTCTCTCCCATGAGGCAATAGTCTGACTCTCCTATGAGGCAATAGTCTGACTCTCCCATGAGGCAATAGTCTGATTCTCCCATGAGGCAATAGTCTGCTCTCTCCCATGAGGCAATAGTCTGACTCTCCCATGAGGCAATAGTCTGACTCTCCCATGCACGTTTCCGGGTTGTCATTTGTTGTAATGATCTGAGTTGGCAAACCAATTCCTGAACTGTTAGAAAGAGTGGCACAGATGTGACATAGGTGAAAGCACAAAGCATTTGGTCTTCACTTGATCAATTTTTGGCAAAGCCCTGAAATGCATGTGTGCAGTTTCTACTGAGTTTCGTACGAAATGACTTCACTGTCAGTGACTCAGCCGTTCAAAAACTATACCAAGCTCACATTTATAGAAATATGCTCATAATCAACATCTTTCAAGTTAATCTTATCAATACAGTGAAAATTCGTTATAACAACAATATCGGTTTCCTGCAAAATATTTTAGATATCTGAATATGTCTTGCCTCCAAAGCAGACCCAAGCTGCGAATTTTGTTGACTCCGCTGGGTAGCATGGAACTTGGGTCTGCTTTGCAGGCAAGAATATGTCAGACAGACGAGTCAAAGGGCAATGAACTTTGACTTTGACGTCATTCAAAACCTATGGCGTTCAGGTGAAATATCTGAGTGTTGTTATAACAAGGTTTTACTGCATGACAAACAACAATCACAGCAGAATGGATACAGTTGTAAGAATTGACTTTAAAGCTTCATGCTGGGGCTACATTTCATCAGTGATGCCCCATTCAGCAGTTGTAATTACTCTCAGTAATAAATCTGACCACACCACGTTTGCCTGTCTACTCAATATTCAATTACCAACTTGGCTGGAAGAGACCATAATTTCTAAGGTAAGTAGCAGTCTTCAAAATGAATGCATGGACCTTCACAGCTTAACATGGACCAAACTAGACTGATGTGTCAAGTATATATACAGTAGTCCCTCCTTTGAAAGACCCCTCTGTTTGGGAGACCACCTGCTTTCTGTGATCACTTTTCATTGTGCAAAAGAAAATTTCATAATAAGAATACATACAATATTGTTTGAATCTGAGTTATGGATGAGCATTATAAAGAAGGGTTAGTTGTTGGACAAGTGGCTCGTGTCAGGCTCCTTTGGGAGGGCACCTGCTACATGTGATCACTCCTTGGAGGGCAGTAGGGATCGTCTCCCAAAGGATGAACCATTGTACAGTTAAGCCCACTTTAAACTTAACAGTCACCAAAAACGCATCAACCTTTCGCAACCTTTTGAGTGAAAGGCAAACCTTTTTCAAACCCATTTCTAACACTCTCCAAAACATTTCAAGCCATTTCCTCTTATTGCACTAAAACCCTTTTAAACACTTTTAAACTTTTCTCTAATGGTTAACAACCATTTCACACACTTTCTCAACCTTATTGATTAAGATGTTGAAATGGTTTGCAACTGTTTCAACCATTTAAAACCCTTTGTCAACTTTTTGCAAACCTTTTACAACCTTTACAAACCCCAGTACAACACTTTGTGACACAAAAAATGCATTTGGCTGTTACGTTTTAGATGGGCTTAACTGGATGTGAATGTATATGTATCAGATGACCTTTGACCTACCTCCCAGGCTGCTGATCTGTCTTCTACAGATGTCTTCAACACACCAGCAAATGGACCAAATTTCTGTCCTGCAGAAATTTTGACTTTTGTCCAGACACCCAGGCCACTGATCACTTTAGATTCTCGTAACTCAAAGTCTTGTGGGATGGGGATGTCCTCGGGGATATACACAGGATGGTCTGAAGGCTTCATACAAGGAGCGTCTTCATGCTGGCTGCAGTCTGAGTCTGAGTGCAGCACTGCGTCACCATTCATGTCACCTTGCAGTGGAGCAGCAGCTTCAGAAGGATTCTCGAAGGGCTCCTCCTCATCTACAAACACAAAAAAGACACTGCTGTCAAAGGCTTGCTCTGTGGGTAACATTATCAAAGGACTTCTCTACAAATACACAAAGGCACTGCTGTCAAAATCTGTGTCTAGCATAATCAAAAGACTCATCCTTATCTACAAACACAAAAAGACACTGCTGTCAAAGGCTTGCTCTGTGTCAAACATCAAAGGATTTCTCTACAAATACACAAAGGCACTGCTGTCAAAAGCTTGCTCTGTGTCTAGGATTATCAAAGGGCTCATCCCCATCTACAAACACAAAAAGGCACCACTGCCGAAGGCTTATTCTGTGTCTGGCATCATTAAAGGGCTTCTCTTCGTCTACAAACACAAAAAGGTGCTCCTATCATAGGCTTGCTCTATGCCTAACATCACCAAAGGGCTCATCCTCATCATAAAAACAAAAAGGCACTGCTGTCAAAGGCTTGCTCTGTGTCTAGTATTATCAAAGAGCTTCTCCTCATCTACAAACAAAAGAGCATTGCTCTCAAAGGCTTGCTCTGTATCTAACATTATCGAAGGGCTTCTCGTGCAAATAAAAATGTAAAATGTAATCAGATTCCTGGACCCATGTCCCTCCCCCTCCCAGCACACCTCACTGATAACTTTATACCTTGGACACGAATAGCGGATGGCCTGACATGACCCAGATACTTGACCTGGTGACCTAATTTTGTTTCGTGACACACCTTCAGGTTAAGATATATATGTGTGTGTGAAGTTTCATGAAACTAAGTTAAATAGTAACAGAATTATAGCCCCAACATGTTTTACAAGGATATGTCCCTGTGAACCAGATACTTGACCTAGTGACCCATTTTTGGTAAACAACAGACCCTTATATCCAGATGTACCTGTGTGCAAAGTTTCATTAATCTAACCTGAAGGACAAGCAAATTACGGCCCGAACATGAATAGCAGATGGAGAGATGCATAGGCGCAAAAAGTGATTACTATTTGCCCCTCCTCCAGTACAAGGGCAGCATAAAGATGCACTGTGATCAAAGGCTTACTCTGTGTGTAGCATTATCAAAGGGCTTGCTCTCCTCTAAAAGCACAGGAAGACTATACTCTCAATGGAATGCTCTGTGTCTACAATTCTTCAGTTGCAGCCAAAAGCTGTGAAATCCACTGGTAAAGATTATGTAACTGAACAATCACCTGGACATACAAGTGAACTCATGCAACACTCGTATTTTTTCTAATGCATTCAGTTGGGATTTTTATGGTACATAGATTGTACTTTCAACTTCCTCATGAATGAGTTTGACCTATATTTATATCACTTATAGCAGCAGGCCTGGTCTGCGGTCATTGGTTTTACAATGCCTGGCAAGGCTGCCATGCTCCAGCTTCCTCCAGGCAGGTGGCACTTGACTTCCCATGCATCAAAAACACACTGACCAAAGTACTCCTCCACACTGTATGGGGGCAGCTAAATGGGAAATCATTTGACACCGAACAAAAGATTTTCCCATCTGGGAGATTCCAGAAGTAAGCAGACTTTATGGGTACTGTGCATTATAGGCCAAATTTCAGAATAAAAGACAAATATATGTAACATGAGATATCAAGAGCAACACCCTCTCACAAGAAATAAAAGGCAACCTCTCCCCCATAAGAAATAAAGGGTAACCTCTCCCCCATAAGAAATAAAGGCCAACATCTCCCCCACTGCGAAATAAAGGGTAACCTCTCCCCCATAAGAAATAAAGGGCAAAACCTACGACCCGACATACATGTAATTGATGACTAAAATTTTCTGTCAAACTTATGTGTGTCTAAATATCTGCTGCTATAAGAAATCAGTATCAAATGGCTCTTCCCTGTCATATGGAAATTCAGGCAGAAACGCGCACTGTCAGCAGGTCTGGGTTTTTGATCTCCAGGGTCCTTTATGTTAGAAAACGTTTGTAGGCTAGCTACTATCTCTTTAACAAAACATGAGGAAGGAAGGGATTGAATTGCTTTGTTGCTCATTTGAATGATGGTAACCTATATGACAATTATGGCTAATGCCTTTTTTGAGTCAATAAATGAGGAAGTGACATGATCGAAGGCTTGTTGTTGTTCTACATGTAACGCACAATGACAACTTGTGAAACATCTTTGCATCAAGTAATTGTGCTGTATGTCAAAACTACAAGCATGCACATGTACCATATGATGCCTTCTGACGATACAATATTATGTACAAATACAGACAGTGCACAATAAAAGCAGTTTCCAGGACACAGGAAAAAAGTATGAGAATTCAAAGACATGTAAGTTCATAAATGGCAAACATACACCTAATGAGCATGAAATGGTTTGACACTATAAAATACACAATAAAATAAATAAAAATCATAGATGTTCATAGATACATAGTAATATATTTGAAAATATAGTTGTAGGATCTGTACGACATTGATGTTGATATACTTTCATATACATTCTATAATCTGTCCGATATTTTGATAACAAAAGCTCACTTTTTGTTACATATAAGAGAACACTTTAGTCTTTCAGCTTCAAACTTCGTACATTGCTGGATATTCCTGCACACAAACAATTTTTTTTTTGTATTTCTTATGTATATAAAGAGTATCATTTGTCAGAGTTTGTGCTGCCATGGCAGGAGGTGCTCATTGATTAAGTTCGTATATAAAGCAAGAGAGACAAGTTGCACAACAAGTCATCTGTACGAAACAATGATGAATAACAAGCGGGATGAAACTGACGAGCCTCTCAGCCTTCGCTTCACTGAGGCACATGACAAGAATTGATTAACCTGCAAACATGTAGAAACATGGTACGGTCCCTCCCAGGAAACCTGGGTCAAAGGTCGCATGCTTGTTACTCTATTCATTGCCAGATGATTAAATTGAGAATCAAATTGCCGGATGTCATGGCGGTATGTCTTATATGGGTCTTATGTGTCAGTCCAAATGAGTTGGTCCACATTCTCTGCACATCGTCTCCTTACAAAGTCACATGACACTGGCAGCTAATCTGATGGTCCAGTGCCAAGGCTCAGTGATCTATTGCTGGTACATCTCGGGATCACATCCCACCACACAATTGCACAATTGACAGTTTTTATTCCCACTAGCCAGCAAATTAGAACCAGATGGGGGTACACTAAGACCAACAGACCATTGTCATGTCATCTATTAAGGTACAACCCCTGAGATGCCCCTAAGTGAGGGAGGAATCCTTCACTTGTCACACCAGCAGATTGCAGGGATTTGATCTAAGTGACGACCATCACGTTTACCTTGAGGAATTCCCCACAACAAGTGGCCACTATTTATCATTGAATCAAGCAAACTTGACCCATCGAACAACCACAACGGTAAAAGTGGAAAACCAAAAAGAAGACAAAGATCATTGGTTGTGTGGCAGTGCTTATGACAAACACATGTTGTCGGGTGATGGTTTGGCACAAAGAGATATGAACAGCCTGACACTCGGGAGAGAGGGCACACAGGCAATTGGCTGCCTCTGTCTCGGTGTGCCGTCACCCTGTGCCTGACAGAGATGGCCCCGCTGGGGTCGGATGAGCCTGCTGATAACTTGCAGAGCTCACTTTGTGACAACTACCCAATTTTAACCACTATTTTTGTGGCAAAAAACAAGCTTGTAAAAACATTGGATGTGGTGCTTTGGCAAATCAAGAAACATTAGACTGATTAGAGTCATGGACTGGGACAAACTCTTGCTGTTCTCTTTAACCTCCTCACTCCCCACGCAGCCCCTAGCAATAAAATACCACCTTCACTTCAAATTTAACGTTCTTCATTAAATCTTTGAAGCATGTCATCAGCTCAAAATTAGTGCAGCGATATGAGGTCTTCATTACTGCTGACCAAGTGAACTTTTATGTTATTCTTGTACTCTAGAACTGTCTGTGTCCTGAGAACATCAGGGTAGTTAATAAACACATTTGTTTGTAGTCTCTATGATCTCTTAAAGAGCCAAATGTGTCTATCAAATAAAACACAGGCCACTTCACTATTAAAAATTTTAAGCAGCAAACTATTTGACAGCAGAAATGGTGATGTTTGTGGGTACTGACAGAGATCAAAGGCTGTGAACACGCTGACAAACATTTCTCATTTTACTCTAAGTGTCATACACATTCTATTTCATGTACATTCACCCATAAACTTTATATTTGTATGACCAACATGATTAAACCTTTTTTTTTTAAGTTCTGCTCTGTAGTGAATTATTTTGATCGTTATTTTTTCTGCACTTGAGCATAATTCTTTAAAACATATTTGTGACACATTCAAATCTTCCATCCTGAAATCTTTAGTGGAATATGTTGCTCGTGATAATTACAAGCATGTGTGTCATCACATAATATGGTAAAAGTACTTATTTTTCATAGTTTTTGCAGTTAAAAAAAGACATGTATTTTAAATTTGAATTTCATTATTATGGAAATAAGTCATGTTTACATTAATGTTAACTTGCTATTTTATTGTGATTTCATTTATTTCAACAGTTCTTGTTATCAACAGAATGAGCGAAAATAAAACACAGCAAACTTCACTGAATTCACAGTAAGTCAAATCAACAATGGATGACATACATACACGTTTAAGATCTCGTGCTGTAACCCTTTGCTACATTGACTAGAACGGAGTCAAAAACTTTAAAAAAAGGCTCAAGTTATGTACATAGTGCCCACCCCAGACCAACTGAACCTGTCAACCTGCTCATGTTATCATGAAAGCTCTCATTTGGAGTAGGTTTAAGTTAAAACATTAAAACAGACAACAATTCACACCTTTGGGTTATTTTGAACAGGAAGGGGTTAAAAATAACATTTTGGACTTCGTGCCTGATTACCTGTTGCCAGTAATGTTAATACACTGACAGTCTGCCTTGATTCATGCTTAAAAAAGATGTTCTGCATAAACTTGTTAGAGTTTTGTAAGTGGATGCAATTGGAAGCAGATGTGTCTGAGGACCTTACATTGACGACTTGTGTGCCTCATGAATATTGACTGACTTGGAAGACAATGTCACAATGTACGCAGTGCACCTAGCTTGCAGTCAGTGCATCCCATCTTGCAGTGACCACAAGTCACCTTTTAAAGTTCAACCTTCATGTGAAAACAGTGAAGTTTCAATTCCCTGTCATCTCTCGGAAACATTCTATGTTGCCAACTGCAGTTGTTCCTTAGTGGTAATGGCCATGACTACTGCTCACGAGAACCAGGTCATCTATAGTGCCTCCTGTTCTTAAGACCATCTCTAATGAGAGACCATGTCTTTTGTAAGGCCACCACTGTATAATATTATGTATGTCAGGGCCTCTTTCCTGGTGAGCTTTTCTGTATTTTAAGACCACCTGCAGTAAGAAAGAACTTTCTGCAGGCAGTAAGGGTGGTCTTAAACAGCAGGTACCATACTACCATGGTAATTTGCCTGCACAACAGAAAATATTATCAGCCTGCTTGCAAACAGATCTTGTATTTGGACTTTCCTGCATAACAGACTACTGGTTAAAGTGACCTGACTTGCCCTAAAAGCTAGACATCGTGAGTAAACTTACAAAGCTGTGTGAAATTATATGGGCATGTGTCCACTAGCTTGCTTGCATGGCAGACCTTTTGTAACTCACCTTACTTTCTCTGTATGCTGACAATGATGATGTCCTTGACTTGTTTGCATGGAAAACTACATTGCCATTAATACATGTATACAAAAAATAATAGCATACAAACACCTGGCCGATTTTAACCACAATTATGACCCTGAATTTTAAAAGAGAAGGGAGGGTCCAAAGTTGCCATTCCATTGTTTTAGTTCAGCCATTTTTTATGCTAGAATTATATAAAACTTGCCAGATTAGCTTGTTTGTTTTTGTTCTAGAATGGCAGGAAAACTTACAAAATGGCAAAAGTTGATGGCTTCACTTACTTGGCAGGTGAGATGGGAGTATGTCTATGTGACCAGCTGACCAGCTGCGGCTGACTAGCCTGTCAGACAGCTAGGCTTGTGCACTGGTCTGAGGTACTCATAGCAAGGGGTAGGATCATCTGGCACCTTCCCTTAACACTCCTATTAACCCTGCTGACATCATTTATTATCCTTCCCATCTCTTCCAACTCCCATTAACCCCTTACCATTTATTATTCTGCTTATCTCTTCCAACTCTTATTAACCCCTTGATACCATTTATTATTCTGCTTATCTCTTCCAACTCCTATTAACACCTTGATACCATTTATTATTCTGCCTATCTCTTCCAACTCCTATTAACCCCTTGATACCATTTATTATTCTGCCTATCTCTTCCAACTCCTATTAACCCCTTGATACCATTTATTATTCTGCCTATCTCTTCCAACTCCTATTAACCCTACTGACACCATTTATTATTTTCCCTATCTCTTCTAACTCCTTTTAACACTACTGACCCTGTGTATCATTGCAACCTATCTCCTTGATTTTCAGCCTTAATTCTGTCCTACATTTGTCAATTACTTTTCTGGTGAACAGAACCACATGTGGTCAAGTAGATTACACAGGATAGAGCCTCATGGTGTGACCACTGCCCCAGACCCTTACCTCTATCATAATTACACAGGTCTGTAGGCTTTATTGTAGTATGTTAAGTATTCACATGTGTAGTGTAACATCACTTTATTGCCAGCGCCTGATGAAGCCTGCATGAGGCACTGGGTATTAATTAAATCATTACCAGCTGTAGAGCTTATCACCGGGTGCTGAAGACACTAGCCTGACGTAAGCAGACCTGTTCTCATCCATCTGTCTGCACTGAACTCTTCAGTTCTCATACTGCACTGTTTCATCTGGGGGTATTACCAGCCATATGGAGCAGGCTGGACACATACCAACTTTGAAGAGCCTATCATCTACACAGACCCCATACCACTACAAAGTGACTTACCCACTGTCTCTGTGGCCAGGGAGCTATCACTGGCATTAAATTCTCGTGTGAAAGAACAAACATGTACGCAATACGATGATTCCTCCCAAAGCAGTCTGCACAAGAAACAGTCTTGTATAGGCTGTCTTGTGTTGTACTCACTTGTAATCTATTATATTACATTATTTTGTATTGTATTATATTGCATAGTATTGTGTTGAATTGCATTGCAATGCTGTTTGTAGTTGAAAATTAATGCCATTACAAAGACCACACTGTCAGGCCCAATGCCTTGAACTGCATCTTTAAATACACGGCTTATCTTTGTACTCTCATAAAATGATGTGTCTTCCCAATGCTGGCAAACTGCTATATAACTGTCTCAGCCTCTTTGACAGCTGCTTGTGCTGGAGAGATTGCAGTGAGGCACAGAATAGTAACACAAAACTCTCCCAAAGAGACAGCTTTGAGGGGAACAGGGAAACAGCTAAAAAAAAACCTTTGGAAACTAGTGGCAGATCATGTCACATTGTCACAGCACAATAGGATCAGATGTAACTGCTGTGTGTCACATTGTATCATAGGCTTGTACATACATGCCATTGTAGATGTGATGCAGGATAAGAAGACAATGGTTATACATTATATCAATGTTACTATAGCAAGTCATTTTATTGTGTAAACAGGATGATAAGAAGACAAAGTTAATGCATTGTATCAATATTACAACTCTAACAAGTCATTTTATTGTATAAACAGGATGATAAGAAGACAAAGTTAATGCATTGTATCAATATTACAACTCTAACAAGTCATTTTATTGTGTAGATATGATTTGTGATAAGAAAACAGTGGCATCATACATTTTGCATTACCATGACACCCACTTGACAACACATATCTTGAGGGATTTAAAGTCAAATTCTTGTGCTATTCAACTTATTTATGTGACATATTCAGATATCTAACACACTTTTTCAGGAACTAATGGTGTCAATATAATGAAGTTGCATCTATCTATCTATCTATCTGTCTGTCTGTCTGTCTGTCAGTCTGTCTGTCTGTCTGTCTGTTTATCTGTGGCAAGTAATTTCATTGTACAAATATGATCCATGGGTGATTAGAAGACAACAGTTATACAATGTATCAATGTAACCTTAGCAGGTCATTGTAAATTTGCTTATCAAGTGTTTCTGTTCACACACACTGTGTTTGTGTTTTATGCACTTTAATACTTGCAAAGGAAAGTGCAGGCAAAGATGTGTGTGAGTTACACACACAGGGGTGAAACTACATGTATGACAACTGAATTGACATTAGGCCAGTGCCAAGACATATCACCTTATACAGTGTTGTACCTCTGTATGTTCTCTTCCACTCTGGCTGCCAACAAAATTCATTCCTATAACATATTACTCCTCTGTACAGTCACTTCATGAGACAGTGAGATAGTCTGTGTCTTCAGGTTTGTCTGTAGCCACAGGTCCTTTATGGTCTGTGACAAAAAGGTAGGCCCTGTGTTGGGGATTGTCTGTAGGCCCAGGTTATTCAGTGCCTGTGACAAAGGGCTGGTCTGAGTGATGAGGTTTGCCTGTAGCCCCGGGTCATCCAGTACCTGTGACAAAGGGCTGGTCTGAGTGATGAGGTTTGCCTGTAGCCCCGGGTCATCCAGTACCTGTGACAAAGGGCTGGTCTGAGTGATGAGGTTTGCCTGTAGCCCCGGGTCATCCAGTACCTGTGACAAAGGGCTGGTCTGAGTGATGAGGTTTGCCTGTAGCCCGGGGTCATCCAGTACCTGCGCCTGTCAACTCTCACCCCCAGGTCTCCCTGGGAGGCTTCCCTTCATCTGCAGGTACTGTCTCTGTACCTTATGATCCTTGGCAGACCAGGGAGGGTGGGGTATCTGGTGGGGGGTAATAAGAGATATAGATGGTATGTAGGGAGCTGACACAAGTGGAGATGACAGTCCCCACCTGTCACATGGAGTCAGTCAGTGTCTTCCTACATACAGCCCTCAATTATCTCTACCACTTTACTTCACCCAGTCACTCTATCCACCAACACAGGGTGACATCTCTGGGACCCCCAGGGGGTCTATTATCACTACTTCACTCTGGGCGGGGCTCAAATTTCCCCAAATACAAGTTTGATGGTTACAGTCAACTTAATGTATTTAATGCCACAAAGTCAGCGTACACCCATTGACAGGGCGGTAAAAAAGCGGAGAAAAGACTATGACAGTGGTGGCATGGACCATGGCATCTGAGAGCTGCCCTTTCCTCACTGCATGAAACCTGATATAAGGTTGCACTTGTTTTTGTTCCTGTCTTACTTGAAGGGACATATAATATTTCCTTCCTGTGAAGAGGCCCCGCATTCCACACAAGTGGGTAGCCTAAGTTTGCCATTAATATTTGTGGTAGTGTTTCATTGTTTAATGGGTGGAGGCCATAGCAATATGAAGGGTACTCTGGGCCACACACCGTACAACCCAGTGGTGAGGCCAGGCCAATATTGCTGTCAAGTATACAATGTTTTCCCTGTTTTGACAACACTGAACAAGAGGACTGTCACCGTCCTGTGCCCAGTTGGCTTCAGAGAATTAAGTAAGTGTAGCCATGTACAGCAGCATTTTGGCCCTAAAAGAAGACATTCATCAGGTGCAGTGTCCCAACTCACACTTCTTCAGATATCACTAGAACACTAAATTAACTTAGAGTAACCCTGTGACCTTGGGGATAAGGTCAAGATCACTAATGTGCAGCCTCATTCTGGTCTTCATGGAGAACCATTATTACCGGCAAAGCAACAGCCCAAAATGTTCATCAGTTCTGAATTGAATTCTCACAAAAAGTTACCTGGTGTCTTTGGGGATAATGCCACGGTCACCAAAGTGTATTATCAATCTATACACAGAAAAATACATAAAATAAAGAGAAAAAAACCCCAGGGCAACTTGTACAATTCATTTTATGGGGTATCCAGATGTGTTCCTATACAGTTTCAAAGCAATTGGCTGATTGGCTGGGCAGTTTTAGAGAAGATTCTTGAACATTTCACATCAGTATAAGCAAAAAAGAACCCCCCCCCACACAAATCATAATGAATGCTAAAATTGCTAGAGCATGACCATATGACACAACTTGGAAGAGATCTCCCCAACTCCACACTCAGTGTGAAGAGTAAGTGGTCAACTGCTGATGAGAAGAAGTAAAAATGTGAACTGGTTGCAGACTGATGACAGACGTAGAACGACGGACAAAGACCAATCCAACTAACTCATCAGACTGACAAGTCAGCAGAGCTGAAGACTAAATAAAATAGGAGCTGCCCAGTCTTCTTGTTTTGCAAGGTGCACATTTTGGTCTAGCTTGATCGTGTATGGCTTCCAAGCTAATCTATTTTGATCAACCACATTGTGACACAGTGTGTGATGTAATACATGATAATATTGTAAGAACTATCTTAAAGCCACCAGCCATAGGATGACATAATCCTGGCCTCTCCAGACAAGGTGGTCTCTTATGGCAAGTATAAATAAGATGTCAAGTATCATGAAAAAGTGTTTTTTCAAGGCAAGTGGTCTCTCATTGGAGTAGTCTCTCAAGACAGAGAAAACTACATTCTAATAAATACAATACATGGACACAATGTAATACATATATAGTAATACACAGTAATATAATTTGATACACAGTGATACAATGTTGTACATGTAGTAATACAATAGACCCTCCACTGAGAGACCACCCCTAGTGCCATCCAAGAACTGGTCACATAAAGCAGGTGGTCTCCTAGAAGGGATTTAACTCTCGAAAAACCTGCCTAACAACTAACCACCATTTTGAATTCCCATCCATAATTTAGATTCAAACATGATTGATATACACTTATTAAAACCCATTCAATCTTCCACTCACGTGTTTATTAATTTATTGGTATTCAACAAATTTTGAATTTGTAAACTGTTTCTGGCATATCATTTGCCAACCTTGTACAAAATAGCTGGGTTTTACTTGTCTGAAAAGGGAATTTCTGGATGAATAAGCAGTCTTTTGGGGGTCATTTTGGATGGTCACTGGTCACATTCTGCAGATGGTCACTCAGAAGAGGTAAATTATGATCAGAAGGTGCTTTTGTACAGTAAAAATGGTGGTATAAGGCAGGGGGTCCCTTAAAAGCAGGGTCTTTTAAAAGCGGGACAACTGTATACAGCCCCACAATTTGGTACAGTGACACAATGCATCAAGCTAGTTATTCAGTGGTACATATTGTTATACAAAGTAATACAATGTAATACACTGACACAATATGACACACTGCAGCAAGCTTAGTTATTCAGTGATACATATTGTTATACATAGTAATACAATGTAATACACTGACACAATATGACACAATGCAGCAAGCTTAGTTATTCAGTGATACATATTGTTATACATAGTAATACAATGTAATACACTGACACAATATGACACAATGCAGCAAGCTAGTTATTCAGTGGTACATATTGTTATACATAGTAATACAATGTAATACACTGACACAATATGACACACTGCAGCAAGCTAGTTATTCAGTGATACATATTGTTATACAAAGTAATACAATGTAATACACTGACACAATACAGCAAGCTAGTTATTCAGTGATACATATTGTTATACAAAGTAATACAATGTAATACACTGATACAATATGACACACTGCAGCAAGCTAGTTATTCAGTGGTACATATTGTTATGCATAGTAATACAATGTAATACACTGACACAATATGACATACTGCAGCAAGCTTAGTTATTCAGTGATACATATTGTTATACGTAGTAATACAATGTAATACACTGGCACAATATGACACAATACAGCAAGCTGGTTATTCAGTGATACATATTGTTATACAAAGTAATACAATGTAATACACTGACACAATATGACACAATACAGCAAGCTGGTTATTCAGTGATACATATTATTACACATAGTAATACAATGTAATACACTGACACAATATGACATAATACAGCAAGCTAGTTATTCAGTGATACATATTGTTATACAAAGTAATACAATGTAATACACTGACACAATATGACACACTGCAGCAAGCTTAGTTATTCAGTGATACATATTGTTATACAAAGTAATACAATGTAATACACTGACACAATATGACACAATACAGCAAGCTGGTTATTCAGTGATACATATTGTTATACAAAGTAATACAATGTAATACACTGACCCAATATGACACAATACAGCAAGCTAGTTATTCAGTGATACATATTGTTATACAATGTAATACACTGACACAATGTGACACACTGCAGCAAGCTTAGTTATTCAGTGATACATATTGTTATACAAAGTAATACAATGTCATACACTGACACAATATGACACAATACAGCAAGCTGGTTATTCAGTGATACATATTATTACACATAGTAATACAATGTAATACACTGACACAATATGACACAATACAGCAAGCTAGTTATTCAGTGGTACATATTGTTATACGTAGTAATACAATGTAATACACTGACACAATATGACACACACTATACTTCTTTCAATTTTACTGAGGCTCTTAATCGTATGTGACATGCACTTTGCATGCAAATTGAAATATTATTTGCCACAAGCAGTAATTCTGTTTTTGCCCTCTCTCCCCAAGACCACACATATTTGCTTGTTTAAAAAAAATGGCATCTTCACGTTTTTTCTCCCCATATACATTTACTTAGTTTGCTTTTTTCATCAAAACTTAACCATATGCATTAAACAGATCATAGATCAGAGCTCCATCTTAAGTTTCCAATTCAGATAGAAATCTTGTTAATGAATTTTTTCCCCTACAGTAAGCCAATATGTCAAAGAGAAAACAAATGACACAGGCCCTGTGTACAAGATGCCTGGCAACTCAGGTGAACCAGCATGAAATTGTCAAAACACAATAATAATTGGACAGTGGAGGGATACAAGAGAGAAGGGTGTGGTGAGAAGGCAGACAGACCGATGTACTCAATGATATGATGTCATCTTACTCATGATGGAGACCAGTACAAGGGCCTGGTTATTACTTACTTTATGACAAATCACCTTTGGTGTGTTTTACAGTATGCAATTATTAGTACAGTGACACCTGCTTTACAAGACAATGCCTGGGTACACCCCTAGGTCAGCCAAACACTCAACCAACAGCAGCTGGTCTGCAATTACAAGTGAAGAACAGACCTCTTGGTTTCCAAACGTTTCATATGCAGAACCATGACTTAAGGGGATTGGAAGCAGATCTGAAATTAACCTTCTCCTGGACACTATTTCAGCTTATTATATATAATGTATATATATATAAGACCTGTTTGAGAGACCACCCCTGGAACACACCCAGGTGGTCACACAAAGCAGGTGGTCTCCCAATGGAGAGTTGATTGCTGACACCTGGCCTACAACTAACCTCTAGTTTGAATTTCCATCCATAATTTAGATTCATACATGCATGTTTCTGCATTTATTACACCCAATTCCATCTGGCAATCAGATGTTTATTTATCTGTTGATATCATACACATATTCAGTTTTTGTAAACTCATTTCATCAAAACAACTTTAGTAATCTTGTCAAAATTTGTGGATTTTACTCATCTAAATGGGGTATTTGTGGCTGGATAAGTGGTCTCTTGGGGCTATTTTGGGTGGTCACCGGTCAGGTTCTGCAGGTGGTCTCCCAAAAGAGGTAAATTATCATTCGAATGTGTTTTTGCACAAAAGTGGTCACAAAAGGCAGGTGGTCTCCCAAAAGAGGGCTCTCTCTAAACAGGGTTTAGGGTATATAAAATATTCCCTGTTTTCAGGTCCCTGTTCACACAGACTTCCTGGTCTTCACGGAAGAGTGTGCTCCTCACTTGACCTTAACAGCAATATTAAATTCATTTAGCTTTAGTGTCAACAAAATAACATTGTTAACATAATTCAGAACTTTGAGAAAGTAAAAGCATGGTTACATGTAAATATATCATCACTTCATGTATGTTAAACAAATCTTATAATTTTTGTCACCTTAAAATGGAAATTAGAGTACCTAATATACATATTACACTGACCACTGAAATTTTCTATGAATCACTATAGATCAGCATTTAAATTGAAAAGCCCACAGCGATAAAACGTTACATGAGCTTTCAAGATCATGGGATCTTTTAAATAAAATGGAAAATTTGATGGGTAGGAGTGTCAAAGTGGAGAAATATAACTGTATTACCCTTTCACACACTCAGTGTAGTACTTTATTATGGGGCCTTAAATGTAGTTCCCTTGTCAAATAGCCAGAGAAAGCTGGTCATATAATAAACTGACCCACTGTTAACAGCAGTGAAATTACTGAAGGAAGATGTCCATTTACTGTCTCTAGTTTTAAATCTCATTATAGAGGCCACTGCTGAGACAGGTCACCCTGCCTTAGAGGCCACTGTTCAGACAGGTCATCCTGCCTTAGAGGCCACTGCTGAAACAGGTCACCCTGCCTTAGAGGCCACTGTTATGACAGGTCACCCTGCCTTAGAGGCCACTGTTGAAACAGGTCACCCTGCCTTAGAGGCCACTGCTGAAACAGGTCACCCTGCCTTAGAGGCCACTGTTGAAACAGGTCACCCTGCCTTAGAGGCCACTGTTGAAACAGGTCACCCTGCCTTAGAGGCCACTGTTGAAACAGGTCACCCTGTCTTAGAGGCCTCTGTTGAGACAGGTCACCCTGCCTTAGAGGCCACTGTTGAGACAGGTCACCCTTTCTTAGAAGTCACTGTTATAATGGGTCATCCTGCCTTAGAGGCCACTGTTGAGACAGATCACCCTGCCTTAGAGGCCTCCGTTGAGACAGGTCACCCTGCCTTAGAGGCCACTGTTGAAACAGGTCACCCTGTCTTAGAGGCCTCTGTTGAGACAGGTCACCCTGCCTTAGAGGCCACTGTTGAGACAGGTCATCCTGCCTTAGAGGCCACTGCTGAGACAGGTCACCCTGCCTTAGAGGCCACCGTTGAGACAGTTCACCCTGCCTTAGAGGCCACTGTTGAAACAGGTCACCCTGCCTTAACGGCAACTGTTGAGACAGGTCACCCTGCCTTAGAGGCCACTGTTGAAACAGGTCACCCTGTCTTAGAGGCCTCTGTTGAGACAGGTCACCCTGCCTTAGAGGCCACTGTTGAGACAGGTCACCCTTTCTTAGAAGCCACTGTTATAATGGGTCACCCTGCCTTAGAGGCCACTGTTGAGACAGGTCATCCTGCCTTAGAGGCCACTGCTGAGACAGGTCACCCTGCCTTAGAGGCCACCGTTGAGACAGTTCACCCTGCCTTAGAGGCCACTGTTGAAACAGGTCACCCTGCCTTAACGGCAACTGTTGAGACAGGTAACCCTGCCTTAGAGGCCACTGTTGAAACAGGTCACCCTGCCTTAGCGGCAACAGTTGACCCAGGTCACCCTGCCTTAGAGGCCACTGTTGAAACAGGTCACCCTGCCTTAGTGGCCACTGTTGAGATAGGTCACCCTGCCTTAGAGGCCACTGTTGAAACAGGTCAACCTGCCTTAGAGGCCACTGTTGAGACAGGTCACCCTGCCTTAGAGACCACTGTTGAAACAGGTCACCCTGCCTTAGCGGCCACTGTTGTGACAGGTCACCCTGCCTTAGAGGCCACTGTTGAAACAGGTCATCCTGCCTTAGTGGCCACTGTTGAGACAGGTCACCCTGCCTTAGAGACCACTGTTGAAACAGGTCACCCTGCCTTAGAGGCCTCTGTTGAGCCAGATCACCCTGTCTTAGAGGCCTCTGTTGAGACAGGTCACCCTGCCTTAGAGGCCTCTGTTGAGACAAGTCACCCTTTCTTAGAAGCCACTGTTATAATGGGTCACCCTGCCTTAGAGGCCACTGTTGAGACAGGTCATCCTGCCTTAGAGGCCACTGTTGAGACAGGTCACCCTGCCTCAGAGGCCACTGTTGAAACAGGTCACCCTGCCTTAGAGGCAACTGTTGAGACAGGTCACCCTGCCTTAGAGGCCACTGTTGAAACAGGTCAACCTGCCTTAGCGGCAACTGTTGAGACAGGTCACCCTGCCTTAGCGGCAACTGTTGAAACAGGTCACCCTGCCTTAGCGGCCATGGTTGAGACAGGTCACCCTGCCTTAGAGGCCACTGTTGAAACAGGTCACCCTGCCTTAGCGGCCACTGTTGAGACAGGTCACCCTGCCTTAGAGGCCACTGTTGAAACAGGTCACCCTGCCTTAGCGGCCACTGTTGTGACAGGTCACCCTGCCTTAGAGGTCACTTAGTGCCCAAACCATGCAGAGGAAAGCTGTTGACTGAGTCTTAATTCAAGGGGGAAAGGGTTAAATCTACCTAAGTTGCCACTTTGGTACCAGCAAAATATTTCATCAGGTTTGATACAGGGATCTGCCTGTACATATGGCTACTTTCTTGTTGAATAATATGAGCCAATGCAGTACTGCAGCTGATATCAAAGTCCCACATTTACATCACTGCACTCTCTCTGCATGTGTTTTATCCAGGTGTTTTTGTGATGCAAACCTGCAGGATTTCCTTTATTTTTCCCCCTAAAGTTTATAATGTTTTCCCCCCTTTAGTTCCATAATCATTAAATATTTACTGTTATCTAATTAGGCAAATTTCATCTGTACAAGGCTTTTGTTAAAATTCATAATTTCAAATACAATGGCTCTACTTATGCGGCTTCTTTCTCTTCAAAGCCTACATCTTTCTCGGTGGCTGCCTATCAAGATATATCTGCTGTGCTCAGTGTCCCAGTGTGCGGAATGATGTCTCGTGCTTGTTGTGGACAGAACTGATAAACACATTACCACATACACATCAGTGTGCTGCCCACATGACAGCTCAATGTGCTACTGTCATAACAGTCACCTCCATTTTGATTAACAAACGGAATTTACAAAGCGAGGGAGAAGACCCAAACGAAGCATTAAGGCTATTGGTACAATTGTACGACACATCATTATTTTGAGGATGAAAACCTCGTGAGTAATTGCCTTATTTAATATATCGTGTGTGCACTTTAATTGAACGCAAGCAGGCTGACGATTACTTCACACAAAGGCTATGCCATTGGCCAATCACAGCCCAGGCGCTGAGACAACTTTCTTCATGTGGTGCTCAATGCTGCAAGATGCCTCTGACAGGGTCACTGCTAACCCCACTCCCATACCCTAGTGGGGGGTGGGGGGTAGGGAGTAATTTTTATGATTCGAAGTTTTACAATTTATTTTTTTAGAGTGTAAACGAGAAATTTTATCACAAACATAGGGTAGATCACTCTCATTGAAACTAAATTTGTTTTCAATCAACCATGACGTGCAATTCAAAAACACGAAAAGATCCCTTTAAAGCCACGACGTAGACCTATAACTGCCTGCTGCTCTAGCTGACTCCTCGTGACACCTGCATCACTGTGTTCATTGGAGGAAGACGTTTGCGTGAGTTGACAGCATGTCATTGCGTGCAGTGTGGACCGGGATCAACGCAATGCATGCCAAACCCTATCACCCATGTCCATGCACCACTGAATAAGTGATCAAAGCCAATGCCCATTATTTTATCTCAGTCAAATAGCTGTAGTTTAATTAGGGAATTACAGTCCCCAGACAAGACACCAATAATAATGTACAACCACTCTTCCCGCAATCCTACTTGGAGATCCGACTCATTTTTGCCAATAACGTGAAGATAATATGTGGATGCAAGCCCATTTATATCAAAATAGAGGAAATAGAGAGATTATGACTGCCAGAGAAATTTACAGAGCAATCGTAGAAACCGCACGACCGTATGGGACATTGACAGGAACAAGATAAGATAAACAGGGATTGCACGGCGGACCTATGCCATACTGGGGGGAGAGCACCTGGTTGTCTGTTTGTCTTATTCTGTCTTTCTCTGCCACTTGTGAGCAAGTACTGTACCCAAGAGCTATAACTGTCTCTCTCTACCCAGGCCCCCAGTCACTTCAGCGAGCGTTTCCTGGAAACCATAGTCCGGTGTCGCTGTACCTCTGCCACTCGTCACTTGATAGATAGACCACGCACGCACCACCCATAACACCAGACAAACTTTTTGTCTCATGCAACTCAAGAACAATGGGACCAGAGGTGGATGCCACCAGGCTATCAAACCCTTATTGTCTCAGTGAACACAGCCTTGGTACTTATCCCAGGTGAGGGGAGGGAAAGTGTGGGCACAGATACATATATCATCCCCGAATGTACAGGTACTTGAGCAGTCAGCTGTTGCAGCCATAAAGTGGCATACTTATATCTATCTTACAGGCAGCCAAGAGACCTGCCCACATCTCTTTATTAACTCTTTCACTCCAGTCCCTACTTACTCAATATTAACTCTTTCATTCCAGTCCCCATCTATGCTCTATGAACTCTTCCATTCCAGTCTCTGCCTGTCTCTCAGTTAACTCTCTTCATCCTAAACTCCCTATCTACTCTCCATTAACTCTCTCATTTCATCCCCATTTATTTTTTATTAACTCTCTCATTCCAATCCCTATCTACTTTGTATTAACTCTTTCATTCCTGCCCCTATCTCCTCTTCATTAAGTCTTCTGTAACAGTCTCTCGTGTCCCTGTATACCTGTCACCATTTAAGATTAAAAAAAAAAAAAAAAAGAGGAAGAGATCAATTTCTTCAGTGCTTTCATTCTGGTATCACCATACCTCCACTCACGCAGTCAGTGGTGTATGCTTTGACTAGAAAGTCATGCTACAACTATCCTTGTGGCAACTGTAACAGGACTTTCCAGGCAATGCAAAAACCACCCACCAAGGCCTTAAATACCAATACTGCAAAGTTATTTATTTTTACAGTTTCAACTTTCACATGCTCACCTTTTGACATATTCTCAAGACAAGATGTCGAATATTCCACCGTGTTGAAGTACATTTTCATGTAAAAAGTGTTTGTTATTTAAGGCATATAACTGCACAATTCACAGTTGTCACACATTATGGTGTAGAGCAAAACCTCCCTATACCGAACACTCTTGGGACCGAAAAAAAATGTTCAGTATAGGGAGGTTTGATAACATTGAAAGTATATATTTGAGACCGAGAAATGGTGTTCAGTACAGAAAGGTGTTCGGTATACAGAGATGTTCAGTTAGAGAGGTTTTACTGTATTAAGATTAGTTTCCATTTTTATTTCAACTGTGAAAAAACACAAAAATGATAATAAATTGAGCCACAAAATTACAGCAATGGACAGCATCAATTTTACAAGTAATGAGTTAAACACATAGCTCAGTAGTTGCACAGCCAACTAACTGCCAGTAATGTGAAGCAGTTGTTAGGTATTTATGCCTCTTCAATGCAGCTGCAAGGTCTATCTGCAGATGCTTGGAGTAATTCAAGAAACTTATCAATAAAAACGCTTATATTAATTGAAGGAATATGTCATATTTGTTTAAATTTCCATGTCACGATAAACAAGTCTAGTGCCCAGGCCGCATTTTGAAATAATCTCGAGGTAGCTGAACAGTTGCTCATAAAACAAAAAGAACAAGCCTTCATCAATAAATGTACATTAGTTTAGCCCAGAACGCAAAGAAAAAGAACAACAAAATACGAGATAGGCACTCAAGGAAGAAAAGACTGAAGGAAAAGGACAAGGGAAGAAGTGAAAGAGAGAAAGGAAAGAAGAAGAGAAACAAAGAAAGCAAGCAAGCATAAAAAAGAGACAGAGAAAGAAAGAATGAAAGAAAAAGAAATAAAGAAAGGAAGAAAGAATATGAAGGAAAGAAAGAAAGAAAGAAAGAAAGAAAGAAAGAAAGAAAGAAAGAAAGAAAGAAAGAAAGAAAGAAAGAAAGAAAGAAAGAAAGAAAGAAAGAAAACTGACACACAATGATACAGCCTTGCCGTTAATAAGAAACATTGCCCACAGAAGGTGTGGCTTGTTGCACTGTTGAGATTATTTGTTAATTGAGTAGGATTATCTTTAAATTTGATGTACATAAAAGCCTGCACTCTTTCTTGCACCATTTGAAAACAATCAGATCTTCAATGTGCCTGGGTCTAATTGTTTCACTTGACCTGTTCTCTATATGTCACAATAGGTGGGTTACTCCCATCAAATCATACTAAGCGAACCACTAGTCATGACTAAGTCATTAATCTTTGTTCTAATATCATAATGGAAAATTTGGTTTGAATATCAAAGGACAAACGTGACCAATTTCTCATATTTAGACATTCTCACACCAGAAATTACACCTTTTCAAAATTAGGCATCATGAATTAACTTTGTAGCATGGAATTAATTAGTGTGAAATACCACAGGGTGACATAACAATGGACACATGGAGGTATTTGGCAAATATGTGGCAGATGTTATCTTTTTCTACGGAACTATCAGAGGTAGTGTTCCAATGTAAAGCGTAATTATCGTCTAATTTATTAATCAAGAATCATGGGTGTAATATTGGCTTTCAGTACACTGTTAACCTTGCTTTATTTTCTCTGTGGATGGTATTTTTCCCCACCTGCAGTTCCCCTCCCTTCTGCAATAAGATACGAGTACAATCCCCAAAGAGGAGGGCATGCTATAAATAGTGTCCAATGACACTCTTCTACTCGGTTTTTGTCAAAGCTGGACTTCATAGAGTTTTCTTAATTCAGTAAATTAATGTGTCCTACACCCTGAACTTATAAACCGTTAATCTCCCTACAAAGTCGGGACCTGTGGTCCGGACGTTCGCCGGGGATAAAGGCGATCCAAACATTGCTTCACATGCGTGTGTTGTAACCTTTCACAAAATGTCAGTCTTGTCCCCAGCTTCTTTGAGCTGCAATAAGAAAGCGTCAGTCGACTGGCCCTATACTGCCCCCAACTGACAACATTATTAATTTGGTTTACAAAACGATCCAAATTTATCATTCTCTATCATCCTTTTTTAATTTCCTGCAATGAGGAATAAATGGCGAAGGCAGTCATAATTGGACATAAAAATGAGTGGAGCAGTGAGGAAGGTATTATCTGTGGCTAGTCCATCTGCTCAACACATCCATAATTAAAGGCTTAAATACAGACAAATTAATTAATTTTAAAATGTAAATATGTGGTGATTTATTGGAGTCATAAATAGGGAGTGTGTAGCATCCTGTGGCGAGTCTACAAGTGATAGGGTGGCTTGCATAGTGCCAGTGTTGTGATGTGTCGGGCCAGTCAGCAGACAGCCAGCATATTGAGCCCCTCATCCAGGTATTGTTATACAGTAACCAGCCTGACAGAGATTGATCTGCCGCCCTGCCTCGCCAGCCAGTCCCAGCAAGCTACCTGCCCATGTCCCGCCAAACTGCCTTTAATCTACACAAACACGTATCATTACCTTCATACTTCAATCTGGCTTGCTCCTCTACGATTTGGAAGCACAGTGGGTGGGGGGTCTTACACTTGCTTACTTGGCCACGACACTGTGATGGTTTTGTTTTTGGAATCCAGCATGACAACGGTGGCTTGTAATAAAGCCTGAATAAGATCAAAGCTGCACACTTATCCAACATGATGTAACTGGGCTTACTTCTATTTAACGTTGAATACACTATTGAAGTCTCTCAGTGACATGAACAACCCTCCGCTTTTTGTTTAGTCGGCCGTCAATTCTCATCTGGCTGTAGGACCGTGTTTACCTATTTTTATTTAAACAGCTGCGTACTGAAGAAACTGTTCCCAACACAACATCATACAACCTTTTTCACTTCCCAAAGTCAATACTTGACGACAGTTGCTCTTCATTTTTCTATTGGGCATTTGTCGGATAACGGAACGGGACAGGACTGTCTTGCCTGTACAAGTCCGAGGAGATTAGATGTACGTCTATACAGGTAGCCATCCCACTAATCACAGCTCAATGGCAGCCATCTTACTGTAATAAGCTGACTTAAGAAGCAAAAGTCCAAGTGCTATTTAAACTGGCGCACTAAGTGGCAGTGCGGCAAGCTTAGATCAATAGATATAGGTTTGCTATAGTGACACACCAGGCAGGTCCTCCCCTTACAAATTACACCTCAATATTTTGCCTGTGAGAGGGGGGTACTGAGACCACAACAGATAAACACTCCCATTCTCTACCTGCTTTACACCCTTCAGTATTCAACGCAAACGTAACTTCTCTACTTTGTCGATGCAATGAAAATAACACTTGAAGATTGGCCGCAGCAATAGAAGTACAGACTGCAGTGAGCCATCGGTCCCACCCAATCCCTTCTGTACACACAGGTGACGGACAAATACTTCACGTACACAGAACTGGACAGAAAGTGATTGCCTGGTGGACACTGAGTGGACATGTCCAGAGCCGGCTAGGATCCTCGCAGAGGTGGAAAACAGTGTATCCATCGAGTGCTAGCCTGGCAACCACATAAACACACATTGACTCTTTTCTGACCACTTGTCCAATCACACATTGCCACTTTATTCACAATTTTTGCAGCATTTTGCTTCAAAGCAACTTGTGAGTGTGACTGATCACGTCCTACAGACAAGTTTTCAAAGCTTGCCCCTGTCATTTTAGCAATTTTTGGTCTAATGCAAAAACCACTGACTTCACATCAAGGCTGGGAAGTACCTCAATGTAGGTCTGTTGTCAGGTAATTCACTTTAATTGAATCTAAACACACAAGAAAACCAGTCTCCGGAATTTCTGGAGAACAGTTCACAGGACACCACTATAAATATACGTAAAGATAAAGTCAGAAACACGGGTCTCCGGGAGTTTTGTCAGTAGCTCCAACTTTGAAGGACAGTCAGGTTCGAGGGTACGTACGTGTACTTTCCCAAATTTTTGGTGGGGGTGTGCTGCTCGACCTTTCAAAAACCCATCCCTTGTTAGGGCACTTTTTCACAAAAATGGTACCTTTGTAAGGGAATTTTTAAAGCAAATTAGTAGAAAACATGGTCCCAAATTGGCATAAAAAGTGCTCCAGGAAGAAAAATTTGACCTCAGCTAGGGAAATTTTCCTGAATTTTGGGCCATAAAAGAGAAATATTACCCTTTTCTATAGAATATTTGGCAAAATGCTGAACAGTTGTTAGCAAAATTTCCCTGAAAAGAGAGACCTTTAGAGTGACACATACCCAGTATCGTCACTGATGGGAGTACCCCTCCCCCATCCCACCCCCGGGGGGTTAGGTGGACATCTCCTTCCATGCAGTGGTTGAAAAGAAAGGGAAAATACAGAAAGGTAGCAAAGGAGTGGGGGAGGGAGGAATTTTAATCAATATGACTGGAAATACAGGGTAGTGCTATCTGCTGCATTACAATGTACACAAGTCAGCACAGCTGTACTGGCAATACTCCTCATTTCATTGTACATAGCAGGCTTTAGTTTGTAAGTGGCAGAATATGAGAAATTTCACTTTTGTCCAAAAACCAAGTTATCCCACCAAAGGCAGACAATGCCAGGTACCGCCATAACTACAGCAGGCCTCAGACTGCATATTTTAGAGGAATATTATCAACTTGTACCTTTTAACACTGTAATTTTTCATTAAAAAAATCACACCCTGGTGGGATCTGTGCAACTGTGTTGTTTATATTTACAAAGACCTTGTTCCCAAAAGCTGCGCCACCAAATCTGATCAGGACAGAGTCCCATTCTGGTATCATCCAACATAAACTCTTCAGTTTTATCACATCAAAACCACATTGTGGTGCGCAGCCCGGGTTCAGGGTACATACACCTAAACTTCTCCTTGCACCTCACCTACATGTTTTGTCTGTTTTTATTTCATCATGTTGATATTTTGGGAAGTGTTAATCAGAACGATCAAACACCATTTGAAGTCAAATAACAAGTTTCAACCCTGGAAGATAGTTTGATGACAATATCCTAAATACCGGTATATATATTCACGGCGGTAGCCTAGGGGTTGGATTTGTCCGATTGCTTAGACCAACATTCAGGTCCGAAATATCACTAAAACTATGTTAATATACAGAAATTTGCTAAGAATTTCTACATTTCTGAATTTGGCCTGACCAAGTTTAAATTGAAGGCACAAGTACTGATATATTTATATATCTATAAAATTGCACACACACACACACACACACACACACACACACACAAAGCTTTTTTTTCAAATGATGCAGGTACAATATAGTCTGTCTGTCTGACAGTACAGCAGCCGTTCAAAGCTACTCAATACAATCGCTGCAATATGATAGCTGCTTTAGAAAGGTTTGGCTGTGAAGTAAATACGCAGCACAGATGAACCTGGTTCTGTGTATTGAAGACTTCAGGCCCTGATTTCCACAGACAATGCTGTGTGGCGTTACAATTATACAGGGCTAATAATGTTTCTGACAAGCTAATTGTTCGTCAAGACTTTGTTTCTTTCAAAAGCAGGATATGTTTACAAATCTATATCATTATTTTTTTGTAATTCCTTTTTTAGATTTCAAAATACAAACAGACGGAGGGCCAGAATACAATATACCCAGCAGACCTGACTTTGCTTGAAGCATCAAATGTACATCCACAGGCTACACAATCAATTTTAAAAACTCAACCAGTGTGAAGTTAATATTTAAAATTTCAAAGGAAAAACAAACCAAGGAAATGTCACATAATTACACCATGCATAAACTGACCCAAACAAAGATAACAACTGAATGAAAGGTGACAATAGAGGAGGCTTCAATTCAAATGTAAAGTGAACATATGGAACGTCACACTTTTTATAACAAAACTTTATGAAAAGAAAAAGAAACAAAAAATCATAAAAGAAGGACTCTTACCAACACAAGACAGAAGTTTTGAAATTGATTTTGTTTTTTTAAAATTAGCATCTGCAAGAATATATTGATAAATTCCTATTATATTAAGTATTTATAAATAAACAATTTGAAAAACATCTGAAATACTGTAAAAACACATAATAACAATATCAATTTAAAACATCTGAAATACCGTTGAAAAATATATTAAGCCCAACATGTATTTAAGATATCTGAAGTACTGTTCAAAACATCTAACATCAACAACATCAATTTATGCCTGATATTGATACCCGAACAAAAGCTCGTTTCATAAGGAACTCAAATGCACCTAAATGTACAGGAAAGTCTACAACTGGTTTGTAATGAGGTTTGGTTCAGCCATGTACTACTGCAGAATGGCGGAATAATATCTGTGGGTTTTCAGTGATGGACCTAGGTGTTCATAGCTGACATACAAGGATCAACCCCGTCATATGTTCACTTAACGTGGACCTGTTAATGGAGATAAAGTGGCACGGAGTTATCATAGCAACCAGCTCAGCAAAGAGTGGGCACATTCCAGGTGGATTAAGGTGTGCTATGGGGCCCGTGACAATTGTGACAACAAGCTGTCATCATCCCCACACAGCACTGATAATGACTGCTCCCCTAAGCTCCTATAATTACTAATTACTGACTGAATACCAGCCTGTAATTGAATACACACCAAAGGGTAGTGCATTCCTTACCTATCTCGTACTTACACTTTGTGCCTTGTTTAATCCAGTCCAATCTTGTTTATGTACACATGACTTTCTCTATGCACATTATTTATCAGCCTTTAGCCATCACCTGAACATTCCCATTTGTCTCCTTTAAGACGACTGAAGTACTGAAGACAAAAACATATTTTCATCCAGCTGTGGTGGTATATTTCTGTGCTTAATATTGACAGCACCAAGATCACCAAAATTCACAAATGTACAGTCTGTCTTCATTTAGTAATGTCCCATACTTTTTTTTGTTTTGAAAAAGCTGTAAATTACTGATGAAAAAGAATGAGGTATTTCAAATGCATGATTAAAATATAAAAAGTAATAAAATATTTTCACGAATACATGCAATCAACGAAACATATGATAAAAAGTGACAAAAGATGAGTGCATGGATTTAATTTACACATTAAAACATAGTCTCCTCATGCTCGATACATTGTAATCTGGAAGCTTGAGATGTAATAAAGTTAACATCTATCAACCTTAAACCTATGATTGATCATGCACTCCCCCCCCCCTAAAAAAAAAACAACCTTCAGAGGTCAAGTTTTGCACAGATAATGACCACTAGTGATACATTGAGGAACTACAAAGCCAAGTTAACAGAAATAGTGTGGAATGAATGCATTGATTGAATTCTTAATATCTTTATTCTGTAAATGTTTTTGATCCATATTTTGCATTGAATGGTGTAACCTGGCAGTTATTTTGCCAGAAGTATCAGCGGTTATAGAAGTCATGGGCAGTCACTGCATTCCACACGTTTATGGCGGGATGACAGAATCACATGTCACAATTATTTGTCTGCTACTCTTGACACATCATCTGTACAGACACACAGTGCAATCCGATGACAATTAAATAGCGATTGAATAGCGCAGATTTCGCTCACTTTTGTTTGCTATGAAACGGACTGCATACACAGCATAAAAAAGAATTCATGACTAAAACGTACTTTTGCGAATTAATCCAACAATTCTAGCAGATGTTATCAGCAACAATTTGCACGATATGATCAATATTTTTCGTAATTTGACACCTCAGTCTGATGAGGGGCAGACTGTATCTCTCACTTGTCGCTTATTTGTTTGAATCAAGACCTCTGCATGTCCAAATATGAGTTTTATCAGTTTCACCTGTAGTTACATCAACTTGATCAAAGAAGAAGATATTGCCAAAATTTTTGTGTCAGAGAAAATGATGACATTAAAAAGTGCTGTCATGATGCGTATCAATGCCTGCCAGCTGAGGTGTAGGGTGGCATTGTGCCGGGAGCATCCTACAAAGCCACAGTGTGATAATTGAGTTGCTTAATGAGGGCCAATATTGAGACAAGCTTGGTTGTAGTCTGTGGCACAGGGATGCAAGCCTCTCAGTTTTCTTTGATTCCGTTGCAGTTTTGTTTGATTCCATGTTGTATTATTGTGTCTGTCGCACACTCCGACATTGGACATCGTAATTGGTGCACGGACGGCCCCATCACCACCGATCACAACTTGAGGGCACGGAGAAGAATGGGGCAGGTCAGCAGGGAGGGGGCACTGAGCGGGGCACAGGGCCACCTGCCCTAGCCTCACTGTTAGGGCTTTTCATCGAAACGTCTTCCCTTGCTGCGTTGTTTTGGGTGGCTGTGAGGAGCTGGTCGCTAGCAGCTTGCTACGCCGCGTGTGCACTAGTTGACAAAGGACAGCCGGGTCAGCCAGCCAAACTTTTGTGCCACTTGTCTACGTGTCATGGGGCTGGCAGGGACCTGGCAGAGGCTGGGCAGCTGCTGCGATCAGGAGGCAGCCAACAAAAGCCAGCACGGCCAAGCTCCATCTTGTATGTGTGGCTCATAAAGAACCAAACCCCCAGCAGAATCTCTCAGTGCCCGTGTGAGCTCTCCCCACCATAAAGGATTTTACAAGTTTGTAAACATTGTGATGAGTCCGTGTTGACATGAGCTCAAACGGTGTCTACAGCAAAGCAGGCCCTGTGTACATAGAGGCACTAACAAGCATTTGTAACCCATTCAAGGCAAGCTTCCTCAAAAGGCACAAGATGTGATCATTTTAGCAGATACTACATTGGGTCAATGGAGGTCTACTGTGTGTCACTACACAATGGTCAATGGGATGGGCAGAACTCTGCACTCCTGTCCCTCATTAATGTCTTGGCACCATGTCATATAGGCCCTGAGGATCACCAAACAACAGTTATATCAACACACATAATCCCCACTGTACATATACTCATAGGCAATTATCTTGTCTGTGTGTAATCCAATATATAAATCTATGTATATGCATGTAAGTATGTATGTATATATATGTGTGTGTGTGTGTGTGTGTGTGTGTATACAGTAAAACCTCTCTTACTGAACATCTCCATTTACCGAACACCTCCCTATGCTGAACACCATTTCTCGGTCCCAAATATATACTTTCAATGCAATCAAACCTCCCTACACAGAACATCTCACCATACTGAACACTTTTTTCTGGTCCCAAGGGTGGTTGGTATAGGGAGGTTTCACTGTATATATATTTATACACATGTGTAATATACAAATACACAGAGAAACCTGTCTTCTAAGACCAACCATAGGAATGAGCAAGTACAATATAAAGTTACCTTGATTTTTGTGTCAATTTTGGCCCTAAAATGTACCGGAATGCCCCATTTTCCCCAAAAAAAATTTCGGGGGGGGGGGGGGGGAAGGGGATATGCCCCCATAGCCAACATAACAGGACTTTGCACCTGCAGTGCTCATCCAATTCCCATTCTTTTAATGATTTTGGACTGTACTAGGAAATATCAAGTTCAAAGCCATTTTTTACATAATATAATGTGGCATCATCTGTCCACAGGAAAATAGAGTCTTAATGTAGGCCTACGCATCAAGACATAATCAAGTGTTGATGCGGGTCTAAAGTCATATTACATTATCTGTGTTGATGTAGGACTAAAGTATCATGACATTATCTACTGTTAATGCATAGGGCATCACAATATCTACTACTGATGTTGGACTAAACTAGCATATTATCTGGTGTTTATGTAGTACTACACCAGCATGACATTATCTGTGTTGATGCAGGACCAAACTAGCATGACATTATCTGTGTTGATGTAGTACTAAACTATCATGACATTATCTGTGTTGATGTAGTACTAAACTATCATGACATTATCTGTGTTGATGTAGTACTAAACTATCATGACATTATCTGTGTTGATGTAGTACTAAACTATCATGACATTATCTGTGTTGATGTAGTACTAAACTATCATGACATTATCTGTGTTGATGTAGTACTAAACTAGCATGACATTATCTGTGTTGATGTAGGACTAAACTAGCATGACATTATCTGTGTTGATGTAGGACTAAACCAGCATGACATTTTCTGCGTTGATGTAGGACTAAAGGGCATCACATTATCTAGTGTTGATATAGGACTAAAGGGCATCACATTATCTAGTGTTGATGTAGTGTGGCCGTATATGACACCAGTAATTCATCATGTAACCATTTAATTATGCAATCCTTTAAGCCAATTGTTAATATATAACCCCAGTTTAGACCATCAGTACATTATGGAGCTCTAGAAGATCATTAATTCACCACATAACCCAACATGAGATCACCAATTTATCAAGCATCCCTGCAAGGTATCAATTCATCATATAACCCTACATGAGATCACCATTTTATCAATAACGCTACATGGTATCAATTCATCATATAACCCTACATGAGATCACCATTTTATCAATAACGCTACATGGTATCAATTCATCATATAACCCTACATGAGATCACCATTTTATCAATAACGCTACATGGTATCAATTCATCATATAACCCTATATGAGATCACCATATTATCAATAACGCTACATGGTATCAATTCATCATATAACCCTATATGAGATCACCATATTATCAATAATGCTACATGGTATCAATTTATCATGTAAGCCTACACCAGAGCATCAATTCATTATCATGATTATGTAATCCAGTATGAGATCTTCACTTCATTGTATATCCCTGCCTGGTATCAATCAGAGATATGCATATTAAGTTCCTGCCCACACTGCATACCTGATTGACTAGTCTCGCTTGGTGAGATGTGGGAAGATATGGGTTGGTACCTGTGGGCACAAGCAGGATGTTACTAATATTTTGGAAAAACAGAATACTTATTAATGTTGTATGGAAATTTCTCTTATATATGGCTTGAGAAGTACTAGAAGAATACCAGTTTGGCATTTGTGAACTTAAATTTCTCAAAAAAAAAGTGTTGCGAGAAATGAGCATATGGCTTGTCTGTGACAGTGATGCGACCCGCACGTCCCCCGTGATCACCAGGCATCAAACCCGTGCTTTGTGGCAGGAAATTAATATGCATACTGCGTATTCACCATATAACCCTATGTGAGATCATCGATTCATCAAGCAAACTTACACTGTATTAAATCATATAATCCTACAACACAACATCAATTCATTATCATGGTCATATAACCCTATACATGTATGAGATTTTCAACTCATCATATATCCCTACATGGTATCAACTCACAATATAACCCTATATGAGATCAAAACAAAGTTTGCCACAAATTTAATGTCTTTACACCAGAAAACAAAAAAGTTGAATCCCAAGTTCCTTTAAGGTTCTTTGGAAAAGAGGACAGCACTCGGTATGATTACTGTATAAACATAGGACAACAAACACACAGGACAGTGGAAGAAAACGAATAAGCCATTTGTTAGCTTTCCAAAAATTTAGAGTTTGTGGCAGTTTTTATGCAGATTGATTGTTTTGTGATAGGATCTTTACAAGCACCCTCAAAATAGCACTGAACCAGATGCTCATCCTTAAATTTTTTTTTTGCTGGGTTCTAATTTTGGTGTTTTTGAAGCATTAGCAAAATAAGCGAAAATAAAACACAGTGAAATTAAATGAATTCATGGTATATGTTATATTCCTAACTGTTATGTCTGTACTACTCCTAATTTGTAAGGCCTTTAACAATCTTTCATTTCCTAATCAACATACATGCAATAATCATGGTCTAAAATTACAAAAAATGTATTTTTTTTCTTTACTACTTACAGAGTAATACATACTTTATTTTCATCTCAATAAAAATTGTATTGTAAATCAATTTGGGTATTAAGGTAGCTCCTATGATAGTGGTTGTTTCATGGCCTTAATGGGTGTTTCCTGACCACAATATGTTACAAATGTGTATTTGGTACAGAACAATGGTCAAATAAAGGTTTTCTGAGTCTGAGTCTGAGTCTGTGATCCTCCATTAACTCCCCAACCTGCCCCACTGGCAGGTCTGGCTCATGTACCTCTCAAAGTTCACCACAACTCATGGCCACACCCACAACACACAATGGAGACATCAAGTAAACAACTCAAGTGGAAACTTTCCAAACTTTGCAACAAGAAACGGTTGATGAATTAACATTGATTTACATGCCACTTTATTCAATATTTACACATCTGCCTACCCCTAACCAACATTGCAACCATTTTTTTGTGGAAAAACATTAGGCAAGAGACAATACTTTAGTGCTGGATAATTTGTGTCGTGTTGAGATTGACTGGGTTGGGACAGAGGCAAACAGGACACATTGTCTGGCAGTTTGCAAGTTGTGAATCAATGAGTTTCCTAGTGGCAGACTGATGAAATGGTAGTTTGTGGGGAGATGACAGTACTCTGTTATATCCCAAGTTGTCTCCTACCACAAGATATCTTTTCCTTCTGATTAAACAAAAAGCTGCACAGCTAAGCTAACAGTACAAGTATCAGTGGCACCTGAATGTCGTGGCAAGAGAAGGATACGGCAGAACGGAGACAGACAAGGGAATGGGGATGTCTGTACAAATACGTCCAGTCTACCGCTGAGGCCATCAATACTTTACCTACAAGCATGTCTCTCTCTATGTGCCAGGGCGGTCTCTCCCACCATTAACTCTTTCATGGCCGATTTGATCAAAAGTCGAATATGCCATGAATTGATATAACAATACTGGATTTACATTCCTTGTAAATTGACTTTTCCTTCAAGTACCAGCATGACTATCATTGCGGAGACAGTGAGACTAGTACAGGTCAACACCTTTCCTTGGCGCACTTTGGGTGCATTGCGCCCACAGTGTGCCAAGAAAAGCTGTTGACTCAGTCCACATTTGGCACTGAAAGAGTTGAGCTGGCACCTGACAGTGCAGAAATATTACGGCGCACCTGACAAATGTGGCCCATCCTTTTTGTCACTGTCAAAATAAATAGCACAAAGGTACTTCCTTTACTGTTGCTAGGTAAAAGCATGTTGGTTTATCCTAATTTACAAAGATGATGTCACCAACAATTGATTCCTCCTTGTCGTAGAATAAAATCTCATCTATATGCTAAAGGCTGTGGTGAGTAGGCTGTGTCTCCTGTAATTGTACAAATTAAATATTTATGACAAGTTTCAATTAACAGTGTACATGCAAACATGTTGTCTTTGGAACTTGTGGCATTATGTAGGATGGTAAATACTGGGTAAAAGCTGCTCAAACAAGGCTCGTTTCTTGCTCACAGCGGCACATCTAGATGACAAGACAACCTTGCTGTGTGCACAAGCTACCACTGCTTAGATTCCACGCCATCTATCTTTGGGAAATCATCGGTATATGCTCAAAGGATATAAATAATGTACATTGAAAACTCAGGTAATGAGTTATCTGTTTTGCGGTTGGCACGTGATGCTGCATGCACGTTGCTACAACGTAGATGGATATCAAGTGGAGGCCCTACTCAACGATCCCTGCGCCCCGGGCCTACACTTAAGCTACTGCCATAATACGCTCATACAGTTCGGAGTTCACTACTTTTGCTTTCAAAATCTCCATAATGCTATGATTAATGGTCAGCATACACAAGTCTTGGGCTGCCTTCTAGTGCTGCAATCATCTATGGCTACTGGACAACTTGCCTTGAGCACACAGCATCGTCATCAATAAATGTTCTGTCTTCCCTGAAAGTTTTCACATGAACTCCTACAACATTTGGATCTTTATCGTTTCTACATAGGAGTGGTAGGAATATATTTTCACCACGTCTCTATTCTCGTGGTCAAAACATTACCCAGCATCCCCCTCCAAGTTCTACTGCAGCACCTCAGCACATCTTTGATCACAGCCGACTGGCTGGCCACGTGTAAGGTCATCCGCACACAGAACTTCAATCCAACTGCAGTCATTATGTCTTCGTACTTCTCCAAAACCCATCATTTACCCTTTCATCTAAAGCGCTCAGAATTCAACCGGAATCATTAAATCTTGCTACAGTGATAAACGAAGTGCACACGTCTGCCATCATATTACTGTCTAATTCTCCATTCATCTAATACAGTTAGACGGCGGTCAATTAAGTTCAACTGTCCCCTGTAAGCTGCGCGAACCCTTACAACATCCAGAAAGAGGAAAAGGAGCCTCCGAAGCCTTTTAAAAAGGAGATAAAAATTGCCGATCGGGCAACAAATCAAAAACAAATTGTGTATAATTTGAGTGGTGGGTGAAGTCCATCAAGTGAGCAGTGTCTCTATTAAGTGTACTGATCACTGCTTGCACCTTGCTTAATACTCAATCAAAATGCGAGAGCACATCCGTGCAGCATCAAATGTCACTCGTGTAATGCTGGCTTCTCTTGCTCGTTCCTCCCTAGAGCTGCCTCCACTATTAATTGTATGGATCCACACTGGGATGAACTGGAAACAGACTGGAGATGAAATCACTTGAGCCTTAGTTGGACAAAGTAGACAGACATAAGTGGCCATGAATGTAACAATTTAAAGATACCTAAGAGAAAATTGACATGGCCCTAAGTTGATTGACACTGACAAAAGAATGCTGGTGTAGGC
This sequence comes from Hermodice carunculata, assembly GCA_964020975.1. Classification (NCBI taxonomy): domain Eukaryota; kingdom Metazoa; phylum Annelida; class Polychaeta; order Eunicida; family Amphinomidae; genus Hermodice; species Hermodice carunculata. The sequence goes on along the minus strand of OZ026626.1, from coordinate 10,486,892 downwards.
CTCCTTCCCTCTGCAAGGAGCACCCTCTGCTCAAACTACACCATTATTTTGCTTTAACCTTTCTCTACTAAACTGGCTGAAACTGGCTAGATGTAAAACAATATTTGTATCATTGCTATGTATTGCTTGCCTTAATTCCATCATAAATGGAAAACATTTAATGACCAGGAGACCTGACTTATGGAAGCAGTAGGCCCAAGGATCAAGGTTTTCCTGGACCTGGGTGGAGTGCGCGTGGTCAGAGTTCAAATTCTCTGCAGTCTGTCTTTACAGACTATAATCTGTTCATCCCTAGGGTGGTCATTCAAAGACAGCTTTGATCGATCATGATAGAAAAAGACAACAGTCATGATAAGTGAGAGATAACAAAAACCGCAACCATGATACAAAAAGATAACAATCATGATGGGAGAATGACAGCAAAGACATGAATGATGATTCAAGAAAGATAATCATAATAAGAGAAAAACAGCAATGACAGTAACTATGATACAAGAAAGATAACAATCATGATAAGAGAAGAAAGACATCAATCATGATAAGGGAAAGAACAGTCATCATTAGAGAAGGGCAGCAATCATGATAAGAGAAAAGCAACAATCATGATAAGAGAAAGATAAAAATCATGTCAAGATAAAGATAATCATAATAAGAGAAAAGCAACAATCATGATAAGAGAAAGATAACAATCATGATGAGAGAAAGACAGTAATCATAATACAAGAATGATAGCAATCATAATTAAAGAAAGATAAAGTCACGATTCGAGAAAAAAAATCATGTCAAGATAAAGATAGCAATCATGACGAGAGAAAAGCAACAATCATGATAAGAGAAAGACAGCAATTATGACAAGAGAAAAGCAACAATCATGATAAGAGAAAGATAACAATCATGTCAAGATAAAGATAGCAGTCATAATAAGAGAAAAGCAACAATCATGATAAGAGAAAGATATCAATCATGACGAGAGAAAGACAGTAATCATGAGAAGAGCACGACGGCAATCATGACACCAGAAAATAATAATCACACTTCAAAACTGAAAGGACTCCTAGTTTGATGCATGTAATGTTTCTGCAAACTGAATGTTACCTCATTGGAATTGCAACATCTGCTGTTATTTAACAAGACCCTTTCTTCAAACCTTAAGCAAGAATGCACTTGGGTTTCTATGCAATTTGTAGTTCGATACTCAACACAAAAATGTGAGAAGACAATTATGGTCATATGTTCTGGATAGATGACGTATAATTTCAAGAGGACACAGACCACATGAGTGGTGAAGCGGCGGTACAATGGCTGGCCAGGCATGAGAAATCCCATTCATAAACACCGATCAAACGTGGCACTCCTATCATCATTATTACTGATGGATAAAACAACTGACCAGTTTACGTTTTATTGTCTTGACCTCCGCCTTGATCTGACCCGACCTGTCCATGCGACCATGAGCCACACTGACACAATGATTATTCTTACAGTTACCATCATATCAAGAATTACAGTGCAGTTGTCTGACCAGTCATAACAATTGCAGCAGCCATAAACTGTGCACCAGAAGGTTCACCGTCATGGACAGCACCTTGAAATAACGCAATGTTAATAGATAACTCGTACAGTCTGCATAAATAACTTGTTGTTTACTGGAGTGCAGACAATTGCCTGCTTAGCAGACCGAGGGCCCTGGACAGTTGGACCGGGACCCTGGCGAGACATCAGAATGGCCTGAGAGTCAGTCAGACAGACAAATGTGGAGTATTGCTGACCTCTGAATTTGCCTGAAGGAGAACCCTTGACTTTACTTCAAAAGAAAATTAAAAGCATAGAGTTGAGACTTGCACTACACTAGTGTTAAAGGCAACAGGGTCTGCCTGACTGGCCAAGTGACATACAAGTACGTGTACCAAAGTCTTATCCAGCAGGCAAGCAACAAACAGGTATACAGGAGAAATACTTCTTATCATTCTTTGGTTTAATCCATTATACAATTTCATAGCTCTAGTTTTCAATCTGCAATAACTGAAGTAACTCAATTTTTATTGCAGAACTACTGATTCATCTGACAATAATTATTGACCTGCAGACATTATCGGCTTCTCTTGTGGTTCTTTGAAGTACTGGGTAATGTTGGCATGCTTTTCTAAGATAAAGCTTTTATTTATTGTGTTACTATAATTCACACTTTTTATTCATGAAAACCTTTGATGGTCTCTCATATCAAATGTTATAAAAGCATATTTTGTGGTTCTGACCTTATCTAAAAGTTCTGATCTCTGTCAAGAGTGAACAGACCTGGACCTACCTAGATTGTAAAATATACCGGGTGACAAGAGAACATTTTACCTCTCCCATGATCCCAACAGGTTGCTTGAATTCAACTCACCCAAAAGTGATGACTAATGATATAGTGACTGTGCACTGGCCCTATAATGGAGATTCACATACAAGATCCTCCAATCAACAGGTCAAGGGCAGGGATCGTAATAATCCTAGCAGTTTGTACTGATACTTATCCACTTGAGTGCGCCGGTGTAGCTGTATGTTGGCCCATCTCACCCCAATCAGGCTGACTGCTGAGCCTGCCCAACAGATGAGCAACCGCCCCTCGAAGCATCAGCCATATGTCCGCTGAGCGCAGGCTACCCATCCATATGGCTTAATCTGTGCTCATAGCACCATCAACCATCAACCTGTTGGAGCTGCTCCCAGCTGTGCTCACAGTAAACGCTTATGATTTCTGACCTCTCCCTATTGACCCATCCATAAACAATGACAGAGGCAATAAGTTTTTTCCACTTAAATATTGACCTGCGTACGCAGGAAGACGATGTGTTTGACACACAATTGGATTCCTGGCGATAATATCATACAGATTAGTTAAATGCCTGCTAAACTTGTCAAAGGTAACGATTGATCAAATTGTGCAGATCCCGTCATGAAGCAATCAGAGTTGGACAACCAGTTTTGTGCCATGTGATGGCTTTCTAGACTAGGAATAATTAAATCCTTCAGAAATAGAAGAAACTGTCTATATCTGCATATGATTTTATCTCTTCCGACAGACAGATCCATTTTCTACACTGGTCTACACTCACAAAGACACCACTTCAGGCCTGTAAACTTACTACCAAATGGAAGCAAAACATTAAAATTAACCTTATCTCTTGTATCATTGATATAACTTTGATGAACAAAAATCTAAATCTAAATCATGGAATATCAATGAACTAGCTTTGGTAACATGATATCAGGAGTGTGTGGTTTGCATTTTGAGTTATGTCAGGAGTGTCGGTTTGCATTATCAGCAATGAGATCAGGTGTTTTACATTATGAGCAGTGATATCAGGAGCATATGCTTTACATTATGAACAATGATATCAGAAATGTATGTTTTAGCATTATGAATTATGATGTCCCGAGTGTTGCTTTACAATTATGAGCAATGACATTAGGAGTGTATGTTTTACAATTATGAACAATGTTGTCCAGAGTGTATGATTTACAGTTATGAACAATAGTGTCTGGAGTGTATGTTTTACAATTTTAAACAATGATTTCTGAAATGTATGTTTTACAATTATGATCAATGACATCAGGAGTGCATGCTTTACATTAGGAACCAAACTTTCTGTGGAAAAGCTTTAAAAATATTTTAAAAGTTAAATTACATTGGAACCATGTATTTACTGAAAAAAAAGACAAAAAATTGTCCCCTGGTTTGCCCCGACATCTACACTGGAGTTCATGTGTATATGTGGACGTAAAAGTCGAGGTATTTTCCCCCTGTACTTAGGCCACAATGTGCTTACTACATACAGTGAAACCTCCTTATACCGACCACCCTTGGGACCGGAAAAAAGTGTTCAATATAGTGAGGTGTTCGGTATAGGGAGCTTTGATAGCATTGAAAGTATATGCTTGGGACCGAGAAATGGTGTTCAGTATATAGAGGTGTTCAGTATAGAGAGGTGTTCAGTATAGAGAGGTGTTCGGTATATGGAGGTGTTCGGTATATGGAGGTGTTCGGTTAGAGAGGATTTACTGTAGTTGGGTAAACATAGATATAGAGGGACTGCACAGAGCTGTCTGAGGGTCCTTTAGTTCAGGAGGATGTACAAGACACTGTTACATCATGACAATAATTCTTTACTACAGACTAATCCCAATCACTCTTTATGCTGTAACATCCTTCAAATATAGCGTAACAGAACCTTTAAGAATTCCAGTACAGAATTGTTCAAAATACCTAAGCCTGTCAAATTGTTAAAAGAGTGTATAACTGCAGGCAAGAGTCAGCCCATACATTGGACAGTACAATGCAAATTTAAATAGTGCTTAAAGAGATGATTTTACTAATGTAAAAGTTACGTAACTTGATGTGGGAAACTGCACCAGTACAAGACTGACACAGGGAAATGAGAGGATGACTAATGTGGTAATTGTGTGATAAAACCCTCTTATTTTACAGGTGTCCCCCCTGGGTGGGTAGCGTCTTTCTGGGGCTGACATCCCTGGCTTATTGGCATTTGTCAAGGCCCTGAAGACAGACAGCGATGGGACTAAGTACCCAACAATAGTATAGGTAACAGGATTAGCAAAAAGTGATCCCTGGTTTTATAACTAGACCTGCCTTACGGATTGTTACTTCATCAGGGGCGACAAGGCCACTAACTCACCCCCACTGAAACTAATATGGCCCGCTTTTGAACAGCACCCCCAGAATACAGTTATACCCCAGTTACAAACTCCCACCTTGTATAATCTTACTCCATCTTGCACATTGGCTCAGGTGAAGCCTCTTGCCGGGAGTGACTAAAGAAAGCAGAAACAATCCCTGAGCATCCCTTTCACCTATGCAGCAGTAGGATACTAAACAAATATTGCTATCTGGGAGGTATATTTTAGAAAATGTCTTCGGTGATCTGTTGGCTCCCAACTTCATTGCTCTGAACCTATATCACTCATTGCCCACTCTAAATTAACTCCTTGCTGCCTCATTTTCAGTCCTTAATTCATTCTTTACTGTCTTTTATTTCATTCGAAATCAACTACGAATTGTTTTATTTTTGTACATTTGAATTTTCATAGTTTTTGTATTTTTGATATTTCATTGTAGTTTAAATATCACTATATTGGACATTCTGCCTCAGCAAATAAGACTTTGGCAAGCAGTAAAAAAAAAAAGTGATTGATGCATCACTCTTCATTTAAATACCCTATATATATATATATATATATATATATATATATATATATATATATATATATATATATATATATATACATATATATATATATATATATATATATATATACATATACATATACATATACATATACATGTATGTATATATTTATGTGCTGAGCCTCCAAGTCACCTGCTTTTTCATGCTTTATTACAAAGTATCTCACTCTCCCGCTTTTTGTAAATTAAAAAAGTAACATTATCAGAAATGCCAGTGCCTGCTGGCCAAAAATACAGAAAAGGGTTGAGATTTAACATATCAAAACTGATTAAAACCATTTGTAGTATACAGGTGCATCAGTTTTTCTACAGAAAGCACAACAAATATATGTATTTCCATATAAATATGGAAAACTGGCACTTCTGCACTATTCCATCTGTAATTGTAAAGTTATGCTCTTTTGCTGTTTTGTACTATATACCTGCAGAATCTGTCTATCATGGTGCCTAAAATGGTTCAAAATGCTGGAAATGAACTTGTAAATTTCAAATTTTTCCTGGGGGAGCATGCCCCCAAAGCTGTCCTTTGGGGCCTTCGGTGCTCAATCTCCTGTTTTTCAGTACCTGCAGGAGGGAGATCTCCCACTTTTAACATAGGCAACTTTGGATGCTCTGTATATAATATATATATACTGTAAATTGCTGTGTTTTCATGTGTATAAATTTTCACGATTTTTGCATTTTTTGACATTTCACTGTAGTTTTAATTTCACTGTTTTGAACATAGTTCCAATTAAAAGAATGTTGAAATACTATTTTATTGTGTTTTTATTTTCACAGATTTGTACCATCAGCGATATAAGCGCAAAAATAAGAGTACAGCAAAATTGAAGCAATTAACAGTATATATATATATATATATATATATATATATATATATATATATATTTTAAGAAGTTTATGACATTGGACCACTTCTGGCAATTCTTAACGGGAAAAAGTTGCCTGTGTGAACATTGGTGTTAAGATTTCTATGGGTTAAATATTTCGCAAAGGTTGGTAAACTTGGCAGCAGATCCCGTGTTCAGTGAGCAGATCATTAAGAGGAAGTTCATGAGGACCAGCAGTGTGTGTCACTGTTGTCCTCTGATAATGGCCATGTGGTCTCTTGTCTCTCTGTCCAGCCCTGGCACCAGTCTCTATTGTGGCAAGGTCTTTATCATTGTTCCTGCTTCCTGTTCTAGCATAAACAGTTGTCTTCACTGACAATTCTCTTCCTGGAGATGTCCTTCTTCAGAAAGCATCCCATTATGTGTGGACAATAAGACCAGCCCACACCTCCCTGCATTACACAGACAGTTTCCCACAGCCAGCCAATCATGTAGCATTGGGATCGGTGGCCAATTGTTGGCTCAGATTAGGATGGTGGTCTTGGAGGGCTTTGGGAGACTTTTGCTGACACAACAGCTCAAGTATGGAACAAAGGGAGTCGTGTTGTTTCCCACTGGCATGCATTAAATTTGCATGTAGCCACTGGACTGGTTGACATGCGTGCAGTGGCTTGTCTCCCTGCTATGCTTGATCACAGGGACACTTATAATTACTGACAACAGGCCTACCGTAAAGCCACTCCGTAACACTAGCAAAGTTACATTTTGTCCCCAGGGCAGGAACTTGTGGAGGGATGGAGGCTGTCAGACAGGTCTTTTTCTGACTGTCATCTTAAATGTCCACTGCTTCTTTTTACATAACCAAGTGAACATGTGGAATACCTTTGCTCTTTGATTTTTGCCTGCAGATGCTAACCTTCCTTTATTCATGCCTATGACAAAAGTCCTCTTGTACTGCAATTTGTTGTGACACACATTCTCCTTTATTATTATTATTATTATTATTATTATTATTATTATTATTATTATTATTATTATTATTATTATTATTATTATTATTATTATTATTATTATTATTATTATTATTATTATTATTATTATTATTATTATTATTATTATAATATTAGTTGTTTTAAGAAACCTTTTATATAAATGCAAACCCAGTACTGACCCTCCAAATTTGAAAACTTTATCCAACTATTGAACCTGTTGTAAAAATAAGTCTAATTATCTTGCTCGGTGGTGCTGTTTTACTCAGTGACAACTGTCAATTTTGTTGCAAGGTCATGCTCCCTTCTTTACCGGCATATCTCCTTAAGCCACTGTATATCTGCCAAATTAAGGTACGTGAACCAGTTGCAAAAATCTCAATCTTCATGTTCTGTGTCCCCCAGACCTCAGTGTTGGGCCATGTACAGATATTAGCGACAACATTTCTGAGCAACTTAAGAATTATATCTGCTTTTCTTGGAATTTCAGCTCTGTTCTATTTTTTTTTCTACCCTCAAACTCTGACATTTTGAACATCCGCATTCCAAATATATAGCAAAATAAAGCCCACGCCCGCTATTTTAAGCAATGCCTGACTAATATCCATTAACACACCCTGACTTCATTCATAACAGAGGGTATGTCCACCCCCACCCCCCAACAGTAAATATCATTCAATTGGAAACATTGTGTAGGATTATATTCCCCACTCATTACAAAATCTAACTTTGTATGTTTGAGACACACATTCTTACTTTGATTTCTTTAGTTAGTAAAAATTGCTTGATGTTTTTGTTCATACTACAAAATATTAAAAAATATGTGAAATGTTTGCGTCTTTCAGTCTGTTGGCTGCAAATTCGTTATCAACTGTTAGTGGCTAGCTGCAAGTTGGAGTGGGGATGTTTTAAAGATTCATGACCCCTCCATTGAAAACCACACTCCAGAGTTTAGATCCACAGTCTTATCTTTTTCTCTTCACCATTCTCAGATCTCCCTCCCCCACCGGAGTCCTCAGGAATTGAGAGAGATCAAATTTGTGAGAGTATAATGTACTTTCCAGGGTCACAGCACAGTCAGCCTCTCTGTCACTGTCTAACTGCTAGCACAGTGGGTGAGCAGAAAACAGACAGTCCCAGATTCACCTCTCTTTATCTCGAACCTTGCTGACATAGCCTTTGAAACCACATGTTGTCAAAACACTGCACTTTGTCATTAAAAAAAAAAAAAGAAAGAAAGAAAGAAAAAAGAAAGCTGTGGCATCTCAGCAGTTCCTGTGATAGATGTATCAGACTGCTGACTGGCTGAGGATAAAGGTGAATAGTGAATCAAGACATTCACCTGTCTTGGCTTGCCTGACTGGTACAGATGATGATGTTCACTTGAACAAGGATGACACCTGGCTTTGTCCACCCTCCCGGGGCCCCTCAGGCTATAATTGTGGTGCCACTGTGGTGGCCTCCACATTCACACTAAGCTCAATTAACCCTTTCACTACCAAATAAGAGGCTTTAAGTCAGCAGCAGATGATGTGTCCAAAGGGAGGCGGGACAGCTGTTGACTTGTGACTTCTTTTAAACAGCAAGCTTACTGCTAATTCAATCACGTCTTTTTACGAGGAATTTGAATTGGAGTCACTATAATAATTCACCTGAGTGCACTATTTGTTGTGGCTAGCACTGAGAGAGTTAACTGGGCAACTGCATTGATGTACTTCACAAATTTTAAGGCTATTTGGTATTGGTTGCCAATGAGGTATGGTGGAGACCAACTGTGGTGGGGACCAGATGATATGTGGGGGCTGCGGTAACAATTCTCTGTGACACTCACTGCAGAAAGAGGCTCCCAGTGGGGTATCTCTTCTATTCAAATCAATTTACCTGCTCCCACCTTCATTTTCTTTAACTTTCAACCTTGTTTGGTTTAAGTGCTTGGCATATACGTGTATGTAATTTTCTTCCATATTTGGCCAGAATTAGATAAAAATCACAAATTTAAATTTGTTAAGAAAGTTTCATTCAAGTACCAACACACCATGTACAGTAGTGCTTCTTTTGAAAGACCCCTCTTTTGGGAGACCACCTGCTTTATGTGACCACTTCATGGAGCGCACTAGGGGTGGTCTCTCAAAGCAGGGACTACTGTGTAGAGTGTGTTGTACTTACACAGGTAATCTACACAGCACTTGATGCCATACAAGCCTAAAGTCACCAAGACCTTTAACTCATTCCATATTATGGTGACAGGCCTTGGTCCGTGGTTCTGGCACTGCCTGATAAGTCATGCTGCAGTTGCCTTTGTGGCAGCTGCAACATGACTTGCCAGGCAGTGCCAGAACCACTGACTTACCACCACAAGTATGTTGGTACTTGAATGAAAGGTCTTTTTATGAAGAATTTAAATATGCAATTGTCGTCGTAAGTCTAGGCAAATAAATGGAAAAGTCAGGGACTGGTACGGAATGAGTGAACAAGAGATACAAAAATCAATTCATAACTTGAAGGTCTGTACAGCCTGACATCAGTAAAGGGCAAGTCAACTTTTTGTAGTTCTCCAGAGTTTTAACGAGAACTTGGTAAACTGTGCTGCAAGTCTTGGGCAAGTGACAAACAGTAGGACTGTCCAGCAGAGAAAAGATTTACCTCTTACCATATATGTACATTGATCTCTTTCCCCCTTAAACTGGCCAAAACCGGCTGGTGGTCAAATGTCGTCTGCTTCAGTGTTTTCAACTAATTTCAACAGTAATGAAAAACAAATTGACTGAAAATTTCAGATGAGACCTATCGAGATCACATGCCCCAGGTCAACAACTTTCCTTGGCATGGGTTGGGCACCTAGTGCCCAGGAAAGCTGTTGACTCAGTCTCAATTCAAGGGGAAAGGGTTAAGACAGCTGTTGGCCCCCAAAGTGTTTTTAATTGGGATCCTAATAGGGCATAGCCTGGTACTCCGATTCCTATTCACAATATTGAAAATGCATTGACGTATTTTGTCAAGTAAAATATGTTTAAACCAAAATGGACCACTTTCATCCCAATCACCTCATTTTAGCAACTTTTTTCCAAATGAAGAGACTTCCTTCCAAATCGGGGAAGTTGACAGGTATGAATTAATCAAATTTCTTTGCTGTCAGTTAAGAGTATTAGAAATACAAAAATGACACTGTCTGAGTAGAATTTATAAACTGATTATTAGAGAGAGCCCCCAAAACCAATGAATAAATGGGAAATCTTGACTGTGTTTGTACGACATCATTGTTCAAAACATGCACTCTCCAAATCTGATGCATATTTTCACACAAAAATGTTGCATGACTTCATTTAAAAAACAAACTGCGGACTAATTTGTCGATTTGGATATGAAATTAACAGGTTGGAGCATGTTCCACAGGGTAAGACATACAACACAAGCTTTTATTATCCTGTGGTTTGGAGGAAGATCAGTTGTATACCAGTGGACTAATTTTATCACCAAAGTTTTCCAGGCTAAGATACTAGAGAGCTTGTCAGTCCCGAGAGTCCATTAAAATGGTAGTTATACTTGTACACCTAGTTGACAATGACATATAGCAGGCAGCAGAAGAGTGATTGTCAAGTGTGGTAATTATCACACACTGTGTAGGCTATCTAGTCTCCCTTCTTTGTATAGCTATGTATCCCAACACTTCCTATCCACTCATACTAATTAGCGAGAGGCAGACTAGATAATTATGTATAGTGTCAGCCTATTACTGTCTGTCAGGGTCCAGTTACGACAATCAGTGACCAGACAGCTAGACACAGATCATGTGTCGCTGTGAACCTCCTCTGCTCTCATATCTGCCTGTTCACAGGCCAATCACCCCCCCCCCCCCCCTCCTATTTGTTGATATTTTGTTGTCATTTAATTATCCACCAGTTTGTTATGTTTTATCCTTGGCTATAGGCAATGTAATTACAAGAATCTAATTAACACCCCCTGCTGCAGGGTGTTTACCCACATACCCTATTGTCCATGGATGGGGTGAACTATGGCAGCTGTGATCACAAAGGTACATGCCTTCAGACACTATATATATATATATAATGCAAGGGTGATTTCTCACTTATCCCCCTGCAGGCCCTCAAAAATACAGCAAAATTTTTCAATGCTATATATAGAGAGCCATGCGTGATAGTGTGTGTAGACAATGCTAAAACGGAGCTGCACCTTTGATTAATTTTAGAAAAGTGGATAAGCTACCAACAGATTGCTTAAAAGGTCAAACATATCAATGATTACTAAAAATTACCTAGATCTCTATGAGTATCTGTTCCAACTTTCAAACAGTGACTGGGCTTGACCTAAACAACAATACATGGAAATTTTACAATGATACCCAATCATTTCCACAAATACTCACACAGCATTGGTACATTGGATGGCATACAGTCCTGACCAGGTATGTTTGTCTGTATGTACGTCCCTGGGCCTCACTTGTCTGTTATCTCTGCTTAAATTTGATATTTTTAGCGACTCATTTACTGGAAAGGCAATAGTTAGGAAAAGTATAATACAAACATATACTATTTATACAAATTGCAATTAATTAGCATACATGTTTGTAGATTTATGTTACTGGCAAAAGTATATATTCAGTCAACTGTGCTTTCAAAATTCTAAAGAAAAAAAACCCAAAATGCTCTCCCAGAAAATTTTGAAAAATCAACAAGCAAAATGGTGCATTCTGGTGAATTTTGAGCCAAAAATCTTTGTTCTTCCAAGCTACTGTTTTTACTGTCCAATAGCTTGGAAAAAAAGAGATTTCTGTCTCAAAATACACCAAATGCACCATTTTACTAATTATTTTTTTTTACTTGCACTTTTGTTGTAATGTAGGTAAAAGCAAATCAATCAAAATAAAAATATAAGTGGCAAAATCAGCGTGTATTTCAAATACATTATGACCTTTTTTATTCATTATGGAATTTTTTATTTCTGGGACAATTTGAACAAAACCAAGACAGGCAGGACAGGGTTTCAATTCCGGGACTGTCCCAGATGATCTGGGACAGTTGGCAGACCTGATGTAAAACTTGTTTAACGGCTAATGTTCATCATGATGAATTATCAATTGTCAAGATTACAAGAAAAATGTGATGCCTTTCCAAAGTACTTTATCCTCTAAATAAGCTGACACTTTCACAGTGTATTTTATTTAATTCTTTTTCTATTTAGAACTATTTGATTTATATATGTATAAACATGTTGTACCCATGTCTGAAATAAACCGTATACATTAATTTGCAGACAAACTGTTGTGGCTGCAGATTTCCAGATTTACACCATTATCTAATGGTAGGAAGTACTTTCAATTATAATTTTGCTTACTTGCAGTAAAGTGAGGAATTGTCCTGATTTCCGACCCTGGTGTTTGATATGACAGATTTAGCTGCTGGTCAGCAGGTATGCAAAAAAAAAAAAAAAGAAAAAAAATGCATGGACAAATGGAAATGCCTTGGTGAAAAAAAAAATGTACGTACAAGTGGAAATGCCTTAGTGATAAAGAAAAAAAAACTGCTGAGATTACATGAAGACTAGGTGAGGTCAAGGAGGACAGAATAACAATATGGCTGATAACATGGCAACATCTGTTTAGGAGCTGATTCAACTATGCTTTCAGCAAACTAATTAAGACAGCACAATTACCCCAAATTCAATAAGACATTATGTTTATCTTGTTTTTATACAGGCCTAATCTCTAATGCCATTTATAACCTGAGATGCAAGAGTCCCCAAAACATGTGGTATGAATGGGACAGATGAAGGTGTTGATCCATCCCATCTGTAGGAGGATTGTCAATACGCGAGGCCAGCATTCTGCTCTGGGCTATTTGGACGACTGCAAATTAAGGATCAGTGTTCATAAGCAGGAGATAGTCTGCCATTGTATATATGTGTATACTCTCCATACTTCAACGACACGTATACAACTCTAACTGTTTATCAAGTGAAGCATGGCATGTGACTTTGTTTTCTCTACAAGACTAAGTAACAAGGAAAATATACTCCATTCAATGTGATTGCTGAGAAAAAAAAAGACAAGCAATGGAGAGTGCATTGTGGGATAGCTGTGGCATCTTCACGAGCAGCAGGTGCAATCTTTGTTGCTCTACCTTACTGATGCTTACACATATCAATGGTGTACACCCGTCTCTCCTTTCTGCCATTTCCCTCCACACAATGGCCCCCTTGGGCTTCAAGCCATCCATTTCATCTATTGCTGTGATTCAAAATACCTCCAACAAGCACCACAAATGGTCAAGTAGACCTCTCTCAGGAGCTCAATGACAGAATGCCTTTACGTGTAACACAGCAAAGTCCTAAGTGCATGAGCATGGGACAGACAAAGTTTTGTGGCTGACTTGTGACAGACCAGGGCTCATCCACAAAAAGCATTATTAGATGACCATGCCAATGGGTAGGCTGACCTTGAGCCTTGCAAGGTCAAAAGTTCACCTTGGAGCACACTGACCTGACTGAAAGTTAATACGAGTGTGCATTGTGCTAAATGCCTGGTTAAAACATCCAACACCATATCAGTAGTATCATATCAGCGATAACCTACAGTAATCCTTTGTAAAGCCTCTCTCTTTCTATAACAGCTGAGAACGACAAAGGAAAAAATATGACTGAAAGTCGTTGTCTTCATGTGTGATGATTGTTGTTGGGGTGCCACATTATCCTGTGTTCTGGGGAGGCTAGATATACAACAGTCACCAGTGTCAGCATGAGTCATATCATTGTTGGCAGTTTCTTTTATGGATTTCAAGAAAGCCTTTGAGGAAGTGCACCCTCACCAGATTGTGTGCATTCCCTAGAGTCCAGTGTCATTGTACCTACACTGTATAACACCGTTCACATTATAATGCCTTGCTTCTTTTTTTAAAAGCAAGCTTTAGTCAGGCTGACATAATGAATAAACCACACACAGACTCAACATGTGCCTCATTCTTCAAAACTTTTTAAAATGTTGAATTTTTGTGTTAATTCTGCATGTATATGATTATGTACATTGTATGAGACCAATATATAAATGGTGCTTGATGCACTATATGAGGTGTAGTTAGCGTGTTGATACACGTCATATTTTACACAGGTGGGATATCATTATGATTGCGTTGTACAGTCGAAACTCATTACGACACTCAGATATCCGACATATTCACTTAACAACACACATTTTAAGGAATAAAAAGTACATTTTCTATGTTATGTGATTCATTTACCTGACATATTCAGTTATCTGATGCAATTTCAGGGAACAGATGGTGTCATTATAATAAGGTTTCACTGTATATAAAACTGGCGTATCACAATCAATATTGTACACAGCTGGCTGTAGCACTGATACACTGTATGCACGTGCAATATCTGGTGAAACAATAAATATAGCTCACAAGCCGGGTTTATATATGAGCAACCCTCTCCTCAATTGTGTGAATATTTATTGTGCAAACTTTGTTAAGGAAAGCTAACCTCCGAACTTGACGAATTGAAAATAAAGTTAATCGCACCAACATGTGGCTTGGCACAAGGTTTCAAAATTAAAGTGAAAAAAAAAGATGACATTGATCCATTGTAAATAGTTCCCCAATATATGTGATGTTTGTTACTACTGACTTGACATGAGGTAATCTACAGTGCCACCTGTTAGCTACAAGTGCTTCCATGGCGACACAGGGTCAGTGTTCAATTACTGGCCAGGAAAATGTCCAGATGTCATTTATAGTACAGGTGTCATTGATAGTGCAGATGTCATTTACAGTACAGATGTCATTTAAAGTTCAGGTGTCATTTACAGTACAGATGTTATTTACAGTTTAGGTGTCATTTACAATACATGTGTCATTTACACTAGATGTCATTTACAGTACAGATGTCATTTACATTCAGGTGTCATTTACAGTACAGGTGTCACTTACAGTACAGATGTCATTTACAGTACAGGTGTCACTTACAGTAGAGATGTCACTTACAGTACAGATGTCATTTACAGTACAGATGTCATCAATTTACTGTCCAGGTGTCATTTACAGTGCTGATGTCATTTACAGACATCATGTCATCTACAGTACACATGCCATTTACAGTACAGATGTCATTTAGAGTTCAGGTGTCATTCACAGTACTGATGCCATTTACAGTACTGATGTCATCTGTAGTACTGATGCCATTTACAGTACTGATGTCATTTACATTCAGGTGTCATTTACAGTACTGATGTCATTTACAGTACTGATGTCACTTACAGTACTGACGTCATTTACAGTTCAGGTGTCGTTTACAGTACAGGTGTCATTTACAGTACAGATGTCATTTACAATACTGATGTCATTTACAGTACTGATGTCATTTACAGTACTGATGTCATTTACAGTTCAGGTGTCATTTACAGTTGATTAACTCTTTCAGTGCATTGCATCCAAGAAATGTTGACAAAGCTGTTGACCTGGACTTATCTCAGTTTCTGCAACTGCAGATCTGCTGGTACATGAGTGCAAGGTCAGCTTACAGAGACTGTCAATCTGGTCACATTGTACCAATTCAGGACACAAAGACTTTTCTTGTAATTGGTGGAAAGAGAGTTAAAAACATTCTCTCTCTCTCTCTCTCTCTCTCTCTCTCTCTCTCTCTCTCTCTCTCTCTCTCTCTCTCTCTCTCGTCAGGACAAGGCTGAGTCAGCAGCTTTGCATAGGTTGGACACACTGCATCTAACCTGTGTTTAGGTAAACTGTTGACCCACGGCAGGGATACTAGTAGGTTACTCTTCAAAAATCATTGATAACATGTTCATTTACTGACCTATTTAACAAGAAATTTAACTGAAAACATAGAAGTAGAAACCATTTTGCATCGTATTTTTGGTTATGTGAGCGGGAGGGGGCTACACCTCCTTCAATGTACATTTCCAAAATGGCTGACTGACATGATTCTTATCAGTGTTCAAGTTTTAAAAACACTTTGAACCCTGAGGGGACCAAAAAAAAAAAAACACTGCCAAATACATGCAGATTTAATGCTTATGAATGTCTGATGCCAACAAGTGATAGTGGGTCTGACAGCCATAATAAAATAACAAGTTCACCAAATTGTCATATTTTCCAGGTGCCTATTGTACTGGAGTCAAAGGTGCTCGTGGCATTCTGATACGACTGTAGTCCTCTTGTAAAGCTCCCTGCTTTGATGAGAGGCCACCCCCTCTACACAGACCACTTCTCCATGCATCAAAAATTGTATTTTTATTTCATTTTCTCCCTCAAGAGAGGCCACCCCTCTCAAGACGCTACATTTCTGGTGCACTTGGGGGTGGAGGGAGCCTTACAGGAAGGGAAGCAATGTGGTACCAAACCTGCAACTTAACCCTTTGAGTGCCAGTCACAGCTTAAGCTGTGCTGATGAAGCTGGATTACTGTAATCATTCCAGATTCATATTCCTCATTAAAAGCCCTTTCATTCAAGTACCAGCATGCCTATGTTACCAGTGAAAAATTTGGTCCAGGTCAACAGCTTTCCTTGGGGCACTTTCCGCGCAACGCGCGGAAAGTGCCCCAAGGAAAGCTGTTGACTCAGTCTCTAAATTGGCTCTGTAAGAGTTAACACCATTAATTGTGGAATCAATTCCCAGGTCTGCAAGTCTGGTAGTATGGATTAATTCAATGGTGAAGGAGCTACCCTCCAGCGGTATTTCCAGTATGATAAAAAAGTTTTCATTTAATATGCAGAATACTTATGTGTATTGAACAAAAAGTAACTCAGCTGGAAATGTACATCATTGGCATGAGTAGATATGGTGGTGTTGGGGGGGGGGAGAAAGGCAGTGTTAATCCAAAGTGAACGATTTTCTATCTCCTGTCAGAAATTAAAGTCGTAAAATTGTTCATATACATTTGTGCAGACTGAAGAGTCCACAAGTTCCATATTCTAGTACCGTATCATCCCTGGGTGTACAGGAAATTGTCACAACATGACACTTGAGCCCAGACCTATATTTTGAATACTGTAGCATAAGACCCTCTGACCAACCTTGGTATAATTCACAACTTAGATCACTTAAACGTCAAGTTAATCGAAAATATGAAAAAGCCAAAAGTCTAAATTATGAAACTGGTGCCTGGACCTCTTTTTGCCAACTTCGAAATTATTATCAAGAGTGACTGAAATCTGCAGAACAGGAATCGACCTAAAAAATCCTTACCGTAAAAACAAATGCTGGTGGCGCACTGATAAATACTTTCTTAATCGCAACCAGTCATCAACCGTGCCATCTCTTTTACATGATAAACACATATCAGATAATCACACAAAAGCTGAAATTTTCAATTCATTTTTTCTTCAGCAGTGTAACCTAGATACGTCTTCAGCTACTCTACCAGAAATTGCTAACCTTTTAACTCCCGGTCTCGACTTTCTAAATGCAAGTGAACAAGAAGTTCTCGAGACACTTTTAAGCCTGGACATAACTAAGGCATCTGGACCTGATGAAATTAGTCCAAAACTTCTCAAGGAAGCTGCACCGGCTATTTCTTCCTCATCAACAAAAATTTTTAATTTCTCCTTAGGAAAAAAGAAATGCCCTGCCCTTTGGAAAAAAGCCAACGTTTGTCCCCTTCACAAGAAGGGGCCCGAGTCTATATGTAATAATTATAGGCCAGTCTCTTTACTTAGCTGTGTTGGCAAAGTGTTTGAAAAGATTGTGTTTAAACATGTTTTTAATCATTTCCGGGACAACCTTGTCATCTCTACTCATCAATCTGGATTTACTCCAGGAGACTCCACCGTTAATCAATTTTTGCTCCTTTACCATGAACTCTGTCTAGCTGTCGACCAGCAAAAAGAAGTCCGTATTATTTTCTTAGATATAAGCAAAGCGTTTGATAAAGTATGGCATGCAGGTCTGCTGCACAAGTTGAGAAAAAATGGTATTTCCGGCAACTTACTGGAATGGTTTACAGATTACCTTCATAATCGCCAACAGCGTGTTGATATCCACGGTCAAGCCTCTTCTTGGGGTTCAATTGGTACAGGTGTGCCGCAAGGTTCGGTTCTTGGTCCTCTCATGTTTTTAATTTATATTAATGATGTTGTTAATATTGTTCGTTCCAATATTAAACTTTTTGCCGATGACACCTGTTTGTACTTAGAAATTGATAACCCTAAAGCGGCGGCTGCATCTATTAACTCTGATCTTTCTGATATCAGTCAATGGGCCGATGATTGGCTTATTACTTTCAATGCCCAAAAAACAGACTCAATGTTTATCTCTCGGAAAACTAACTCGCCATATCACCCCCCTATTATTTCCCAGGGCCATGTCCTTAAGAATGTTAATCAACATAAACACCTCGGCGTCATTTTGCAGTCTGATTTAAGGTGGACTGATCATGTTAAGGAAATTGTTTGTAAAGCTAGTAAATTGACCAATATCATGAAGGGACTAAAATTTACTCTTGATAGACTAACTTTGGAAACAATATATGTATCTCTTATTAGACCAGTTCTTGAATATGGTAGCCCTATTTGGAGTGGGTGTACTGCCACGGACGAAGCAAAATTAGAAAGTGTTCAATTAACTGCTGCTTGCATTGTTACTGGGGCAATGCATGGTACCAGTAACGCAAAATTGTACGAGGAACTTGGATGGCATACATTAGCTAAGAGAAGGGATTTTTCCAAATTGATCCTTATGTATAAGCTGGTGAAAAAACTCGCTCCTGATAATTTATGTTCTGTAATTCCTACAGTTCCAAATACCTCCGTGTATACTACACGCAAACATTTTAACCTACCTCATTTCAGGGCTCGTACTGAACTTTTCGATAAATCTTTTTTCCCTTCTGCAGTTCGGTTATGGAATGAATTACCTATCGATGTTCGACAGTCCAGATCACCTCAAGTCTTTAAGTCTAAGATATGCCAACCAGTTCCTCGAAGTATAAACTTTTCTGAGTTGTATAACTTTGGCAATAGATTTATATCGGTTCAGCACACACGCTTACGTCTAGGTGCCAGCCAACTAAATTCTCAATTACATAAAATTGGTGTTCTTGACACACCTAAGTGCTGCTGCGGATCATCCGTTGAAGATACATGGCATTATTTTTTCGCATGCCCTCTAGATACTGTACCACGATCAACATTATATTCTGCCATCCCTTCTCTGGCCCCATTTACTCAAACAATATTGTATGGTTCTTGTACATGCTCTCTGCTCAATAATGAATTAATTTTTTCTGCTACCCACGGTTACATTTCAGCTACTGGACATTTTAAACCATAAGGGATAGGCTAAGCAAGGTCATTAATGTTTGAGTTCATTTATACATGTACACAAACGGCAGTATTACAATGTAGACTTAAGACTATGAGCCCTTCTATCTGTCCTGGTCTTGTGACTGTCATCCTCAAGTGTGTTTTTGTCTTGTTTTGTAATGTCCTGTTTCTGTCTCTTCTCCGCAAGAGGGATTTGGATAGGGCTCAGCCCTTTTCCCCAATTGTCCTATTATTTCTGTGAAACTTCATTCGTGTACTTTGGGAAATAAAATATGTTTAAACCAACACTATAGCATTTTACTTAATTATGGTTAATTAGAAAAGGGCTTTCACAGTTTCTAATCTATCAAACTGCCTCTATTAATAATTTTAACAGAAGATTTTCAAACGGGCATTTTTGCATATTTTCATCCAGTTATTTCAACTTCTTTGAGTAAGAGACCTAACTTAAGTCGGAGTTTATTTTGGGGGTTGACAATACGATACCAAACTGAGTAGATCATAATAGCACAGCCCTCCATGATAAATCAGAACTGTACCCCCTTGGGGCGAACTCCTTCACTTCCGGCACTATTCAATGGTAAATCATAGTTTTGACTGTGTACAGCCCTAGGATCAGCCAGCAATGGCAAAAAGCTTTTTCTTTGCACTTTTTGTAACTTTTCAATGCACAGTTGATGTACAGCGATTTGTGACTCAATTAGATGTTAATGTATGAAGGCTACCCATGTCTGCAATGTCCTGTGATATTGTAAAAGACCGCTATTCACTTCATATACATATAATACAGCTGGAGACTTAGTTTTCAAGGGCATGAAAGTTTCCTCAGGGCTATGGATGTCAGAAAAAGATAGCGGGATTACTCATCACAAATACCCATGTAAAACCAGCCTTTACCATTTAAAAAGGCAGCCGTACCAAACAATTGCAATCCGTCTACATATTCCTCTTTTTGTTCAATACAATGGGATAACTGCAGGCGTAGGTGGCCACCAAATTGTACGCCGACAAAGCTGTCATAATTCAAAGGCTGAAGTCCGTTACGCTGAGTATCAACTGTACATTGGGACCCTGCGCATCTTCTGTTGAGGGTGGCATAGTACATTGTCCGGGCTGCATGTCAGCTTTAATTTACCCTCCATAAGGTAGTGGTAGTTGATGGGTGCTATGTCGTACACTAGTGTGGCATGGGACGTACAATGTATTGTTATGTATCAATGGCTGTCTATCACAACCCTGTCCAGGGGATTAAATGCCTACATATCCTCTTCTCTCTTTTTCCTCCATGACTCCCACCCGTGAGAAAGCAGCTTCTTGTTGAGCCAGCTTCCTGTCCCGGCCACCCTGCCGTCTTCCTGTGGCACTTGGATGAACTTGTCCATGACAGGTACTCTGTGATGAGATGAACCCTGATAGGCTTTATTAAAAGAGTGCTCAGGTGTCTCTTTACCTGGCTGGGTCTTCAGTCTATACCCAGGTGTATGTCGGGTGGTCTCTTTTGTCGCCCCTGACAGCTCACACATAGGTAAATCGCTTTCTTTTGGCTCTATCAGGTAGCAAGGAAGAGCCAGTTTTGTCCGTTACAAGGTGACTTCGTGTTGGATGACACACACAAAGACACAAGGTCAGTGCTCTTAAAGAAGTCAGAGTTGTCAGTCATCGGGTACAGGCAACAACCCCAGAGCCAGCCAAGCCTGTAGCGTCTGACATTACACAGCTTTCGGCACAACCACCACAAATTGACTTCTTGCGGCTTTATTCTTCTTTATCATATACTACTCAAATAAGTAATTTAACACTGGATTCACTCAAACTTTTCTATCTCAAATTCCACATTTTAAGTGCAAGCAAAATAGACAAGCATGAAAAAAAAAAAAGAAAAAAAAAGAAATTTACTTAATTGAAAATAAAATTCCCAGTAATATTTATTTTCGAAACACATGTAATCATTTGCAGTCATCATGTGTGCACTGAATGACAAAGAGAGGATAAAGACTGTAATTACCCAACAGATCAACAAGTTCACGCCAGTTTAACTTCCATCAATATTAAATTAGTCTGCCTTTACCGTTCATTAATCTTTCACCATGTTTTGCAGAAAACAAAAGTCAGCAGTTATTATTATCATTACTGCCCCAACACAAAAGGATATTTATGTTTAGTGGAGAAAGAACAGCTCTGCCCATTAGGCCAGGTAAACAGTAAACACATTAGTGACTCCCCCTTTGACCCCTGATCTACCGTAACAAGAAAAATCCTGCTCATCTTAAGTATCATTTAAGGTCCTCATGAGAAGACCTTGCAGTGAAGTACAGAGAAAACTCATTATAATGACACCATCTGTTCCCCTAAAAAGTGTCAAGATAAATTAATTTGTCAGATAAATGAACCAAAAACTGAAGAAAATGAATCTTTTGTCCCTGAAAACTTGTGTCATTGAGTGAATATGTCAGATATTTGAGTGTAGTTATAAGATATACTGTACACCACACTGCAGTTAAAATCACTGCCAATAGTTCCTCAGTTACTTCAGGCTAACATCATTCTTCACGATATTGTGGGCAAAGAGCTACTATTGACTCCATACATGTATATGAGTGACCACTTTGAGGGTTAAATGTCTTGCCCTGGTTCTGTCCAATTTGACAATGGGTTGACCATTTCACCAAATCCTGCAAATTTCTGATCCAAATTAACTCATTCCATACTATGGTGACAAGAATTGGTCAGTGGTTCTGGCACTGCCTGATAAGTCATGCTACAGCTGCCCTTGCAGCAGCTGCAGCATAACTTGCCAGGCAGTGCCAGAACCACTGACTTAAGACTATTGGCATATTGGTACTTGAATGAAAGCTCTTCTCATGAAGAATTTAAATATGCAACTGTCATCTAAAATCTAGGTAAATATATGAAAAAAACAGGGACTGGTATGGAATGAGTTAAAACTATGGATCTAGAACACAACATGACTGTGGGTTCTTATTCAAAGTGGATTATTAAAAAAAAATCCACTGACAAAACATTTGGTTTCTTGTCAAGACAAACTTGCCTGTGGAGCATACTGAACTCCCTGCTTCTCTGCTTCACCTGTGGTCGAGAAAACATGGAGATTGGTGTATTAAGCAGGCAAATTGGTTATCTGCATGAAGTGCATTAACTCTCAGACTGATCCATGAGATACAGCCTTCTTTTGGGCTGCTTTATCATGACTTTTTTTTTTTTCTTTTCAATTCCGCCAATGAAAGTCTGTAACTTTCTAACTGTACTCATTGCAAGACCAAGAGACGGCCAGAAGGGCCATTGACAGGTAGGGTACCCATCACTGACACTGACAGGTAGGGTACCTGTCCCTGACACTGATAGGTATGGTACCTATCACTGATGGGTAGGGTACCTATCACTGACACTGTCAGGTTGGGTACCTATCACTGACACTGACGGGTAGGGTACCTACCACTGACACTGACAGGTAGGGTACCTACCACTAACACTGACAGGTAGGGTACCCATCACTGACACTGACAGGTAGGGTACCTGTCCCTGACACTGATAGGTATGGTACCTATCACTGATGGGTAGGGTACCTATCACTGACACTGTCAGATTGGGTACCTATCACTGACACTGACGGGTAGGGTACCTATCACTGACACTGTCAGGTTGGGTACCTATCACTGACACTGATGGGTAGGGTACCTATCACTGACACTGACGGGTAGGGTACCTACCACTGACACTGACAGGTAGGGTACCTACCACTGACACTGGCAGGAAGGATACCTGTCCCTGACAGTCAGGTTGGGTACCAATCACTGACACTGAGCCCACTAGATCATCACCAATCACCCCACAAACATTTCACTTCCAATACGCATATCTATGTGTTACAACTTTCATCCTCATAGTAAAAAGAATAAAACAGTATAAAATAAAATGCCACATTTTTGACAAATTAATTAACTGAATAGAAATTCTTACAAATGGACAAGATATGAGATTTTCTGTACTTTTTTAAACTCTTGCTCACTGCATAAGTTACAATTATAGAATTTTATGGAAATATTATGTGAGATATTGCAAATGACTTGGAGCCCAATTAAGTCTTTAGCTTCATATTTTTTTCTTAGTTTTGTTTTGTGGTGCATAACAAAATTTTAATCATAGAAGCTATTTTCCTGTGATAAATGTTACATGAAACTAAGTACCTGCCTCTTCCCAGGCTTATCACTGTATCATGACAAAACTTCAAAGCTGTTTTGATCCAAATGACTCATTTTTACCATCAGTTACCATTCTAGTTATTAACGCTGTCAAAATTGATTGCATCATAATTGAGGGACATTCCAGTGTGGTTGTGGTGGTAAGATGGAACAGGACAGGTGAGCTTGATTACACTGCTGGCCAGACAGCACCATATTGGCTGTGGACAGGGAAAGTGTCTGGTAGGGACACCTGCTGTGTCTCAATGATCATTATCACAGATAACAAGGTGGTCAGCATTATTGATGAAAGTGTCTGCAAACAGACACTCCTGGCACTGCCAGAATCTCCTGTATGCACCACATATTTGTGTAGCTCTGCCAAGTGAAAAGGTTTCAATTTTTTGTTACAGTATCTATAGCTGTAAATATTTGTGATACAATATAGCTGTTTAATTGGGCTCTCCCATGTCTTTTGCTACATGACTTGATCTTCCTTCAGGTTTTATAGTCTAAATAAATGTCTTCCTCTCTGTAAAACCATTACGTTTACAGCCAAACCATCAAGAATTATAAAACTGTAGCAAGTTTGCCTACACTTCGTCAACATTTTGATTTTGGCAAATCCTGGTTTCATTAGCTAAATTAATAGAAACTCTGCATTTTTACACCCAGCTACAAAATTGTTACTAATTAGGGGTAAAAGACAGTGAACCTCTTTCATAAAGCCTCATTTACGGTCGCCAAAGGCTAACTGACTAATGCCAGAGAAATACCTGCTGCAAATGTTCCCAGCTCCATCCCATAAAAAAACCAGCATCAGTTTATCCCCAATCTGATGCCACCTAATTCTTTCCGCAAGTCATGCTGAGTCTCTCCTTGTAAAATGCCTTGTATGTCATCATATGCATATGTTTCTTACAGACCAGTTTTGTTCTGTTGATATTTTATTTCCCAAAGGGATGAAGCTCAACTCTTCTTGAAACTAATTGGCCAAATCAAGTAGTGTCTGGGCAGCAACCTGGCAAACAATACTCTGACCATCCATTTTGTTCTGTCTGTTCTGAAATCATTTTTCAATCTCTGATGTAGTTTTGTCCCTACCGTGCAAATAAGTAACAACAAGTAAAATCAAGTTAGTCTGAAACTGTCTAGGTCTTATTTTTTACAGGCATTTAATTTTGTGAATTATTCACCCTACACACATATTTCGGATAATTTTAGTTCACAAATCTGCTGAGTACAAAAAAATTGGGGACCATTTCATGTGGTATTTATTCTTGCATTATAGTCAGACACCTGCAAAAGTGGGATAAAGAAGTAGAAGAGGAAGGCGGTATGAAGACTTTAGGAGCATGGAGTAGCGTAGATTGTTTAGACTCCGATGATGGGTGCCATCTGCCATTTTGGCGGGACACCCAACAGTGAAGATACCCGATAGTTGTATCCCCAGACTGACTGACTGACTCGAAACTAATATCCCTCCCTCCCCCCTCAAATCAATTTAATTGAAGAAATTCAAGCAAAGTACACACAGGGCACGTCTCCTACTTCTCACACTGTGGGGAGCAATTACAACCCTCCTCTGGGTCAAAGGTCATGTCCCCAGGAATAAAAACACTGATGATGTTTTCCTTACTAAAAGAACTATGGTGTTTTGGTCAAGTCTGTTAAATGATGCTCCATATGGGGACACTGTGGAAGCTTCCCTCATGATAGCACTGCCATATGGGGTGATTGGTCACAGCTGTGGGGGTAGCCGCCCCTGGCTGTGCCAGTCCCTGCTGCTACCCACAGCTGGTAGACAGGGATCCAGTCTGTCTGGGGCAGGGTGCCATATGGGATTTGTGGAAGTGGCTGACTGGACAGTCGCATCAATCAAGGGGGAGATGGGGAGATGAGGCACACAGCAAGTCAGCATCTCAAGACAGTGTGCCAATACGCCACATCTCAAGACAGTGTGCCAATACGCCACATCTCAAGACAGTGTGCCAATACGCCAGTCTCAGCAACCAGCACATCAGAATATGGCAGGAATCAGAATGCAGTGTGTGTGTGGGAGGGGGGAGGGTTTGGAGTCCCTCTGGGCGACTTCCCCTTTCCCAAATACAGCGGGTACTAAACGGGTTGGGGACACCCTTCAGTAGGGCATGAGATGCTGACCTCTTGTTAATGGCACAGTTGATACACTGGCTTTACCACAAGATTACAGGGGCAGGGTTTTTTTTTGGGGGGGGGGAGGGGGGAGCACTCTTATAATTAGAAGGTTACTGTCAGATGTTTATCCTCCTTTACCCACAAAATAATTGGCCAACTGGATTCTACATTGAGTTGGGTATTCCTTAATATCTTATAAAATCCAAACTTCGAGGGCTCCATCATAAATCATTGTGGTCAGCAGTTTTTCAATATGATACAGTGTTATCAAGGGAAGCCTGCTCTGGTCAAGCCAGGCTGTTCAATGGTAACATTATTAACCCCTGCCCATGAACTGTGGGAAAAACAGCAATTATAGCGAGAATTGTTGGCCTGGTTCACTTTGTCTCCTGTTCATATGACCACCAGTCACAGACATGTGCTGCTTTGCCTGCAAAGCAGACCCATATCTGTACCACCTGACTTCATGAAGAGGAAACAGGAGGCATTATGGTCTGCCTCTCAGGACATAGTATCTACTGAACAAATATTGCAATCTTCAAGAAATGTCCTAGTACATGTAATTTGGTCACAGGGGACTGTGGGGTAAACTGGTTGACACATGAGAGGATGAGGCTGCATGGGCAAATGATGAAGAGAGGGACAGCGGGGTCAGACAGGACACTGGAACCATCCCCAGTGTGTAACCCTAGCCTGCTTATCATACCTCACCTAAATCAACAGTACAACTGTCACACAGCACAGTGGCGGCAAGTATTGGCAGGACAGAGCCTTTAACTGGGTTTGTGGTAGTAAGGGCCTTGGCTTGTGGTCTATAATGGCCTGACAAATCCCAATGTGGCCTGACCTTGCAGCATGAACTGTGAACAACAACCACTGGCTTCATACTGCAGACATGCTGCAAGGTGAAAGGAAGCTCTTTTCATGGGGAATTTCATAGCTGTCAACTCTCCCACTTTTACTGCGAGTCTCCCGTTTTCAGGACTTATAAAGTTCTTAAAATGACGGGGATTTTGAGGCAAAAATGACTATTTCCTTAAATTTCATACACTTTTTACAAAAACCTCCTGGTCATGCTTCTCCAGGGGTTGACACCTATGGAATTTAAACATCAAATTTTTGGTCTTCATTTTAGGTAAATTCATGTTGTTTGTGAAAATCCTGTAGTGGTAGACAAAGAGTCAATATGGCCATGTTGTTTGTGCAGTTTGTGCAGGGTCACAGAGAGAGATAAGCTGTGATGAGCATGTGATGAGACCCACTTGTGAGCCCTGAAGTCTGTCTGTTACAACAGTCCGCACGCCATAGCCCTGTCACCTGTCACACACACCATAGCCCTGTCACATGTCACACACACCATAGCCCTGTCACGTGTTACACACACCATGGCCCTGTCACATGTCACACACACCATAGCCCTGTCACCTGTCACACACACCCGGCTACACATCCCACGGACCTGGTTGGGTATGGACTCGTCTTTGCAAGAGAGCAGGACGGACACTTTGCACTCAAATATGAACACCGCCAGTGACGGTGCACTGTGACTCAAAATACACAAATTTATGGCTTGCGGTAAAAAAAATTTTGAGACGCAATAATGTGCTATAATTATTTGTGTGTGTGTGTGTATATATTTCACTGCTGCTGTTAAACACGTATATTTCCTTGCGCTTGGAAATTGTCAAAATGTACTACAGGAAAGTAAATATGGGATAGACATACACTCAACACAGGGTATATATGCTGTGTTACCAGCCCCTTAAGACCTCTTACAGCCAAAAATAGTCTCATATGACCATGGTCTGTAATAATTACAGTTACTACAAAATGTCCAGCCTTATGTAAAGGTTGGCTTTAACTCATTCATTGCAAATTTCAACAAACTTTGGTGTGTTCTAAATTATCATAATGATACCAGATTCATCTTCTTTTAACTTGACATTTCAGATGGGGGGTAAGGGGGGGGTTTCAGTATGCTGGTACAGGTAATTATTTTTCAAGAGTACGCAGTATGGAAAATAAAAATCTTTCAAAATTTTGGATAGTACGAAGTACGTAAAATAAGAGGGCTTCCAGTATGCCAGTACGGTAAATAAAAAGCCCCAGTACGCCAGTACGGGAAACCCCTTTCCCACCCTCATTTCATTCCAGTGCCAGTATGCCTGCAGTTACAGACACCATAAGAATGGGCCAAGGCAACAGCTTTCCTTCAGACCCCTTTCTACACCCTTTCAGAGGGGTGGCCCACCCCGCCCCTCTTCAGTAGCACCCCTTTGCCCCCTTTGAAATTTCTCCAGCACCCTGCTCCTATCTATTAGCTGAATTGAAGGATATATGGTATTGTACCCTATTTTTTGATACATTTTTGCATTAAAACCTCTCAAAAAAACAGAGCCAGTTGTTACATTCTACCAAATGAATAATCAGAAGTAATAATAGCACAATATGATTTATAATAATGGTTGTTACACACCTGTAGGCTTAAGGCATTGCTGCCCTTTTTCAGCGAGTTTTAAGCTAAAACGAGCCCTTTTCACATATATTCTGCTGGAAAAGTGCCCTTTTTAAATGATCTACGTTGCCCCTATCAAATTCTAACTGAGGGTCTGTCCTTGAATTGGCACACTTTGGGTACATTTGCAACCAAACTATACAGAGGAAAACTTTTGACTCAGATAAAACTTAGCACTAAAAGAGTTAATCAGTTGAAAACGGCTTGATTTATCTGAATTGGTACATACAACTGGGTGCATGGCTGAAATATCCACATCAATTTTGTTACCATGCCTGCAGCACTTGTAATTTTTGTTGTAACTTTGACTTAAACACACAACACAATGGGAATAAATGTAAACTAGCTTGCATAACTGTGTTGAAGTGTGTATTCAGACAAATTCCCCCAAAGTTGCTGACGGTAACCTCTCGTATAAATACAGGGGACTGGGAGCTGACAAAGTGACAAGACCTTCAGGATGAGCAGTAAACAGGTGGCCTCCCTCAGTCGGCCATGACACCAGGGTGTCACTGTTCCCTGCATACTTATCCTGTGATGCTGACACCAGAGATAAGACCATCCCAGCCAAACTTGTCAAGATGGAGCTTCAGGGACAGTGCTGATGGCTCTGGGTCACCGTTGCCATGGTAACAGAAGATCTGAAACAGCCTGGGAAAATGAGATTTTGGCAGATGTCTGCAGCTCATCCTTCTGCGAGTTCAGTGATCATGTCACCTCTGGGCCACCGCACAGCACCCCAGTCTCCAACCTGGTACACTCAGGCCTTGTTCAGTCACCCACTTCACCCAGTCCCACTGGACTCAGCTATTGCACAAACACACAGTTTGCCTCCATTTGAACTACATATCATAATACAACATACCTTTATGCAGAATTATCTGGTCTCCATTTGACACAAACATATTATAATCACCCTGCTTCAGTGAAAGTTGTCTGTTATCAAAGCTTATTCAAGTCATCAGCCTTTTTTAAAACTTCTTACCTTTTCAGAGATACAAACTCAACATACAACAAACAAACAACTCTGAATGTGAGATCTTTCAAAAATTAACAAACATCAGATGAACTTTAATGAACATCATAAACGTGATTCATCTTTTGATACTTTCCTGAGAATGGCATCACAATGAATAGGGACAGAGGCCAATAAGTGGTCTTGATAGGGGACCAGTGAATTGCATGACCCTTTAGCACAATGCCTTGACATAGCAAGACATCTTCCTCGCTATCCAGCAGTTATAAATTGATCATTGTCATTAGATAACAAATAATTAATAAATAAATAAATAAACAAATAAATAAATAAATAAATAAAAAAATAAATGAATGAATGAATGAATGAATGAACGAACAAACAAATAAATAAATAAATAAACACATTGTACATCTTTTACACAGAAAACAGCTTGTAAAAAAGGAATGTGACAGTCTGATAGTGACCATTATATTCTACAGCAGCGTGTCTAGGGCTGGTATACAGGGGTAGAAATACTTTTTTTTTTCCAAGTTTTACCTGGTCAACCACAGCATTTTTACAAGTTGCCCAAGCCTCCAGAAAGTTGCCCAGTTTCCCACCACATGAGAATTGTAGTTACTAGTTAGCTTGTTAAAAGACACTGATGTTTAAAATGTTGCAAATATAGATGAACATAAGCTATATTTGCCACCACTTTCAAAAGAGTGTTTCTGCACAAAAAAAGAAGATTTTAGGAACTGTATTTAATGTTTCCTTTCTTGTGGGAAATGATATGTTCTGCTGGAGATAGAAAGTTTCCCCATGGGAAAGCAGCTAAGGAAATAAAGTTGCCCTACACAATGAAAGTTGCGGGGGGGGGGGGGGGGGGGGCACTAAAACACCTGCTGATTTCGAACCCTGGTCTACAACAGAAGTCATGTTAGTTGTATAGTGATCCCCCCTTGTAAACCCCCCACCCCCTCCCTGCAGTGACCACTTCACACATAAGGCACAGTATTTTAATTTTATTTCTGCCTCAAGAAGAGGTCAGCCTCTCCTAAGAGGGGGATGCCTGTACCTTCCTCACATCATTACATTTGTAAAGAAGTAAAACAATGTCTAAAATTCCTTTCTGCAAAATCAAACATGGCTAAGTCACAATTATACACTTCAGACAAAAACAATGTTTGACCAAGTTGTATTTGCATCTGCACTATGTACAAACAACTCTGAAAGTGTCACAGGGTACTTTTGATAGGACTGTCACCCTAGTGTGTCAAACAAACAGAAATCAAGTTTTGAAATGCACCCCTGTCCACCGGCCACCTGCTGGTTGCTGCCAGGTGAGCCTGTCTTTGTTACTGGGCCCCATTTTAGCCATTACACTTACTCTATGCAACACTCCCAGACTCATAGAGATTCCTAAACTCTCTGTCCACACTGTTTCCACATTTTATGACAGCACTATTAAGGTTGCTATACATGGGAAAGGAACGTTAATTTCAAACATACAACATTAAAAGTCCATTTCAATGTCCCTATTCTTGATTCGATACAATGTGCTTACTTGTTATTACAATTTGCAACTGAAGACACTATCTAAGATTCAAGGTGTGTATTTATTGAAACAAAGTTTTTCTCAGTTCAATCTTGTCATTGTTGTTCACTTGATTTAACATCAGTCATAGAACAAGTATAAAACAAGACAACAGCACCTAGTTTTGTGTGTGTTTTCAGTGGATAGAAAATAAAGTACGGAACAAAAGTACTTTCTCCAACTTAAATCATACAATGTCTCTTCTTCACAAAGAAACACATTGAACATTTCTCTTGATACAAGCAGATAAAAGTTAATTTCCATCTGTTTTTTCACCTGTCAATTGAAGTCTGCATAACAAAAGCTTGTTAACCGATGACACTTTCAAGTTTGGTAGCTGATCAGGCGGCTTTTCATTTAATCTGACATGAGAAATTCCCAAACAGGTGGACGGAGTGGTAAAACTAATACTTCAATACGGGTGGCCTATTGTGGTACTCTGTAAAACAGCGACTGAAAAACATTGTGCCTACTTGTCTTTTAACAACTTTACTCCAAGAATGCCTCAGGTTTGATTGTCCATGTATCACGGCTCAGCGATGACGCTGATTAGTTTTATCAAGTGTCTGGGAACTGGGTACGCATATCTACTTAACGGTAAAACAGTCTCCCCCATCTGGAAATGTTTGCAAGAAAATATGTTTGAATTGTGCATCTGACAAGGAATTTTTGGTACCACCTTGTACAAATGTATTGACTTGTAGACTTTTTTAAGGATCTGGAAGATGTTTACTTTAAATTAGAGGTTGACATCAGAGACTGGTAGCCATGTGGACTGACTTTTTCCTCAGTAGAAGTGATGGATAACACTGAAGTACAAGACATACTAAGAACATGGTCCCACAGATACAAATCTGTAACTTAAAGCTGCCCACTGGAAAGATGGATCTTCCTTTTTTTCTACACATGCACCATACTACATGAACAATGCCTACTTCACACATACATTTTGCATGATTCCAGTATAACTATCCAGACTTGTCCACAGGACAATTAGAAAACAGGCATCAAAACGACTTACAGCTGGGGCTAATGCTCTAACCTATTTAACATTGTCCTCCTATTTCCTCAAAATGATGGCAATATGTATGATTTTTT
The DNA here is from genome assembly GCA_964020975.1 of Hermodice carunculata. NCBI lineage: Eukaryota > Metazoa > Annelida > Polychaeta > Eunicida > Amphinomidae > Hermodice > Hermodice carunculata. The sequence continues at coordinate 10,455,007 of OZ026626.1, read as the reverse complement.
GGCATTGTTTCAACTTGCAGCAATCTGATATTGAAGGGGCACTTAAGAAACAGGGGTACTCACGTTAGAGATGTGCTATATTCTCTCAATCCACTGACCAACAGTCACTCTGTAAATTGACTTAATTTTAATGCATTTTTAATCTTAGATGTTTTTATATGGCCACAAAACTATGAAAATGAAATGCTTAAATGCTTCCATAAAGTGCGAAGACATATTTCATAAACTGGACATTTAGTGCACTTGCAGTAATCAAACTGTGACATATCTTATTTTCATGCTTTCAAATCATGCCGTTATGATCAAAATATGCGGATTCTGTGTCAACAGGTTTCCGAAAACATTTATCAAAGAACATATATTAAACATATTTGTTTAATGTATCCTATATCTTATGATTACAATTTATCTTAATGAGAAAGAGTTTAATTTGTAAATACTTAACACCTATTTATTAGTTTAAAGTGGTACCTGCAAATTTGGTAACAATTTACAAATCGAGCAAATATATGACTTCTTCCACAGAAACTTTGTAAATATCAAATGTCGTATATATATATATATATATATATATATATATATATATATATATATATATATATATATATATAAAAGACACATACATTATTCATATGGCTTGTCACTCAAGAAAAAAAGGAAACAAATTACCATGCAACTCCCTGTCTATCTAAAGTCAGCTATTTCGTGTATGATATGGTTCAAGACCTGTCCATGGAACGTGCTAAAACAGTATGATACAATGTTCAATATGGACATTTTGTAACAACGGAGCATGGAATGGCCTAAAATAGTATGATACAATGTAATAATGTTCAATATACACTTCTTGTAACAACTGAGCATGGAATGGCCTAAAATTCTATGATACAATGGTAGTAATGTTCAATACAGACTTCTTGTAACAAGGATCACGGAATGGCCTAAAATAACATGATACAATGTGTTAATGTTCAGTAAATACCTGATCATGGAATGGGTAAAATAACATGATAGTTGATGTCCCTACAATGTAAAACGTTCACTAGGCACTGATATAGACATGTTTGTGTGGCTCCAGTTGCTGAGAAGTGAACAGATGGCAAGCCTTACTGCTGACAGATAAACTACATCAAACACTGTCACCATATTAATGATACTGTTGTCTCACAGATATGATAGGCTAATACTTTCATAAACAACTGGTCTAAGGTGGGCAGCATCAATCCCCATAGTCACAGACAGTTTCTTAAGAAGTGTGTCATAAGTGGGCTATCCATGAGTGCTGAATGAACACTGATGGCTGCTAACACAAGGCCAGGTATTAAGCACTACTTGTCACATATGTTCTCAATAGCCACCTGGGCCCTTGAGATTTCCTATTATAAACTCTAGCCAACTGACACTACAACATGTTATAACTCCACATACTCACATGCACAATTCCCACCAAACTCTTCAACATTGCTCAATTTTTGTGTCATTACAAGGAGTGCTGACTGAAGCTAAATATATTATACTCTACACTTGTTTGGCCTTTTTGGGGTGTTATTTTATTTTATTTTTTTTTCCACAAATGCAAATTTGATTTTGATAGAACCTAGAGCAGCAGTGGCTACAAGATAAGACATCTTTGACATGTTAATACTGGCACAACACAAGCTAATGGAGGCAACAATAGAACCTTGTCATACCTGTATAAAACCATAAGTCCTCTTGGCCCCGAGTTCTACTGGCTGACAAGTAGTCCGCCCCTTTCATACACACAGGCTCTATTATCCCCTTTCTTACAACCATCTTAACTGTACAAATGAATTAAAAATAGATATAGGTAGCTTTGGTAAAGTCAAGTCGTACGGGCTGGACTCTAATGACATGTATGGCCCACCTTGAACAAGTCCCATCAGGGACTTTATATAATAATATGTCTTAAATGAGAGCCTGGACCTGTCCATTGAGATTTAGGCCGATCAGTTACGGTCTGTGGTGCTCTGCTTTGGCAACAGTTGTGTCGTCTTTGTCCGTGGCCGGACACAAAGGTGGACACCAAGTGGACAGGACTAAAGACAGCTACCAAAGTCAACCACATAACGGTACACACCTTCAGCTCCTTGTCAATGTCACACAGTTCATGTTTTCCTGCCTGATTAACTTGTCAACTCGTGACCCGCGGACACGTTGATGGCACGAGAATGCTGGTTGAGTAATTCTAATGAGACTAATAAGAACGTTACAAGAAAACATAAAAGAAATCACAAATTGAATCTGAGTAGCAACTTGGTGTCTATTAAGTACTTTGTCCAGGTGTGGGAAAATTACTGTATGGGCAGATGTAGGGGAAGAATGTAGACAAGTGGCTGCTGTCAACTCGGTCTTTAGCAGACATACCTCATGTATGGTATTACCACTTCTCATCATTCCTTCAATTTTGCTCCATCAAGATTGTGTTCAGGTTAGAATCAAATTGTAATAATAAAGAAATGTCATCAAAAACTCTGTTAACATGCCTTTCACAAAAATAGTAATAGGGTTAAAAAGAGCCTGGAATTTACACACTTCAAAAACAGTTATAGTTAATAAATCATCAAATATCTGTAGTTTGTGTGCCAAACTGTAACAGAATGTACACTGACAATCTGTGGAAAATATTGTCAAGAAATATTTAATGGCTGCCCTGTAATGCCAGTCTAATATGTTATGTCCACTTCCTCTTTACTGAATCCAATTTTGATGATCTCACAAAAGTACATTTTAAACAGCTGCAATTACATCAAAAAATAAATCTGACACCTCTATGAAATGGAAGAAAATTTACAGCTGCAAAATCACCCTCCATAATCTAGTCACGTTATAAATTAAATAACAAATGAAGGTACTTTGTCCTGTTTTTGTATAAAAATAAAACACACAAAAACTGAATTACCATACATATATATTCTTTCTGCCAACATTGGAAAAGAAGCACAAACATTGAATCCTTTTATTATTCGGATGTTTTTGTAAGGTTTAGTGTCAGTTTTTTGGTAACCAAAGCATCTTGTGTAGTGTTCTTAGCATGCACTCTGCTGGGTACCAAAATACAAGTGTATATATGATGCATCTATTTATCTTTAACATGTTATTTTCCCTCCATTTATTTCATTTCCTGTGTCTGTGAAACATGATCACTGCGCTTGTTAAAACCCACACAAAAGCCCATAAGAGTATGAAGCCTTCAATCACCAAGTTTAATTTTTTTTCTCAAAGAATTTGTAAACTAAACAAAACTGAATCATTGTAAAATACTGTAACTTGCTTTAATTTCGATGTACTCTTATTTTTGCTTATTTCCCCGAGGGCACGAAACCATGAAAATAAAAACACAGTGAGACAGTATTTTAACATTTTTTGAATACAAATTATGTCCAAAACTGTGAAAATTTATACAGTAGTGTGAATTTACATCATGAAATACTCAAGTGTGATGATGCAAGAAAGTACAAGGGATCAAAAACTTTACATGGTACACTGTCAAGTCTCATACAAGAAAGTACAAGGGATCAAAAACTTTACATGGTACACTGCCGAGTCTCATACAAGAAAGTACAAGGGATCAAAAACTTTACATGGTACACTGTGGAGTCTCATACAAGAAAGTACAAGGGATCAAAAACTTTACATGGTACACTGCTGAGTCTCATACAAGAAAGTACAAGGGATCAAAAACTTTACATGGTACACTGTCGAGTCTCATACAAGAAGCAAGACCCTTGTGATAACTGGCATAGTAAAATACAGAAACTGGGCCAACAATCAGAAAAACAGTGGTCACAAAAAAGAAGCAAACTTGTCAAACTCATAGATCTATACCACAATATTTCCCTTTCTCTGAAAAAAAGAAACAAAAACAAAAACAAAAAAGAAAGAAAAAAGAAAAAACAAATAAACTTGTCTCACAGATCTATACCACCATATTTCCCTTTCTCTCAAATAAAACAAACAAAACCAAAAAAAAAAAAATGAAACCAAAAAAAAAAAACAAAAACAAAAAACAAAACCCAAGCAAACTTGTCTCACAGATCTATACCACAACATTTCCCTTTCTCTGAAAAAAACAAAAAACAAAAACAAAAAAAAAACAACAAGTTAACTTGTCTCACAGATCTATACAACAATATTTCCCTTTCGGTGAAAAAAAACAAACAAAACCAAAACCAAAACCAAAAAAAAAAAAAAAAAAGTAAACTTGTCTCACAGATCTATACCACAATATTTCCCTTTTTTCTGACCCCCCCCCCCCCAAAAAAAAAAAAACTTGCTGGAGAGATGCTACACTGGGAATATTTCCTATTCCAACTGGCCAAAGGTGGCCAGATGTAAAGTGCCCTTTGCTTCTATGTTTTTACTAAAATTTAATCAAATAGAAATCAGTTTTCTGCAAATTTCAGATTATTAAGACTAGCTAGCTCTAAGCATTAGACAGTTAGCCACTGGCTAAAAAAGGTGTGAACTGGCTAATAGTTTATGTCATCAGTTAGCCAAACTGGCCAAAGGATGTTGCACATGCAAATTAAGATTGTATATGTAAAATATGGCTACAAGTTCACAATTTATTAGAAAATGATCATTATACATGCAGCTTAATCAGGTTCTTTTTGGTAAATAAGATATTCTCGATTTTTTTACCAAAAAATGGCTCATGCAATGAAATCCTTAGAGTAGCCGCAAGCAGTACCTTCAAAATTTAGTTTGGCTAAGTCTTGGTAAAAAGTTCTCAGCTACATTAGCCAGACTGACTAAAACGATAAATTTTCCAGCGCCAGCCCAGTAAGACCTATTATGATAGCAGTGTAAGGTGAGTGGCTTTCCTTGGAGTATAGTGAGTGTACCGTGCCTAACCTACAGTGAGTGTACTGTGCCTAACCTACAGTGAGTGTACTGTGCCTAACCTACAGTGAGTGTACTGTGCCTAACCTACAGTGAGTGTACTGTGCCTAACCTACAGTGAGTGTACTGTGCCTAACCTGTACCTCATGCTGACCTGGGAGGGTAACAAAATTACATTAAATGACAAAACTGAAAAGGTTGTCATGAAATAAAGTAACAATGAGTGTTGAAAGAACGTACTCCAATGATGCGACAAGCTTCAACATTTATAAGTTTTCTTTCTTCATTTCTTTAGAACCAATAGCCTCAATAAGATCAAGATATGTGTATAAGTATGTCTAATGCTGTTACATTTATTCAAGTGTGAAACCAAAACTGCGTGGCCTGTAAATTCATTTCATTAAAAAGGCAAGTTTTTTTTAAGGAAGAGGGATGAAAACTTAAGAACTGACTGGAGGGAAAATGTCATCTGTATCAATAATTTTCCTTTATTAATTTTAGTTAGGAAAAAAAAATGCAATGAGAAATGTTGCCAAGTCTTACCAAAATAGCATGCCCCAAATTAATCACTGTCCTTGGAGTATGTTGAGCCAAATTTGTCTGATCACTTCAGTTTTTAACAGAGCTTCATTCATTATTTTACAAAGGCCATTTCTCTGATCACAGCTTATGAGAAAGTTGTTGACTCAGCATTAAATCAAGGGGAAGGGGTTAGAAGGATCTTGCACTTTTTATTTCTGCAGCTAAGAAGCATGCTCTTATCACAAGAAAAATATGAGAGCATGAAAATAAAGAGATATGGCCCAGTAGCCACTGGGGCAGAGTTCATCAGGTATATGGAGAGTACATACAGCTGAAGCAGTCAGCTAAACTGCTCACAGATAGAGAGATATAGGTGCCCCAGCACTATTGTATGGTTTCTTTGGCTTCACTAGTTAACATGTGTAGCCCTGATTTGATGATAAAGGGATAAAAGCCTGCAGAAGGCTGTCCTCTATAACATACATATAAAGGATAATCAAATATGTATATATATATACTGACTGACTGTGAAAAGGTGGGGTCACCCCTATGTCCCATACATTCATTGTGTTTTGTCAAAACTGCACTTTTGGATGGGCCCATCTACCAGTGGCTCCAATGACAGTCATTTGTACATGTCTTCTGTGGGTACAGGTTGTGAAGTGCCATAATACCACACTCCCACAGCTATCGAACTGTTGAACATATGTACCATCTCCAGCACTGTGACCTGTCCTAGCCACAGATAACAGGCAGTGGTATGGCAGACAAAGTGTGTCCAGGTGTGATACACAGGACAGACACTGCAGCACATCAAATGCTTTGTATGACAGCAGACCTAATAATCCTACCAGCTTTCTCTGCACTTGCCTCCAAAGTGCTGACACCTTATTGAGAACTGAGCCATTCACAGTTTTCTTCATGTTTTTGTGTTGCCATGTCACAGAATACACACAACCAGCTTTTAAAAGAACTTTTTTAATCCAAAGTAAATGTCTTTGCTTTTACCTGGTGCACAAACAGGAAATCTAACTGCAATCTGTCTGTGTATTTGGACACAGTTTTCTGCACTTATCTTCATTTATTATTATTCATTTTTCTGTCATTCACCTAAATATATTACCCCAAAAAATAAAAAAAAATAAACCCTACATTTTGAAATAAAGTGTTCAAAAGTTGCATCAATATTTTAACAGAAACCAAAATCTGTCAGTTGGTAGAATCAGTGTGCTGTTTGGGGTGAGAATGTAAGACAAGTGGGTTGTAGATACATCCTGGTGTAGCTGCTGATGCTTGTGTTAAACTAATATATGTCTTGTATCACTGGGACCTTTGGACTCGGTCTGTATTTGTGTGTCACTTCTAGGCAGCCTGAAACAAAACCTCTCTGTACGTTCAAGTACTTCTGCCGCCTGTCACCAAAGCTCTGCTGTCACATTAATATACACTACATATACAGCCCAATTTTATTTAATTTGCTACTAAATAATACGATTCCATTATAAGTTTGACTGCGGTATTCCCGAAGGAAATTGTTTAACAAAGATAAAACACTCCGTGTTTTTTTGTTTGTTTGTTTTTTATGTTTTTTTTCTTTTCTTTTTTTTTTTTTTTCTTTTTTTTTTTTTTATTTTTGAGATGTGAGTTTTATTACGCATACGTACATATTGTCTGAACGGAACTGCCGAGTTGTGCCATATATCCAACATGGAGCGCTTTGATTTATTGCTAAAAATTGAACACTACAATGTAATTATGGATCGCTTCAGCCTTTCACAGAATTCATTACTTTATGACAAAAGTCAATTTCCTCATCACAACATACGAGAAAAGTCAACCGGTCTGTGGTTTCACAGTGAACATTATACGTTGCTACACAATTCTATGACTATGTTCTTACGTTTTCTCCTCGACTCGCGTATCCGGCCAATATACATACATTTCACCCAAAAATACTACGGTTTGTGAAACCACTTGCTTTGATCACAACACAAGTGGTTCTACTTTCATAAGCAGCACCAAATACTCCACTCCGACCCAGATACTTGAAAGGCACAACACAGCGCGATCCATCGGGAGAGTGTACTAGCAATGTCCCCTGCCACTTTTTAATCTGTGAATAACTGTTCATTTCGGTAGATCACGCCGTGTATGGCACAGCGTCACGGCGACCTGGCAATCAATGAATGTCACAGGCTTGCCGTCCACGCTTCAAACTTTGCCATCTTACAACCATGCATGCAACGTGCGCATTATGCCACCAAATGGGTTGACATGAGTTAGCAAGCAAAGTGCCATCTTACCCTGAGTTAGTTTTCTGGCTTTCGGCTTGGACCTCATGACGGGGCTGTCTCTTTCTGTATCATCTGCAGCGGCCACTAAGAACAAAACACACGCTTGTCAACACAGCACCTGCGCGCATGCGCTCCGAGGCACTCCAAGCCCCGCAATTTTTCAAAAAAACTTTCCCGCCTCCGGGACAAACATAGACAAAATAGATGATTACATCAGTGCAAAGCGGGCGTGTCCGATCTTGTTTTAATCCCCCAGTAACTTTCAGTCTATGATCCAGTTATGCGGAATTAGTATTTACAAATCTGCTGGCTTTCAATTATAATATTTTCCTTGACTGCACAAAACCGCATATGCCCACGTATGACAAGACGCAACTGTAAATCAATCTAGTCATTTGATTTTCATATCAATGTTGGAACAACAAAATTGGGTACTGATATAACTTGAGTTTGCTTAACATTTGGAGTGTCTCAATGCAAACATATTTTATTTACTGACTCGATTCTGTTCGGGTGGTAATTAGTCTTCCGACTGCGCGCTGATTGGCCACTCATCAAGATGTCACGAGAACTAAATGGAATTGGACATATGGACAGGCCTGACCAATACGCAATTCTTTGTTACGTCACAAAACTTATTAGTTTTGTAATTGGGCGGCTTCTTTTGTTGTCTGTGTATTTTGTGTCCACTGTTGAACTTGATATTTATGTAAATGATGGGGTTTGTTTAGCGCTGGTCAACACGGAGATAGAAGCACTGGACAATTGTATGTCACTATTACGTATGTCAAGCTTCTTCAGTATTTACACCACAAACAACAATTAATAGCATAGCGGCTTTGTATCCTTGCTCCTATGTAAAGTTTTGCTGCAACCCACAGTCCACGGTAAATGTGTCCCACACAAAAACACGTGAATCATTTAGAGTTGCTTTTGGTAACACACTGACACTTCAAAGAAGGATCTTCAAGTGCCAGCATGTCCGGCCTGCGCAACCATTAATTAAGCAAATGTTGCCACTGTTGACATGAACAACAGACAATTGGGGAGAAAAGTCTTCCAAATATGTTCAGACTGCCGGTAATTCTTTGTGGTGTCTTTCTATGCCCTGTCCCTGGTCGAGTTAGTTCCCATCATTAGCGCGTCTGAAGATACAATAAGGATCACCATTATAAACAGGTGTGTGTAGAAGACATGCCAACGCATTTGCCGTCATATTTTTCTTGATATGAAATTCTTCCTAATTTTTTAATTAGCAACATTTTAGTGTTTACCTATGGAGTAAACTTAAACATTTATCTATCCCGGATCGACTGACTATGTCACCTTTTCTGCTCAAGACTCAGGAAGCAACTTTGAAGCTGTAAAACATGTTTATCACTCCGGGAGGCCCATGTTACATTAGTTTAACGTTCCATTCGAAGAAGGAGCAAGCAATGGAAATGACACTCGATGCCGCGGGATGACTGATACAATGTATCCGCCTTTCAACATCAAAGACCTGCCGCTTACTACCTGTCCTCCCCACCACCTCACTTTGGTTTCAAGGAATGATAATTCTGATATTGGCCCACCATTCCCTGCTGTATTGGGGCAGTCGACCGAATAAGATTCATAAGAAAATAACGGAATGAACCGAATGCCAATGACGTAACAGTCAGACAAACTGTTCTCAATCGGATAGCCTTTTACCATCAAACATGAAGCTCCCCCGCGGCACTGATCAGCCGAATATGGTATTGTGCTGGGTTTATCCTGTGCCACCAATTCTGACGCACAAAAGATCTGTTCCAGGTGCTCAGGCCTGTCCTAATGTGCTGGTCCAAAGAGCCAACAGCAGGGTGCCTGTCTACACCTAATATGGCGCCCTGCACTCATTGAAACGACCTATAACATACATACATATATATGTATGTATATTAATATAAATAACATGGATGTCTGTATGCAGGCACATGACATAATTTTAGCAAACACCATGTAAACTGCTCGTTTATTTTTTATTTTAATTAAGTCACTCTGTACCTTACATTATTAAAATTGAACCCTGATCGAAAGGAATGCATTCAGACTCCATTAAAAATATTCATATTTGTACACTTCTTGGCGGGCGAAACTAATTTTATCATATGCACATGCATATCTGTGTCACATGCGTGCACAACATATACGCATGGATATGATTGTGTCTAGAACACGTACTTAAGACACAGTGCCAAAGTTGAACATTAATGATCTCCTATATGAAGTCCTGTTGTATACTATTTGGAGAAACACGGTGATTACATGATTGAAATATGAATCACATGTATACTTCATTTTCGTAATTACATTGCAATACTGAGAATGATAACAGTATTAGCAACAGTAACAGTTAAAATAACACTGATGATGATGAGGAGGAGGAGGAGGAGGAGGAGGAGGAGGAGGAGGAGGAGGAGGAAGAGGAAGAGGAGGAAGAGGAGGGAGGAGGAGGAGAAGGAGGAGGAGAAGAAGAAGAAGAAGAAGAAGAAGAAGAAGAAGAAGAAGAAGAAGAAGAAGAAGAAGAAGAAGAAGAAGAAGAAGAAGAAGAAGAAGAAGAATATATCGTGCTGATTTAAGAATTCAAATTTGTAAATCTTGCACCTGGCACTTGCATCTTCTGTCCTTTATCTTCATCGCGGAATGACAATGTCTTGAATCTGACAGTGAAGATAGTGATGATGAAAATGATGGTAACTGACGCCTGTTTTTAAGTGAGTTTCTTTTGTATGTATATTGCAGTCAAGTTTATCAGTCTTTTTGTTTGTTTTTTTTCTCTACTACTTTGAAAATGAAAGCAACATCTAATTATATGTCTAAGACCTGTATATTAGCCTTTTGGATATTGTCTAATGCTCAAAATGGAAATATAGTATACTACTGCCGCTAACGATATAATTATGGCCCTTTCAGATCATGAGGATCTATCAGAAAAGTATTTGCGCTTTTATAAGTGTTGAAGTCACGATGTTCTCCTCAGAATGAATACACTCTGCTGGAAAACTTAAATATGGATATACTGGGCGAGGGCAATGCGTGTCATATGCAATATACTTTTTGCTCAATTTGTGCCACCCCATATTGTGTCTTGAAGTCAGTATATCATGTGTGAAACACGCAAGTTTCAATTTCGTGTTTGGAATTGATGTTGGTAGATTTTCGTATGCTGTGGACAAAACGTGATTCAAATGTATCTCATGCAGCTGTGTTTAGGTCCTGACCCGTTTTTGAACTTTCCTTCCACTTGCAACTTTAACTCATTCCATACCAGGTCCTGATTTTTTCGTATGTTTACCTAGATTTAAGACGAAAATACCATATTTAAATTCTTCATGAAAAGAGCTTTCGTTTAAGTACCAACATGCCTATAGTCTTAAGTCAGTGGTTCTGGCACTGCCTGTCACCATAGAATGGAATGAGTTAATATATATCGTGAGTTTGACTACTGTTACTTAACATTTGGGTAGACACGCAAAATATTTTTTTTTGTACGGAGCCGTAATTTGACATATAAACGCAACTTCAACCCGCCTAAATTTTATATTAAAATTGTTCATTCGACTCCTAAATTTAATAGGTGAGAATAAAAATGTAGGCCTAATATTAAGTCTGTCGTCTGGGTCTGGTGGTTCATGAGAGATCATATTTTAATAAATCTCCGAGCCTTTGCAACAACAAAAATTGGTAGGGGCGGTGAATCGGGGGTTGGGGGCTTGGGGGGTTAGGGGTGGGGGGTTAGGGGGGGTGGTGGGGTGGGGGGTGGGGTGAAGCAATTTTCTCAACATCTCAGCCAAAACGTAGTAATGTCCTATTCTCAAAATTACAAAATTGTCTTTAATCCACAATTTTTGTGCGAATGGACGAAATGTCTGAGAGTTGGGTGAACTGTCTGCCTTGACGCTTATACAGAAAATTACGGACAATGTCAGCGACCGTTCTGTTGTGGCCACCACGTACTCTATCCCGCATCTTTAATGCATGGAAGAAATTATATTTACCATTTAAATTAATATATTGCTGTATATATTTTCAATATAAAGAAATTAATCGATAAGAAAAACTTCTCCTAATAAGCGATGTCCACAATCTTTCATTTCAAGGTGCAAGTCCATCTCATTCATTGAGAGAAAATAAATAAAATAGAATAAAAACAAACACATTTGATATTGAGTGTATATACTATAGGTGTATGCAATGAACCACAGACGAAAGTGATAGCATTTAAATGTATGCAAGCTTTGAGGCACACGGACAGATTTGCTTTGTAGTCAATCTGCTTTTCTAGTTTAATGTCTTTCTTTTTTATACGGATACGGTAGGAAGAAGAAGAGCAAATACCGTAAAACCACACAAACCACAGTCCACAAGGGCCACACACACACACACGCACGCACACACACACACACACACACACACACACACACACACACACACACACACACATGCAAAGACAATCAAGCGGTGCAAGCCAGAAACAAATGAAATTGGCTTTCGCTTTTTCGGGTCTTTAAGTCATTCAGAGCGGGAGAAAGGGATAACACAAAAGAATTGCTTAATTTTTATGTAGTGTTAAACCCTGGTGTGATTTGAAGCATTTTTTTAACCATGACCTTGACCTTGACCTTGACCTTGAGCTTGACCATGGTTAGTGACCCAATTAAAGAGCATATTGCGGTCAGGCGACAAGGCTTTGATGGTGGATACTCTCGTTTCGAGCTGTTTCGTACGGTGAAAATGTCCGATAGCCCCTGGGAAGAAGAGTAATTTTGTATATTTACACACGTGTATAAAAATGACCATTTTAAATGAATTTACGTTTGTAAAGACCCCTCCCATGTTGTTTTAAATACAAATAAAATACATATCATTAATCTTGCACTTGCATGAAAAACAAACTATCACAGTTTTTTGCATGTCACACCTTTGGGATTCTGACGCGCCCTTCACTTACCTTGGTCCGTGTAGCAACCAATTGCTAGCACTCTTAACACAATGCTTATGTGCATATCGTTATCGAGGCACTATTTTTTTGTTTGATCGTTTATTCTTATTTTTTGTTTTGTTTCTGTTTTTGCTTTATTTAGGTTTTTTGCTCTGTTCTGTTTTTGTTTTGTGTTTTGTTAAAATGTAGGGTTCTAATGCACAATAAACACAAATTTAAATCTTGAATAATTTCAAAACTACTACAGACTGAGGTGTCATTCAAACTTCAGTGGATAGATTCGTAGGATTTTTGCATCCAATGAACCATGAATCAAAGTTGTAGCTGTTTGATTTATGCAAATTAGGCAAATACACAAAATTTAAATATTGAATAGCTTCAAAAATATAACAGATTGAGGTTAAAATTATAGGTTTATGACATAGCCATATGAAAAAATATTGTTGCAGGAGTTAAATAAGTACCGAATAAGCAAACTTTAAAAGTTTTCTACGCACACAGACTGATTTGCTGACAAGCAAATCAAATTTGTTCTAGTTTTATTTTGTTTAGTTTTGTGTTGACACCAGTCCCTTAGTAAGACAATTTTCTTTGTCTCTTTGGTGGTCTTAAAACAGAGACTGTGCTGTACATGGTGTGGCATGTTTCCACTTTATACTAGAGAACCTGCACATCAGAAGGTACTGTACTATTTAGGGTATTCATTTTAAATTAACATGTGTATACTGATAACGTCGGTAACATTATCATGAAAGAGCTCTACACCCAACATTGTGCAGAGCGTTGATAACACTCCATGCAGCTCTACACTGGGCAGAACACAAGTCCATCCTATGCTTGGCTTTTTGAGATTTATGGAGATTCCAGAATCAAATTCCTTAAGAAAATGAAGGAGAGGAAAAAGAAGAAAGAGGAGGAGGAGGAGGAGGAGGAGGAGGAGGAGGAGGAGGAGATGAAATTGAACGAGAAAAAGAAGGAGGAAGGGAAGAAAATCGCTTCAGCACCAGCATACCTTAAGTTTTAATGACATGGAGGAAAAAAGATACCCGGGTTGACAGCTGTTCTTAGTGCGTTGTGCTCTGTTCCAAAGGAACACCAAAATGAAAACCGTTGACTCGGTTCAAAACTTGGCTATGAAAGATTTATTAAGTACTCCATGCACTGTTTTTCATCACCATTAAAATTATAATTACATTTCTGTTTGAGGACACTTCTGTAAAATTGCATAACATTATAGGACATACGAGTGTTGCGTGTAGCAACACGAAGTCGTGTATCCATTGTCCTATAACAATGTGTCGTGTATCCATTGCCCTATAACAATGTGTCCTGTATCCATTGCCCTATAACAATGACGGACGCGTCAGTCGTCCAAAATGGTTTGGCATGCAACTTTGACAGAAAAAACACAGACGTGTATCATCAGGTAAATCAGTATATGTAGACTTATTAATATACCTCCAGTCTTAAAGGTAATAGAAACTGGCCACTTTTTACTTCCTGGGTGGGCTCTTTAGCTGTGATGTCATTATATAATGATCATGTCATAATTAGCTTTTCTCTGAACTCTGGGAGTGGGGCCTGCCGGCCAAGATACCATTGGTTGAGGTGTTACCTGCTTCTTAAGCTGACAAGAGATTATGTATACTAGCCTGCCCTATGCATATGATTATCATACAATTAGCCACCTGGTGGCAGCAGCACTTCTTATTACCTTTAAATATACACAAAAGCAGCCCCATCAAAGTGAAGTGCACGAGGAAAAAAGTAACATGAATGAATAGATAAGCAAGCAAAAAACAAACACACAATAAATAAACAAACAAATAAATAAATAAATAAATAAATAAATAAATAAATAAATTAATTAATTAATTAATAAAATAAAAAACGTAAATAACAAGAGAGAATTGCGTTTCCAAAATACTTGATCGGCTTGTCATGATTTTAAATTTTTATGCAAACTTGTTAGCTAATGCAGCTAAGTGCATCAACGAAAGTTTTGCTAGCATACTTCCGGTACACACTCTGCCTCTCTGATTTTGTCTATTTTTTAATCACAAAGACCGCCAGGGAGGATAGTATGAAACACATGGCGGGATAGAAAGCAACATGTTACCGCTAGGTTAAAAGTATGAACTTGGGCATGACCCTTCCTCCTCTGGTGTGTGACTTGTTGACTCGTGAAAATGTCTACGATTTGGATGTCCCCTTGCTGCTAAACTACCGAAGAATATACATATTCAGGGTGTAGGTGGGCCCCTAAAACAGGCTACACATTTGTGGAAATGTCTACAATTATAGACAGCCCCAGAACCTGATTTGCTTATTGTAATTTGTATACTTTCACTGCGTATTTTCTGGTAGATACAGCCAATTTAACCCTTTCCCCCCCATGAATTAAGACTGAGTCAACAGCTTCCGTTGGCATGGAGCATGTTATCTTAGTAGGTCTCATCTTCAATTCTCAGTCAAAGTTGTTTTTCATTACTGTTGAAATTAGTTGATAAAACTTAAGCAGACGACATTTGATCAGCAGCCGGTTTGGCCGGTTTAAGGGGGGAAAGGGTAAATGCTATTTCAGGCAGGTTGATGGCCGCCCATAAGTCCTCATGTAAACTTGACCAAAATAATGCTGGGAATATTGTAACGTGCCCCTTTACTGAATTATCCTCTGTCAACTTCTACTCTATGATGGTTATGTCAAAATTACTGCCTGGCCATTATTAATAATTTCGTGTGGATGATGCTGTGTGAAAAACATACATTGTTCTCCCTAAGGCCTAAGCGCCATCTCTTACTCATCATCTAAATTACCAATGTGTAGCTGTGTTCAGAAACAGGTATGCCTTTTATTTTTAGTGAAAATTGGATTTCATTCACGACCTTGTTCAGTACAGGATGCTTGTAGAGGTAGCCTGCATGTCACACTATTTCCTGTTGAACTTAACTACATGTGACATCACTACCTGTGCATAACCAGCAGCCAATCAGCAAGCCTGGATTTGTAACCCACCATGTGGCTCCACCTGTAAACTAGACACCAAGCTTAAATAACCAGTGGCGCCGCCTACAACACGCATCTTAGATTTGATAACTTCATGATGGCGATATCTTATCATGTGGGCCTATTAAACATAAGGTGACAATAAATTGCCGCAGTACTGAAAGTATTTGACCCCATAACAATTATCCAGTGGTCACGTGATGTTTACCGTTTTTACTTTGAACGTACATGCGAGTGTCTAATTCTTGAGGAAAGCTCACTTTGGCGGGCCCAATGGAACTATGAACCAATGTGTAAATGTGAGTGACGCATTATGTATCAAATTGCGTCAGATATTTGCTGGGAGGGCTACCCTTTGGCGGAAAGAGAACGAACAGGCGCGCTTATCATCAGTACATATATATTTTCAAATTGATTCCCTGACTGGGAAAAGGGGATACTTGTCCTCCATCCATTTTTCCTGCATCAGCTTTTCGTATTTCCTGCTTCTCCAGGGCCGCCTGTCGGATTCTCTTCAGGCCTCGTGGAGATATACCTTGGATCATCTGCACCACAATTGTTCAAATGACCACGCTCTGGTGGTTTGGGGATTTTTTCCTTTTTTTTTTCTTTTTTAATTTTTTTATCAATGTCTTTAAATTCTCTTCAAGCTGGGTAGAAAAGTAGCTTCACCCGGTTCCCACCTAATTGGTACAATAGGTGGCGCATCCGTTATTTCTTGATCGGTAACGAGCTTTCAAAAGTACGCATGGACTGGTTAGACTATATATGACCATGAGTAATACCCCCAAACCAGTCTTTCTTTCTGTCTTTCTTTCTTTCTTTCTTTCTTTCTTTCTTTCTTTCTTTCTGCGCATTGCGCTCAGAGCGCGTCAAGGAAAGCTGTTAAGTCGGTCTTCTAAGAGGGTGTAATGAGTTAAATATGATCCTCATACCACTGGTCGGTCACCACAGTTTGTCTTTTGACTGTAACTGGAAACAAATGGATGCTTCTTAGACATTTACTCATCAAACGAAAAGATCCTGTTAAATATTGGTTGACAATTTTGATTCAGGAGACGAAGATCATGTTCCCAGACACGTTTGATGGGCTCCTATTAGGTTTGAACAAGTTGTATATGCCTGCTTTATTACATCACGTTGTCATGTTTCTCTTGTACTATTTGAAAAAAAAAATATTATTATTGTTATTATTATCATTCTAATTATCATTATCATTGTCTTCATCGTCATCGTGATTATATTATTATTGTTATGATTTTTATGTTTATCATTATTTTCTACATTGTCGATTACTGTATATCTTGTTCTGCTTAGTGGTATTCTGTGCAGAAGAGGAGAGGGCTTTGTATTAGCCTATGGCCATTGCCCCACCCTAGTAAATAATGATGTGAACAAACAATAAACAAATAAAAACTAAAACTAAAACTAAAATAAATAAATAAATAAATAAATGAATGAATGAATGAATGAATGAATGAATGAATGAATAGATAGATAAATAAATAAATAAATAAATAAATAAATAAATAAATAAATAAATAAATAAATAAATAAATAAATAAATAAATAAATAAATAAAGTACGTTTATTTGACGAGCACTGTATACTGCATGATTGCGACGAGAAAAAAGCTGATTCAGTCTTACAGTGATATCTTCAGTCACATTGGAGAGAAGGTAGTCAACGAAAAGTCAGGATGACGACCTAAAAGTCTTTGCTTTGGTGGTTTTTGTGACTGGCTTGTCATCACCATCCCTTCTGTTGTCATTTTAGCCATTGAATATTAAGTGATCATTAAATTACAGTTTGTGTGCTAAAGTTGGCACCTATCTCTGACGACCGTCTGTCAAAACGACAACTTGTGGGTCGAATATCCTCAGAACTACGACATACTTTCCCAATTTGATATTGCTCAACTATAACTGTGCAGTTGTCATTTTGAATGCTTTAGTTTTTCACAAATGTTTTTTCTTGAAATAATATGGAAACTACGACACTTTGGCGTGGTTGATTTGTCTAAGTATACAAGACCGGACACCTTGAGCCACTTGCAAGCGTTTGTCAGCACCAGAATGCATTTAACACCGACTGATGACAAAGTTACACGACCTTCTGCCCCACACATGGACGCAAGTTTTAATTGATTTTGGCCTGTGTAACAATTTATACCAATATTTGACCACCACCGTCGGAAAACATCCGAGTTTGAGAGAAGCGGTTGCCTGCTAACGGTGGATGTGCTTGACGAAGCGCCCAGAATGACAGTGTTTGTCCACTGGCACTCAGGAATTAACACTTGCCTACACTCAGTCGGCCCCAACCGATCTGTACATTAAATTGACGAACGCCTCTTTTTGTGTTTTCACAAAGCAGTTTAAAAAGAAAGCTTCGTTGGGTGGTTATCAAGGTAATACAATCTTCAGGTCAACAGCGTTCGCTGGGGATCTAGAATCTCGAAAAGAAAAGCCACTGATTCAGCTTTGCCATCGATAAGTTCTTGTCACGACAGGGTTAATCCCCAAATAGCTGATTTGTTGACCAAGTGAGCAACGCCGTGGACATTGTCCAATAATTGAACAGTTGAGAAGAAAACACTTTTTGGAGTGCATGCTTACGTGAACACAGACTAAATTGCCTGTGACTTTGTCCAAAGTATTCTGCATGCTTTGGCATATTGAGTATTTGGACTAGAAATGATACACCGCGTACCTGTGTATGTAATAGACTTCAGTATTTTTATTACAAGTTTTATGCGGTCAATCCTTTTAAAATGAACGATAGATTGTTCAGGGTGGCAATATGTGTGCGTTAAAAACATTTATTATTTTTCAAGGCATATACAACAGAGATCTGCAGCGTTACTGTTGTGTAGGTGTTTCCCGAGATGGAAAGGCCCGTGGGAATGGCTAGCGGTACCAAATTACAAAAGTGGCTTGTTTGGGACTTTGGAGCGAACTGTGATGCTGATTTGATACAATGCAATACCATATACATATCCACGCCATGTCATACAAGGGAATGTCATGCCATACCATACTTTTCCATATTGCGCCACACTATGCCATCATACGCTGTGTCAATGCGTGTCATACCATACCATACCATACCACATCTACACACAAAAATACACCAACTGTTGCATAACGGGATTTACACAAAACGACCAACACACGTACTGAACACATACTACAAAGGTCGTACAATACAATAGAGGACCAGTGAAATACTTCAATATATATATAGGGTGTCAAGTTACATACAGTGTTAAGGGATAAATAAATAAATAAATAAATAAATAAATAAATAAATAAATAAATGAATAAATAAATAAATACACAAATAAATGAATGAATGAATGAATGAATAAATAAATGACTGACTGACTGACTGACTGACTGAATAAATAAATAAATAAATAAATAAATAAGTAAGTAAGTAAGTAAGTAAGTAACTAACAAACTAACTGACTAAATAAATAAATAAATAAATAAATAAATAAACAAAGTTGGTAAACACACCGATGGTATTGAATGCTCAACAGGTGAGTACTGCCTCAGGAATAACAGTCGTCCGGTAGTAGTCACCCGGCAATAAAGAGCGTATACACAGTATATGTGGCTCCTGACAGACTCACCAAAGCTGAATATTATGACATTACATATATTTTCTGTTCCGAAAAATGTCGTTAATATTAGAACTGTCCTGAAAAGTGAGAAAACTATAAGACACAGGGTATTATGTTGTTAAAGTTACATGAACTTTGACGTGTTTACTTGAACAGAAGCATGGTTTGCGTGCTGCTGTGAAGCAAGTAAGAAAAATGAACATTGATACTGGAATCAGGTGCGCGTGCACATACTCCCCGATTTGTATTGATTCATTCCTGAACTAGAAGATGAATAGCCCCCTACGCAAAACCAACCACAAATTTAAGAGATCTTATATAAATATAGCTTTAATGTTGTTTGTTCCACTTTTTGCGAAAGCTGCCCAGAAGCCATCTGTTTTTCACCATTAAATACAAAGAAGATAAAAATATCACTACACTTTGGACATATTTGCCTTGTTTGAAACTCAACCCAGATGTGTCCACCTGCAGCATTTTCCTCTTCAAAACCACAAAGGAGTCGTCTTCTTGTTCTCATCAACAACTGTACCACAGGCCAAAACAACGGTGTACCACAGGCCAAAACTCCTGTTGGCTGAGGCCAGTGTGCCCCGAGGAAAACTCTTACGCAGTCCAAAGAAAATTAACATTTTCCACGAAAATATGGTGATTTTTTTTGTGTGTGTTCTTTTAGAGAGATTCTTGCCTCTAAAGAAATACTCATGAAAAAGAGCATTTAGAATTAGTGCATTTGTGCCGTTGATAACTCTGGACCGGGACCCCCGTCCTCGCTGCCAAGGCTTTGTACCAAGCACCACACCAGCTGAGCCCCTACATGCTGTGAAATTGGACAAGAGAAATGCTCGTCCTTTCTATTCCAAACTTTGTGTCCATAAAGTATATAAAATTTTGCCCATAGCCCAGAATTTATTTCAAAGCCGAGGGATGGCAGGGGCGATGTAACCGGGATGTACAGAAGAATGAGTGGAGGTTTGATGTAAGCCTGTGATCAAGGTGCAAAGCCAGGGGCAAATATAGAGAACTGACAATGAAGCAAAAACGTCTGTGTGTATTTTGAGAATAATATGCTATCATGAGTGTGTTTGAAAAATCTGGAACACCTTATCTATCCATGTACTTTTCAGCTCAAAGATAACTTTCAAGTTAATGCTCTACCTTTTCGGGCTTTATGCCGTAATTATACAAACTCTTAAGAGCCATTCTTCTATCTCAATGGTCATTTTCAGATCATCCTCAGATCAGACAGTGAAATCGTAACAGTTAAACTTTTTGTACTTTTTCTAATGCCTCACGCAGATCAACAAAGAAAAGAAATGAAATGGGTGCGCCCTGAGCTAATGCTAACAATTCTTCATATCCATAGAAGTACCAATTCCTTAACTTAAAATCGTATATAGTTTAAGGAAATTGAAACAATGAAAAAAATGAAGATTAAAATGTATCTTCATGATTAATATGCATGGAACAAAGCTGTCTTTTCATTTTTAGATAAACTATGTGGTGCAAATTGTGAGACAAGGGTTATGACTTGGTTCTTTGAACTCTATTAGAATTGTCTGTTAGCATATATATGTGACATAAGACGAGGACTGTGCTATTGATACAACTCAGACAGCAGAAGAAATGTGTACTGATCTGCAAAGACAACCTTTTATCCCGTCACCTCCATATGACCACAATACGCATTATGTAAGAACCGCTACCTATTGTGCTGCGTTTTTGAGGCTCGTTTAAGCTAGCTTTACTCTTCAAGTGAAATTGATATCTCCACCTTTTTCTTTTCAATAAAACCGAAAGAGGAACAGAAGCAGTCTGTCTATCTTGCCGTTGTGATATATTTCCTATCACAATGAATTCATCACACTTAAGTAAAATGTTATTCAGCCACCATCTTTAGTTGTCTTTCACGAGAGGGCCAGCACTTAGTCATTTTCCAACTTTAAATTCAAAATACAATAATTTTACACAAACTATTACCACGAGCACTTTTAAACACAAAACATCTGCTGAAATTGTCAGAATGGACGACAATTTGGACAAAAGTAGATTTGCTCTGAATTGACATAACGGAACCAAATGTCTACATCATTGTACGGTTGTATAGACAGTAAGAATAAATGGACGAGGTCAACAGCCTTCCTTGGTGCACTTTGAGCACACTGCAGCCAAAGTGCACCTAGAAAGGCTGTTGCCTCACTCTTGGCCATGGAAGAGTTAAAAATTGCTAAACGATCCATGGTGAACTCAGTCTTTAGTTAGTCAGGAACCAGGTTCTATGAATTCAATTCAAAAATGTCTAGCTGACACACAATTTTAGGATCTAAGCCAAATCAACATTTTTTCTCCTCGTAAAAAAATACTCTTCATATATAAATAATGTTAAGCAGTGACAGACCTGGTCAAATTTTGTTGAAAAAAGCACAGTGTTTTTAACACACACACACACACACACACACACACACATACACACACACACACACACACACACACATACACACACACACACACACACACACACGCACGCACGCACGCACGCACGCACGCACACACCTCAACAACATGCAAAATTGTTAATTACAACGAGAATCATAAAGTTACAGGTAGTAGACATGCAGCCACATGCCTCAGACATGTCAGGTAATGTAAATACTCCCCCTGTTATACAGACGTCCTTTCTAATCCATACCAATCGATAGCGATGCTGGAATATATATATATATATATATATATATGTTTCTTTCTTTTTGCCTTCCTGTCTGCTATCTTTGATACCAAATATATTTCGGAGTTTTTCTGGGAAACTGTATTGCCAATAAACTCTTCCACAGTCGCTATGGATGTAGCCTTGTATAGGTGAAATTATGCAACGAATAGTCACGATGTCTCAAAATTACATGAAAACGGAATTTTAATGATCGCATTTCTTCCCAAAAATTATACATCAACACAAAATTCTTACACCTGTCTATCTGTCTGTAGCAACTGTGTATCAAATGAATCTGCAACACAAGTCAGAGTCCTTAAAGGGGTAGTTAATAATTTAAATTTCCAGTATTTTTCAAAGTATTATAGATGTTGTTCCAACTTTCAGCCATAGGCTTGTGACGTATGCGAATATAATCGAATTGTGAAGAAAATTACAGCCTTTAGATTCATGCAAAGAGCAACTAAAAATTCAATTGTTTAGAACCCTGAAAATTATTGTAGACAGAGATAGCATTCTTACACCCACTTGCAGGGCTGATTACGGGCGCATTCAATGAACAACACGCCAAAGTTGTAACATTTATATTAAGTTAACTAAAGTAATATGTTCAATAGCTTGAAAAATATGACCGATTTACATAATAAGTTGAATTTCTAATTGATAATGGCACACCTAAAGCTTAATGAATAGCAGTCCTTGCTTTTCAAATAATGCTAATTAGGCAATTAAAGCTTTGAAATTTGTGATGTACAGTAGCTTCAAAATTGTGTGATAAATTCTGTGTCTGCTTATGGAGACTACCGCATGACCGTAGCTAGCTGCTGGTAATGTAGAGGTCTTCCTTGTAGATTCACTGACAGATTGCTATGAAGCAATTTTTCTAGTCCTTAATTCAATTATTGTGTTTCACAGTTTACATACGTATTCAAATTGCAGCATGTATTGATACTTCAAGATTGTAGCTCATTCCACCCTGATAGAAGACCGAGTCAACAGCTTTCCTTGGCGCGCTCTGGGCGCATTCAATAGCTTTCCTTGGCCCGCTCTGGGCGCATTCAATAGCTTTCCTTGGCCCGCTCTGGGCTCAATGCGAAAGCTGCTGACCATGGGCATATAACTTGTTATGATCTTCCATGCAAGTCTCATCCAAAATTTGGAAAAAAAAATCCCTAAATAAGTAAAGTACAGTTAGCAGACGACATTTAGACATTAGCGGGAAAAAGCGTCATCAGGGTGGAATGAGTTAAAAGCGTAATGACTGAGCTCGTGAGTCTCAGCAAGGTGTGGCCTCCTTGGTCTGAGTGATAGGCAGGTGGACGACCTGATGCACAGGACACTTCAAAAACTGAATCTGAGAGACCGGCAAGTGGACATGCTACCTAGTGCTATGAGCACTTCATTGTAACACCCCAAATGGCCGGCAAGATTATTTACAATTGATAAACAACTGATAGTATCATCATCATCACGTTCCTTGCCTGCCGAACCTGTGTCTGTTTCGTCATTACACCATCACGGGAGCACCCACGAGCTGACTGGCGCCTGTTTTGAGTATAATATCACGAAAATCAGAAGATGCTATGTTCATTGTTTTTTTTTTTTATTCGGGGACATGTTTATACATCCCGTCTTCAAATTTGAATGTCATTTCTCCTCAGAGTAGCTTAAATTTAAAACGAGTAGTTGACAGGAACGATTTTAATTCGTGTGGTCGACCACATTTCGTTTCAATGCATATTGCATCCTCGCTGGCTTTTTGTGCCCTCATGAGATTTCATGGAAAATTAAAAACAAATAATTTAGCGCCAAATTAAGAAGAGGACCAAATAAAATATAAACTAAGAACTAGTTAATTGATTTAGACAGACAAATCGATAGTTCGATAGACAGACAGACAGACAGACAGCTAGCTAGCTACATAGATAGATAGATAGATAGATAGATAGATAGATAGATAGATAGATAGATAGATAGATAGATAGATAGATAGATAGATAGATAGATAGATTGATAGGTGGATGGATGGATGGATGGATGGATGGATGGATGGATGGATGGATGGGTGGATGGGTAGATAGACAGAGAGAAAGACAGACGGGGAGAGAGAGGCAGTGGGTATGTAGACAGACAGATAGACAGATAGATGGATAGACGGATAGATGGATAGACAGATAGATGGATAGATTGATAGATGGATAGATAGATAATTAGATAGATAGATAGATAGATAGATAGATAGATAGATAGATAGATAGATAGATAGATAGAGAAACGCAAAGAGATTACAAGAGTGGAGCTGAAATATTTAAAAAACGGCATGCCTCATCCACAAAATAAATTGACTTAGAATGTTGTCAGCATATACCCCTGTAGTTTCTATCGTATCTTTCGCTGAGTACACATCATTCTTGTAACCTCTTTTAGAACCTTTAAAACGAATTTTGTTCCACGTCAAATAGGATTTTTTTTGTTTTTTTTGTGTGCATTACATCCCAGTTTTATATGGATGAATGAATGCTGTTATTGAACTACAACATTTCACACATACAAGGTAATTTGTTAGTCAATACAATGCAAAACAATACACATCGCTGCTTTACAATACATTACATTCCACAGAATGTTCAAGATGAAGTGATAAAAAAGTTCAGTTTATCGAAAATGTATACTATAATTTCCCCTTATTCTAACCGTTTCCATCATATATTTCCCAATTTGGTAAATTATTTCAATCTTTGACAGGAAATTCCAAAATGGAAAAAATATTAACTTGATGTAAAGGATTTTGGCGGTGCTCAGTGTAAGTTCAGAGCACGCACCCGTCTACCTTAGGTCTCAACACGGACCACAAACGTTGGGGTACCGGTGATAGCATTAGTAGTCTGTGTGGCTCAGGGGAAGAGCATATTTTTCACGTCCTCTTTACATGTCATACGTGTGGCGATCTCAGGCAACTATATTTCGCTCACATAGCGCGGCACCTCGCCATTCACAATGTTTCGTTTGTTTGGCAACACTTCATGGCCTCTTCCTTAATTTGTTAACAAAATTAGGATATCTGATGGGCGATACAGCCAGGAGTTTGGGGAAAGTATATTTCACGTTTTTGATGTGGCAGGCCGTCAGTTTCTTAAAGATGCTCTGGAACGTAGAACCAACTATATAATCTCATGATGACTCGTCCTGTAGATTTTGTTAAGCGGGACCCGCATTTAATGCATATCTGTAATATAATTCACATGACAGTTTGATTTATAAACCTTTCCTAGTTTTTAGACTTTTTACAGGTAAATGCATTTTATTTCAAAAATACGATTTTAATAGATGCATCATTGTTATTGCCCCGACAATGTGTGCCCCTGTGTAAATAAATAATAGATAATAAATAAATAATAGCCAATAATACATTATTACAATGTACACTTGTCCCTTTGTTACATCCATGTCACTCTGTTCTTGCATGGAAATACTTCAAAGGCCATATTGTCACTTTACAACAGAGCTGTGCGTCCAGATTGGAAAACTAAATATTATTCTCAAATCACCAATTTTCGACTAAATATTTGCAAACTAAAGGTTATACCCCAGATAAAAGCATTTTTCTAGAAGCTTGTCCCCAAAATGTTTCCAACTGTTTTCTTTCTTTCTTTCTTTCTTTCTTTCTTTCTTTCTTTCTTTCTTTCTTTCTTTCTTTATCTTCGAAAAGTTACTCGTCATGTTCACTGCAACAGCGGTGTCATGCACTGTAACTGCGGTTGAGATTGTCAAAACCCACCAGCAAAAAATACCCCTCACCCCCTAAATAGCTTTTACATTCCAGTATTCCTCTGAAATATCCCTCGTTCTGTATATGTCTACTTGAACCATATGATTTCCAACAATGGGAAATGCGTATTCCTCTGCCAGGGTTACCCTGGTATTTTTACACTTTTAACTCCATCTGTGTGTGATAGGTGATAATACATGTGTTAAACAGACATAATAGATCTTTAAAAGACGTTCAACAATGTCTAGCTTTTCTACACACTTTATAATTATTGTAAGGATTGGGATATAATAATAAAATCAAGAAGAAAAAGATAGTGATAGTTGTCAAACCTGGCAAAATAATTAAAATCAATTTACAGTAGCAAAGACAAACGGAATTACAGCTACCTTGGTGTCTGCACAGCGCTCAATGGTTCATACGAAAATTTAAAGAAAAGACTGTGAAAAGACAACTGAAGCCCCAGCTACGATAAAAAGAATCCTTAAGTTCGATAAACCAAGCATTAAACCGAGCGTAGATATATTCGACAAACTGGTTTCACCTATGTTGTAATATTCGGGGCGAAGGTGCACTGACACTCTCCTGAGCGATACTGCGTGGTAATTTATCTGGATACTTTAAGCTTAGTTTCTCAGAAAATATACATCGGTTATTTAAGTGCACGTCGCAAAACAAGAAATATGGACGTTTTGAGTAAATTTGACAAAATCCCCCTCCCTCGACTAAAAAAAAAAAAAAAAAAAAAACAAAAAAACAAAACAAAACAAAACAAAACAAAAAACAAAACAAAAAAAACAACCAAAAACAAAAACAAAAAAACCTCAACCCCCCCCAAAAAAAACAACCCAAAACAAAGATAAAATGAAATGAAAAAATAAAAAATAAAATGAAAAAGAGAATAAAAATAATGAACAATAACAAAAATTCTCGTATGCACACACAGATTCCGAATTGTAAGCATGCCAACTGATTCTCTAGCATATAACTTATTCACTCAACTTATAGCCTTTCCATCATACACTATTTTGTCTAAATTTATGAAATATCTGATACAATCAAGGACGCCATACAGGGAGCTATGGACGCCATACAGGGAGCTATCTATTTAAATGATTAAAAAAGTTAACAGCAAGCAAATTCGGAGACTGACCGGGTCTGCCAAATAACCTACAAAAATCTACCTATCTATTGTTTACTGAAATCAGATTTTCATTCAGAAAAATACTTACGTCAGACTGTAGAAATCAATATTTGAATAATCATCACAAGTCTGCAAATAAGTGCGTACAATTTGAACACTAAGAGAATCAAGCGACCAAGTGAAATTCCAAGTTTGTGATGTTTGCAATATCATTGGAATTCGAGGCTCCAAGAAAATGTTATTGGAAACTATTAATCAGGTTTTTAAATTGGGTAATTATAAAGAAAATATTTATTCCATTCTTTGAACAACTCAGACTTAGTTTTGAACTTCTATATCTTACGAAAACAATGTATCCATGTAAATACCCTTCTCTGAACTTGGCCCATCCCATAATATTTTCACTCTTTATGTGGGTAGAAAGCACGCGCCTGTGTTCAAGATCTCCATTTCTTATACCTGTGTTTTTGTTGTTGAACATTGTCCTACTTGTAATTTTTGTGTGTATGAACTCAATATTTTTGTTTCTTTTTCTTTGAAAAAATATCATGCAAATATTTATGTATTGGTGTAGTCAATATCTTTTATAAATTTCAAATTTCATCTGTCATATAGTGTCACATCGGAAAAGTGTGTTCGTGTCTTCTCAAATCGAGATTGGGACACACACTGGGTGTTCCTGAACAGAACCCAATCATGATTAAGACATTGTTTTCTGTATATGTTGTGCTAGACGTGCTACTGTGGTATTAAACAATTAACGTTCTGGAAACAAATGTAGTGTCTTAAGCCTAATGGACAAAAACAAGCCAATTACAACAAGTTCGCTTGTAGGTGGAACATCTGTACACATCTTGTCATAAGCCTGGAAGAGCATGATGGTCGTGAAAGACACCACACAATAGCACCTGATTATATCCTTAAACTATCTCTACAAGCTTGTTACAATTTTGTACCTATGTCATTATTACTGCAGAATTTGGTCCCTAATGACACCCCCCCCCCCATCATTAGGCACGAAAACGATGATACAATAATGGCTAATTAAATAAGTGTCCCTTTGCAGCCGCTCCATGTTAATGTCGAACACCTGTGGAAGAGGATTACAGTCACCTTGCCTTGTCTGGTGATTGACACTGAATCACCCTGTATACATCTGGTTGTAATAGAATTAAGACACAAAGTAGTTATTTGTAGGATTTTTAAGTCAGGAACGTAAGTTTTATTTGTATATTATGTTGATGTTCTCTGTTGTGGTCCATCAAAAATCGTCGCAGCTGTCACGGGGCCAAAAGGGGCTTTTGGAGGTATATACATGGCCCACGCTTTGCTTGCGTGCCAAAGGCCTCTGCTATCGTTCGCGTTCCCCCTCCCCCATAAAGGGGAACAAAGTATGATACTGAAACTTTCTATTCCGATAAAGAAATTCCGATTATGAACTAAAAAAGACGCCCGCATTTTTATCAAACGTAGCTTTCCATTACAGCCTTCTCATGCAGTCTGGCAATTTTTAGATGTTGTAAAGTAGTCGTTATGATAAAAACTGAAAGAGATTCTTAACACACATGGAATACATGCTAGATTCCATGTGTATTAGGCCTACGAATCTATTTAGTAGTCAACTTATAAGATGCTTAGCAGCAAATCAGTTTGCATATACAGAAGCACGACGTTTGTACCATGAGGCAAAGACAACGGAATATGACGGCCATGATTTGTGCACATTTAGCGTTATGTTGTCATCTAAAATAGTTTGGAAGATATGACAGATTTAAAATGTGAAATGTTTGTGAAAAATTATGAACAAAACTAATCAGCAAATGAATGAGTGATAGAATGAGAAAGCAAAGAAACAAGCTTGATTGATGTAAAGAACTGAAGACAGACAAAGAAACAAATGAGAAAGTGTAAGAAAGAAGGAAATAAATACATAAATATGTGAATAAATAAATAATGAATGGAAGAAAGAAAGAAAGAAAGAAAGAAAGAAAGAAAGAAAGAAAGAAAGAAAGAAAGAAAGAAAGAAAAAGAAAAGTAATGTTTCACAGGATGTGTGCTTTGGTTGAGGCCAGGCATAATAGTAGTTCAAAAGGAGACAACACATGAACGGAACGCCGAGATAAAATAAAGAAACTACGTTTATTATAACACGTACGTGCAGTTATCTATCATATCTCATATACGATTATAGGTCTTTTTCATAAAATGACTCCATGTGACAGTGTGATATAGAGGTAGGTGATGGAGGACAGCGCTGTATGAAGACACATGCACTGCCAGTATACCCTACACACGTACCTGAGCTCACGGGGCATCCATCAACACACACATTATATCCTGCATCTAATGTGCTTGACGACGAGCCTCATTGGACTTTGTTGTGGCAAATGTATGCATCAGAGAAAAACGAGAAAATTGTTTGGTTTTTTTGTTCATTTAAAAGGATGTAGCGCAACGTAATGATTGTGGTTTATTATACAATAACACGGCACTGACTCATCAAATACCGCTTTCTAGATAGGACACAGTATGGACAATGGCTCTGAATAAATTAATCGCGTGTTTCGATCGAATTATACTCTTTTGGGGTAATGTACTTTTTCGTTGATTATTTCTTTTATATATGATGACTAGTATAAGGGTGTGTATTATTATTATTATTATTATTTTTTTTTTTTTTACTTCAACATTGACTTTCATCTTTTTGCTCATCTTTCAATGTTTTTGCCTGCTTAACATATCCTGGGCCAATCTGAAGATAAGTACTGTTTTGATGTGACGTCACAAAAACGATGTGTGTATATATATATATATATATATATATATATATATATATATATATATATATATATATATATATACATACGCATACAGTATTCATTAAACAAAATGCCGTCTCAGTTCGTTGTTCCATTTATGGGATCACACATCAATGGGTTCATATGCTTCTTGTCAATCTTTAAATTCCAGCATTTCTCTTCCATCTTTTCTACTTGTAAATTTCCATCCTTCCCATCGTTGTTTACTTGTTGACTCCTCGTAATCACCCGTCCCACATCCAACCAAGGTCTTTCTTTCTTTCTTTCTTTCTTTCTTTCTTTCTTTCTTTCTTTCTTTCTTTCTTTCTCTCTCTCTCTCTCTCTCTCTCTCTCTCTCTCTCTTTCTTTCTTTCTTTCTTTCTTTCTTTCTTTCTTTCTTTCCCTTATCATTTCATGATTCTATAATGAGGGTCGGTAAGGTGTTTCCCGTACTGGCGTACTGTGGCTTTTTATTTACCGTACTGGCGTACTGGAAGCCCTCTTGTTTTACGTACTTCGTACTATCCAAAATTTTGAAAGATTTTTATTTTCCGTACTGCGTACTCTAGAAAAATAATTAGGCCTACCTGTAGCAGCGTACGGACCTCCCCCCCCCCTTACCCCCTTCTATAATTCTCGGCCCCATGTCGTCCTCTTGCCGTCTCCGCTCGTCACCATTACTGCCGACTCTTTGCTGATACTGTCCTTTGCCCCCTCACTTAAGGAGGAGGCAGGGGACAGTTGTGGTAAGTCTGTGACGGGTATGACTACCCGTCCAGTCTTTCCTCTATAACGAGTCTCATTCCCTTTCAGAATTACATCCATCGTCAATTCTTGTCAAGTTAACCAAGATCGTGCCTTCCCAGTCTTGCCGCACAGCCGTCTGTCCCCCCCCCCCCACCACCCCGACCCCTCGTCTTCGTCCTTCCCTGTCGTTTTAACCCTTGGTCTCTCTTGTGTTACCACTAATTGCCCACAGGAATCCTGTACTTCCTTTAGGTACCACAACTTGTTCGTCTCTCTTTCTCTGGCACAACGAGCCAAATCGCATTACTTCCTCCTTCCCGTGTCACTCTATCCTACCCTCCACTTTGCTGCCACCTGGTGGAGATGGTACGTCTTGTCACTCCTGTTGATCACCAAATATCAGCTTGTCAGTCTTCCTGTTCTTAATAATATTGTAGCCCTACTCCTTGCATCTTTTTTGGAACTTGTCGTTCGCTCGACGACATATTCTTATCTCATAGTTCTGTCTTCAACATATCTCTGATCATTTTATTTCGCTCATACATTCCTGTTGTCCCAGCAGAACAACCACAATATTATTTTCCACAGTTTTGCTTTTTTCATTAATTGCTTACCGACAGAAGTTGCAGTTTTGAAACCTTCAAATACAAAGGACGCAAAAAAGAAAGGAAAATGTCAGTTCTTTAGATAACATACTAGCTGCTGGTACTTTTTGGTATACTGCGTTAAAATACCTTGCATAAATTATGCGCTCCAGACCAACTCAGTGAAGGAATATGTCGCAACCTGTACACAGTCACTTGTACGTAACCTTTCACTGTCTGTTATTGCAAGCTCTTTTCGGAAGCAGGTGAGGCGGCTTATAATATTACATTACCCCATAAATTCACTTTGATCACCATGCGACTTAGTATTCACCGATAATGTTTCACCCAAGACAACATAAGCGGCCTATGTATTATATTGACTGGCGGCAAACATCGTGCCATGAATGTGATCACAGGTTGGAGGCTTAATCAGAAGTGAGTACCATGAAGCACGAGTCTCTATTGGCATTCATAGATGCCAGGGAGAAAGATCTGTTTTCCTCATATTTTCAGCAAGTGCACATTACCTGCTTAAGATATAGTTAGAATAATTGTACTTTTGTTTTATTTCCAGAGAGTTCACCTGATTGTTGCACCCGCGGCCATGTAAGCAAGTGCACTTACCGCCCCAGCATTTTGGTTATTGTTTGTACCTTATCTTTATTTATGTTAGGCCCTTTGGAGGAAAAATGATTTGATTCCTGAAAGGTAAAGCAATTAAAAAAAATATGCACTGTTGCTCAAGTTTTTCTCAGACACATGCATATAAGTTAAGATACTGATAAAGGTTTGATGATATTTTGTCCTTACATTGTCAAAATGTTTCTAGAATTTAACATATGGTAGGATAAATTTGTGCTAGTTCATGCTACTAGGAACTCCAGAAATTGCATGAACCTCGTGGTATTCACAGAATAATTTTTCGTATTTCCGATAGCCTGATTATCATCTGAAGAAAGAATATGATAAATACACAATGTTGAAAGATATTATATATATATATATATATATATATATATATATATATATATATATATATATATATATATATATATATATATATATATATATATACATACATACATAGATAGTTGCATTGTTATAAGAAGCTCCTTGTAAACCTGTTTTGACCGATGTGGTTTTTGCCTTGTAGTTTTTTGTATTTTAGTGTATATTGATTGCAATATGTATAATTTGGATTCTTTGTTGTAAATACTTGTATTTGTGTGTTTTTACTACATAACTGTTGTAATATGTATAATTTGGATCTCTAGCCCTTTTTTCTTTGTGTACTTGTGTAAGTTGGAAATCTACCACCTTTATTGTACGGTAGTGCAGTCAAAGTTTCGTTTCATTTCATTTCATCTAAATGTTTATATTTTCCGCGTCATGTTACAAAAAATTGTTAAGTCCTTAAACAAAGCACACAAAACTCTCTCATTTGGAGCTGTGAATATTTGCCTACTTAGCTTGGCCCTTTTGAACCCTTATTATTGAGATTTACTGTTGGCCAAAAGTATCTCTGGCCCAGAGGAACTTGTGGAATTGCATCATGAAGCTCATTTGTCAGAAATATGAAAGGTGAGTATTGATCCTTAGGCCTATACATACAATGGAACAAAATGGTAGGATGTATTTGAAAGTTCCAAATTTCATGTGCACTCATGAGTGCAATGTACCTTGCGCACTCACTTTAAAAAAGATTTATCTTCTGATGCCTTGGGGATGGATTAATTTTGCAATTTCTTCACTGTACCGACTGAGGTGAATACAAAATTCATACCCAGAGGTAGGTAAATCCCATTCTACCGCAGTGTTTGAATCTGGGCTATGTTATAATACAGATAAGTAGCGCGTAACTTCTTGTCCAAGATTTGGTGTGTGAGCAACCCGTCCCTCTGCCTTTGGCAAGAAATATTGGTATCCCATCATGCCATGCTCTCGAGCAGTGTCCATTTGGACATTCTAAATGACCGTTTGTGACGTAATTATTCTTAATGTTGAGGCATTTTTGAAAAAAAAAAAAAAAAAAAAAAAAAAAAAAGCGACTCACCAGATCTATTGTTTGTAGAGATTCATAGAGATCAGGGAAGGTGAAAAATGGCAAGCATGTTGTCGACAGTGTAAACCAGCTGCGAGTAGTGACGTGCAAAATAAAATACAATGTTGAGAAAAAAATTGCCTGGCATATAAAGAAAACCCAAAGAAGTTTCGGAGCTTTGTGATTTCCAAAAACTGGAACGAAATCAAGGGTTCGACATATATTGGTACCAAGTAACAAAGCTGAAGAAAGACCTAGATTGACTGAAAAGTAACAAGAGAAAATAGGGAAATATGTGAACCACTTGTCCAGTGTATTTACTAAAGAGTAGCCAGGCCGCATTCCTCTATTACCAGATATGGTTGTTCATACCTATATGGAAGATACCATTGTTTACGGAGAAACAGTTTAAAAGAAATTAGAAAAAATTCAAATTTTGTAAATCCACTGACCAGATACTGTACACCCCAAAGTATTAGCAAAACGGGCATCTTCCTTGCCTGAACAACGTGCAGACATACTGGCGCCTGTCGTCAAACAGGTGAACTACCAGAGGCATACAAGATACAATGTGTGTCAGCCGTTAAAAAAAAAAAAGAAAAAAAAGCGAAAATCTGTGAATAAATACGGGCCCATAAACTTTACTTGTACTGTGAGTATGACCATGGAATCTCTCATATACTTGACAAAGTTATCGATAACTGAAAAAGCAATAACCTGTCCAGTCCATTGCAAAATGAATTAATTCCTGGAAGATCCATCCCATCACAACTGCTCAAAGTTAGAGATGAATGGACAGGACTGCCTAATATAGGTGACCACATAGATGCCATATGCATTAACTTTTTAATGATATTTGATCAAGTTCCCCATGACCGTCCGTTCAGTAAACTTTCCAGCCATGGTATGAGAAACTCGGTGCTAAGCTGGATCAAGGGCTCTCTAACAGACAGAACACAACCTGTCACCGTTAACCGTAGCATGTTTGAATGGACTGTACTCACTAGTGGTGTCTGTCAAGGTAGCGTCTTGGGACAACTATTGTTTATACCACATATGAACGATTTAACGGATGGAATCATTTGTGATACACAGCTCTTCGCATGCGATAGCAAAGTGTTTAATGAAATCTCATCAGAGGAAGATTTTCATAAACTACAGTCAGATCTGGATAAACTGGAAGACGGGTCTGATCTAGATGGTTGCTAGCGTGTTGTGCCGACAAGTGTAAAGTACCAAAGGCTTTCAAGATTGTAAAGCATGACTGGGTTGCATTACATTTGAACTTTGATGGGGGGAGGGGGGCGTGGGGATGTCTAATGACGGAAGGTAAACCACATTAAAAAAGGTGAATTAACTGTTATTTTTGGAGAAATGCGTATCTGGTAAATCATGGCAACTTACTGGCCTAACCAACTCTACAGGCAGTTAATTATGCCCAGGGTAATGTGCATGAGATAAACAATTGTATTTGCTGTAAATTGTGCTGAACAAAACAGATGTATGGCATTTTTCAAGTTTTTCTAAGCCAGGCCATATACGCCTCATATCATGTTAAGCAAAGTAGGTGTTCTCAAGGGCGAAACATAATTGTAACTTTTTAAGGCACACAGATTTGTTGTGAAGCAAATCTTCTTTTCTAGTTTCTGTCTGGTTCGTCAGATAACTGTGGACAAGTGCTACAAGAAACAGGTTATTCTTATTTGTCAACCAGTTACTGTATAGTTACCAGGCGTATAAAATATACTGATTTAAGTGGGAGTTTTAGCAGTTTCTTTGTATCACGTGGTTTCTATTTTGATTTTCATATTGTGTGTGCATTGTTGGTGCAAATATATTTGAATGAAATTATATATATATATATATATATATATATATATATATATATGTGTGTATATATATATGTGTGTGTGTGTGCGTGTGTGTGTGTGTATATATCGGTACCATTTTTAAAGCGATAATTCTCACCAACATTATTATTATCATTATTTTCATTATTATTATTATCATTACTACTACTACTACTACTACTACTACTACTACTACTATCATTATTATTATTTTAATTTTAATTATTATTATTATTATTATCATCATCATTATCATTATTATAACCCTCAAATCAACTATTTCCCAGGAGATGCATGTGTGTGTCAACCATGGATTTTTTTCAGGATAATTTATTTGCAGAAGAAATGAAAAAGTACACAAAGAGCAACCTGCACCAGATAATTGTGGACGAAATTGGGTGCGTATAAACTTTGTAAAATGTTCTGCATCTACAACAAAATAATAATAAGATATAGGGAGAGTATGCAACTTGGCCTACGGATTTGTCGTATTGATCACATGGATTCGTTGCATGACATTTGACTATATGAGTTATACACATCATCCACTACTTCAAACTCTCATCGCACTCGGAACGCAGAAACTCAGAACTCAGAAAGTACTTTTTCAATAAAGTGAACTGTATGTTACACATGTGCATACAAACATAAATAACATGAAGGAGATAACGTAGCAAGTAGCTGATAACACAGCATGTAGCCTGATAACACAGCATATAGCCTGATAACACAGCATGTAACTGTATGCAACAAGTTACACAAAGAAAATAAAAGTACTAGAAAAGAAGCTCTGATTCATTGCAAGTCTGTCTGGGTGCTTCAAAATGAGAACAATTTGAAATGCTACACTTTAACATTGTTCAACATGATATAAAATTTTTGTATATTCGCCTTATTTGCATAAATTAAAATGCTGCAACTTTGGTTCATGGGTCATTGGATGCGGTTATGTCAGAAACCTACAAAATGAAGTTGGAATGGTACCTGTATGTATAATAGTTTTGATGTAATTCAAGATTTAGGTTTTGTGTATTTGCCCTATTTGCATAAATTAAAATCCTACAACTTTAGTTCATGGTTCATTGGATGCACCTATGTCACAAATCTATAAAGTGAAGTTGAAATGGCACCTCTATCTATAATAGTCTTGAACCTATTCAAGATTTAAATTTTGTGTATTCACCTAATTTGCGTAAATGAAAATTCTGCAACTTTGGTTCATGGTTCATTAGATGCAGCTATGTCACAGACCTATGAATTGAAGTTTAAATGGCACCTCTATCTGTGACAGTTTTGAAGTTATTCAAGAATTTAATTTGTGTATTAACCTAAATTGCATAAATTAAAATTTTACAATTTTGGATCATGGTTCATTGAATGCGGCTGTCACAAATCCATAAGCTGAAGTTGGAATGGCACCTCTATCTATAATGGTACTGAAGCTATTCAATATTTAAATTTTGCATATTCAACTAATTTGCACACATTGAAATCCTACAACTTTGGTTCATTGGATGCGGCTTTGGCATAAGCCTATAAAATGACTTTGGAATCTCTATTAATAATATTTTTGGAGATATTCAACTTTTAGATTTTTCAATGCCCCTAATTAGCACAATTTGAAACTTTACAACGCTCATGTACTGTCCATTATATTTGCAGGTGTCACAAACCTATACATACACACGGAAATTTTGTGTTTATCTGCAACAGTTTGGAAGATATGGAGCTTTTAAAATTTTAATTGGCCCTAATAAGCATAATTTTAAGCATCATGACTATGGCAAGTTTGGCGGTTTTCAGAATAATAGTGTCCGAGAAAAACTCCGGGCAAATTTGGTCGTAAAAAGAGAAAAGAAAGAAAGAAAACAAGAAAGAAAGAAAGAAAGAAAGAAAACAAGAAAGAATGAAAGAAAGAAAAAGAGTTCTTGGAAAACAAGATGTCTAGGTTTGCACCCAGCCATAAATATATTGGCATCTTTACTAAGTACGATCAAATGCATTATAGCTGGAGGTGTCGTACTGCGTGATTCCGCTGGTGTATAGCTCCAGAATGCCTGAACCACTTCTGGTTAAAACAAGACTGAGTCAACAGATTTGCCTGGCGTAGGTTCGGCACATGGAGCCAAGGAAAGTTGTTACCTGGGAATATTATTATGAGAGGTCTCATGTACATTTCTCATTCAAAATATTTCCTATTACGGGTAATTTTAGGGAAATATAAACGTAGGTAAAATTTGCATCCGGATGGTTTTGGGTATTTTAGCTGGAATATGCTATTCTTTATGCATGACAATTTGCATTTCGAAGCTTCATGTATTTTAGATATGTAACACAATTACAAGTAGTTACCCAAAAAAATCTTAGATTTACCGTTGACATCAAAAGCACAGTTGTCATCAATATTTGGCGTCCCAAATTCACTATACATGCACATTAATAATCTGGTGACAGCGACTTTTATTGGCGCACTTATGCGCCAAGACTGAGGCCAAGAAAACTGTTGGCTAATCGAATTATTCTTGAAGAGAAGGGAAAAGACGACGGTTATGACACTGGATGACACCTGGTGCTTCATCTAATAGATGAAACTGAATAATATGCTATTGTTTTTAGAAAAAAAAAATACACAATTTCAGGAAGACCCCAGGTAAGGACTGCTTGTCCGCTACTACTGGGACCACCTTAGGAGAAAATCTATCAACAAAACAATTCAGCACAGTGCACACATCTTCGTATTGCTGCATGAAATACATTTTCATGTAATAAGATGGGTCATAATAATTTTACTGATACAGGGAGGGAGATGTCTAATAAGGAAAGGGGTATAATATCTAATACATTGTTCTGAGGTAGATTTTGCAGGGTTTGTTATTTCTTGTTTGGTAGGAATAAGTTTGCAGAGGGAGTGCAAATATGTTGTGAAAATATGAGGGCAACTGATTCTGTACGCACCTGAAAAAAAACTTAATAGCTCTTAATTTAAAGATATCATATACTTTTGAAGTATCTAGCCTTTTTAAACAATGGATTC
This sequence comes from Hermodice carunculata, assembly GCA_964020975.1. NCBI lineage: Eukaryota > Metazoa > Annelida > Polychaeta > Eunicida > Amphinomidae > Hermodice > Hermodice carunculata. Next base: position 10,417,053 of record OZ026626.1, on the reverse strand, counting down.
TTGCAGACGCGTTATGTTGTACCTGATTATCTCAATATGGCTGCTGTAGCCAAAACCGGCTGGTGGTGAAATGTCGTCTGCTCTAGCGTTTTCAACTAATTTCAACAGTAATGAAAAACAATTCTGACTGAGAATTGTAGATGAACCCTATTAATATCACACGATCCAGGCCAACAACTTTCCTTGGCATAAGTTGGGCCCAACTAAAGCCAAGGAAAGTTGTTGGCTCAGTGTCAATTCAAGGGGGAAAGGGTTAATGAACACCAAAGTGTTCTGGACCATGGTTGTTGATAACGTTACAGTTTGCTTCACACACCTCATTGTTCATAAATGCGAAAGCAGTGCTTTCCTGACACTGTTGCTGCCAGCAGTCATGCTGCCAGCAGTCATGTTCAAAGATCTTTAATTTCACAATACTATTATTGTTGTGCTACAAATGTTTATTGGTCCAAGATTGCTGATAAAATCGATCGAAGTTTATTTCCTCAAAACTGCTGTTGATACTCACCAAACGTTGTCTCCCAAATACTGCGGTTTACTTATCTCACACTTTGATGTCACATATCACGGTGAAGATTGCTATTGCCATACATCACAAATTGATCCCAGTGTCACGATTTATTATCCAAATTCATTTCCTGAAGTCATCTTTGGAAGAATTCAGAACAACTTATTTCAGGATTCTTGCAGATATGAATGAAACCTGATTCCCAAATGAATCTTAAGCCAAATTTAATTTTCAAGTGGTTATAGCTGATAAATACCACCTCTTTTTTACCCAAGGACTGCGGTTGGTTTTATCTTTCGATTTTACTGCTTACATCCATGAGATTGATTGTGTGATGAGTCTGTTCATACTTTTTATAACTGTTTCAATATTTCGATTTTCTGAAATGTATTTTCCCGTCAGATGAGGCCAAAAATATAGATACACAGACAAAAAGTAGGCGTCATAAGCACAGCCAGTAATGCGGAGTGACTCTCCTATACATAGCGTGGGGAGAATTGCGATCAGTGTAGAGCCTGATGGAATGATGAATGGTAGTTGTAGATGGTAATGGTACTTGTGAGGAAGTATCCTTGCAAATGACATGCATCCATTAAAAGTTAACTGAAGGCATACTGGGATAAGGTGCGGCCCCTCCGGCTAACAGAAGCATAGCGATATGGCAATCACCTGACAAGTGGCAATTAAACTGTATGTACCGGTATATCAATTCTCAGATATCATTTTACACTAAAAGTGGAAATATCTCATAAGTTTAGTTTTTTAATGGATGCCGCCAGTTGTATTCAATAAGTATAGTTGAAACTGTCTTTGAAAGGTAATAATTCACCCTTTCAACATTGCATACATTTTTGATCATTTGTTCTAAGTAGCCTGTAATACTAACTACATCACCTTCCCGTTTTCCTTGTAGAGCAAAGAAAATACATTGGAATGAATCTTTTCATTAAGACTATACTGTGATCCAGGAAATTTCGTGATCTATTTAAATTGACCCTATCTGTATGTCTAGTTATATCGCGAAAGTAACATGTGCGAGAATGTTTACTTTAAAGTCATATGGTGGGAAGCCACCTTCGCAAAAGACTTAAAGAGGCAAATCTTCTTTTCAAGAGTCATAAAGCAGTAAGCCATGTTCGCAAAAGCTCTATTGGTCTTGGACCAGTAACCCCTCAAGGTCGGGTCAACTGATCCACAACCTTTGATCGAGTACTGAATACTGTTGCTGTGTCTGTTGGATGTTAATATCACAGGAGAAGAGCATCCCAATTTAAGTCCCATCATCATTTTGGATAGGAAAATACTTATCAACTGTGAGTTTTAGAAAGGCACTGCTACTCTAGAAATATTTTAAATCATGTGATAACTTTGTGTATTTTTGGAGACATATTTGGCGCGGAACGGTCAATCATGGAGGTAAGGTACACAAATGCACCTGTAAAAAAAATCTAATAACATGACCCCCCATTTTCTTGGTTTTAACTTGCTGCTACCGGTATAAACTTGAAGAAGAATGCCAAGGAAGTTGCAGTTTTACGTTTCAAATAGGAGAAATAAGCCAGCGAATGTCGCTATTTTAACATGTAAATGCATTAGGCCTAGGTTACTGGTCCAAGACCTATAGTAAAGGAGCAAGTCTTCTTTACGCAAGTCGAAAAGTGGTCGGATTTGGAACTCCTACTTTACCTGTTAGTGTAAAACTCACCCTGTTGCCAATGACTCACCTCTTCCCGACTTCACATTTCGGACTGAGGCATGTTACAAGATATTAACTTTAAAGAAGAGAGGTGTTAAGAAAGTCTTATCATTCCTTGGACCATCTTCTGCAACCAGCCCAGACAATATTGGGAATATCTTATTAAAAAACACAGCAGACTCCATTTGTAAACCACTCACAAAATTATTTCCCTTTTCTCTTAGCCTTTCTAACTTGCCCAATGCTTGGAAGAGATCTAATATATTTTGTGTTTTTAAAAAGTCCCAAAGGCAAATTAAACAACTGTCGTCCTATATCTTTACTCTGTACTGCTTCTAAGCTGTTTGAACGCCTGGTCTTTAATGCACTGTATGGATATTTAATACAAAATAATATTCTCAAGTCCAAAAATTCTGGTTTTAAGGCCATTGACTTTACTACCACTCAGCTTGTGTATATCGTTCACAGCATCTACAATGGCCAAGAACAGTCGAAAGAAGCTAGAAGGGAATTTTAGATGTATCGAAAGCCTTTGATATTCTTTTGGCGTCCTGGTCTCCTTTTCAAACCTCGACAACTTGGCATTTCTGATAATCTTGTAGCATGGATTGAAAGCTATCTCTCAAACCGTTTCCAACGAATAATTATTCATATCAAATTTTCTTCTTGTTTACCTGTTGAAGCTAGTGTACCCCAGCGTTCCATTTTCAGGTCACTTGTCTCTCTGGTTTGCGTTAACAACCTAGTTGATGACATTACGTATGTCTTCAGACTCTTTGCTGATGACACAAGTTTACTTGAAATTGTTTATAACCCCATTAATTCTTTTACTTATGAAAACAATAAAACGTTTATTATACATAACTGGGGAACGTTGTGGCCTGTTATCCTCACTGCTTTAACTCATTTCACTCTAATGACGCTTTTCCCCGCTAATATCTAAATGTCGTCTGCTGATTGTATTTTACTAATTTAGGAATTATTTCTCAAAATTTTGGCTGAAACTTGCACGAAAGATCATTCCAAATTATATGCCCATGGTCAACAGCTTTCGTTAAACTACACCATCCACCCGTTCATCACGAAAGAGGCCAAAATTCCCGCAGCAAACTCACACACTCATCTTGGTATTATTCTCAGTAAAATTTATCCTGGCATGCACACATTACTCGCATTATCACCAAAGCTATCCAACACACTCCTATCCTGCGCAAATTCAAATTTCCATGCAAAACGTTGAATACACTATATTTAAAGATTCAAATTAAGATTCAAATTTTAACTTTTAAGCAACCTTTGATTTGTCTATATTTAACTGTGATTAGACAGATTCTTGAATATGGTTTTTGAACTGTTTGACAACTGGTGTCAAGGCCTGTCTGACTTAAGTGAAGCTATACAGTTTGCAGCTGCCAAAGTATGCACTGGTGCACTTAAGACACACATCACATGTCAATCTCTTCGGTGAAATTGCAGAAGAAAGTACTCTAAGTTACTTCATTTTAAGAAGAAGTATCACAATGTAATACCTTCCTATCTCTCTGACCTAATTCATCCAAATCTCAGTGGCCGAAAGCTTCGCCATACTAGCTCCATATGTCCATTTAATTGCAAAACTAATCGTTTACAAAAGTGATTCCTTCCTGATACTATAAAGCTATAGAGCAATCTTCCTTCCGATATTAGAAGTTCGGCTTCCCTCCAAATATTCAAATCTAAACTGAAAGCAACCCTGCTACCAGTAGATGGTGTTGCAGATTACTATACCCACAGACACAGATTTGCTAAAATTTGTCATAGCCACTTATGTCTGGGACACTCAAAGCCTAACAGTGATCTTTTTAAAGTTCACATCATCCCACAACCTATATACTCTTGTACTTACGCCACTGAAGATCTAAAACATTTCCCGTTCTTCTGCCCAAAGAGTACAACTTCTAAACTCCGGCATCCCTATTAAAGCTGATGGTGTCCATCCAAACTTGATTATACATGTAGCTTGTAACAGACCGGCCTATATTTTTCTCTTTGGTAACGACGGATTGTGCATTCTACTCATCATACAAATTTGTGATGCCTCCCATAAATACACTGAAGACGCAAGACGCTTCATATTTTAGTTCTGTAGTTTATTAGCAGTCAGCTGTTATGTTCATTGCTGACTCCATAAAATTTTTCTTGAGTGTCATTTAAAAAATCTCCTGTCGGTCAGTACAATTTTGAACAATTTTGCCTTGTCTTGTGTTATTCTGTTTTGTATTAACAGTGCATGTAACGTTTCGTGTGCATTGGTAACTTTTGTCCTGTGGGTTTCGTAAATATATATATATATATATATATATATATATATATATATATATATATATATATATATATATATATATATATATATATATATATATATATATATATGTGTGTGTGTGTGTGTGTGTGTGTGTGTGTGTGTGTGTTTGTGTGTGTCTGTAAAAATACTTTCCAGCACATCTGCATACAGCATTTTTTTCTCTTGTAAGTTGCCGCCACATTACACCGTGCCAGGATGCAGACTCCCAGGGGATCCATACAGCAAGGATATCTAATTGTGTACAGGATAATCTTCAAAGTACACGATTCGCTATTTCTGGCTTGGAAATATCAGAAGTTACTGGTCGCATATATGTCGGTTTCATGTTAGGCTCAAATGTGTTTTGGAACGATCACATAGTTTGAATTACTGACACAGTAGGCAAAACGATTGCTTTACTCAAAAGAGTGATGCTTAGACCGTCTCATAATGCGTTAGTTTAATCATACAAATTCATTATCCGCTCTCTCTCAGAGTATGGGAGTATTTTATTTGATAATTGGTTCCCTCTCTCTTCCAAAACTGCCCGTCTACACAGTGATCTATCTATCTATCTATCTATCTATCTATCTATCTATCTATCTATCTATCTATCTATCTATCTATCTATCTATCTATCTATCTATCTATCTATCTATCTATCTATCTATCTATCTATCTATCTATCTATCTATCTATCTATCTATCTATCTATCTATCTATCTATCTATCTATCTATCTATCTATCTATCTATCTTATGTATGTATGTATGTATGTATGTATGTATGTATGTATGTGTGTGTGTGTGTGTGTGTGTGTGTTTTCTGTTTTGTTTAATGGGTTTCAAAGCCGACCAATGGGGTATACCTATTTATCTTGTCCAGAAATAAAGTTGTCATCACTTTCCTTGGCTAACAGCACTCCCTGTCACAGTGGTAGTTGCAGAAGTGAGAAGCTGTCATTGCCAGAATAAATTTAGACATCCCTACGGACGTATTACAAAAGGTGTAACATAACCCAGGATGGCTTCCAATTTAGTCCCACAATTAATTTTACTAAATTCTCAACTGTGGGAGCCGAGAACCCATTACCCTGTCTTAAGAACCTTTCCACGATGCCAAGAATTTTAGAGGGTAATAAAAAAGGTCATGATGGTGTGATGGTACCAAACAACTAAATGAGCCATAAATGGTTTAGCAATTGATTTGGATGATAAGTAAACCTGATACCAAAAAGGCTTATGTTTAATTGGGATGAACATGCTATAATGACTCTGAAAATAAGTAACTTGTGCGTCTGGCCAAAACAGATTTTTTCTAGTGACCAAAAACCTTGAACTGCTATATCACTTATAAACACTGAGACTTGAAAGTGGTGAGAGGTGGGGCAAAGAGATACCTTAAGTATGGGAACGTAAAAACAAGATATGCCAGGAGTGATTTCCAAGTACAAGATAGTCATACTGGGAATCTTTTGTGTCTACAATGAAAATAAATATGCCAAAGAGTGAGGAAGGTTAATATTAGCATGCAAGCAAGGACAGACAGGAGTGAAAGCAGACAGTCTGGTGTCTCAACACTGGAGTAAATAGTTGTAACAGGACAGTACAGTGGGACCTCGTTAATCGGAACACCTTTGTACCCCAGTGAACTGTTCAGATTAATGAAGCATCTGGATTACTGTACCACTATTACTTGAAATGAACAATTCTGTTCCAGGAGAAGTGTTCAGATTAATGAGACATACGGAATAATGAGGTCCGTATTAATGAGGTTCCACTGTAGTTGATTTAAATTAATAAATGGAGGACTCCAAGTTATGAATCGTGTGGCTGATGCAGAGGCCTGTGACATTGCAACAAGGGCCATAACCAATTGGTATTTGCGACATAACACCAAAAAGGCACAAACATGTCACTATTGCAAGGCCAAAAGCTGAATAAGTAATAGTTTTAGTAAACAAAGAGCACCAATCCTCACTGTTAGAGGGAGGGATCAACAAAAAGGAATCGCCAAATCATGAAATGTCATTTGTTTGACTTTATAGCTTGAACAAGATTGGAAAGTTTATAGTGAAGTTTTCTATCAGTTGTCATAAGGTTAGAGGAATTTGCTTTGACAATTTGAAATGCAGGCAGCTCAAGTTTTGCAGGAGTTGAAAACAATAAATCACCAGAAATGGTAGAATGGTGACTGAATGAAAATACTGAAGTAAAATTAAATTGAGTGGATGTAAAAAGTAATATCTTTGGATTGTTTTGGCAGGAGTGTCACACTCATGGGGCAAAAGCTGTGGCACTGTGAATACTGCACCTACAAGGAATTTTAAGGATGTAGAGGGAGCATCCTTTCACCGTACATATTAATGACAAGCATCGTAGAGTTTAACGAGCAGTATTGGCTATAAGTAATTGACCAAGGTATGCTGTATAAATGATTGCACAGCCTGTTCTAAAACTTAAAAATCGCAGTATTTTAATACGTGTATTATGTTGTCCCTGACACACTGACCACTCTTTTTTGAGAGTGTTACATGATATTTCTGAGTATTAGAAATGACAGAATAATTAGGTTGTCTAAAAGTTGAGTTGCATAGTTTGTTCAGGGGGACTGGAAGTGAAATTCCCTAATACACAGTGAATTTGGAATGAAAAGAATTAAAAAGGATTTTCAATGCAACAAAGAAGGATTTATTATGTCTAGAATATATATATATATATATATATATATATATATATATATATATATATATATATATATATATATATATATATATATATATATATATATATATATAAAATAAAAATCAGAAATGCAAAATAATAGGAAGGAGAAAGTTGTGTAAATTGGGAGTCATTATGATGTTTATTTAGTTTTTTGTAACCTTTGTAACACATGAGCTGTTACATGAGGAGGTAATATTTGTTGGCAAAATTTAAGCTATAGTGGCAAATGTGTTCCTTAAAGAATCTGTTTCAGTCTATCCCGCAGAAATGCACCAAATTGTGCTTGGTGGGCAAGTTTACTTGAAGCCGTTGCACTCACTTGAAAGCCCTGAGTTACTAACCATACATCATTGCTTAGTAAAGCAAGATTATGGGAGTTATTCTGGATTTCATTGACTGAATGAGTTGTGTATTTATCCACTTAACAAATAACAGAGGAAAATGTGTTGGTTTCATGCTCAAATGCTAAACCTTATTTTACACCATGATGAGTCAAAATAGGTTTATAAAGTAAATGAACATCAGAAGTGGTGGCAGTAAATGAACATCATAAGTGGTGGTAGTTCCAAATAAATTCTTCGCCAAATGTCCTGTAATGAGATTCTAGGTTAATGGTTTTTATTTCAGCTATCAAATCCAATATTGTTTCGAAGTGTGATTGGCTTGCTGTCCGGTAGCATTAAACAATACAGATCTATCATTAATGGCAGCATGAAAGACCTCAGATAACTGGGTTGTCGGATTGTTTATTTCAGAACTAGCAACTTTATATATGGTCTGGGTGCTAATGTGGGTGGGAGTGGCAACTGAAATGTATGAAGTCAACAGTCACTACTTATGTGAATGTTTCCCACTGGGTTGAACAATATGCTGTAGTTCAGTCGTTGAACTTTGGATGGCATTAAGGTGGCCTGGAAAGAAAGCAAGTCCAGTATCCCAATAGGGATCAGAGCTTTGAAAAATCGAATGGCTGTTTACCCAAAACAATGTGGACCAGTGTCTGAAAAGATAAAAAACAGGTATGTAAAATTAATTCAGGACATACAGTAAAAGATGATATAAATATGAATGATAATTAGTTAAACATGTGGGGACTGAAATGTTATTTGTGGCTTACTTATTTGTTTGTGTACATGTGTGTGGCAGTGTCTGTGTAGATGAGAACAGTGAATACTAAAATGATCACTGGTCAATGTCAGGTCCTAATAACTTGAACATTGGCCTATACAATACCTGGCACAGATATTAGGCATCTGTTACTTTAAAATACTTGTAATCTGGATGTTTTCTGTGCTTACCCTACTTTGTAAACCTAGTATAATATTCCACCAGTAATTTAGGAGATATATCATTAGCAGACAGCCAGGTAGGAGGATAATTTCCGTGCCATTTAACATGATAATGGCATGTTTTCCCTAACATTTTGGTAGCCAGTATTTTGTCAACTGGATGCCACTCACATGTTTGTTGTGTCAGCTGTGATTTATCATTTGTACTAAGTCGTGGTGTATCATTAGAATGAGGCTGTGTTACAGGGTCAGGTGTAGGTACTGGGAGTTGTCCAAGTGTTGGCTGAGAGTCAGAGGAAACATAAAGTTTGAGCCGATTGGCATTTATTGAAGATGAATAATCCTTGTGGTCTACCAAATGCTTTAAATAATAGGTGTAATTAGGGCCACAATTTTTTAAATGTAATATGGTCCTTCAAATTTTTGAACCAACTGTTTTGCTTTTTCAATTGGAACCCAAGGATTATGCTTTGCTTGAATTGAGGGAGAGTAGTCTTGTAATCATAATACTTTTTGTCTGTTTCTTGTGTTGCTTGTTGATTTTCCTTGGCAACTGTTTGACCGACTTTAAGCATTTCAACAAATTGATTCAAATATGCTTTTATAGTGGTAGGAAATGTAGGTTTTCGTAGTATTGATGAGTCAAAACAAAGACTCCTTTCCCTGCCAAATGAAAGGTGATATGGAGAGTATTTGCTTCCAGATGCTGGGCTATGGCAGTAAGCCATTAAAATACCTGGGACCAGTTCATGCCAATTTGTCTGCTTTTTATTGAAGTAAGCTCATAAAGATCCGGGTATGTTTCCACAGTAAATCTCAGTGCAATGTTAGTTTGTGGATGGTAGCTTGAAGTATGTACATGGTCAATTCTGAAAAACTCATACAATGAGGAAATTAATTTGGATTAGAAAGGTGCCTCATGTCTAAAGATATATAGTACTGGGAAATCCAAATGCAGGGAACACCTCTTTGTACAAGACATCAGCAGTTGATTTTGAATCTTGAATCTTCAAACAATATGCCAATGAGTCTTGTGCTTGAGAAAAGTCACCTGATATGTCAATGTGAAGTCTAGCAAAAGGCCTGTCAATAGGGAAGTTATTAAAAGGGCCAGTTTAAAATGGTGGTGTCGTTTCATCTTTTGACAAGTTGTCACATGATTTGACATAGGTAAGAATTTCTGTGCACATAAGTTTCCAAAAAAAAAAAAAAAAAAAAAAAAAATGATGGCCATATATGTTGCATGAAACCCCAAGGGGCCACCACCAAGTAAACTATCATGGTATGCTGCAAGTGCTTCTTGTCTAAGCAGAGATGGCAGGGCCAGTGGTCATGTACACCATGCTTGTGCAGGTATGTTGTGGGACTTAGGTGTATAGATATGACAAAGCACATCTTCATCAATTATATACTGATCAGATTCTGCTACAATTTTGATTGCTTCTTTCTGATTACTGGGTACCATCTGACAGATAAGCATTGATATCTTTGAGCTCTGGTCAACTGTTATGTGCTTGTAAATGATCAGGGGCAGCCAAATTGTTAAGTGATAGAAGTGTAATTGACGGTGATGGGAATACCCTGGCAGTTGCAGGTTGATCCTGTGAATTTTGGTCTTGTAGAGGGTCAGGTGCTAAATCTAAATGAATGACTTGTTCATGTAGCTCATCATTTGCTTCTTGTAGTGCAAGGGAAGGATATGGTGTCAGCTTAAGCAATCAGTATCATTTAGTTTTACCTCTGGCTTATGTGTTACTATGAATTTATATTCATCTAGCCAGGGCCACTTGTCAGTATCAAATTATGAACCCACTTTAGAGCTGTATGGTGAGTGATAACTTGAAATAGTTTATTTGCCAAATAGACATGAATAGCACAGATGCCTTCAGTTAAAGCCAGCAACTCTAATTCAGTAATTGTATATCAGGTTTCGTGTGCCCTGAGTGACTTCCCATTATATAAGACTGAGGGTTTTTTGGCTAACAATATGGACTATGTCAGTGATACATGCATCAAGTGTGATGGTAAATTCACTATTAGGCTTTGGGAACAATAAAACTACAGTGTTTATCTAAGCTGATTTCAGTTTCTCAAATGCTTGTCCACAAGCAGAAGACCAAACAAAGACATCTTGCCTCAACAATTGACATAATGGGTGAGCTATTTTGGCAAAAGTTATGACTAATTTCCTGTAATATGAGCAATATCCTAAAAAAATTATTTGGCTTCTTTTCCACTTTTGGGGGTTGGAAAAGGTACAACAGTAACTGTTTCAACTGTTTACTGACACACCAACTGTAAAAATGTGACCAAGAAACAAAGGGTATTTTGTTGCAAGTAAACACTTTGAAGGTTTTAAGGTTCGGCAGGCAGCAGGTAGCCTGTCAAATATAAATTCCAGGTGTTTGAGATGGTCATCAAATGTGGACGAGAGGCATAAACAATCATCCAGATAGGCCAAACCAATGTCCCTTCGTAATCCTCTGAACACTATGTGCACTAAGTTCATGGCCGTCCCCTATACCCCTAATAACCCAAAAGCCATGCATCAAAATTGCCAAAACAAGTTCAAGACTGAGGTCAAAAGGTTGCTTTGTGTTTAGACAATGCGCCCATTTGAATTTGATGATATGCTGAAAATAAATCCAGTGAGGAGAACAAAATTGGTTGTTTTAACCAATATATTGAAGGACTTGTCCATTGTGGGAAGAGGATAGGCAACAGGGACTGTGACATTATTTAAGCAGTGATAATCTACAGCAAAGTGATATTTAGAGTTTTTTATGGACCAGGCAGACAGGACCACTCCAACTGCTGGTACTGGGTTGAATGATGTTGTTTTGAAACATGGCATCTCCCTGTCATTCAGTTTCATTTCTAATTGCAGGGGAAGTGTGATAAAAATGTTTTTGTGGGTCTTGCATCACCTGTATCTTTACTATGTGTCACCAAATCAGTTTCACCCATTTGTAAAAACAGCAAAGACATCTTTTTACTTAGAAGTTAAAGCTAAAAGCTGTTGTTTTTGTTGGTTGATTGGGAATATTATCAGCATTGGAAGTAGGGGAGTTCACATGGCCAACTGGACAGTTTGAAGTGGTTATATTGTTTATATCATAACCTGGCAATGTGTAAGCAAAACCACTGGGCTGGTTAGGATACAGCTGTACTGTGAAGTCATCCTCTGTCAATTTTAACTGAATTCTTAACCAAGAAATCATCCCCGAAAATGAGATAGTAATGGAGTTTGGAAAAGACACAGAATTTATGATCAAAGAGAGTATCTTTAATGTTCACATTTAAATAGACTGTGCCTAAAATAGCATGAGCTTCACTTCCCACTACAAAAGCATGAGGAATGCATGTGGGGATTATTTTGACATTGCCTGCAGCTGAATAGAGAAATAATTTTTGCACCACAGGATCCAGAACTACCAGTATCAATTAATGCTTTTGCTTTTGAATTTTTAAATTTGATTGGTAGAACATTTTGATCCATAGGACATATAAGTGAGACCAGGTTAATTGGATTGTCAGATGGATGTAGGTTAGATTTGTCAGTACTGTCACCCATGGGTCTGTTATGAGTAGGCTGGGGACTAAACCTTACAATTAAACACCTGTATTGTGGGTTTTAATGGGGTGAACAACACATAATAGTTACATGGCATAATTTACCACATTTTAAACATCACAAATGAGCTGCTGGACATCTAGTATTATCCAAATGAAACCAACCACACTTTCCACATTGATTACATGCAGATGCTGGTCCAGGTGTTCCTAAGGCTAGATTAAGTGGCTGATTTTTGGTAATACTGTTCAGGCAGCTGGAAATCAGGGTGGCCTTGGACATTAATACCTGGCAGTGTCCATTGGGTCAGTTGTCCTGGTTGGTGAGGTGTCCATTGGCATGGGCAATGTGCTGTCTGAATTTCAGGTGGCTGAGGGAAGACTGATAGCCATTTTTGTTTGGGTCTTAACCTCATGAACCTGGATCAGCTTTAAGTGATTTTAAGTGGATAGTTTGCAAGGTGGCAGACATGTTGGGTGTCTCCTTGTTGGAAGGGCCACTGTTTTGAGTTAGCTTTGCTATTTAATTTAGTTAGGATTTTAGGGTCCTTCTACAAGATGAAATGTCATATGGTTGGGTGCTTGCCACTAAGTAAGCCTGGATAATTTGGTCTTACGGAAGGCTAGTAGTTTTTTATTGACAGTGCATGCATGTAATGTAAATCAGCAAATTTACCATTGTTTGTTGGGTTGGCTGGTATAGTTGCCACATGAGACCATGTTTTCTTGTTATACATACCATAATTGCCAAACAAATTCAGATTTCAAATCAGCAAAAGTTTCGGTGTTGGAATTGTTGTAAACCATGTGCTGGCATTACTTCTGAGGAGAAGGGGAAAAGTGCCTACCCATTTGCAAGTAGCAATGGTATGGAAGCAGCCCAGGAAGTTATGGGCAATTTCCTCGACGGTGCCTTTGAAGGGTGCTGATGCCAGTAGACTATCAGACATGGCAGCATCATCCATAGATGACTGGTTTTCTTGAGGTGGCTTGTCCAGTAGGGGAGTGTTTACTGCAGCTGAGAGCTCTGCTTGGAGCCGAGTATTGTATGCTGGTGGCCAGTGGTTGTCAAGGTGAATGGTGAAGTTGTGTGGCTTAGGTATCTGCACTACTTTGTCAGGGGGTAATTAACTCGTTGGGAGGGGAGTTACTCACAAGTTGTACTTCCACTTTAGTTTCTTTAATGACTACTTTGCCATGAAGGTGTTGTAGAAGCAAGCAATGTTGGAAGGAGTTATGGGCCAGTTCTGTCTCTCTTCTGAAACATCCTCTATACCCAATAACCACAATACTCTATATATGTGTATTCTATTTTGGTTAATGGGTTTCCAAGCCAACCGATGGGGTATACTCTTTTATCTTGTCCGAAAGAAGTTTTCATCACTTCCCTTGTCTAACAGCACTCCCTCTTGCTGTACTACTTGCAGAAATAAGAAGCTGTCATTGCCAGAATAAATTTAGAAAATTAGACATGAGTGCTGACATAGAGGTGTAACATAGCCCAAGATGCCTTCCAATTTAGCTCCACAATTAATGTTTATTTAATTCTCAACTATGGGGGGATGAGAACTCATTAACATGTCTTAACATCTTTTCCCTCCTGCCAAGAATGTTACAAGGTAATGAAAAGCCATGAATATGCTTATTTCACCTTAGCTTCTCTAGCCCAGGGGTCTGAAATTTTAGGAAACACATCAAAAGCCATAAAGGTTCCAAATATACTTTCTATACATAGTTACTTCATACATTTGGCCTGAGTTCACATTCTGACCTACACATTAGCAAGAGGCTGACAGGTGATACCAAGAAAGATGAAAGGCATTATTCTTGTTCTTGTCCAAAGTCAAAGGTTTCTATTTCTGGGCAACAATATTATTCAAGTTGAAAGTTCATAAGCCTCATATTTCTCCTAAAAGGAACCATACCATAGTATAAAATTGAACCTCATATCAGCGTATTATATTTAGTTTTCAAATCTGTAACCATGATACTACTCCTGGATCATACTGTGATGATTTGTATCAGAATCTTTTGACTGACAGAACATTTGTTGTAGGGTACTTTCGAAGCAAGACTGGGTAACTGGCTGTTTGGTTTAAATGATTAAGTTATCTTGCATCATAAAATGGTAATTAAGACAGTGACAGGATGCCAATCACCAGTTCAATTTCCAGTGACAGAGATCTATTCATCACCAAAGAAATTATGCAGACAGAATTAAAAAAAAATTGTTCCCTCTACTCCACGTTTTGGAATCATCTGAATATTAGACAATCAACAACTTTGTCATTTTTGAACACAAATGGCCTGTTGTAATTATTACTGACAATTCTGTATATTTTTTGCCACTAGCCAAAGCTTTCTAAGTATTTTTTCACACACAGTCGCCCCTGGTCATTATGTTTACTATGTCAAACATTTTGCCGCAAGGAAAGCTGTTGACTCAGTCTCTAAATTGGCTCTGTAAGAGTTAATTGTGATTAATATACTACCCTTTGTACTGTTCCCCTTGTATATATGATCCGTTTGTCTTTATCTGTAGAATCCCTTAAATAGTTTGTTGTAATTACAAGAAAAAAAAACAGATTAAAATTGTTTACAATGTTGTCCACATCTCTTCCTTCCTCTGTCTCTCTCATAGGTTGTGTACACAATCGAAAAATTATTTTCTTTTTCTAATGTACATGCCTGCATTTCATGCAAATATATATTCTCTTTCATAGAAATTGTATGCATCACTAGCTTTTGACTATTATTTAAGTGGCATCCTTTTCACTCCAACTAGATCTAACCATTAAAGCGCTGATTTAAGACTGAGTCAACAGCTTTCCTCGGGGTACTTTGAACGCAATGTGTGCAAAGTGCCCCGAGGTAAGCTGTTGACTAAAACTACTTTTTGCTTTAAACTAGGCTTGCTGGTATTTGAATGAAAGGTATCTCCATGAGGAATTTGAATCTTTTGACCATTATATGTTTAACGGTAATGAGAAAACCACTATAGCCATGATTAGCACTTAAAGGGTTCATACACTTTCCAACACATCAGCAATTTTTTTTGTGCACACTGCCTCCACATTACACCACGCAATCTGTTTCTTTGAAAGCAACTGTCTTTCCCGATTTTATACTGATATATACAATGTGTGGAATGTGATAATGAAAATAGGAGGGATTTTATATATGTTTGTAAGGTTTTTGGTAAGGTGTTTTATGCAGGCTTTGGCTTCAAACTCCAGCAAGAGAGATTAATATAGGGTTCACCCTGTTTCCCAATTGTTGTTTTTGAATAAAATATGTTTAAACCAAACTCCAGCAAAGGTTGTGTGAACTTTGTGAGTTTGTGTACCTCACAGAGCCATACTCAGGTCCACTGTTACTATCAATACGTACTGGCATAGTGGGTTATGTTACTTTGGATGTTTGACTGGTTTCAGGTGACACAAATATCATAAAATGGTTCAGGAACCCATCTATTCTGAGAATAAATTCAAGTTTGTCTCCAATACACAAATGGAAAGACAATTATAAAATAACCTTTGATGGTGTATTTAATTTGCTTTTTCTTGAATACGTAACAAGCCAGAACACCATTTGTTATTTCTGGTTTGGAAATATCCAAAATACTGGTCACACACATCTCGGTATCAGATTGGGATCAAATGTGTCTTGGAAAGGCTAAATAGTTTGAATTACTGGCACAGAAGGCAAATTAATTGCTTTTCTCAAAAGACTATTTGCAGAGACTGCAGTTGGTTGTCATCAAAGAAATTCTTTAGATAGAAAGCAACAAAGAAGAAAAAAGAAATGAAAATGTATCCGTTCCTTCGACTGTAACTTTTGGAATCACCTACCTATTTATATTAGACAATCCACAAACAAACTGGCCAATGCTTTCCGGTTATTTGCAACACACACTTGCCCTATGCTTGTACATGTTAATCGTGTCAAACATTATGTGTGATCTATCGTGTACATGTGGGGTGCCATTGGACTTGTCCAGCAGTATTATCTTAATTGTGATGAATATGCTACCCTTTGTAAACAATGTAATTATCATGTCGCATGCTTGTCCCTTTCCTTTTGTATATATATAATCCATTTGTTGTTATCCGCAGAACCCCTTAAATAGTTCTATTAACTACCAGGTAATTCCAGATTAAATTATGTTTACAATGAAGGGTTTTCATATACTACCAGGTAATTCCAGATTAAATTATGTTTACAATGAAGGGTTTTCATATGTTAACTCTTTCACGCCAAATTTTGATGACAGTTTGGGCGCAGCAAGAAATGCTGTCACACCCTTAACAAAGCTATAGACCTGGATCATTCTGATGGTCTCAGCAGATGTCTGCATGCTGGTGTACGTTATTGAAATGTCGGGTTACAAAAAATACAAATACAGCATTGTAATGTCAATTTAGTGCACACTGCTACATGTAAGCAACTAGAATATGGAGGTAGCAGACTCTAATTTTCTAACAAGCTATTATACTTTGTGTCAATTATTGTACATGTATTTGAACAAAATCTAATCAATTGTAAAATTGTACAATTTATTTTTAATAAATAAGTGTGTGCTAAAGTTGTCAGATTAAAACTGTGTTTTTGTACAAAACAAATTGATTTTTTAATTCATTGAAAACCAATTACTACCAGCTAAAGTTGTCATAGAAAATCTTATTTCTGCAATGGTTAAGAGTATTGTAAGATATTGTCAACATAGATCTGCCATCATGTGTATAATGGCACAACACAGGATCAAGCCCATTGATATCTCAGACACGTTTACAGTTTTTACAGGTCATGTAAATTTGTCTGAAAGCAATGCACTGAAGGACGTTTAAATTAAAGTCCAAAACTCTCCTACCTCAAACTTTAACAAGAGCTACATGTCTTTTAGAGTTGGTACTTCAAATGTTCCATTTTTTAGACTGTGACATCAGATATAAAGTTTGTCGATAACTGATCAGCAGCAATCATTGTCATTGAAACACCAGGCACCATGACAACGCAAAGATCATTTGTAATGGGTGGAATTTTGCAATATGTACCACTTTTTTAAGGGTATCTCCAAGATGGTGCTATGAATAGGTGGAGTATACCAATAATCTAAGCTAGGCAATAGTTATTACAGACATTATGCTTAAAGGATAATGTCGTTACCAATGATTTACCATGTACACTCATATTCAGAGTTTTCCTTTTTTTCAGAGACGCAGGACATTATTGTTACACTGTGTACGGAATAATTAGGCTTTGGACTTTTCTCTCAAGGCCACGTGAATATTATACATGCCGAGGGATATTCTACAGTTCACTTAGGGTTATAAAATAATAAACGGGTGATTAAAAAAATCTTTGTTTTTATGTGAACTGTACTTTGTATTTTTGTATATGATCGCACGTTTTATGTATGTATGTATGTATGTATGTATGTATGTATGTATGTATGTATGTATGTATGTATTTATGTAGATATGTATATGTATATATATATATATGTGTATGTATGTATGTATGTATGTATGTATGTATGTATGTATGTATGTATATGTGTGTATTTAATTGCTTAATGTACATCTTATGCACAGCTTCATCAAAAGTTTATTTGGCTTTTTTGAATTAATTTTTATCTGATATCTAGACCGTATGAAAGTTAAAAATTCCTAAAACTTTACTTCGCAATATAATATTTCCGAATAAAAATTATTTATTAATTAAAAGATTAAAAAAAACACAGTTGTATATATTTTCATGGGTGACAACAAGCTGCCTTTTAAAGTCATGGAAGTGATTGGGGTTTTTAATGGTTTCGGATACTTAATTCCGTCAGCATATATTTGATGATAGGAAGGAGACACAAAAATATTTTCCAGGGACAGGAAATTGTCTAAGACATGAAATCATACATACACTAAACATAACTTCAGATCTCATTCTGAATAAAGTTCCTATTCATAGTATATGGTTTTGCCATGTATGTGAAAATATTTTGTTGACAAATATAATGATAGTAGTTCCATCCATAACTGCTATGTTTGCAATGCTCCTCGGATGTGAGCGTCCTATCCAGGCCTCATTTGGTGAATACTTCAATACTTAACTTATTTTTGCTCAATAGATAAAGCACTTTTATCCACTATATATTTTAAACATATTTGTAAGTATACTGTAATCTGTAGGTGGCCCTCATAATAGCGGCCACTATGGCCTTAATGAGGGCCTCCTGACTATTACTACTTATATCGCTACTGTACCATTATTCGAGTCAAATAAAAGATTTTTGGGTCTTGGTCTCGATATTTTTGTGGGCCTTAAACGTGGATATGTAATGGGTCATTGTCAAAACTGTTCCATGCAACAAATTAGAAAGATATGCCGAAGCCTGTCCATTTACAATTTCCAAAAGAAGTATGATTTTTTTCTTCCTAGTTTTAGCAAGTCTTTCAACTATCTCTGTTAGTATGTTTTGTTGGCTTGTTTTGGCAATGGCCCCTGCACGACCGGGGCTGCAGCTACTCCAACATATTTGACTAATTGACACTTGACGAGTGTGCGCACTATCAGAGTTATGTTAGCAAACATAGCCTGTGTTTGCAGGCAAGGAGGTTGTTTTACGTTGACACGAAACAGCATGGGCCCTAAAAATGAACTTTATGGAATACCAACTTTGATGTCTCCTCAGCTAAAAAATGAGGCTTTACATTTTGACTCGTGCATTAAAATAGCTAGTCTTCTATGAGCTTAAGTAGAAGACCCCAAATTGCTTCATTTTATCAGACCTGGATGATTCATCCTATCTAAAGCTTTGGTGATATCCGAAAATGCCACCTGCACTTCCTTCTGAAGCTCAGAATAAAAACAGCACATTTTTCCGAGTCACGATTCAGGAATAATACTTGATTAAACGCTCAATTTTATGATGTAAATCTCGAGGAACTTTCGGACAATGCCCAATTATTACCACCTTTAAGAATGGGAGGCACGCGTGTTTTAATCACTCTGAAGAAGGATTTGAAGATGTTATATTGACTGCCTTCATCCAAAACATTTTTCTCAATCTTATTGTGCTATGGTTAAACTTAGGTCATACAGCAAATGATGAAGCATCTATATGACATTGTTTGAGGAAATATTCTTTAAAAACGTCGGATTTAGATCTACTTTCGGAAATGACAATCGGTCGACAGAAGAGAGGGTATTGACATGTTTAAATTTCCAGATGCAAAACGTTTTTACTTTTAAATTGGCTGTTGTTCATAATGTGACACTGTTCATAATGACATACCTCTCCTGTCCTTCTTTAATCACTAATCCATTTGTTACGTAATTCATAAAATATACCTCCAAATGTGAGGAATTTCATTTGAGGCCCTCGCCTTCTCGTGAACTCTCTGAACTTTACGCTTTGTGACCGTTATTTTGCTAAATACCAAGAAGAATTCACTTGTTTAATTCAGACGGTTTTTGTTTGGTATACATTGTTAGCAATATTCATATATTTGGTGGCTGACAACAGATTTTCCAAGCAATCAACGGGCATGTTCTCCTAGATGACTTCATCGTTCATTAGTACTCCGGTTGTCAAGACTTCCAGGTGGAGACATTTGCGGATAAACAAATTGGACTCTCCTTATGGTGTGTCATGAAAATACAACCTCTGAGCCAGTGGTGTCACCTGCGAGAACTTCCCTTTCTTGTTTCTCTAAAATAATCAAAGATTGCATTGGACTAAAGCCACATAAACCTTTTATATGACTTATCTGTGATAACACGTGAAGCACACTCTCGGACACTGTTCAAGATCATTTTGTATAACCGGGCCAGTATATGGAGCTATGTGGGTGGTATGGAGGCATATTACCGTATTCAGTACTTGATCCGCACATGTGGATGATTGCTTAGTTATCCTTGCAGGTTTAGTGACATGGATAGTAGAATGAATGTGTACACCAAAATTTACTAGGCCCTTTTCCCGCGTCAAGTTCTTGGATCGGTACTCCGGTCGCCATTATCATGGTGTTCCCAATATCAGAACTAAAAGCACGGGCCTCCTTTACCTGAATAAACATCATTCCAAAATGACACGCCACAACATGGCGGTCTTCAGACAACTGCTAATGAAAATATCTTTAATTATGAAGCCGAACTTCGCCCACACAATTTCAAGGATCGGCTCTTCAAGTCAGTGTGCCTTTTCAAAACCAGAGCGCGGGATGCCGAGCGCGGGATGCCGAGCGCGGCCGCCAGTCCCGCCACATCGCATTATTTGATGGAAGACTGGGTTATCAACATCGCCGGTATCTTTATAGTGTGAGGCGGAAGTTTCAGAAAGAGTTATTATGTGAAACAACTGCGCTGATGGGCGTTTGGTACATACGAGTTTATCTTGTGGGAGACTCCGGATAGTCACAAACTATATGTTCAAGTGTCCAAAGCATTCTATGGAGCCTAAGTTCGGATCACATTCAATGATGACAGTAACGGTACAAAATATGCTTAAGGGAGCCAAACCACCCATACTATGTTTTAAAACATGATGATGATGATGATGATGATGATGATGATGATGATGATGATGATGATGCATAACAAAATTTTGTAAACTAGTGCAAACAATCCTGACAGCAAAAATCAGCCACTTGCACCAAAAAAAAAAAACAAAAAAAAAAAAAAAAAAAAAAACCCAACACACACACACACACACACACACACACACACACACACACACACACACACACACACACACACACACACACACACACACACACACAAACAAACACACAAAAAAAACCACACACACAAAACAATAACAAAAAACCCCGACACAGACTGCGGAAAATAAAGGTAAAATTCCATATTTTTTTTCGAGGAGACAAACACTGTTAAACATATTTGGGTCTGTGTCGATATTTTTATTTCCCCGGAGCCCATTTCGTACTTTTTTTGAAGAATAATAAAATTTAAAAGGCCGGCTTAATTACCGAATCGACAAGGACTAGGATGAAAACGACTGGAGACAACAGGCTGCTGATGATGTTGACAGTGATCAGTTTTTTTTTCTCATGACGGCGATGCAGACCCATGAAGCAAGAAGATTAAATATTTTGATTATACAAAGACAAATTTGCTTAAATATACAAAATCAAATTATTGATAATTAGAAAATATGTATACAGTGGCAAGCTGGATGACATTTTAAGTGACCGATTAACAGTAGTTGTTGAGAATCCAATAAATGGTGTCATTGACAATGCACGACACAACTTGCTGCCAGGGAGCCAGGCTCATGGATCAGTTGTCATAGCAACCAGCAATTAAACAATGAAACAATTGTGTGAGCGTTACCTGGCGCGTGCACGTTATCTGCTGAGTGACTTGAGGCTCGTGGCGCAGATTACTTCATGGATAATAATTAGATTAATTAATTAATTGTCTTCACTCTACCATGCTTAATTTTATCGTGTTCACACGAGCAGGAAGAAAAGCAAAATTATATGACACCAAGGACTGATAATTTGAAGTGTTTTATCTCCAACATCTATTTTTTCGGAACCTATGGGATTTACAAAATAAAAGTAAAGGAATTACACAACATTGTTTGGACATTGGTAGTCTTCAAAATACAAATAAATTGTCTCGGGAAATAAAATGTTCGAAGACAACGGGACACTTGCCTTGGTATCATACATTAACAATTGCTATCCGTATATTGTAGATAAGCTTTCATGAGCATAAAATTGTAACTAACCACGTGATAATAATGGATAAGTAAACAAAAGCGGTACTGTGGTACTCTCCATGAATAAAGATGCCTTTGTCACGAAAAGTTCTACATTTCCTACAACACATGAGATGTGTGGCTATGAATGGCAAACGGCTCTTGGATAACTGTGAACACAATGTGACAAGGCAAGACTGTCTCGTGTTTCACCATGGAGCTCATCGGGTATAGTCCTATACAACTGTACTTTGGCAGGAGGTATAAATTGTGTATTGATAGCACTACGGCAAGACATAATGTAGAGAAAGATTCATGCAGAGCCACAGGAAGAAACAAACAATCTTTAAAGTTATCATTCCATTGCTCAAACCGTTTGAGTGCTGGTCACAACAATAGTCACCCTGGTCTCAAGTATTGTGATTCCACCTTTACCCCCTTCATACAAAAGTGCCTGTGAGCGTGAATGCCTTGTCTGAATACACGGGTTCAAGAGAACGTAAACGGTGCAGGTTAATCACTGTCATCGAGGCCCTTTGCGCTGAGAGCCCACAGTGCGCCCAGGCAAGCTCTTGACTAAGTGTGGAAATGACCATTTTAAGTGTAAAAAACAACAATGAAGTCTGTCGTAGTAAGCTCAACGAAATAAATTGTAATAACACGAGTATGTATGTACAAGAAAAACATTTAGCATTGGTCGACATCAGAGACACATCAATTATGTTAAAGGTAATGTAATCGTTGTGTAGTATCGTGGAGACGTGAAGTACCTTTGAGGAAGGACGCATTGCACACATCTTGGAGGCAAGAATAACCAAAATTAACGTTTGGATCAATGTCGCATTTCATTTCTAACTTAGCAGAAGTGTTGCTTTCATATGTATCAATCCCAGCCAGAACGACTCCTGGTGAGACATGTATGGAATTTCGTGACTCTACCTTGTGACTCTTTGACATTTCTTTGCTTATCTTTTATTCAAAAAGGATAAAGAGAGAATTCTTCCCTGGAAACCTTTAATTGAATGTCCAAAGAAATACACGATACTCAATTACATCAAAAGTATAACAGGACAAATTCCTCACCAGTTTAAAAAGGTATATCAGATGTGAAGGGTGTGTCTGAAATGTGGCCACGCCCAGATGTGGAACACTGGGATAGCCAAGGGTGTGCACGTGAGTTTCGAGTAACGATACGTTGATTTTGGTAAAGACCGCCGTGTGTACAATGCGTGCTGCAAAGCGCAGGCTCATCCTGAGCACCTCTAATGGCCCACTTATACATAATTACGAGCGCAACCCTACTATTTCCCACTTATTCAAAATGGCAGAATTCGATCAGAAAAAGCAAGATAATGCAGGTGGCTTGCTTTTCCTGAT
The DNA here is from genome assembly GCA_964020975.1 of Hermodice carunculata. Lineage (NCBI taxonomy): Eukaryota > Metazoa > Annelida > Polychaeta > Eunicida > Amphinomidae > Hermodice > Hermodice carunculata. The sequence continues at coordinate 10,393,837 of OZ026626.1, read as the reverse complement.
CGTTCTGGCACTTTTTCGGCACTTGTTTCGCAAAATTTGTTGACCATGCCTGGGTACATTTTCATAGGCTGGAGTAGTTGGTGTTTCCATACCAAGAAATAAGCCTATTCCGAGTGGCTGGTCTTGTGAGATTTCCGTCTTTGCCAGTTGTCCTTGGTCAGCAGTTGTGTAGAGGATAATAGACTTAAAAATTAAATGAAAAACCAAGACATTCAAACGCTTCAGCATATCCCCTTAATATTTACATACAATGGCGGCTTTCAAAATGTTCTTCTCCGAATGACCTGCTGTCAATTTTGTGAAGTAGTATCCCTTTATAGATATCCGTATACATGTCTGCATTATTAACAATATAAGACACAATTGATTCTACATATGCTCAACCTAACCAGACTAAGCGCAACTGTAACATTTATGAAAACGTTCCACGGATTAAACGTCAGGTGATTTGTTTATTACAATTTGAACTCTTTCTACGAAACCAGACATGTTTGAGACGGGCCTACATGAAAACGATATATAACATTTATGAAGCTTAGTCGTCACCATGTTCTAATGCAGAATAACAGCCAATATTGACAACAGATGGAACTGCCAGTGCTTTTCCATCAAGTATATAACCAGTACTGGTGGAGCCACCTGGGGAATCTACCAACCTAGTTCCTCTGATTGATCAGGTGGCACCACTAAATTGAATTTCCCACAGGCGGCCATTATAACACATGCTGGCGTATCTGAGTGTAAGAGCTTTAACTTTAAGGAAGACTATGCTGACCAAATAAGTTCAAGCCTGACTTACAAAATAAGAGGCATTAACATATATGATGAACACGAAACTTTCGACTTTGCTACACCTGAATGCAGTCTTGTTGGATTTTCACCTGTTCCCACCCAAATATCACTTTTATATTTCCGACCCCCCCCCCCCTCTGGAAAAAATATGCCCCAAATTATTTATTCAAATCGCTCCATTTTATGATGGCAAAATCTGAATTAAAATTATGTGATTTCAGCCAGCCACAAATTCCACCACTCTGGTCTAGCCAAATCCTACAGTGCTGGTCATTAGCTCATTAGATATTATACCTTTGTCCTGCCCTCTGTGGCCAATTTATGGGTGCAACCATCAGGCGTTTTCAGCAGGAAGTGGTGTGTCATGCAGTAAGTTCCCAAGTGCTGGTGGCTCCGTCTGATGGCGAGACCAGGTAGACTGAACGAAGCTCTCTCAACGTTAGCTGTCTAGGTCAACTGAACTGTAAAGGAGGGGACCAGGTCTGCCTTCCCTAGTTACTTGTAAAATATGGGGCAGTTTAGCCATGACAGTTAGAGTGCATACCCTGCGAGTGCGGTGCAAAGACATTACTGGTTCTGCTTACCAAATTCAGGTAAAATGGGAAGCGCTGGCTAACAATTGTGGGTCTGCCAAAAATCTCCTGGCTTAATAATAGCAGATCAACCTAGTATTGCAAACCCAGGTGTGCACAGTGACGTGTTTACTCCACCCTGTGTCTATATGGTATGCTAAGCAAGGAATATGTCTGTGTTCGTACGTAACCTCACGCTGTTTGGATTACCACGTACGTCCTTGCCTGGGACTTACCAATTTAAACAATAGATATTAAATACCGACAGAACGTGGCTCAGAGGTGGGGACACTGGACATAAATTACTGGGCTCAGATGCCAGGGATGTGGGGTTCGATTCCTCTCTGCTGCGCTGGATATTTGTTTTTCCATATATTAACTCTATCAGCATTAGTAACAACAAAAAGTCGTGCTAACCAGAAGCATCGGCATATCCACATTTAAATTTTCCCACGACGACATGTAGTTCAAGTATGTGCACCAGGATGCCGAAATTTCCATGGAGAAAATTTGGTCCAGGTCAACAGCGCCCCCTTGCGCTTTGGGCACGAGGCGCGAATGACCACTTATGTCGCAGTCAAAAACCTGGAGTCAATGTTATTTCCTCTGGTTATACACTTGCCTGCTAACCTCGACGTTCAAATTACTGCATGCGCAATTTCTTTTGGAGAGCTTTTATTAGGACCAAGTCTCACAGGACAGTTAGTTGGTTAAGTAAGCAAGTTATCCACCTAGTGGCAGCACTGTTTCTGGCAGGTAGGCATATGGGTCAGTATCCTAAGTGCATTATGTCCAAAATATCAAGTGGTTTCATTCCAATGAGCCAATTTTATTTCTGAACTGTGTCTTCCAGTCCTATGAAGATATTATCAATGATGTTTTCTTGAATTGATTTTAATCTATCTGATATTGCACGTGTCATGTCATGCAATACGTGCAACAAACAGCATAAACCCTGAACTAACATTAAGTAGCGGGAAAATTACATACGTTTCTGTCCATTCATTCACTGTTTTCCATCACTTCATCCTGCCTTTCATGTTCCTTCCATCGATCCACCTGCCCATCAATACAATAAACTACCCACACAGATCTCGACTAACCCACCCGCCTAAAATAACAGAATCAATATACCAATGTCTTGTTTTTTGACAGAACCTTAAAAGAAAATCTCCATAGTGCATAAATAAATGCATAGATGGGCGGGCCTTTGATGTGGTATTAATCTCAGGTAGTCAAAAGATGCAGGTTTTACAACCACAAATATTTCCCAATCTTCACAGCGCCTGTGTAAATCTGTTCTTGTATCAAGTCTATTCTGTCTGCGGTATGACATCATAATCAGTTCATCCCGAAACTCTTCAAGTATTCAGAGCACGCGGAAATTATTCAGGGAATGTCTTTATTAAAGAAGGGATGGAAATATTAGGATGATTCCGGAAGGAACGCGGGCACAGATAAAGCACACGTTGAATGTGTCTATGTGACTACTTTCAAAGATGGACACGGCGGTGTGGGGAGATTTAGGAATCAAAGGATCAGGTGGCATCACCAAGATCCGTAAATCTGACACAAGTGTTACATACACTAGCTTTGAAGTTGCCGACAGGTCTAAGATAGAATAATCATGCCTCTGCTTAAAATTTGCACACGTTTCCTCTCAAATTAATAGCCAGACCGGAAAGAAACCCGCGCGTCTCAAGCCTGCAATCTCATAACAGGGTCGTCAGAAGGGATGAAGACGAGCGATGTGTAATAAGGCCTCTTCAATTCAGTCTCAGTAAATGCTGGAATCACTGGCACATATTTAATTTCAAGGAAACTGTCTTGATCTGTGTTTGCAAACAGCCCGCAAGATGGAGCCTTATCGACGAAGTCCCTTTGGGTGTGAAAGATTTCTGTGGCGGTCTCGTCGCAGGACTGCGTACGGTTATGCAATATTGTCAAAGAACACGACATCTCCAGCTTGAAGATGTGATTCTTGATATCCTTTGGGGGAGAAAATCGCACAAGGGCAAAAAATGCTCTTACAGATGGCATTGTGAGAGAGCAGACAAGGGAAGAAGGGTTTGCCTGAAAACCAGTGACGGCAGAGATATCCAGCATGCTAATGTCTGTCATATCAGGATGATGGAATCGCTTTCCCTTTCCTTTCCACCTCCCAACACATTGCACCTTTGTCGTATGCAGCCTTTGCAGCATATGTCCTACACTACCAGGTGAGCTGCTGTATGTGCCAAATGACCAGTCCTTTCCTTTTTTCGATGTATTTTGAATAAGTGGCACACCAGCCTGCTTTGAAATTATGTTCGTGAACTTTGGGCTCAATTTATTGCTTCACAAATAAGGTACGACAGGGAACTATCTAGCAGCTCACTTGGCAACTTACTGCAATGAGTTCAGAGGTGACAGAATGTTAATTTGCCTTTGGATAAATTTTGCCTCGCGAAATGAAATATTATGTAAAAAAAATATAATTTACAAGAATGCATTTTGCCTTGTCATTTCATTTGTAAGAAATGTATGGAAACAGCAGTAAAGGAATGGGGGGGGGGGAGTAGTCGTACGGTCAAAATGTTGTGGGAATTGAGGAGAATTCCCGAATTGACTACCCATTGCTGACACCAGTCGTCCAATATTATACATCTTCTGCAGAGAAATATGGTGGTGCGCCTCAATGACTTGTTGCTAACAATTTAATCTTAAGCAACTGGCTCGTTCACGTCCTCAAAATAAGGAAAACTGTAAGAAGGCAAGGGAGAAACGTGATTGGACCATTTTGATTTCCACTTCGCTCCCGAGTGCTCTACTTCAATATTATTTCCTAGTTAGGAAAAAAGCCCAGCTTTTTTCATGGTGGTAATTTCTGTGAGGTATTATGTTTGAAATATTACGGATTTCGGTTTCAAGATGTAATTTCAATTATCCTATTCGTGCTAAAAATCAATAGCAACGTTGATAGCAGACAACCATGTTTTGGCGGGACAGAGCGCCCAACAGAGCATAAGAGTCCATCAGTCTCGATCTGGTGGAACAAAGTTGCTCTTGAACCAACTCCCTGATGACCTGTGATTCCTATCAATATAAAGAAATAACCCATAAGCTGACAAGATTCCAGTCGGGTCGCGACCTGGGAGAAAAAAAAGGCGTGGTGGGTCAGGCCAGGTCAGCCCGGGGTCATCCATTACTTTAACAAATTAGTCATGGATGGGTTTCATATCTGGGGCATTATGGAGCGTTTTGATGCATATTAATGAAATATATTGTCAGACACCCCGACGGCTGATTTCTCTTCCTCTCAGAGCTCTCTGGTGGGTACTTCCTCTTTCGATTTTATGATTAAAAGCGGAGCAAAAAGCAAGGTTTCTCCAGCCATTCTGGTCCTATTTTACGCAGCCACGTTAGCGGGATTATCCCTAGGTTTGCACCTTAAGATAAGGATGACCGATGGACCTATACAAACACTTACCTGTTGCTTTCAATTAAGATAATTTGAGGCAAGAGTGGGACTCCGTTTCAGCTTTCAAACAATATCTATTGTATTTCTCGAACATGGCAAATGTACTAAAAGCTTATATATACAATGTGCTATTTAGTAATCATTATCTGTCTATAAAGTAATTGATTTAACCTCTATTTAAATGTCATTTATTATGGTTGGTCGTCAATTCACTCATTCCTTTGTTTATTTATTTACTTGTCCAGTGTGATTCTTTTTCTTCTAATTCGCTTACTCGCTGACACATTCACTCACCGTTCACCTGTCCATCCACCGGTCCATCAATGTATCCAGGTGTGAGAATTTATGCAATGATCACCAACCACATTAAAATCATATTACAATTTTTACCTGTATCAAACAATGAAAATGCCACCCTCAGAAAAAGTTATATTCGTATGATGGGTGCTGCTTTGAGGGTATCCCATGTTCCGATTGCCCATAATTAAAGGGACCAAGTTTTCTTGTTCCCAAAAACTAACATTGTCAGAGATTTCTAAAATTTGATGAACATTTGTTTGCTATTCCATGAAAAAGGGCTCTGGTTCTCATTTTAAGACCTATGTGAGCAACACTAAGAGAGAGAGAGAGAGAGAGAGAGAGAGAGAGAGAGAGAGAGAGAGAGAGAGAGAGAGAGAGAGAGAGAGAGAGAGAGAGAGAGAGAGAGAGAGTCAGGAGGCAGAGGCAGGCAGATAGACAGTCAGTCAGAAGGGCAGATAGTTAATAACTACTTGTTAGATTAAAGACAAAGATTAACTTAAAGCATATGGTGCAGCAAACGAACGTAGCACATAAAACGTGCCATTTGAAGATGTTAGATCGATCGCTGGTGCTTTTTGGGAAGCCATACTGTTTCAGCTGGCTAACTTTTACAACATTCTAGGACGGTTCATAAAAAGCGACGTATATTGCCCAACATATGTATGGAAAAATGCAATGTGTATAAGCGTATTGTCATAGTAACATATAGATATATCTATATTTTGGATGATTCTGTAACCTCTCACAAAGAAGCAGAGTCAATATGAAACCGCAGTAAAGGTGACGTTAATTATAGGGGTTAGACGGCAACATATTTATGGTTATATCGCGGCACTTTCTCACAGGTATGTATTTACGGCAATTGATATGTAGTTAACAAGACATTAAATACTCTATTACCATTAAGCTTACTGATTTATACGTATGTGCTTAATCAGGTCACTGCATGTTGTGCAATAGAAATTGCAAAACATCTTTTTAAACATTACTCCAAGACAGTGCTTAAAAGACACCTGGTACTGAGGGATATGTGACACCTTATGACTCGACAAATAACCTGCCGCCAAACTTCAGAAAGGTATGTGATGGTTATATGACAAAAACGCACATTCTGATCATGGTTTCACAGTGAAGCCTTTCTCAGCTTTTCATATATGAATCATTTTGACAAAGGATATGCTTTTAGTACACATAATTATCTGGAAAAGGGGTCTGAATTTTTCGATTTTTTCGTTGTGAATGAATTATTAGCATTTACCTCTGGGAAGAAGGCAAACGACTCAAATATCAAAGGCAATGACATTTGAATGGGGTTTCTACCAAAACAGAACTATACACTTAAAAGCAGGGACTCGTTCTATATGGTAAGGCTGCATGTGGCAGTGATTTTCCAAAAAGCCTGACACATCTCTGTGACTAAATTTGGAGGAGTTGAATTGCTACAAGGCTTGTCCATCGCCCCTGGGTAATCCTTGGGAAACTGGTTTTCAAGACAAATGGGATTCACTGGGTACTGGCCACATACTCTCTGTCTTATTTGAACCTTATTGATCCAGCACGTCCCTTAACTAGTAACTAAGTGTTCATAACACTTTTGCAACTCAAACATCAAGGATTATGTTGCCTGTTCGGATGTTATTGCGTCAAAACAAGAAATACATCCACCGTTTTGTCACCGTGTCTTAGCTTTTGTATTCACTTTTGATGCTCTGATTGGTCAAAAGAAATGAGATTGACATTTCTGCGTGGGTACATGATATTCGCGTTTGGCTACACAGCTCATGTCATAGATCTGTTAATGAGGCAAGACTGACCTTAGAGCTACTTGGTGTGCAGAAACTTTGGGGCAATCAAGATTTCCTCCACGCAATAGTCCAATCTTATTCGCGGAAGCACAGAAAATAACTTTCGATGCCATTGGGACAATGAAATGTCCAATCAAAATAGCGAGTCCAAATTGAAAACGTACATACCATTTTAGAAAGAACCAAGATTCGAATGTTATTTAGAATCAGTAACCAATTTTGAAACAAGAAGAAATATGACAAAATTTGGCATTAGTGCGCATAACCTCTGCATTGAAATTGGGAAAACTAAACGGCGAACCAGAGTTTCTGTGACTCAAATACTTTTTGATTCCTATCTAGAAGTGGAAGATGAATAGCATTACTTCATGTGTGTAATACGTTTTTAATTTCTGGGGGACAATTTGCTCGGAACTATAAGAGATTCCTTTGTTGAGTCCATATCATGCAATCATCAGGAAGTGGTTCGATTAATTATGTCAATGCAGGATACCAAATTAATACACTTTTTCGAACAGTTTGCGAGGAAATCCATATTGTTAAGCAATAAACCATTTAAATCTATTGACCCACAACACCCAATAAATCTATACGCCAAAAGTTATGCAGAAATTGTATTTTTTGTATGTGCCGTAGATGTCTATGTATATTTTTGTACTCAAATGTTCTGTGATCAGTGTTGATTTTTGTGTCTGATTCTCTTCGAATGTGTAAAGTCTTTTCTTTTGGCAGATTGTTGAATTTATGTCACAGCGTTGTCAATAAAAATTCATTCATTCTCTCATGATTATGTCTTCGCCACATCATACCAAGTGTTGATGTTTATAATCTTCAATCCATGACCTAAATTATACATTTCAAAGACTTAATTATACAAAATAGCTTAAATAAAACTTATTTTTATATTAGAGCTGCCGCCGCCGTATGGTTGCCACACGTACCATATGTGCAAGGGTTGCCGGGTCCAATCCAGATCCAATGTACCTTAAACTTCGGTCTCTGGCTCTCAGTTAAGGGGTGCGATTATATTGTGTGCGTTATGATCTTCGATATATCGATTCACTTTGATTTTGGTTGATTCATACAAGCATGGGGGAGGGGAGAGGGCTCACGCGCAAAGAGATACAGGTATTTGCGCGGCAGATTTAATTGAACCCTGTCTGGAGGCGACTGGTGCCAAAGGTTGCAGGTTCGAGTCCCGCTCGTTCCGAACATGAAATATAGATTATAGAACGATCTGGCAGGACATCTTACTTCACTAAAATCATTCTAGTGTTTCAGGTGCGCATTTAATCTGGTAAGTAGAGTTGTATTTAAAAAAAAAACCAGCCGCCAGATATGAAGTTGAGGATAGGATATCACCACCATTATTCCAAAGTCAAATGTTATTACTACAGTGCAAATGCCATGTCTAGAAGGTGAAAGCTACATTTAACCCCACATTTCGAAAGTATGCGAAGTCGGCGGCCAATGTCCGCTGTTGCTTCACTCATGTATTGCTCCAAATATGACAGCCAGGTAAAGTGGCTATCAAAATGTAGACTCTTTCAACAATGATGCAGTTGCTGGATTGAATCAGCGGAAGGACTATGGGGTGGTGGGGGTGGGGTGGTGGTGTAACAGGCAAATGAGAGTGCAGTTGTTGCTGCTGCCAATGCAGACTCCTCCGCTGCAGATAAACCTCTCCGCTTTGAGTCTGGTCACCTCGTGCGATCTTCACGGTCACAACAAACGGCCGCTGTCTGGATGTTCATGGCTCCAGTTCATCGAGTATTGTTGCTGGTGCCCATGATGGCAACTTCTTGGCCCTGTTTTCATCAATAGCTCTATGTATGTCCCACTAGATTGCTGTCGTGAGTGTGCCATGCCTATGGCACTAGACAGCTTGTTACTCCACTGTCTTTTCTTTTCACTATTTCAGATAAACCATGTTGCCGTATCTGTCACATCATATATTAATATAATAATATAACCAATACTCCTCTCTTGGTTATTTTCCTATTTTGCTGTTGGCTGTGAATAACTGTTGTGTTATAAGAGTTATGAATGGGGATTTGGTCGAGTGGATATGTGCGTTTCCCATTTCAGCTAGGCGACTGGTGCCAAAGGTTGCAGGTTCGAGTCCCGCTCGTTCCGAACATAAAATAAATATTTTCGGCATTTCCTTAATGCTGGTGGATATAAGTCCCCGATTCTGGAAATAACTACGGACTCAGTACTTATACTGCATAACCATGTTGATATGGTACTCGCACATAACTACCTCCATTGATCCATTCTCCTTGATGAATGAGGATTTGGTCGAGTGGATATATGCGTTTCCCATTTCTGGTGCCAAAGGTTGCAGATTCGAGTCCCGCTCGTTGCGAATATGAAATATTATCAAATATATATGTCAATATATATATATATATTTGATATAAAATATAATCAACATTTATATACATACATATATATATATATATATATATATATATATATATATATATATATATATATATATATATATATATATATATATATACACATATATATATATATATATATATATATGATAATATTTTATGTTCGGAACGAGCGGGACTCGAACTTGCAACCCTTGGCATCAGCCGCCTATTAAATATAATCATATATATATATATATATATATATATATATATATATATATATATATATATATATATATATATATATATATATATATATCGGACACAAGGGTCCATATATACAATACACGTACAAATGTTTCAAATGTTGATACGCATATATAAAATTAAGGAATGAGGGGTTGAAAACTGTCCATCACCATGCAGTAACTCGTATCAGGGAAAAAGCATTGTTCACCAAATACGATACAATACTCGTATCGGAAAAACCAGGCATTACCATACGGTAACCTGTACCATCCATCATATACACATGTATACCTTCATTCATTTAATTGTAAAGGAGATCCAACGAGACTGGAGACATTTCTATATGGAATATTTTTCCTGTCCGCTAAAAACTATGCATCCTTTCGCATGAATACGTCAAATCTTTAAATTCATCTGTCGACGCACTATTCTATACGAATACGGTTTTAAGAAAATTAAAGAAAATATGTAATGAATTGTCACTCGCAACCTTACACCTATTCATTTGTTAGGATTTGACCTCAGTCGAAAGAAGCATACAGAATGAATTTTCAAGACAACTTCTGAATAAAGACTTGCTAAATTTTCTCACAAGAAAATATAGCATCAAGTTAGTCTTGTACCTGAGGTCAGGCACTGCGTTACAAGTTGAAGTTTTACTGTATGTCGGGTTCCCAGTTGCACATGTACACAAATCTAGTTGAAAACATCTTTTGCCTGCATTGGGGTCTGTTTTTGGAACAACATTGTGCACACTACCAGAAGGGCACATGTCTCATTTATTTCTAAGCAAAAATTAGCAGTTCTATGATATTATCTGTAAGAATATGTGAATCTTTTCTTTCGTGTCATCCTATCTTTGTTAAGACAAAAATTTGTGGCACACGTCTAACTGTTTTTATGTGTGTCACTCATTTTTATGGCTATTTGTTTTTCTCTGTGTAAATATTATAAGGCTGGGCTCCAACGACAGATTCTCCTCCTCCTCCTCCTCCTCCTCCTCCTCCTCCTCCTCCTCCTCCATGCACATTTAAGTTGACTGTACATGTATGTATGTATACATTGTACGTTTTTTGTCTCTAAATATGGCAAGGTTGTTGAAAATGATAGGCGTTTACATGTCAATGACTTGATTTTATGTACATTGTATATATCTTGAAAATACAGTATACATATATATATATATACATATATATACACATATATATACATATATATATATATACATATATATACACATATATATACATATATATATATATATATATATATATATATATATATATATATATATATATATATATATATATATACTATGGCCATACAAGTGTCTATGTTAGCATTCAACTACGACAGATAGGGTCCTTAGTTTTCGTTGGATACAGTGTATCCCCTCTAGACTGGACTGACACATTCAAGTATTGGCCTAATGAAAGGAATATAAACAGTTTTTCAAACTTTGCCTGTCAAAAATGAATGTCGATAGGTAACAGCATTTCGTTGTTAAGGGCGGGTACTAGCCCTTGGAGACGGGTCACAGCAGGTATGGCCCAGGGATCAGTACTTGGTACCATTCTATTTTTGAATTATATTAACGACATAGTTAATATTGTTAACTCATCAATTCGATTATTTGCAGACAGTACAGTTTTTATATATCCGTGGAGGACTCAGTCCTTGCAACGAATCATTAAATTTTGATTTACAAGAAGTAGAAAATTGGGCACATAATGACTAGTGTTATTCAATCCAGCTAGAACTAGCAGTTTGATCGTATCCAGGAAACGTATTTTAAAAAAACCCCACCCAGTTTTGATTTTTATGAATGAACCCCTTATGGGTGTTAGTTTTACGCTCAGATTTAAGTTGGTCGTCATATTAATAATTTGGTGACTATAGGTATGAAGATGGTCAATATTATGAAGTATGTACAGTTTCAGTTAAGCAGACGATCTTTAGAACTTTTGTACTTCTCTTTTATCGGTCCAACTCTGGAATACGGCTTTATTGCGTGGGATGGGTGTACATCCAATGACTGTCAACACTTAGAAAGGGTAAATTTGGCCACTGCAAGAGTAATTACATGAGCCACTGTTGGGACTTATCATGGTACCTTGAACATAATCGGCTGTAGTGATATTTGAAACAACTGTGACACTGATTTCGTTGACTACCCTATAAATATGATCTCCAACTTACTCAAAAAAAAAAAATTATATTACAATGGAAAAGTTAAATGAAACTACAATTGTTTTCTGATAAGACGTTGAGGACATATGTAAAATTTAAGGAATCTTTTGAATTTGAGGACTTACTTGTTTATTATGAGAGAAAAAGTGCGAAAATCCTTCACTCCATTGAGAATTAGCGCCTACAATCTCCCTAGTGAAATTGGCAGACACAAACGACCAGCCAAAGGTCCATTGGATCAACGATCATGTAATGTATACCCAGTCATCGGAAACGAATCTGTTTATATTTTAGCCTGCTCAAAATGCTCACGGGGTTTAGCAGCTGAAGATACGTGGCAGAATTTTTTGTTTGTCCTTCCTTTACTGTACAAAGATTAAAATTGCATTCTTTTGCTTTCTCTTTTGTTACTTCGTTTACTTTACAAACAGTACTGTATGGATCTTCTAGGTGTTCCTTGTAAGCGAACAGACATATCTATGCTGCTATTCAGGATTTCATATCTTATAACATTCGGTTTAAAGTTACTGGCGTCGACTAAGTTTCGAATACGAACACGTATTTAAGTGGCATTTGAGGCATTTCTGGCATTTATAACTGACGGCAGTCTCATTCTCTCTCCTGGTCATGTGACCGTCACCTTGCTATGTGGTTCCTTTGCAAGAGATATTATGACAGAGCTCCACCCTTTTTCCAAATTAGGCCTACCTAGAAAGTTTCACTATGTATTTATGTTGAATAAAATATGTTTAAACTACAAATAGGGTCCAAAGTGTGTTCTCGGAAACATTGTACTTTTGTGTCAGTCAAACATACTTCAGAAGGATGAGCAGTTGTGTCCTTTTGGTAAACAGCGTCCAGTTGTACTCAGACGTATATGGGTTGCTTTCTGGTACTTGCTTAAAGTTGTCTTACAAGCAGATTGACACTGATAGCCAATTTGGTTTGCCGCTCTGCCATCAGGCTTCACTAAAAGTTCTCCAAGTCTGCGCACGTTAATTACGTGATTTTTATGCAAATTGAAAAGAGAGAATGTATAGAAATGTCCACCCGAGAGGGGCAAAATAGGCAAAGGCAAGAACAGAAGGTTCAAGAACTGCTTAAAAGAGGGCACTGCATTCAGTGGAGTGCTATGGTTGTGTATTCCCATTCCTCTACATTGTAGTTTGCAACTTAATGACATGAAAACTACTGTACATAGAAACACCAAATTTCAGACAGTAAATCTAGATGCATACCTAAATACCTCACAAAAATCATATGATCACAGCTACAAAACTGGCTGGTTTATTTAAGGTTGCTCTAACATACAAACTAATGGGAATACACAGCTCTAGCCCTCGAAACGTTTGTGTATTCAGTTGTGTATTGGGGTAATTACACACCTTATTCTAACCTTTCCTATTAACAGAGAAATGTATGGCTACAAATTACCTGCTTATGTAGCTCTATTTTAAGGCGAAGAACTAAGGCAAAACAAGACACGCATTGATAGCTCAACCAGGCAAACGGAGGAAACACACACATACACGGAGGAAACACACACATACACGCCCAGAAAAGCAGCCAGATAACATACATAAATATAAAATCTATTGATGTAGAATACAGACACCTTGAAACTGTGATCTCATATCACTTAATATGACGCTCTACATTTAAATTATGACAATCAGAATTAGTCCTTAGGGCCACTGGTCTTTGTTGTTAGATTAGGTCAATTGACCGGCGGCGTGATCAAGGAAGCCATATTTCATATTGTGTATATTGCAATTGATAGGTCACGACTATAATTCACAGCTCTTGACATCGGTCCGTAATGAAACAAACGCATGACAATCAAATCATCTCTCGGGAAACAAATTAAAAATTCATGTCGCTTAACCTTTAACCCAAAGTCATTTGGCTGACTTTCGACAGGGCTCATTCAATCCTGCCAGTATTTTTGTGCATTATGGGATTTAAATCGTGCATGATCTAGAGCATAACAGACAAAAATTAATTGTTCACTTATTTGTCAAAACATACAATATCTGTTCTATCTAACAATTAAACATTGTCACCCTATGTAATATTTCAGAACTTTTCCGATGCAAAGTTACAGATGTCGCGAAAGGCAACCAGAGAGGGGACGATTGACGTCCCTTCTACATCCATCTTGTCCTCTGGGATCATGAGTTGCCTTCTTGGCAGGCAAACAGTTGACTGGCTTGCCGATCAAATGTTTTCTTCTTTCTCAGACTCATGGAGTTAACCCTTCCTCCCTAAAGCGGCTGATAGTCAAATGTCGTCTTCTTTAATGTTGTACATAATTTCAATATCAATGATAAAGAACTTGAAAGATAATTGTTGATGAGACCTAGGTAGATAAGATGACCCGGATGAACAGCTTACAAGCCAAGGAAAGCTGTTTTCTCCCATAGTTACCCATGTGGAAACACAATCGTTCCCAGCATATGTCTGGAACGATTTTACGACCGAAATGAAATAAAAGAGAGATTCCTAATGGTTGTTGTTTTATTTGTAAGACAATCAGATTGCGTAAGATAGAAAAAAGTAACTGAAAGTTCTTTCTTGAGTAACGTACCTTGGCAACGCATTGTTTAAAGTGAACAAAATGGAGTCGAAACGGCTGCTGCATGCACACTAAACCAAGTAGGTTTTTGATAAAAGCATAGGATTTAACACTCTGTGGGAGAAACAAAATTCCACATGGCCGTGTCATGTGGAATTCTATATGTCCCAGTTTTATCTCAAAGAGGAAGGGGTTAACATCTACTCAGCAATGTGACAATTATTAACAAACTATACCTCTGCGATTAAGCAGAATTGTTAAAGTCAAACAAAATCGTCATCCGCCAACTTTGTGATACATCAATCGTTTCTAAAGTGAAAGAAAAAGCATGTTAATTAGTTGATCTCAAATAAATATTCCTACGATTGCAAGTTTTCGACTATCTATCAGGAGCCTTGTACATTATCCCAGACTAAATTCTTTTATTGATCTAAAGATGATATTGTTATGACGCTCTGTGGCAGGAGTGAAATAAAAGAGTTTCTATGAAGATAAAAGGAAGAATTAACTCAAGGTGCGTTAATTTTGTCAGCTAGTGATTGCCCCACATTTATAAAGAAGGCATTTCATTTATCTGCGTTGTGTATTTTGGGGTCAATAACATTATAGTCACCATTTGTTATCTTTGAGTCGTTACTAATCTTTTCTCTCTTTTTTAAATATTATTAACAGCAGTATTTATGGGTCGACATTTCAGATTAGGTTTTATTTTGCTCGATTATGTCAGCAAAATAAATACATTATAACTCAAAATCCATTTTTAGAGTAAGGTGTTCTTGGTCGCGCGGAAACAGTGATTCAATTTATTGCGGTAGTTATTGCATATCTTTATATTATTGTCTGTAAGAAAATGGATTTTTCTTTCTAAATGCAGAAAAGTCCTGTCTGTAGGTTTGTGAAGCATGGGTTACAACTTTTTAATGCAGGGCTGACCGAGCGAAGAAGAATAATTGTTTTTGTACGATGTATGTATAGGAATTTCCACAGAGGAAGGCGTGGCATTAAACATCCGTTTTACCACACATGTGCGCCCTAGTATAAGAGCTCATAACATTCCAAATCATCAAGTAAGTACTAGTAACTTTAGATTAACAGAATGTTGTTTACCTTTTAACTGGTGAGTACAGAAAACACATAAAGGTTTCCAAATTGTCCGCCGTTTGCTTAGATTCCTGGCGTAAAACTGATATATAGAACATTGAGAACAAGAGCAAACAGAGCGTAAAATGAAACACACCCACAGCATAGAAAAACATCAACAACTACAACCACATGTAAAACAGAGCCCCCTGGTGTCTACGTTAAGAAGCCATTATGTCTAATGGTGCCACAAAACGGGAAAAACCATTATGTTTGTGTTGCGATTATACAATACGAGTCCACTATCTTGTGTCTGTACTACTGATATAAGATGCTGAACATGTTAAAAATCGAGTGGGGGTACGAATGCAAAAGTGAACTGTGTCTATATGCTGAACATGTGAAAAAACAACTTTCCTACGAGGCAAACACTATAACATCCATTCTGCATAAGGAGCAGCCCATGAAGACTCGACCTGTGCTGCATGATGTATGTGCACAAACTATATTGAAAATGAACAGCGTCGGTGTTGTGTGCTTGTAATCTCTGGAGAATGAATCAACAACTTTCCTCTGGACTCTTTACATGAATTCTAATACTACGACGAAGGATGTTGTTGATTAAACTGTTTCAGTGGCAAGTTTTGATGGAGGCAACAGCAATGCACCCAAAGACGACCTATGAATGCTGTTGAGCTGAATAATGCTTGTGGCATAATAATAAACACGTGTTGTGGGCAGTTCTTTGCTCAAGAACATGGATACCGGAACTCACACTGAAGTCAACCTGTGGAGATGACCTAACTAGCTCAAAAAGCTGAGTAGCAAATGATATCCTGCAGCGCTAGAGAGACTGCTCAGTCAAGATGGCAGCCCTGATAATGGAACACACCCTCGCATATTGCACAAAATCAAGTAATGTCGGAAAAAATTGTATGTGGATACATCGGCGTCAGATTTATGAGAGTTAAGTGAGTGAAGAGTCTGTTCGTCTATCCGGTAACCTTGTGACGAATCCATGCACCTGTAGACAGAACAAGCTAAGAGCCAGTTTGTCTAGATGGTAACATTGCGCTTATTGAGAAGCAGTAAGACTGTATTGAAAACATGGGAAGAGCTATAACTTGTCAGCATGGTGAATATATACAGTGATACCTCATTATAATCAGACCATCTGTTCCCCGCCAAATGTGTCAGATACCTGAATATATTAAATGCGTCAAGTAGCAAAGGGGTTTTAATTTAATTTCTTCAAAACGTTTGTCGTTAAGCGAATATGTCGGATATGTGAATGTGGCTGTGACGAGGTTTCACTGGCCCGGGTTTCACTGTCCCGGCAATATCAGCGTGCCACAATAGAACACCATCTAATAAGTCTATCCCAATGGCGGGTCTGTGTCAATCAGGGGTTTTTTTACGTAGAAAGCGTAAATAGAAATGTTGTGTGTACAGTGTTTGTGGTTCATTGAAGTAGTGTAGAGAATATTTAGCTGGTTTGCTGAGGTAAGCATGTAAAGGATCATGGCCTTTATGGGGAACATGCAGAAGTGGTTTACACATGGAAATCTTCATAGAAAATATATCGTGCCACCATAGAAAACATGTGACAAAAAACAACAGTATTTTAAGGTAAATGAAAGTATAATAGGACGGAGAGTAAATTTAAGGGTAGCTAGTTACCAATTCAGTGTTAACACTGAGTAAAGTAGCAAATAATGGGCCAGTATTGAAAACATTCGAAGAAACAATTTGTGCACTGCAGCCCAACATTTAAGAAGATGATTATTGCGAGGACAACTACAATGTAGTTAAGTCCTTTGATCACGGACAGAAATTAAGTGAAAAGAATATTAAAGTAAATGATACAGGGGCAGTTAGCATCATTCAACAACAGTAAAGTTTGGTGGGACTATCGTACCTGCACAGAGGACATGTTAAGAACCGGCATGTCGGAGTGGTACACATGAGAAAATCACTGGTGCCTCCACAGAGGATATCAGGGGCCAAACTGTATCGTAAATCAAAAGAGGTTAAGTCTTTTAGGCTTATCATGCGCGGAGAAAACTGGAGTAGGCTTAAAACTCATAGAGCCACATGTAGTCAACTCATAAAACGAGTATCGCGATCTTCTAAAGAATTAGCAAGTGTACGGTAACGACATGAAAAATAGAAAAGAAGATTTGCTTCAAATCTGTCAGTGTGCCTTCAAAAGTTGTAAATATTAAATGCTACAACTTTTGTCCTTTGGTACTTCACTTTCCATTAAGCTTATGGCCAGATGAAAATTTCAAGTCCAAATGACCTTGATCTTTGACCTCTACATGTAAATTACAAAAACGTGCAGGGTTGTAACATCTACAAGTTGAGCCCGACATGACTGAAATTTGATGGAAATTGACCAGGATATGGCTAGATAAATCGTAGGCTTGACCTTTAGATGTCGCATGTAAATTACAAAACTGTACAGTGTTACAATATCTACAATTTGAACCCAGCATGAGCCAAATCAGATGAAAATTGGCCAAGTTATGGCCAGGTGAAACTTTCTTTAAAAAAGCCAAATGACTTTGATCTTTGACCTTTACAGGTTACATGTTAATAACATAATGTACAGTGTTGCATTTGCTGCAATTTGAGTCCAACATGATTAGAATTAGTTGGAAATTGGCCGAGTCATGGCTGGGTGAAAATTTTAAAGGTTCAAATGACCTTGACTTATGAACGTTAGAGGTCACATGTAAATTACAAAAATGCAGTTCCAAGGGTACTAATTGAAGTAGGAATTGTTACCTGTACCTATAATAGTTTTGTATATATTCAAGATTTATATTTTCAAATGGCCCTAATTTGCATAATTTCCAAAACTGTTGAATCTATCTCAATTCTTCATGCATGGAAGTATAATCGTGCCATGTTTGGATTCTCTAGGTATAATACTTTTCAAATGAACTATCGGACTAATTCCCCTGTACAGAAAGAAAGAAAGAGTTCCTAGAAAAACAATCTGTCTGTGTTAGATACAGACATACATATATGCAGTGCATGTGGATATAGAAGAGATGATTTGCGGTGAACACGATGGGAAATAACCAGTGAATGTGATCAATCTAGATTACCTTATGGAAATTAACATCGTTGCAGACGTGATTATTCAGGAAGAAAGGGTATTACATTATTATTGTTCACATACATTAAAGTGCTAAAATAGACCACCAAAAATTCTACTGGACGCAAGATTTTGTAAAATTTTCAAACCTATAAAGAACCACCATTTTGTATCAACTTGTGAAAAACTAAAAATGAGAAAATTAATTTACATAGTATATTGACCGATATTTTCGTGGCAGTTGTAAACGTCGGCGATCCAAAAAAATTATGCTAAGTGCTGTAGGAAATATTTTCCGACATAATAATAAAAGGGGGGGGGGGGGTTGTGACATGTTCCTTGTTTATTTTTCCATCTATCGTCCCTCATTTAGGTCATGAAATATTAAGATTTATCGCATTTTATCACGTTCACTTTCATTGTATTAGTATGTTTTCGTGAATATGAAGTGACAAAGTACCCGAGACAATTTCACCAGTGCCAGGCCCATTTTACCATTGATATGTGCGCCTCAGACACTGCGTAACAATCCATGAGTGGTTTTTCTTGTCCCGTCCAGTCACAACTTGCGGACAAAATTGGTTTAAAATAATTTTTGGGTTGTCATGAACATGGAGCAATAGACACTTAAGTATTGATCTGCTCTTTGTATTGTTTGGTGCTCGTGAATGGTGATTATGTATCGATATGCATGTATATCATGGTGTTGATGTCAACAGTCTCTGTATGTTTAAGAATTTTGATAAGCGATCTTTTAATATTATAATGATAGCAAGCTGCATTGTCAAAAGTGCTATTATTAAAAGACTAAGAGGAAAAGAAAGAAGGTTTCAATATTTAGTCAATAGTGGTAGCCTAACTTTGGTCTGCGTTACAGTTTGGAATCACAATTGCATCTGGGCATAAAATAAAAAATTATAATATTATGTGCAAATGATCACTCTTACAGTAAAGTGTTTCGTGGCCGAATCTAAAAATCACATTGTGGGTAAAGTACCCGTGTTATCGTTTCCATTAAAGATCAGCAGAAAGGAGAAACTCATGATGGCGCACCTCTCCTTAGCCGGTCTTAAGTAGCGCCCTCTAGATATGAAGACACAAACCAAAAGCAGGTGATGAGAACCTGGCGCTGGGCTGTAAATGAGAAGGAGAGGTAGTTGGGACATTGGAAAACACTTTATAATAGAAATAGTTCCATTATTGAGCTGAAGAAAAACATCGATATAGACTTACGTCAAGACATCGCTTTTAGTCTGACTGTCTCCCCTGACCACATATCACGTGATAGTGACTTTTGCTGAGGATATGTTGTCAATTTTCAGCATGTAAACACGTGCTATATTACCATGGTAACATAAAAACACGTGCCACCACATTTATGCCGAGGCACGTGCTGCAATGTCAGACCGTAACACAAGCTGAGCGCTCTCCACATACCGTGGAACGGGAACAGGCAGCCTTGCAACGCAGGTGGAAATTTGATTAATATAGCATACAATTTAGACAAGGGACGCGAGACAAACTTGTGTCACGGAGAGAGACCAAAAGTCCAAAAAGACAGGTATCTCTAATTAAGTTTTGATGGGAAAAAAGCTGGTATTGACAGTAATTCCACTGTAGGTTATTTGACAACAATTGACAAAGCTACACCAAGTGCTTAATATGAGAAAACGTGCCGTACGCAAATAGATCTACCTTGACTTGTGGTGAGAAGAAAAGTTTGTGTGGACATTTTGCAATTAACTGTTAGGTTACTAATGACAGGCTGGACGACTCTTGATACCTGAGTGTGGGGGTAACGTGACGTGACGGACTGTGAACAGATTGCCACACTTTTCATGAACGACTTTTTGACGAGACTATAATACCCTTGTACTATTAGTCGGTAAACATATTCTCTGCTCCGACAACAACCCGTGTTTCAATTTGTGTTGTTTCTGACTGCCAGGAAATATGAAACTGGGTCTGCATTTTGACAGCAGACACGGTCTTTAATTGAATTTCAGTTTGATTCTGGGAAATAATTTCCTGTTTCTGTGACATTATGTAACCTTGAAATGGGACACTGTGTATCTGAAATATATCACTTTCCCTGGTACACCAGTCGACACCAAGAGATATGTTCAAGCGTACTTTTTGAGGTTATTCTTTTTTAAATCACCGAATGATTATCAAAGTGTTTTTTTTTTCCGAAGCGCTGCGCTATTTCCAGAAGAAAACTTAATGCTCACTTGTTTGCACTGGATTTGATCCGATTGTGTTCACAGTTATTGTACTTCATTTTAACCGCTCTGTGGCACAGAATCAAAACCGAAATCGTACTTCTCCCGTTTTTACAGAAGCACCGAGAAATATAATTGAAGTTAATATTGTGGCTGCACTTGTAGCCACCATTTTATGTGACGTTATTTAAATTTTGTTTGAACCAGTAAAGGAATGTTTGTGTGCATGCCTCATTTTATTTTAATTTCTAGTGAAGCAAGTGGTTATCTTTCCGAAAAGAAAGTTTTCGTACATTTACAGTGCTGAAACCTTTCGGCGCTTGCGTACTTTATACACCAAGTGTACGTCTGTGCTTGGTTAAAATTCATGAAGGTTGGTATCTGACCTTTGCAATGCGATCAAGGTCACTCGTGCAGTTGAATGTCATCTATTAACACGTAGACACAGTGCCAGAGCACCTTGTCCGTGAATGGTGATGTTGATATACGGGCCAAGTTACAATCATTTAATACATTCTATGCTAATTTATGCATCAGGGATACATTGAAACATTCTCTCTCTCTCTCTCTCTCTCTCTCTCTCTCTCTCTCTCTCTCTCTATATATATATATATCTCGAAATAAGCATTTCGAGTAGCTTTTCGAAAATCTTCAGGGGTTAATTGTCGGTCATTCAGACAGCAAATCAGACACACCCTTCTATGCTCATGTTATGTAATCCAAACTACAAATAGGCCAAAAAGTGGTTTTCGGCGATGGGTCACTCGCCAATGCGTCGTTTAAACCGCCCACGAAGAGTTAGCTCGGAGACGCGCCGTCGAACTTCTGCAATGCGTTGTCGATTCTTTACGCACATCGCCGAAAACGGCTTCCCATTGGCTTTTGTGACAATACGTGGTCAATGTTCCACGTTGCGTCTACGAAACTTTGACAGCGCATCGAACTTCGACTCAGGAAGCAAGTTCAGCTGTTGACTGGTTCAAAGTGAGCCAGATCCAAGCAAACACAGACAAACTTAGGGCCATGCCAGTTAGATACCGCCCTTAGGAGGCAGCAAATAACTAAATGGGCGGTTAGGATGTAAACGCCTTGACAGCTACCTTGACCAAAAGACCAAAATGATTATCTGAAAAACCATCATTACATGCCATTTTGATTATTACCTGTTTGTGTGACCAGCTAAGGTAATACAAGGTACATAGAAATTAAAGAAATGGGAGGACCGTGCTCTTCGTTTTGTTTTTACAGATTTCAACAGTGATAATCAGGCTAAAATAATGAAAACTGCCAATTAGGGTATTGATCGGGTATCCGGGTACCCCCCGGGTACTCGGGTAGTACGAAAAAGTCGGGTATACGGGTAGTATTGTCGAGTACCCGTAAAAGGGTGTAAAAAGAGTCATCAGACGATGCAAAATCACCCCGTAAAAAGCGTTGCTGGACAGAGGCGGATTACAGAGACACATCGTCTGTGACAAACATTCTGTTTGGTCCGACAGTTGCTGCTCATAACAACACACAGGAACAAAAAATGTTGACGCAGGACAAATCTTTAGCAAGTATTTGTCTCAGCCGGTACTTGATATAAACAGTGACCCGTTGGAATGGTGGCGAGAGCACGAAAAAGACCTCCGTTCATTGGTACCACTGGCCAGTACGTTTTTGTCTATTCCTGCCACCAGCGTCCCTTGCGAGAAACTTTTCACCGACGCTGGTAACACCGTTACAAGTAACAGGAGTTCCCTGCAACCAGACATGGCAGAAATGCTAATATTCCTACATTTCAATTGCAGGAAAGAAAAACAGAATAACAAATAAATTGATATACATGTAATAGCGAACAGGACGCATTCGAGAAAACTACCGACAATTTTAAATACTATTTCCAGCTCAGGCACCCATTGTGCAATAAAGCTTATGTCAAATGAGTGTCATTTTTTCCAGCTCAAATTGCCCACTGTCCAATTAAGTTGATGCTTTGACACGATCTTGTATTGGGGTTAGTTGAATGGCTAATGATTGCGCGTATCTCTCTGCATGTATGTTGGTTGGATTGCTTGCTGTTATGATTCGGGTGTCCATCGCGGGTACCCGGGTAATAAATTACCCGACAGTCGGGTACCCGGGTAGTTAAAATCGACACAAGTTAGTGCCCTACTGCCAATCCTAGAGCTTTCCAGAATTCGCCAATTGGCCATAGAAACGTTAAAAGTAATGCGTGAAATCAGCCAAACCTTTATCATAAAACTGTTTGTTATTCATACTCATGTAATGTATTGTTAATACTCAGGCCCACTTTAACTGCATAACAAATGTCCATAAAATACTAGGGCTGGTATAAAATCATTTCCATAACAGGGTACTAAAATTTGCAACAACCTCCTCAGAGTTCTTAAGTAGGAAACAAATTTCTCGAAATTTCAAAAGATTTATCAAAACTTAGGGTGGCCCCGGATACTCCTGCAATTATGGTAAGTCGGACCTTTATGTTACGAGCCACATGTATGGTTTCTTCCTTGTGGACCCAGACATGAAGCCTTAACACCGGGCTATAAATTACATGTCTCTTCTTTTTGTTTTAAAATGACATCACATGTTGTATATTGTACAAATCAAAACTTGGTTTTATATTAAACCTTCTTGTGCTTTTATACACACATTTTCTCGGCTATAATAGCTCGTGAGCTAATGTTGTAGGTTTTTAAAAATGTTAAGTCGAAATAAAATTTTTTGTATCTTGTCTCTTGTACAACGGGATTGTTGAGTGTGACAACGCGTACCGAAAGCCACTTCTTATTGGCAGCTCGAATGACTTAACACCGGCAAAAAGGATGCGCCTACCTGGATGACGGACGAACTATTTCGACTATGCGTGCTGAACCGGTAATTTCGACGGTCCAAAGTAGCTTCGCAGTGGCTCTTTCGGCGACACACTGTCGTAGCTCTACTATATACTATATTTAATTAACAGATACACACAAAGACACATACACACATATACATGTGTTTATATATGTATGTATATATATGTGTATATGTGTATATATATATATATATATATATGTATATATATATATATATATATATATATATATATATATATATATATATATATATATATATATATATATATTATATGTAAGTAAAACCTGGCCTTGTGGACACCTCTACAATGCGGACACCTGTATGAAAGGGACAGTTATGTCCAGGACCGAAAGGCCAATTTTCTTGTTAAAAAAACCTGTCTATTGTGGACACCTGCCAACTGTGTCCACAAAAGACACGTTTCACTGTTTAAATATACATATAATGAGTGTGTGTGTGTGTGTGTGTGTGTGTGTGTGTGTGTGCGTGTATACTTAAGAAAAAAGTTTTAAATACGGAAATCAATTGTATGTCAACAGATGTATACATTAGAATGTGTTACGTAGCGTAAGTCTTCGGAATGTGAGGTATTTCTTTGCCAATATACTTTTGATTTGCAAATTATTGCTTGAAGAGTTAACCCTTTTCCCCTTAAATTGACACTTGAGTCAACAACTTTCCTTGGCGATAAGTGCCCAACTTATGCCACGGAAAGTTGTTGACCTGGGGCATTTGATCTTGATAAGGTTCATCTACAATTCTCAGTCAAATTTGTTTTTCATTACTGTTGAAATTAGTTGAAAACATAGAAGCAGACGGCATTTGACCAGCAGCCGGTTTTGGCCGGTTTAAGGGGGAAAGGGTTCAATGTGAACTGTTGCGTTGAAAAAAGCATGATTTGAAGAAGCTGTTGATGTGGGTCGTTCTTATCTTCCTGGCAGCTAGAAGAAGCTGTTGATGTGGGTCGTTGCTATCTTCCTTGCAGCTAGAAGAAGCTGTTGATGTGGGTCGTTCTTATCTTCCTTTCAGCTAGAAGAAGCTGTTGATGTGGGTCGTTCTTATCTTCCTTTCAGCTAGAAGAAGCTGTTGATGTGGGTCGTTCTTATCTTCCTTTCAGCTAGAAGAAGCTGTTGATGTGGATCGTTTTTATCTTCCTTTCAGCTAGAAGAAGCTGTTGATGTGGGTCGTTCTTATCTTCCTTTCAGCTAGAAGAAGCTGTTGATGTGGGTCGTTCTTATCTTCCTTTCAGCTAGAAGAAGCTGTTGATGTGGGTCGTTCTTATCTTCCTTTCAGCTAGAAGAAGCTGTTGTTGTGGGTCGTTCTTATCTTCCTTTCAGCTAGAAGAAGCTGTTGATGTGGGTCGTTCTTATCTTCCTTTCAGCTAGAAGAAGCTGTTGTTGTGGGTCGTTCTTATCTTCCTTTCAGCTAGAAGAAGCTGTTGATGTGGGTCGTTCTTATCTTCCTTTCAGCTAGAAGAAGCTGTATGTGGGTCGTTTTTATCTTCCTTGCAGGTAGAATAAGCTGTTGATGTGGGTCGTTCTTATCTTCCTTTCAGCTAGAAGAAGCTGTTGATGTGGGTCGTTCTTATCTTCCTGGCAGGTAGAATAAGCTGTTGATGTGGGTCGTTCTTATCTTCCTTTCAGCTAGAAGAAGCTGTTGATGTGGGTCGTTCTTATCTTCCTGGCAGCTAGAAGAAGCTGTATGTGGGTCGTTTTTATCTTCCTTGCAGGTAGAATAAGCTGTTGATGTGGGTCGTTCTTATCTTCTTGGCAGCTAGAAGAAGCTGTTGATGTGGGTCGTTCCTATCTTCCTTGCAGCTAGAAGAAGCTGTTGATGTGGGTCGTTCTTATCTTCCTGGCAGCTGTAGACTTGGTCGTGCTTGCATGCAATTTATATTTATCAGGAATATGAAGCTGTAACCATTCTAACTTCCAGATGAACACGACATTTGATATGCTTAGTATTGAGGCAGTCATCATGCATAGATAGGAGACATATTGAAAAGGTTGCAACAGAATATAAAATTTGTGACAGCGGGCCAGATTGTGTGTTTGTATTAGAATCCAAATGAACCCATACAGAAGTTAAACACAAAAGTGCCTTTTAAAGATTGTTTTAAGGGGCAGTGCATTACTGTCAATATTTTCATCTATGTCCAAAATGGACGGGGGGGGGGGGGGGGATCAGAGTCAGAGGATCATAACTTTCAACCCTAAAAAATCTTGATTTTCTACATCCAACATTTTTAGTTCCCCTGTAAACTTTTAACCTGCCACTACGTATCATTTTGCATTTTAACCCTTTCTTCCACTGAACGGTTCCACCGCTTGATGTAATCCCCATTGAGTCAGAAGATGTTCAACAGTGGTTTAAGGGCAACTCTAAACGGCGAGAAACAGCGAAAGATAGTTCAGGGATGGCAGAACCAGGTCAAACACACTAACAGACGCCATCGATTTGTATCTTTCTCAAGAAGGGTGATTGTCAAGACAAAAGAATGTCAATGTCAGAAGTCAGAAGTTTAAGCCACCAACGTATTTGATTTACCCCTTCAACGAAGTGGCACCCTTTACACCAGACCCCCTAACGATGGAAATTGCATGGCTTTCTATCAGTCATGGAACGCTTCTAATTTCAGCATGCAGAATGACCACTTCTCAGTGGCCAAGCATGATCGGTGTGGCAAGTGATATTCTTATGTGTTCACATCATATGCTGATGAAACCAAGCAGAAGTCTTAATTCATGGTGGCAAAAGACTGAGAAAAGATTTTCAAACAGGGATATTTGGCGATATCTCTTGGTCAGTTAGCGATATCGCCAAGTGAAATAGAGATATCTTTGATCCATCTAGCAATATTGATAAATTATCTTGTGATATTGGTAAATGGTTTATGTATATCACTCATTCAGTTGACGACATCGCTAAATACGATAAAATATTAAAACAGCTGCTTGCGACGGTGGTTTGCAAGACGCATACATTACTAATACCACAACTCCGTGATACAAATGAAACCATCTGCTGTCAGAGGAAATAATGCGTCTAACTTGCCTTCACCTTTTTGCCAAACTTAGCTTTATGTCCTTGTCAACCACAGAGGTTTTTGTATCATTGGTAAGGTCTTTCTTGGGGTCTTCGTGAATGAGACTAGTGGCTCTCTTACATCTGATATGACATAACACAATTTCATTAGTAGAAGTTGAAATGTCATCAAAATACAAAGAAGTGTAAAGATGCTCAAGATTTAAAATTGGTATCTTTCCGTCTAATCTACCCGTCCAATAGGCTTCTGTAACTTTGATCATGTACTTTCAGTAAGTCCGTACGCAAATGTCATATATGCACAGCGGGGTCACTGTTATGGTTTGAGGATGCTAAAGATTCTGTCAAGTTGCACTCTTTAAAGAGGTATGATATTTATCGAATGTCCATTTGAACATTGCTGTATGGTACTCTGACCCCTAATACTAACCAGCAAAGTTGGGATCACGTTGCGCAAACATAAAAGGCATCCAGAACTGAAAAAAGGCTATTTTTGACCCGATGGAGCCAGAGGTTTTTGCTTGGCATAAGGTTTTGGCCCACTGTTGGATGAGTGCATTCATGTACTTGTAAGTATCAGCATACTTTATTGCTTTCCTGTACCCTTAGTGTTAAAAGAAAGGCTACACTTTGCCATTGTTCAACATAATCTAAATTTTGTGTATTAGCTTAATTTGCAAAAATTAAAATGCTACAACTTTGGTTCTTGGCTCATTGGATACTCCCATGTCACAAACTTATAAACTAAAGTTTGAATGACACCACTTTCTATAATGGTTTTAAAGTTATTTATGATTTTAATTTTGAGTATTTGCCGAATTTATATGATTTACAAGGGCAAGGCCCCAGGCCATTTTTTACATGCAGATACCGTACAGTGCCTTATTTCATTTGTATAAATTTTCATATTGTTTTTTTATTTGGGGTATTTCACTTAAGTTTTAAATTCACCATTTTGGAGAAAAAGATCCATTAAACCTAAGTTAAAATTCTTTGCTCACATAGTTTTCTTTTCATCGATTTGTTGCATGAGCAAAACAAGCGAAAAAACATGCAGCATAACAGCGAAATAAAGTCAATTTACAGAACACGTCAATTTGTGCTGAAGGTCAAGGTTAAGGGATCAATGCACTAGTGCAATATTTGTTAGAATATGATCTAAAGGACAAACAATAATGACATTTGCTAGAAATGTTTAAAATTGTTCCGCAGGCTAAAACTGTCACAATCTTTATATTTTGTATATATAAACATATGAGAGAGAGAGAGAGAGAGAGAGAGAGAGAGAGAGAGAGAGAGAGAGAGAGAGAGAGAGAGAGAGAGAGAGAGAGAGAGAGAGAGAGAGAGAGAGGAGAGAGAGAGAGAGAGAGAGAGAGAGAGAGAGAGAGAGAGAGAGAGAGAGAGAGAGAGTAATGGAAATTGGAAATCAATCTTAGCAAAACCAAAGCTGTCATTTTCAACAAAACAGGAAGACTGTTACAAGAAAAATTCATGATAAAAAACCACCAAATTGAATGTGTAAAATCTCAAAGATATTTAGGCACAATCTTCTGCAATTCCAGCTCATTTCAGATGGCTATCTCAGAACTGAAAATCAAAGCAATGAAGGCAAGCTGTAATCTCAAAAAGATTATTGATACAAATAACCTATCCCCAAAAATTGCAATGAGCCTTCTCAATTCGTTAATCAAGCCAATTATACTGTATGGTTCAGAAATTTGGGGTACCACTTCCCTGGCTCCATCTCTCCGTAAAATGTTTAAAAAATTTGACAATTCTCCACTAGAGAAAGTGCATTTGAGTTTTGCACGCTACACACTAGGAGTCCACAGACACACACCATCTGCAGATATATACGGGGAATTGGGTCTCTGCCAGTAGCAGTGGATGCTGTTCACAATATTTATAAATACAAGTGTCATTTAATAAATAAGACAAAGGACTCTATCTTAGGGATGGCTGTTACTGCATGTCAAAATACAAACTCCATTGATTGGTGGGTTAAGGTAAAAAACAATGAAAAATTATTAGGATACACCCAGTTATCACAAGGGGAGATTAGAAAAAAAACCTTACTAAACTGTTCAAAGAAAATTGGCTTTTAAGTATAAAGATAAAAATTGCAAACTAAGGACATATGCCAAATTTAAATCAGGCCTTGGCTATGAAAATTATTTGAGCCACATTTCAGTTGGTCACCACCGTAAAGCATTAACCAGATTAAGAGTCAGTAGTCACAACCTAAGTATTGAAACTGGTCAATATACCAAACCGAAAACCCCAGCTGCAAATAGACTGTGTCCAAAATGAATTGTGGTTGACGATGAGTGTCACTTCCTCATACAGTGTAAAATGTACACCCTAGACAGAAAAGACCCTTTTGAGACTGTGCTTGGTATATGTAAAAACATTTCAAGGCTGGATGACAACTCAAACTTTTTGTATCTTGTGTCAGCAGAAGGCCAGGTTGCTTGTGCAGTTGGTAAATTCTGTTTCAGGGCTTTTGAAATAAGAAAGGACCACATATACCACTAGAAATGGGTCTATTTGCTTGTGAAGTGCCTATTAAGTATGATTCCGTCCATCACGCAAGAGTAAAGACTTGACTCAGCAGGTGATATTTGAGAAAATCTGCAAAGGGTGTATTTTGACTGATCTATAGAATCTCAGGAGCTGAATTTTCCTGCAATCAAGTCATTCCACTTGTAGTGTAGTGTAACATGTATAAGTAATTTATTGTCTCTTTTTTATTCTTTTGTAATTAACTTTAAGTGCCAACTTGATGGGCATAGCAATAACAGTAGTACAGTTATGTACCTGGATTTATACTCTCTGTGTCATGGTGCTTAGACACCAGTGTGTGTGCGTATTTATTTTTAACTGTAATTATTACTTGTAGCCCCAGAGGGCGCTTCTGTATGTATGTGCTATGGTCCCTCGCAGATCTTTATTGCAATAAAGTATTTCTCTATGTTAGCTGGCGTGTGTTCTGCGTGTGCACATTCCAACAGTGTAAAAGTGTAAGTGCACAAACACATGTACATTGAACGAGTAGGACTCCCCACGCCTCAGAAACATACTTAAACATGTACCACTGCAACCTAGCGTGCTTACGATTCCAAAGTTGTAGCTTCTCAGGATAAAATTGATTGATTTAAAACTGGGCATGAGTCCGTGTAACAGGCTCGGTGGCCAAGTGGTAAGGCGTCGGTCTCGTAAACCGAAGATCCGGGGTTCGACCCCCCGTCGGGCCTTTAATTTTGTGCATATGAGCAGTAAAATTCAAGGTCTGGCCGGGGGCAGAACCCCGTGTGTGTCTGCACATCAAACGCTGAGACAGATACGCACAAAAGAGGAACTTAAAAAAGTACATGCAACAACAAAAGAGGAACTTAAAAAAGTGCATGAAACAACAGCACGACGTCAAATTCGTTGGCGTTCATGCCAATTTAACCGGTAGACATTACCACGTTTTCAAAAGTTCCCTGCTGGATTTCCCTTTACCTTTTTCCTATATTATACTTGTATTATCTTAATATGTACACCGATAAAAATACAATAAAAGAAATACATATTGATGAGGCAAGAGGTAGAAAGATGCCTAAATCTATACTTCGGTTGACTTGCCTGTGACTTTAATGATGAAATGCAAGTATCCCGGTCAAATTAACCTTGAACCTTGCACTTGGACACATGGTTTTCGACCAAGATGGAAATTTGAAAACGAGTAACTTGTTGGATCCAGACCTTTGTAACTTAGGAATCACGTGATGGGCAACACTGTCAAATGTTTTGGAGAAATATATATATATATATATATATATATATATATATATATATATATATATATATATATATATATATATATATATATATATATATATATATGTATCATTATCATTTATATATAAAAATATGAATATATATATTGTGTGTGTTAAATAATATAAATATGTATATATGTATGTATGTATGTAGTGCAAAGTATGGCATTTACATATGTTTACTCGCATTGAACTCTTATTTTATCGCAACGTAGACATGGTGTAGTGGATATGTGTTTCACTTTTATGCTTTTCTGCTGAGTGAAAGGTGTCGAAGGTTATTGGTTCGAGACTCAGGTGTCCCAGAGAATAAATCAAACAAATCTGATAGCGGTGTAAGGCGTCCAATAAATTATTGCTACAAAATAATTGGTATAAATACGATTTTGCGTTGTTTTTGAAAGAAGTACAGCAGGGCGAATTGTCCGTTTGGGGTTTAAGGATTCGGATGAAGGAGACGGGTCCTTCCTCTTCAGCACGAGATTTGGAGAAAACATTGAATGTTGCTGCTGCTGCTGCTCAAATGAACCTATGACGAAGACAGTGAATATGTCCGTTCTGTAGAGAGGACATGTATTGCTGAAGCGGAGGGACGAAACGTAGTGCACAGTAAACAACACACGCTCACGACTCTTAATCAACGGAAATCCCCACCCTCTCAAAAATAGTAATAAAAAAATACACATGGGCCACTCAATGTCCAAAACACGTCTGTATTTGAACATTATGAAACCCAGGTGCATCAGAGGACATCGTGTTCCATACAGTGGCTGTAATTGCACATATTTGTCAGTCACTCAAGGAGAGGCAAAACGTGCTACTACAGCGGTTTGATTGTCATCGAAAAACCGTGCTTATGTTGCGGAAAGCCGGAGTAACTTGCACAGGTCACGTGGCTACAATGGATGCCAGTAAAGATAATGGACTGATATGGACACTGACTTAAATCACATTCAAACTCAGGAAAGAAGTAAATGCACGGGAAAGCTTTTCCATTGTTTTTTTTATAGCAAGGAAATAAAGAAAATCGACCAAGAAAGAGAGGACGTAATGATTAAAAAAATCATTTTCAGTTTTTATCTTGTCATGCTAGCGGCACATGTGGTGTCAATGAACACGTACTAATCACAAAAGTAATCTTTAAATATTTGAGAGTGATGTCGATTTAGGGACATTTTGAACCACACGTTACCAGTTTATAATTTGGTTACCTTTAGACCCATACTAACGTGTGCTCTGATTTCAGCAAGAGCAAATTACAGCAATATTTCACCTTCTCTGACAAGTTTTTTTTTATCAAATAACTTTTAATATAATACAAAATCTTTATAACGAAACTGATCAGGGATAATTGTCCTAGAATATTGTTATGCATGTAGAGTTTTTTATTCAAATCAGTTGGTCAAGCGAGGTTCATTTGTGGAAAAGTAGACACGACATAAGTATCTTGGTGGCTTTATCTGCTTTAAACGCAAACCAAAGAAAGCGCACACTTTTAATAGGGCAAATACAAATGGAGATAAAAGAGCACCACACTCAGGAGAAAGCCAGTATTTATGCACGGTCAGTCTCGATCCAATTTGAAAACATACAAAAAGATAGATTTAGTAGATAACACGCCGAGCACAGGTACACTTATATTTGTGTTTGCTTCATGCACCCCCCCCCCCCCCACCATCCCGGGACTGACAGCCTCGCTGTTCGGTGTTGGGAGCGGTTGATGACTTCTCTGCACACGCAAGGCAACGCAGGTATAACTAGAAAAGATTTGCTTCAAAGCAAATCTGGCTTTGTGCCTTCAAAAGTTGTAAATGTTAAATGCCACAACTTTTGTCGTTTGGTACTTCACATTCTAAGATCCACTTCACAAGATTATGACTGGATGAAAATTTCAGAGTTCTAATGACATTGACCTTTGGCTTTTAAAGGACACATAAAAATTACAAAAATGTACTGTGTTACAATACTTACATTTTAGCATAACATGAACCAAAATCCGATGTAAATTGAGAGAGGTATGGCTAGATGAAACTTTCAAAAGGCCAAATGACCTTGACCTTTGACCTTTGGAGGTTACATGTGAATTACAAAAATGTGTAGTGTTACAAAAGCTACAATTTGAGCTCACCATGATAAAAATTGGATACAAATTGGCCAAGTCATGGCTAAATGAAAATTTCAAAGGTCCAAATGTCCTTGCCTTTTTATCTTTATAAGTCATATGTAACTTACAGAAATGTGAGTGTTATAATAGCTACAACTTGAGCCCAACATGATCTAAATTGGATAAAAATTGACGAAGGTATGGCTGGATGAAAATTTCAGTGTCCAAATGATTTTTACCTTTTACCTTTAGAGGTCACATGTAAATTACAAAAATATGCAGTGTTACAGTGGCTACAATTTGAGCCCAACATGATCAAAATTGAATCAAAATTGACCGAGTTATGGCTGCATGAAAATTTAAAAGGTCCAACTGACTTTGACGTTTGACTTTTAGAGGTCAGATACAAAATAGAAAAAAATCGCAGGATTACAAACATATTTATTGAAGTTAGATTGGTTACCTTTACCTGCAAATGTTTGGAGATATTCAAGATTTAAATTTTCAAAAGCCGTAATTTGCACGATTTTCGAAACCATTGAACCTCTTCACGAAAACTCAAGGCTACATGTACAGAAGTATAACCATGCCAAGTTTTGAATTTCTACTTATAATGCTTTTTCAAAGAAATATAGGACAAATTTGCCTGTAAAGAAAGGAAGAAACAAGAACAAAGAAAGGATTTCTAAAAACACCCCAATATGTCTGTGTTGGCACACAGACATAATTTACCGCCTCATAATCAGGAACGTTACACCCGACGAACATTTGTTGTTGTTGTTGTTGTTGTTGTTGTTGTTGTTGTTGTTGTTTTTCTTCTTCTTCTTCTTCTTCTTCTTCTTCTTCTTCTTCTTCTTCCTATTCTTCTTCACTTCCTTTTTGTCATGATCATATCACCCTTCTCTTCCTTCTCCACCATTCTGCACAAAAGAGCGAAACTAAAGATAATTTACTGCCGAATAATCAGGAATGTTAACCAGATCATCATCATCATTTGCTCCTCCCCACCTGTGCCTCCTTTCTTTCTACTCCATTTTTGATCTAACTAAAGGTTTGTTGTGGGCTTATAAACGTCCGAGTTGAAAGTATTAGAGCCCTGTGTGTCCACAATCAATGATTTTGAAAATGAATTCTGCAAGATTTTTCGATTTTAGAAATAATGAGAATTTGAAAAAGTCATGGCACAGAAGAATTCCTGCATTCAGTTGTATGACAATGTACACTGTAGATGTATCGTCAGGACAGAAATGTAATCTCTATCTTGCTTCATAGTGTACTGTTTTGCCATTTTTTAAGAATATCATTGCTACATGTTCGAATAATGATAATGATAATGATGATGATGATGATAATAATGATGATGATGATGATGATAATGATGATGATGATAATAATAATAATAATAATAATAATAATAATAATAATAATAATAATAATAATAATAATAATAATAATAATAACTCTCCGCTAAATCTGTCACTGTCCTGTGTGAGACAGGTGGCCTAGGTGCAGGAAAAAAGGAAATGAAGCGGATGAAACCATGGTAATTCCCATCAGTTTGTGCTATTATGTTTTACTGGACCAGAGCCGAAGCATAGGGTCCACCAAACGCTCTCTGACAGGTGTGGTTGGCCCCTGGTTCCAGTTATACTCCCCGACACTCATTGCTTGTACCTTCTTCCCCGGAGAAAGCTTTCCCTAACACATCCTATCCCCGCCTCTGAGGCTCGGCATTTCCCATGTGGGCCCACATGGCATCCCTTATAAGGGCTACCACCACTCCCTTCACTCCCTCTACTGTGAAATTCCAATTAATCCCTGCTGTTGTGTAGCTCTATCATTAAAGTGTTTTGTTTTTCTTAAAGTTCTTTTTGGTAACGAAGGCTGCACTAATTTAGATTATGCAAATTAAGGCGTTTGAAATTTCAGATCTTGAATATCTTCAAAAGTATGTACACAAGACAGATTTTTTCAGCGCTCTGATAGGTGGTGACACCTGGTGAGAGAAATTAAAAATGCAATAGGGTCCGAAGGTTGAATCTGTCATCAAAAATATAATAGACCTATCATTAACTTTCATTTATAACTTCTATGACTGAGAGAATAGTAACATGTGAAATCCAAGAAAGAGCTTTATTTACATGTGCACAATCACTGCAAAAGGTCAGGTGGGGGCCACCCCTCCATGGCCCTCCTGACAAGGCACCTCGGCTGTGACAGAGCTCTATTTTTAGATGTTGACATTTAGTATGCATGAAAGTTGTGCCTGTGTCACATACACCAGAGAGGCTTTCACACAATCTTGGCTGGGCTGTGTAAGGCATATGGCTGGTATTACTCATAGGCTAATGTAGTATACTTTAACTTAAGCTGAGTTAGAGTACTTTGAGGCAATCGGAAAAAGTATTTACCATAATCCAAGAGATAGGTTGAGTGCATTGAAGTAAGACTGGGAGCTTGTTACACTGAGGCTGCTTTGCGCGAAGGGTGCCTTCCTGAGAACCAGTTCATTACGCTAACTTGTTGTATCTGTTATACACTGTAGTGCTGAATTACCCATTGTATACTGTCCTAACATTGTTATACACTGTAGTGCTGAATTACCCAGTGTATACTGTCCTAACATTGCCGTACCAATCATACACTGTAGTACTGAAGTACCCCTTGTACAATGTCGTAACACTGTCATACCGATCATACATTTAGTACTTAAGTGCCCATTGTACATTGTCGTGCACATCATACACTGTTGTACTTGAAGTACCAACTGTACAGTGCGTACCGATTATACACAATAGTACTGAAATACCAATTGCCCATTGTCATAACAATAAGCTATGAACACATGCATATTGATTTGCTATGCAGCAAATAATCTTTTCTTGTTTCATTTCGTTTCTCCCAGTATCCTACCAGGTAGTCCTGTACACTTTTAATACCTTTCCTACCTCCCAGAGAGCCACTCTTCAAACATAACACCCATGCGGCACTTTCCTCTTCCTCTAAACACGGAACATCTTCTAAACTCTGGCAATTATGATATTCCCTGTGCCATTTTCTGAACAAAATCTTCCCTCATCTCTCTATATGCATCACACCACAACAACCAATGATCTTCTGTCTCACATACAATGCAAATGGCTTTATTTTATGTCATAAAATGGTTTATCATTGAAATTGAGAAGAGGAAAGGTTCCCTCCGCACCTTAATCCATCGGTCTTTTCGCTCACCGATTTCCGCCACTGTGAGGTTGGCAACACTGTTTTTCCTTTACCGCAGGTGGCTCCACCACCAAAAGGTAGATACGAGGCTGATGGTACTTGTAGTGGCACCTACATTCAACATGCCCCATTGTAAAGTTTCCTCGTAAGAACTGGCCAAGTGCTTCACCGCTCCTGGACAAGCGTTGCAGACTCAGTATCAAAGTGTTCAAAAGACATCTTCTTTGTATGGCATTTAGGAAGTATACAAAAAAGTGTTCAAAAGACATCTTCTTTGTATGGCATTTACGAAGTAAACAAAAAAAACAGTTTTGGATATCCTCACCGGGTTTCACAACAACACCAGTTCAGGCAGGTGTTGAGAAAAAAAAGTAGGGATATATACTGTTTGTGTTCAACTGAACATAGCATTAGTGGCATTTGAAACACAATGAGTCAACATAAACTCAATTCGTTACGTCAGAACTCATGAAAATAAAAGCTGAATATGAAAAGGAAAACTATTACAGCTACATTTTATTTTTGCAATATAAATTGGTGAATCGCTTTTTTCAGCCATGCTTCTCCTTGATTAACGCTAACCTTTGTCAGACTTCATTCCCACAAGTTTACTACGTTTGTATGGATTAAAGCATTGTCTGTTGTGCCTTCGACGGCTGCTCGGGTATTTCATTTTTTTTTAGGAATCCGGTTCTACATTCGGCTTAACTCTTCAAAATAGTGAGCCAGAGGAATATTTCATTTAGCTACTGTGTCGAACTATCAAAATTATGCAAACACAATATATCCTAACATGTAAAAACGAAACAAACAGATGATATCATCCACTGTAGACTCGTATATATCTAGAATCCGAACACTCGAGTATTAAATAAAAAATATCCTTCAGTGCTCTCGCGTCAATAACATGTTAAACTCTACACATATAAAGGTCGTTGTCTTATAAATAAGGTAACCATGCTCTACATTCACTAGGTGTTGCTGTTCACCACATTTCTGCCTTTTTTTCTTGCTAAAGCTGCAACACGTAGAGGAGTGGATCTGAAAAATCAAACAAAACAGAGAAATAAATGCTGATTAAGAAAAGATGCCAATGCCAAAGATTACATCTACAAGTGGACATACAATATGATTTGTTTGATTAAATGGTGTTGTTGTGAAACCCGGTGAGGATATCCAAAACTGTTTTTTTGTTTACTTCTTAAATGCCATACAAAGAAGATGTCTTTTGAACACTTTTTTGTATACTTCCTAAATGCCATACAAAGAAGATGTCTTTTGAACACTTGCTTGGCAAGGAATTAAAGGAGTTATGAAAATTTCAACATCAGGGAAACGCTGCTGTATACCATACCAGTCCCTGATTTTTCTGTGTATTTACCTAGATTTAAGACAACAATTGCACATTTAAATTCTTCGTGAAAAGAGCTTTCGTTCAAGTACCAACATGCCTATTGCCTTTGCGGCAGCTGCAGCATGACTTGCCAGGCAGTGCCAGAACCACTGACCAAGGCCTGTCACCATAGTAATAATAATAATAATAATAATAATAATAATAATAATAATAATAATAATAATAATAATAATAATAATAATAATAATAATAATAATAATAATAATAATAATAATAATAATAATAATAATAATTTATTCGGAAAACTACCCCTTTACAGCGGGGGCATCAATGGAACGGGGTTTATTCCATGATGCGTCCAAGTATACTACAAGAAGCCGTCTATATTACAAAGTAAGGATTTGTGTGTGGTAGGGCTGTATCTACGTTCAGCATTGAGCCGTACGTGGAGCAGCATCCATTTACCATTTTGGAATTTACTTTTTACATGCGCATGCAACCATCAATAGGCTTCTCATAGCTCCATGTATATATACATATATATTGTCCATTACATTCTTTTGACAAATTAACTTTCCCTTAACACTAATCACACATACATTTTGGATGCTACCTCTTCAAAATACCAAATCGCGAATTCCGCACCCAATGCCAAAGGTTTGTAAATAATAAATAAATAAATAATTTTATCAGGGAAACTACCCCTTTACACCGGGGGCATCGATGGAACAGGGTGTATTCCATGATGCGTCCAAGTATCTTACCCATTTAAAGTTTGCTTTCAACCGGTGTAACCAATCATGAATATCATAGTTTTGTCCCCCGCGCTAAAACTAGAGATAAACCACTCATTGGGAGAAAACTCTAGAAAGCGTAAGGACAAGTACATCGTGCACTTTTGGTTTATAATGTAGAAAATAAATGTTTATCATCGTCATAATTACAATGTGTAAAATTAAAGTACACTTCAAAATGGATAAAACTTATATACAACATAGGAGCTCCATTTAAAATCTATGGAATCTGCACCTTACAGGGAACTGTACAACTCTATTTCTTTACTGTGAACAGGCACAGTTGAAGGTATATATATACATATACATATACATATATATATATATATATATATATATATATATATATATATATATATATATATATATATATATATATATATATATATACATGTGTGTATATATACATACACACACATACACATTAGCTTATATATCACAGTTAATTTTTTAAGAATCTACACAGAAATGTCACAGCCAGCACCTTCAAGAGCTAACATACGGCAACGCCATGCTTCTTTTAGGAAAGTTTTACAAGCACTGTCAAATATATCATTAACAGCATGGTCATAATTGAATGATATTCCAAACAGTAGCGTAAATTTCGTAGTTAAGGAAGAGCGAGTAAAATGTTCCCATACATGGGAATAACCATGTTCCAACAGGCATTTTTCCAAATTTCGCCAAATCTTAATTCTTAATTCCTTGGAGTGTTCACATGTGAAAGTGAAATGAAATAAATCTTCTATACCTTGATTACATAGTTTACAAATGTATGGAATGAGTTAAAAGTTAAAATGGTGTACGAAGCATGTACTCTAGATGTGTAGGTGTGTGGTGAATCAGGTATAGTGCCAATACAGGTACATGCCAAGGGATGTATGATTGATAATTGAAAAGCCTTGTAACATGGATATATGATAAACTGGAATGTTTGATATACAAACTTTGTAAATCTGATGATTCAGCTCAACATATTTACAAATTATCATTCTTGGATTCTGCTATGCACGAATGTGGAGTGAGAGATGTAAACGAAAACTGTTTACATTAGCAAAAGCCTACATAAAGTGGCGTGATTAGTTTATACATTGGTACAACCACATACTGACCAGCTCTGAGTGCAGCGCATTTTAATATGTATGTTAAAAGTGTTGTCGATGTAGAACATTTTTTGACTAAGGTATCTTTTAACTTACAAAAAGGCATTTGTAGATTAAGATTAGATAAACATAAACTACGTACTGCAGTTGACAAATATGAGAATATTAATAGACAAGACAGAAACCACGATAAGTATAATAATAGCAAAATCGGTGATGAATACCATTTAGTCATGGAATGAAGAAACACAGAGTAGTACGAAGTAGAAAAAGTCTTTCTCACAGGTATGATGATGGGCAACCCAGTATGTTAATATTATTTGTACTAGCTAGCAGCTTAAACAATAGCTGTTTCACTTGGCACGCTTTTTCCCAAAAAAGCTTTTCTATTGTATTGGTAAACACTTCCAGTCATTAGACAATACAAGTCGTTAATTTTTCTTATTTAACTTGTGTATTGATTATCATGTTGAACTGTATTTTCTATGGTACTTCATTTATTATAGTAAAATGCCAAAAGTTCAAAGTTAAAGTTTAACATCACTTTTTTTAAATGACAGAGAATTAGTAATGATGCGAAAAGATGCAGGAATCGAGGTGTACACAGTCCACAGTTGACAATGCGGCAAAGAGCAAAAAAACCCCAAACGTTTAGTCATTGTTCTTTAATTCTGTCCTGGTGTAACTCTCAATTATTAGTACTTAACTGGTAATAAAATTTGAGATTTCAGGTTTTGTTTGTTTTCTCTTCTTAGCAGAATAATATTCTTCTCAATCTAATTCTTTGAATTTATGAAAAGGAATGGGAGTGAAAATTGTATAGTTCAACCTGCTGCTAAAAGATGGCGCTCCTTTACAGTGCTCAGACGGTACGGTTGGCCTTTCACCGAGTGCCATTCACAAGGGAGGCACCTTCTATGTGGAAAGAGGCTCACTCGCATGTAAAATGTAATAATCAAGTCATAAGTTAAGCCAGGCAACATTAGATCTAAATGTTTAGACACACATTTTGGTGTGAAACATGGAGACCCTATTAATCCTGTACATAAATGATCTCCCTGAAAATGCTATTTCAGATGAATATTCAGCCACGATGGGCAATGAATGAACATCCTGTTGTATGCTGATGGCCTGTTGTTGTTCTGTGTCGACAAGTTATCTGCAAAATGATCTCAACAAATTAAACCACTGTTGTAGGATATGGATGTTGAAATTTAGGGTTAAAGATTCAAAAGGACAAATAATCATAGAGGTCTAATGTGGGACAAACCTCTATTTTGGACGGCACAAACTTTAAAATGTGAAAGATTATGAATATTCATGAATTGCCTTAACGGTACCAGGAGGCATGAATAAAGCCATTGAAATGTATTTATACACATACATACAAATCCCGCATTAAGAATTTCAATAAGGTTAATCTAAAACAGTCTTAAGTTTCAAAAGATTTTGATGAACTACAAGAAAATATGTTATCACTAAAATTGATAAGGCAGGTGTCAATTTTTGGATCATGTGCACCCCCCCCCCAAATATATATGTTGTCTGGAAGCTTTGAAAAATGAACTTGGTGTAAACAATGTTTCAAACATAAGAGGAAATGATGTATATACATTACACAAACGATCCATTTACTAATTAGATAGATGCATTGAAAGATGAGATGAAAAGGAATTTTGGACAGTGTTTTCTCAAATGCCACAAACCTGACAGATTACGTTGATACATTGACTCAGGGTTGGCAGTGAAATGGAGCTTGGAGGCTTTCAAAGTTAGGAAAAAGTGTCATCATGGAGTTTGTTTTACATTTCTGGTGCAAGATGTCCATTCTTGCAGTACTTGTAAGGATTTCCCTTGGTTTGTACAGGTGGTCTAGCTGCAACTGTTTATTTTACAATCATTGGGACTGTATATACTGCCCCAGCTTGTTTCCACTTCAGTTATCCACTGGCGGGTGGTTTAATTAGGATAAGCTGTCCAGCTAGAAAGGGTACATAATGATTCAGGGGTAAGTCAAATTGTTCTTATCTGAACCTGTACTATACAATTTTAGTATTTATTTTTGTTTGACGGTTTTTCTTCTTTCATAATTAAGCTCTGCATTTATAACGTATTTAGCTACTTCATCCTTTGCCACGGTCATGTTTATTCATTATTATGTGGGTTGTCTTTGCTGAATATTTAGCTTAGACAAGGAGCCGCTAGTCAAAGAGACATATGCGGGTATAGGCTCAGAAACATGTTCTGAGTAGTTACCCGCTGAAGAACCTTTAATTTATTTGGGCTTATATAGCCTCATTAGAAATTCTACAGAGAAACGTGTGTAATATGGACAATAGTACTTTCATATGTATATGGGTAAGATTGTGACAGGTAAGCTTATGGAAAGTAAAGAGTTTGGACTGAAGAATAGGGTAATGACCACTAGGAAGTGGTTCTGGACAAAAAGACAGAAATACAATACACATAGCATAAATAAACAAATTTATACATCATACATACATACAGCAGGACAGAACTCATAGCAAGTTTTATAATAGCAGTATCGGTGACGAATGCCATTTAGTCAGGGAATATAAAAACACAAACTAGTACAAAGTAGAAAAAAACCTTTCACACTAGTATGATTTTGGGCGACACAGCATGTCAATATTCTTCAAACTAGTTACCAACTGAGACAATAATTGTTTCACTTGTCTTGCTTTTTTCCAAAAAGGCATTTCAATTGTATTAGTAAACACATACAATCATTACACAACACAAATCGTTAATTTCTCTTATTTTACTTGTATATTGATTCTCAGGTTGAAGTGTATAATTATTAACTGAGGTGCTTCATTTATTACAGTAAAATGCCAAAAGTTCAAAGTTAAAGTTTATTATCACTTTTTTAATGACACAGAAGTAGTAATGATACGAAAAGATGCAGGAATCGAGGTGTACACTGTCTACAGTTGACAATGCGGCAAAGAGCAAAAAGAACAAGCGTTTGTTCATTGTTTTTAAATTCTGTCCTGGTGTAACTATCAATTATAAGTACTTAACTGGTAATAAAATTTGAGATATCAGGTTATTTTTGTTTTGTGTTCTTAGCAGATTAATATTCTTCTCAATCTAATTCTTTGAATTTTGAGAGGAACGGGAGTGAAAATTGTATAGTTCATCCTACTGCTAAAAGATGGCGCTCCTTTACAGTGCTCAGACGGTACGGTTGGCCTTTCACCGAGTGCCATTCACAAGGGAGACACCTTCTATGTGGAAAGAAGCTCACTCACATGTAAAATGTAATAATCAAGTCATACGTTAAGCCAGGCAACATTAGATCTAAATGTTTAGACACACATATTGGTGTGAAACATGGAGACCCTATTAATCCTGTACATAAATGATCTCCCTGAAAATGCTATTTCAGATGAATATTCAGCCACGATGGGCAATGAATGAACATCCTGTTGTATGCTGATGGCCTGTTGTTCTGTGTCGAAGAGTTATCTGCAAAATGATCTCAACAAATTAAACCACTGTTGTAGGATATGGATGTTGAAATTTAGGGTTAATGATACAAAAGGACTAATAATCATAGAGGTCTAATGTGGGACAAACCTCTATTTTGGACGGCACAAACTTTAAAATGTGAAAGATTATGAATATTCATGAATTGCCTTAACGGTACCAGGAGGCATGAATAAAGCCATTGAAATGTATTTATACACATACATACAAATCCCACATAAAGAATTTCAATACGGTTAATCTAAAACAGTCTAAAGTTTCAAAAGCAGTGAAAGAACTACAAAAAAAATATGTTATCACTAAAATTGATAAGGCAGGTGTCAATTTTGGGATCATGTGCACCCCCCCCCCCAAAAAAATGTATATATGTTATCTGGAAGCTTCGAAAAATGAACTTGGTGTAAACAATTTTTCAAACATAAGAGGAAATGATGTATTTACATTACACAAACTATCCATTTATTAATTAGATGCATTGAAAGATGAGATGAAAAGGAATTTTGGACAGTGTTTTCTCAAATGTCACAAACCTGACAGATTACGTTGATACATTGACTCAGGGTTGGCAGAGAAATGGAGCTAGATTGTTTAGAGGCTTTCAAAGTGAAGAAAAAGTGTCTTCATGGAGTTTGTTTTACATTTCTGGTGCAAGATGTCCATTCTTGCAGTACTTGTAAGGATTTCCCTTGGTTTGTACAGATGGTCTAGCTGCAACTGTTTATTTTACAATCATTGGGACTGTATATACTGCCCCAGTTTGTTTCCACTTCAGTTATCCACTGGCGGGTGGTTTAATTAGGATAAGCTGTTCAGCTAGAAAGGGTACAGAATGATTCAGGGGTAAGTCAAATTGTTCTTATCTGAACCTGTACTATACAAATTTAATATTTATTTTTGTTTGACGGTTTTTCTTCTTTCATAATTGAGCTCTGCATTTAGAAGCAAAACTTCACATATTCAGCTACTTCATCCTATGCCACGGTCATGTTTATTCATTATTATGTGGGTTGTCTTTGCTGAATAATTATCTTAGACAAGGTGCCACTACTCAAAGAGACATATGCGGGTATAGGCTCAGAAACATGTTCTGAGTAGTTACCCGCTGACGACCCTTTA
Source organism: Hermodice carunculata (assembly GCA_964020975.1). Classification (NCBI taxonomy): domain Eukaryota; kingdom Metazoa; phylum Annelida; class Polychaeta; order Eunicida; family Amphinomidae; genus Hermodice; species Hermodice carunculata. Next base: position 10,350,159 of record OZ026626.1, on the reverse strand, counting down.
ATTTATTTGGGCTAATACAGCCTAAGTAGAAATTCTATAGAGGAACGTGTGTAATATGGACAATAGTACTTTCATATGTATATGGGTTAGACTGTGACAGGTTAGCTTATGGAAAGTAAAGAGTTTGGACTGAGGAATAGGGTAATGACCACTAGGAAGTGGCTCTGGACAAAAAGACAGAAATACAATACATATAACATATATAAACAAATTTATACATCATACATACATACAGCAGGACAGAACCCATAACAAGTTTTATAATAGCAGTATCGGTGACGAATGCCATTTAGTCAGGGAATATAAAAACACAAACTAGTTCAAAGTGGAAAAAGTCTTTCACACAGTCGTGATTATGGGTGACACAGCATGTCAATATTTTTTATACTAGCTAGCAACTTAGACAATCATTGTTTCACTTGTCTTGCTTTTTTCCAAAAAGGCATTTCAATCGTATTAGTAAACACATCCAATCATTAGACAACACAAATCGTTAATTTCTCTTATTTTACTTGTATATTGATTCTCATGTTGAAGTGTATAATTATTAACTGAGGTGTTTCATTTATTATAGTAAAATGCCAAAAGTTCAAAGTTAAAGTTCCTTTTTTAATGACACAGAATTAGTAATGATATGAAAAGATGCAGGAATCGAGGTGTACACAGTCCACAGTTGACAATGCGGCAAAGAGCAAAAAGAGCAAACGTTAGTTCATTGTTTTTTTCATTCTGTCCTGGTGTAACTCTCAATTATAAGTACTTACATGGTAATAAAATTTGAGACTTCAGGTTTTATTTGTTTTGTGTTCTGAGCAGAATAATATTCTTTTCAATCTAATTCTTTGAATTTAGAGAGGAATGGGAGTGAAAATTGTATAGTTCATCCTACTGCTAAAAGATGGCGCTCCTTTACAGTGCTCAGACGGTACGGTTGGCCTTTCACCGAGTGCCATTCACAAGGGAGACACCTTCTATGTGGAAAGATGCTCACTCACATGTAAAATGTAATATTAAGTCATACGTTAAGCCAGGCAACATTAGATCTAAATGTTTAGACACACATATTGGTGTGAAACATGGAGACCCTATTAATCCTGTACATAAATGATCTCCCTGAAAATGCTATTTCAGATGAATATTCAGCCACGATGGACAATGAATGAACATCCTGTTGTATGCTGATGGCCTGTTGTTCTGTGTCGAAGAGTTATCTGCAAAATGATCTCAACAAATTAAACCACTGTTGCAGGATATGGATGTTGAAATTTAGGGTTAATGATTAAAAAGGACAAATAATCATAGAGGTGTAATGTGGGACAAACCTCTATTTTGGACGCCACAAACTTTAAAATGTGAAGAATTATGAATATTCATGAATTGCCTTAACGGTACCAGGATGCATGAATGAAGCCATTGAAATATATTTATACACATACATACAAATCCCACATTAAGGATTTCAGTACGGTTAATCTAAAACAGTCTAAAGTTTCAAAAGCAGTGAAAGAAGTACAAGAAAATATGTTATCACTAAAATTGATAAGGCAGGTGTCAATTTTGGGATCATGTGCACCACCCCCCCCCCAAAAAAATGTATATATGTTATCTGGAAGCTTCGAAAAATGAACTTGGTGCAAACAATTTTTCAAATATAAAGGAAATGATGTATATACATTACAAAAACGATCTATTGATAATTAGATAGATGCATTGAAAGATGAGATGAAAAGGAATTTTAGTATTAACATTTTTGAAGAAGACTCCTCTATTCCACTTTTGTTCTGGATACCTAAATTACACAAAAACCCTTTAAAATCTAGATTCATAGCTGGTGCTTCAAAATGTACAACAAAACAATTATCAAAAGAAGTAACATTGTGTTTGACTGCAATTGCGAATCATTTCTGTAAATACTGTAATGCAATTTTTAGAAACTGAGAAATAAATTGTTCTTCGAGAATTAGCAAATCTCCCGATTTTGTATCTAAAATCAAACATTTAAAAGCAAAAAAATATCAAATGTTTTGAATTTTCTACACTGTAAACAAATCTACAAATAGATTAAGTCAAAAGTTCTTTTTCGGAATTGATAAGCAAAATGTTTAAACACAACGGTAAACCATACATAAATACTAATTCATATGCAAAGAAAACATATTGGTCACACAATAAATATTCAAAAATAAACGTTAAATCTTGCATTTTTGAAACTTTGATAGATGCTATAAATTTTCTTTTGGATCATACTTTTGCTCAATGCCTACCATTGGTTTTTCCACAAATAAAATGTCTTCCAATGGGTAGCGACTACTCCCCGTTACTGGCAGATTTATATTTAACCTGGCTTGAATTTAAGTATATAGATAAATTGATGAAAAAGGGCCTTCAAATGGCTACAAAATTATCAAACAACGCAAGATAAATTAATGACATTGCTTGTGTAAATGTACAAAATTTCAGTGAAATTGCGAAAAAAAATACCCCAAAGATATCCCTTTGGAGGGTTTCAATTCAGATAGCTTTAGAGATGTGTTTCTGAACTTGGATATTCAGGTCACTAATGGCAGCTTCTATATTAAAGTCTACCACAAAATAGATGAGTTTAACTTTGAAGTAGTTAACTATCCTTTCCCAGACAGTAATATTTCGGAAACTGTTGGATATTATTCGTTTTTGTCACAGATTTTGAGATTTGGTCGTATTTGTTCTAAATTTCAGGACTTTGCATCTAGAACCGAATTTATTTACAATACACTTGAGTCAAGAGGGTTCAAAGAATTACCTTGATCAAATATTTCTACAAATTTTGCGGCAAATATCCAGAGATGGTTAGAAAGTTTGGCTTCAAAAATTATGCAGTTTTAAGACTTGCCTGTTTGGCAACTTAATTTTATTTTGGCATCATTCTGTGTTAATATTCACTTTCAGACATATTTGGGTCAAAAGTTTTCCGTCTGGTAACCCCCCCACGGGGGGGGGGGGACTATCGGTAGCGAGCAGCGGCCTACAACAGTTACAAGTTGGCCTAAATCGTACTTAAAATCGTGTTAAGAAGAATTGTTTTGATAACATGCTTTTGACATAAATGCTAATGATTTTCATTCTTTTCTGACATGCCTAAATGTACATTTACTCAATCTTAAAAAAAATTACTCACAATGGACAGTATTTTCTCAAATGCCACAAACCTGACACATTTTGTTGATACATTGACTCAGGGTTGGCAGTGAAATGGAGCTTGGAGGCTTTCAAAGTTAGGGAAAAATGTCATCATGGAGTTTGTTTTACATTTCTGGTGCAAGATGTCCATTTTTGCAGTACTTGTAAGGATTTCCCTTGGTTTGTACAGGTGGTCTAGCTGCAACTGTTTATTTTACAATCATTGGGACTGTATATACTGCCCCAGTTTGTTTCCACTTCAGTTATCCACTGGCGGGTGGTTTAATTAGGATAAGCTGTCCAGCTAGAAAGGGTATATAATGATTCAGGGGTAGGTCAAATTGTTCTTATCTGAGCCTGTACTATACAAATTTAGTATTTATGTTTTGTTTGACGGTTTTTCTTCTTTCATAATTGAGCTCTGCATTTATAAGCAAAACTTCACATATTCAGCTACTTCATCATTTGCCACGGTCATGTTTATTCATTATTATGTGGGTTGTCTTTGCTGAATATTTAGCTTAGACAAGGAGCCGCTAGTCAAAGAGACATATGCGGGTATAGGCTCAGAAACATGTTCTGAGTCGTTACTCGCTGAAGAACCTTTAATTTATTTGGGCTAATACAGCCTAAGTAGAAATTCTATAGAGGAACGTGTGATATGGACAACAGTACTTTCATATGTATATGGGTTAGACAGTGACAGGTTAGCTTATGGAAAGTAAAGAGTTTGGACTGAGGAATAGGGTAATGACCACTAGGAAGTGGTTCTGGACAAAAAGACAGAAATACAATACATATAACATATATAAACAAATTTATACATCATACATACATACAGCAGGACAGAACCCATAACAAGTTTTATAATAGCAGTATCGGTGACGAGTACCATTTAGTCAGGGAATATAAGAACAAAAACTAGTTCAAAGTGGAAAAAGTCTTTTGCACAGTCGTGATTATGGGTGACACAGCATGTCAATATTTTTTTAAACTAGGTAGCAACTTACACAATAACTGTTTCACTTGTCTTGCTTTTTTCCAAAAAGGCATTTCAATTGTATTAGTAAACACATCCAATCATTAGACAACACAAATCGTTAATTTCTCTTATTTTACTTGTATATTGATTCTCATGTTGAAGTGTATAATTATTAACTGAGGTGTTTCATTTATTATATTAAAATACCAAAAGTTCAAAGCTAAAGTTCATTATCACTTTTTTAATGACACAGAATTAGTAATGATATGAAAAGATGCAGAAATTGAGGTGCACACAGTCCACAGCTGTGGTTGACAATGCGGCAACGAGCAAAAAGAGCAAACGTTAGTTCATTGTTTTTTTTTTATTCTGTCCTGGTGTAACTCTCAACCATAAGTACATAACTGGTAATAAAATTTGAGATTTTAGGTTTTGTTTGTTTTCTGTTCTGAGCAGAATAATATTCTTCTCAATCTAATTATTTGAACATATGAAAAGCAAAAGGAGTGAAAATTGCATAGTTCAGCTCACTGCTAAAGATGGCGCTCCTTTATAGTGCTCAAACGGCACGGTTGGTCTGTCACCGAGTGCCATTTACAAAAGAAGACGCATTGTGTGCGGAAAGAAGTTCCCTCACATACAAAATCTGATAATGAAATCATGTGTCAAGCCAGGCAAAATGATATCAAAATGTTTTGAAACAGATAATGGTATGGAACATCGAGACCTCATTTATCCTGTGCATGACAGATCTCCCCCCCCCCCCCCGTTATTTCAGTTGAAGATTCAGTCATGATGGACAATTAATGAACATCCTCCTGTATGCTTATGACCTTGTTATGCTCTGTCGAAGAGTAATCTGAAAAATGAACTCAACAATTTAAACCACTATTGTAGAAAGTGGGTGCTGAAAATGAAGTTTTAATGATTAAAAATACTCATAACCGTAAACGTCTAATGTGACAGAGACCTCTACTTTGGACGGCACAAACTTTAAAATGTGAAACATTATAAACATTATTGAATTGCCTTGACGGTTACAGGAGGTATGAAAAAGATCAGGGAAATGTACACACACACACACGCACGCACGCAACGCACGCAACGCACGCACACACACACACACACACACACACACACACACACACACACACACATATATATATATATATATATATATATATATATATATATATATATATATATATATATATATATATATATATATATATGTGTGTGTGTGTTTGTGTGTGTTAATGTGTGTATAGATATTAAATATTGTTGACTTATATTTAAACATTTTTGCATCTTTTATCACCACTTGTCGGCAAATTTGTATATACAATAGAAGTATTGAGACATTCAATACTCTTAATTACCATTTATATTTTAGATTCAAATTCCTTTGAAGCCGTAATACTCCAAAATATAAATACCAGTATGGTTCACATTTACGGAAGTGCTCTCTAATAACAATCAAATATAGTGTAACATAAATAAATGCAGCTTGTGTTCATAAATGGGGGGGGGGGGGTACCATTCCCGATCGCAAGTCAAACTTGCAGCTCCCAGCTACGCGACGCGTCAACAACAACAAAAAAATACATGTCACACTGTGACCTTAATCTCCACTCCACGTGACACGACGTTTCTGGAGAACGTATATGCGGGCAGGACATCCTGGGTCGATGCACACAAGGGACGCGTACTAGACAGTAAGTGAGTCTACTTTAAGCGATACTTTTGTACGAATTTTTTATCTCAAGGGGTTTTCTTGTAGCAAAAACAAACCGTAAATGAGTACCGTGTGTTTAGCTGCGCTCGTGTCTCATTATGAGGTATAACTTGTAGACATTGTAGCCATACAACTTAGTGCCGTTGTCTACTTTCACTTTCAACTAACATGTGTTCCATTTGTCCCTATTGCAGACGTAAAGCATTTATAATCCTCGTTCTGTGTAAAATGTTGGTCCGCGCAATACTGTGTAAAATGCTGCATACACCTGTTAATGCCACTAGAAAAAACTACCTGTAAGTCTCTATAGCCAAAATATATTAGTAATCCGGGGGTCCTCCATACTCTTCTCTAACAGATCAATACTTGGTATATAAATAAGGCACAGAGTATAACTTAAAAAGAAAATTTGCTTCACATCAAATCTGTCTGGTGCCTGCAAAATAGATCAGTTTGAAGTGCTACACTTTGCCATTGTTCAAATTAATTTGAATTTTGTGTGTTAGGCTAATTTGCATAAATTAGAATGCTGCAACTTTGGGTCTTTGTTCATTGGATTTGGCCATGTCACAAATAAAGTGAAGTTTGAATGACACTACTATCTATTATAGTTTGGAAGCTATTTAACATCTTAGTTTTGTGTATTTGCTGAATTAGCATAAATTAAAAGCCTACAACTTGGGTTTATGGTTCATCGGATAGGGCTGTGTCACATACCTAAAAATTGCAGTTGGGATGGCACGTCCATGTATAATAGATTGGCAGTTATTTAAGATTTAAATTTTGAGTATTCATGCTATTTGCATAAATTAAAATTGTGCAATTTTGGATCATAGTTCATTGGGTGCGGCTATTTCACAACCCCCAAAATTGAAGTGGAATGCCACCTCTATCTATTATAATTTTGAAGCTGTTCAATAAGTAAATATTGCATTTTCACCTAATTAGCATAAATTAAAATCCTACAAATTCAGGTAATGGTTCATTGGAAGCGGCTTTGCTACAAACCTATAAATTGAAGTGCGAATGGAAACTTTTTCTATAGTAGTTTTGGAGATGTTCAACTTTTACATTTTTCAATGCCCATAATTAGCATAATTTGAAATCCTAGAACTTTCAATTACTGCCCATAATATTGGCAGGTGTCACAAGCTTGTATATGCCCCGTAAAGTTTGTGTCTATCTGCAATAGTGTGGAAGATATGGAGCTTTTTAAATTTTGAACGGCCCCAATTTGCTTAATTTGAAACATGTCAATTATTCGAACTCGGAGATATAACTTGCCTACCAGCTATGTTACTGTGCCAAGTTTAAACATTACAGCTTGTACGGTGTCTGATAAAAGTTACGTATACGGAGTATACGGAGGAGGAGGAGGAGGAGGAGGAGGAGGAGGAGGAGGAGGAGGAGGAGGAGGAGGAGGAGGAGGAGGAGGAGAAGAAGAAGGAGAAGAAGAAGAGGAAGAAGAAGAAGAAGAAGAAGAAGAAGAAGAAGAAGAAGAAAAAGAAGAAGAAGAAGAAGAAGAAGAAGAAGAAGCAGCAATTTGGCGAAAACTATATGAATGAATGATTCTTTATTTGCTGCACCTCAACTTACAGATGGAGGCATTTTGCCGAATACAATACACAACAACAAAATATGTAAAAGAAACAGAAAAAAGAAAGAGGAAAAGTTAGGAAAACTAACTCTTGTCCATCGTAAACAACCTTGCTTCGTATACAGATTGGAGAAAAAACTAAAGATCACCTCTTATTTTAGTGGTTTCGGTTAAATATTGAGCCAGAAGAGTTATTATTATATAATTGTCACATTTCATTATAAAAATAAATTTTTCTTCTAAGTCCAATTCTCCAAATGTAACAAATATCTCTGACAATTTGTCTAAAAATCGTTTCCGGGGCTCATCAAATTTTTCACAAACTAGAACATAATGTATTTCATCCTCTACTTGGTTACAATGGTTACATAGTCTTTCATGCACAGGTACTTTCATAGGTCTTTTGTGTCGACCTGTTTCAATATATAAATTGTGTGAACTAGTTCTGAGTCGTACAAAATTTTTACGGATATTAAAATCCTTTATCATAGTTAGGTAAGGCTCTATTTCCAACTTATTTTTAAATTTTACATAGGTTCGTAATTTTTTATCTGATGACGACTGCATTTCCATTGTTTTTTCCCACTGTATAACAAATTTTTCTTGCAATAAATTTTGTATGACGCCGGCAGAAAAATCAAAAGTTTCGTAAATAGTTCTGTTCCAAGAATCATCACAATTTACAATGATTAGTGTATTTTTAACTGACGCTAACCATTGGGATTTATCGGTCGTCAAGTCATAGTTACATTGAAATGTGTCGCCCAACAAACTTTCTGGATCAATATATCTCATTCTGTACCAATTTTTACACACACGTGTTAATATTTTCAAAGAATATGGGTATTGTCCTAAATTACCTATTACAGCAACATTGCAGGTCTTCTTATTGACACCCAAAATATATCGCAAAAAACTAATGTACAATTTTTCCAAGTCCAACTTAAAATAACCAGATATATCTTCAAGTGCAATACACTTAGCAGGTGGGATGAGGTATGCACCCCAAATTTCACATCCGTACATGAATATTGGTGCAACAAGCTTATCAAATAAATCAATATATAACCTTATATCGTTCTGCGTACTAAACAAAATTCGTTTTAATCGTCCAAGTGATTTAGTTGCTTTAGAACATAACTGTTTCATTGCATTATTGAAGGAACCATTTATATGTCTGGGTGGCACCCAATATTTTTGGATATTCTATATAGAACACACGTATCACAATAAATAGCCCATATATGACATACAGGACAACAAACTGTATATATGTTAGACACACATGACAATAAATATTCTATGGATACATGAGACCATTGCATTATTCATGTTTATGTAAAATAAAACTAAAAGGAAAGGAAAACGGCAGTAACAGGAAAGGAAATAAAAGAGGCATTAGACTTGATTTGTGATATGCCTATCTGAATTAATATACAAAATACAATATGAAAATATCTTTTTTACCAAACGGTGTTAGAATCTCTTGAAACTTAAACAATTTTTTTACCCAGATAAATGTTTCAACTGGTCTCTCATGGCTTTCATGAATAACTGAAGTGTGAATACACGGTATGATATATTCTAGTGGTTGGTTTTTAAACGTCACCTCGCACTGAAACGTGAAGGGGCAACACAATGAAAAACGAGGTGAGAGAATACAATATTTAGAAGCGGGACTGGTGACCTCAAAGGCAGACAGATCGATGCGCATGACACACATTTCCAGGACGATGGTAATAATTACAAAACAGAGTAACATTATCTGCTACCAGTGATGTTTTTAAGTGTCAGTTAAATGTTGGGAGCGGAGTCTCTGCCTCGAATGTTATCTGGTAGGCTGTTCCATATCCTCATGGCAGAAGCAAAGAATAGACGACAAAGCAATTTATTTGGAATATAATTTGTCTCGTTATGAGGCGCGTGTAATAATAATAATAATAATAATAATAATAATAATAATAATAATAATAATAATAATAATAATAATAATAATAATAATAATAATAATAATAATAATAATAATAATAATAATAATAATAATTTTTTTCGGAAAACTACCCCTTTACAGCGGGGGCATCAATGGAACGGGGTTTACTCCATGATGCGTCCAAGTATATTACAATAAGCCGTCTATATTACAAAGTAAAGATTTGTGTGTGGTAGGGCTGTATCTACGTTCAGCATTGAGCCGTACGTGGAACAGCATCCATTTACCATTTGAAATTTACTTTTTACATGCGCATGCAACCATCAATAGGCTTCTCATAGCTCCATGTATATATACATATATATTGTCCATTTCATTCTTTTGACAAATTAACCTTCCCTTAACACTAATCACACATACATTTTGGATGCTACCTCTTCAAAATACCAAATCGCGAATTCCGCACCCAATGCCAATGGTTTGTAAATGATAAATAAACAAATAAATAAATAAATAAACAAATAAATAAACAAATAAATAAATAAATAAATAAATAAATAAATAAATAAATAAATAAATAAATAAATAAATAAATAAATAATTTTATTAGGAAAACTACCCCTTAACAACGGGGGCATCGATGGAACAGGGTTTATTCCATGATGCGTCCAAGTATCTTACCCATTTAAAGTTTGCTTTCAACCGGTGTAAACAATCATCAATATCATAATTTTTGTCCCCCGTGCTAAAACTAGAGATAAACCACTCATTGGGAGAAAACTCTAGAAAGCGTAAGGACAAGTCCATCGTGCACTTTTGGTTTACAATGTAGAAAATAAATGTTTATCATTGTCATATTTACAATGTATAAAATTAAAGTACACTTCAAAATAGGTAAAACTTATATACAATATAGGAGCTCCATTTAAAATCTATGGAATCTGCACCTTACAGGGAACTGTACAACTCTATATCTTTACTGTGAACAGGCACAGTTGAAGATATATATATATATATATATATATATATATATATATATATATATATATATATATATATATATATATATATATATATATACACATACACACATATACATTAGCTTATATATCACAGTTAATTTTTAAGAATCTACACAGAAATGTCACAGCCAGCACCTTCAAGAGCTACCATACGGCAACGCCATGCTTCTTTTAGGAAAGTTTTACAAGCACTGTCAAATATATCATTAACAGCATTGTCATAATTGAATGATATTCCAAACAGTAGCGTAAATTTCGTAGTTAAGGAAGAGCGAGTAAAATGTTCCCATACATGGGTATAACCATGTTCCAACAGGCATTTTTCCAAATTTCGCCAAATCTTAATTCTTAATTCCCTGGAGTGTTCACATGTGAAAGTGAAATGAAATAAATCTTCTATACCTTGATTACATAGTTTACAAATTCCGTTGGACAAATTCCATCGCTGCAATGTTTTTTCCAATCCTAGACATCCGGTTCTAGCCATAAATTTTAGTCTAGTGCCCTTGAAGTCATTTACCTGGAACATGTATCTCTCCCCATGCGTGGAATACTTAATCAATTTGTAATATGACAAGGAGGAAATTTCATCGATATCTTTAAAAAAGTCATATACGTAGTTTTGCGTGGACAACTAACAAAAAGGATAGATCCAGTCTCCAGTATCCAGCCTCGGACAAGATTGTGGATATCTGTGACATATAATGTCATATATACATAATATAAATTAGAATTCCAGAGTACAGGGAGGGGAAGGAATGGGAATGGTGGTAGCCCTTATAAGGGCTCCCATGGGGGCTCCCATGGGAAAAGCCTGAGCCTTAGAGGCGGGGATAGGGTGTGAGAGGGATGGATTTTTTTTTCTCCTAGGCCACCTGTGTCACAGAGTGACACAGGACCGCGGCAGACAAGCGGAGAGCCACCGTATTATTATTATATATGGCCAGCAAGATTTATGACCAGAGTGAAAATTTGTTTCTAAATCACAAAGTACTCGTTTACACAGTCTGTTTGCTGGAATGTTATACTTTACATGATGATAATATTTTACTCTCTGTTTATTCAAGATGGTTATCAGTGGTAGCCAGCCAAACTCCCCCAGTGTTGCCACCATTGCAGGGGTACCTCTTACTTGTAGAATAGCTCGTGCCACCGTGTACTGGAATGATCTTACAATACTTGTGCTTTCCTTTGTTGTCTCAAAATAATTGGCCTTTCCCACAATTGGTGGCGTCATATTCGAGACGTAATTTGGACATAATACACGGTACATTCATTTTAATTTTCTTATCATCTCATGTAATAGCTTCCTGGTTGACCTGAAAAGTTTTGTACTGTGTGTCGTTGTACGTTATTAACCCTTTCCCCTCAAACCGGCTAAAACTGGCTGGTGGTCAAATGTCGTCTGCTTCAGTGTTTTCAACTAATTTCAACAGTTACGAAAAACAATTTGACTGAGAAATGTATATGAGACTTATCAAGAGCACATGTCCTAGGTCAACAGATTTCCTTGGCATGGTTTGGACACTTAGTGCCCAACCCATGCCAGGGAAAGCTGTTGACTCAGTCTTAATTAAAGGGGGAAAGGGTTAAACATATTTATTTAACGTTAATTGCTTAGGCACTATGTACAGAAGTAACTAAGTGGAGGCTCCTAAGACAAACAATGCAATACATGGTTTATACACAAGACGCACGACAACCACAAAAATGAAAAATAAAAGCACAGGAGTTTTTTGGTCAATTCATACCTTATTCCTTGGTAGGGCTCTGTCGGGTACCCGGATACCCGCGAAAAACGCGAATACGTGAATCGTGGAATCAACGGATATTATATATTACATATTATATATTATACATTATATACATATATGTGTATATTAGTGCTTGACGGAGGAGAAAAAAGTCGGGTCCCGGGATCCGTAAAAACTATGTTTAACACCCGGGATCCGAACGGGTACCCAGGACCCGGGTAACCGCGGCCAAAAGCCCTTACTGTAATGAAACACAGAAACATATTTTAACTTGCTAGTATGCAGGTACAGTATAAGAATTCCACCCTTCGACATGTTGCCTATTCCTGAAAGAGAGAGAGAGAGAAAAAAAAGCAAAAAACCAAACCCCCCAAAAACCAAACCTCCCAAAAAACAACAAAAATAACAAAAAAAAACCCCAACCCCCAACCCCCCCCAAAAAAACAAAAAAAAACCAAAAAAAAACCCCCCCAAAAAACACCCCCCCCCAAAAAAAACCAAAACAACAGAAACCAAAAAAAACCAAAAAAACTTCCCAAAAACCCCCCAAAAACAAAAAAAAAAAAACAAAAAAACAAAAAATAAAAAACAAAAAACCCCAAAAAACCAAAAAAACGAAAAAGCCAAAAACCAAAAAAACAAAACCAAAAAAACAAAAAAAAAACCGAAAAAAACCCCAAAAAACCAAAAAAAAAAAAAAACAAACAAAAAAAAAAAAAAAACAAAAAAAAAAAAAACAAAAAACCACCAACAAAAAATTAATTAAAACCCCCCCCAAAATCCCCACCCCCAAACAACAACAACAACAACAACAACAAAAAAAAAAAACTACATTACATGTATGTATGTATGCGTCTCTTGTAGCTGGTCGAACACTATAAAAGTTTGTGTAGCATTAACTTTCTTATTTGCACAAAATACCCGTTGGTAGGGATAATGTGATTTTTAGCTGTACTTCTAGCTCTTCTTTATTTAGATTCAGAAAAACTAGCATTTCTGCTGGTTCTGCCCCCAGAGAACAGCGCTTTTTCGTTATGTTCCACCTGCTGAGAACACGTGCTCGCAGGGCACGCTAGTCGGAGACACTCCAAATTTGCAAGTGGCACGTCCATTTTTTGGAAATGTTTTCACACACTGCTGAGTGCACGGCTTGGGCTTGCAGGCATGCTGACATAGGAAGGATAAACAAGTGTGATCCACGATCTAGTATTTAAGAGACAACAAAAAAACAAAAACAAATAAAAAAAAACAAAGAACAAAAAAAACCCCCCAAAAACCCCACCCCCCCCAAAAAAAACCAAAAAAAAAAAAAAAAAACCAAAAAAAAAAAAAAAACCAAAAACAAAACAAAAAAAAAAAAAAAAAAACAACAAAAAAAAAAACAACACCCCCCCCAGATTTTAACCAATCAATTAAAATAAACTCGTACTGGAAACGGCAACATAACAAACTGACGCGCTAAAAGTAGGAACGAAGATCGACTGTGAAAACAGCAGAAATACACATAGGTCTACAATTTGTTTATTTATATCGAAAGAATTCGGGTATTAAAAATTGGATTCAGGACCCGACTTTTTGGGATTTTGACGGGGGCAGGGGTGGGGGTGGGGGGGGGGGTCCCGGGTACCTGGGTTACGAGTCAGTACACTAGTATATATATCATATACAATATATATATATATATATATATATATATATATATATATATATATATATATATATATATATATACATTGGATATACAAATAGGATAATTAAGTGAATAAAATAAATCAATACATATGTATATATAATAAATAAATAAATAAATAAATAAATAAATAAATAAATAAATAAATAAACCTTGACATGTAATGCGTCACGACAAGCGGGGATTTTCAAAAAATTCAAGGCGAGGCTCTCCAATTTCGTTTTTAGAATATTTTTGATCTGAGAGTCTTAGGTGAGCAATTGCAGGGAAGACAGATTTCAAGCTGTTTTAATGTGTGTCACATATACTATTGCAGAAATAATTTACGCTCAGGACTAAAGAAGTGGGACCACCTGGTGTCCATAAAAAGATTTGAAAGCTTTCTTCAACTGTTAAGCCTGCCTTGCTAAGTTATAAAATTTCGACCAGGGGTTGTTCCAGAAGGCAGAAATAAATCGCGAAAACAATCTGCATAGGATTTTAGTTTGTCTACATGGGGTGAGGTACCGCTAATACCGACATTATTTAAGGGCACCATGTCTAATAAATATTCTGGGCATAATTTGTGAAGCATTTGGCCTAATGTTATCCGTTTAAAACACTGTCGCCGGATAGCACCTGCTTCCTAGCCAAGTTCCCACAGGAGTCCATCTGAAGTGATGGGCCAAACGTGTAAATCTGTGCAGCTTCATACTGGACGGACGAGAGGCGAGAAAGACACAAGCCATAGTTATCAAAGTTATACATCCATATTCCACCAATGAACCTTCCACAGTTAAACATTATATACATTGAGTATTTTTGAATAGTTTAAATTTCAACATATATATGTTATCAGGTCCTATATTTTTAAAATACAGTTGTCAGTATTATCGGGAGCCGTAGTAGAATTAGTTTCGAGGATTAGCAGAACTTTCATAGCTTCAGCTGCACTGAAAGAGAACGTTTGGAAACTCTCATAGTTGCAGTATTCAAAAGTGGGTAGAGGCGGAATACTATCAGCCCCAGTGTAGCTTGACTGGCAAAGTACACATGAAAGACTTTCGGCTTTTCTGCGATGTTGCTGATAACAATACAATTTTCTGATAACACAAATAATCAAGAACCTAAAATGGGCTTATATCTGATTCTCTCCTGATACATGTCACCCTATGAAGGTCAGAAAATTGGGGTATCAACCATGTGCATCAACCATGTGTATCAACCATGTGCATCAACCATGTGCATCAACCATGTGCATCAACCATCAACAAAAGATAAAAAATATCACTGAGGCACCATCTGAAATGGTGCATTTAGTTTGCTAGCTTTGTTTATAATTGATTTTTCCATACATACATCTTCAGAAGCAATTTGAGGTGTACTAGGGATCTTTCCTCCTGGCATTGCTCAAGGTGTATTTAGATTCACACTAGCGAGTGTCTATTGTACCTACCAGTACACGAATGAAGGTCAAGGTGGACAAATAAGCCAGTCTCTTTTAAAATATCCAGAACAAAGTTTAAATTGCCAACATCTCCATCCAAAAGATCAATTTCTGAGGAATGTTATTTTGATCGATTAAAGAAATGGGATGTAAGCTGAGGATTTTTGCCAGGCAAAAAACATTACTCAGCAGTACCCCTGTCAGGATATCATTCTATCTTCCGTAGATGGTCTATCTGAATAACTATTCCATGTTCCTTTCATCTCAGCAGCGTTTCCTTGAGGAAAAAGTAATATATGATCAAACGGCAATTCTGAAAAAGAAACACAGGAATGATAGTTTATCAACTACATATATTTCAGTTTCCACAATTATAACTACAACTGGCATCATTTTTGCAGGATCATTTCTGGAATTTAATTTTCAATTTCTATGAATTTGATTCATTGAAATCAAAATCAAAATTGGTGAACATATGTGCATTGAGGGTTCCCTCTTCTGATATATTATATATATATATATATATGTATGTATGTATGTACGTATGTATGTGTGTGTGTGTGTGTTTGTGTATGTGTGTGTTTTCATTGACTGGTTCCTACAGTGTGCCATGACTCTTAATGAAGTATAAACATATAGATACCTTTAACTATACTTTATACGTTTATTATACAGTAGATCCATATACAGGGGTAGTGTCAGAATCAAGATTCGCCGACTTAACTCGCACAAACTCTGTCCCTCTCCGCACGGCCATGCGCATCCCCTTTTATAGCCACTTGGCAGCTCCGCCCTGTACTGGGTAGAGGGGAATCCCCTCAGTCAGCCATTCCACCCAGGTTTGTTAACATGACTGGTTGACGTATGGCGTGTGGCATGTGGTGTGTGTACAAGCTTCAATAAGTAAAGATGTCGTGATGTACCTTGTACTGGGTTAAGGGTTAACCACTGTGCCCTCCTGTACTGGACTGGGGTGGGTGGGTTAAAGTGACCATGTGGCATGTGCTATGTGCTAGGTGCACAAAGTCAAATTCTGGTCAACCAAGGCTGTTGCAGATATCACATGGCCACAGATGCCAGACTCAATGTCCCTCAGCTCTGTCACACCACTATTACTTACAGAGCACCATGATATAAACGCTTGGGTGATCCCCCCCAAAAAGTTTTCATTCTCCAAACAGTGAAAAATAAAAACACGGGGTAGGAATGGTTCACTACTCCAGCAGCTGGGGGGGGGGGGGGGGGTATCATACCAGCCAATGGGACACAAGGGCGTTCCATCATGGACCCAGGTCGGGAAGGGGGTGGGGGTTGAGGGAGGGGCAGCAAGCTGGTCTCAGGACCCAGGGTGGGGATTGCAGGCTGGGTCTGGGGGGCTAGCATGGAGAGGGGGTGCAGTGGTGGATGGGGGCTGTGGGCCGGGTTGTGTATGTTGGCTGTGGAGGCAGTAGGTCCCACCCTCGTGGAGCCCCCTTAACCCAGTCACTGGAAAACCCCAATGGCACCCCTCCCCCAAGAAACAGATGCAGCACCTGAAAAACAGGTGATTATGAGCCCACCAGGACCCCAGGGATGGGACACACACCCTAGCCTCCCCAGGTGTCATGGCTGCTCGTTCCTGATGTACCTCTATGGCCACGTTTTTTTGCATTCCAATCCAACTGGTAAATAGTTCACCAGCCACTGTGTCCCATTTGGGCATTTTTTGTCCTGCTTATGTCCTCCTCACACACAAGAAAAAACATTTTGTGTTGATTTGTGTGTCAGTCAGTGCACAGACAGCGTGGCTGCTATCTCTGTCTGCCCTCTTGAATTGTATGTGTGCACAAGCCATGCTTATCAGTTGTGCCAAACATGCAAAGACTCACACTCCTTCATTATCCGCTGGGGGACCAGCCGCATTATGTGGGGATGGGTGTCTCTACAAGAGCATTAATAGGAACTAGACGCAACCCCCTTCTGGCAAAGATCGCTACCAAAGAATCCCTCAACCAGCTGAAACCTGGAATGGTGGATGCAGTTGCTGATGGCGTGCCACCAGCACATCATACCACAGTCCCAGAGTTCGAAGAGCACACAGCTGTCCTCCAAAAGGACAACAATCTGAAAGAGCAAATTCGAAGACAGTAGGGTGCCTGAGCACTGTGCCACCTTGGGATTGATAGGACACTAAAGCATACCACCGGTTGATCATTAGGCCACTGTCATAAAGGCTCAACAAGGTTGCTATCAAGGAGGCCAGTGGCCCCCAACCCACTGGCCAGGCCACTCCCCAATTGGTATCCGGGATGGATACCGATGACCTGTTGTGGAGGCTCCTTCCCCCCAACCCCAGAGTCCCTTTTAAGCCAACCCTCTCTTTGTCCAGGTGCAGAGCTTCCTTCATGACCCTGAGGAACTGGCACTCACCCCACCCACACCCCCCACCCCCAGCCTGTAGCAGACAGGAAGATTATGTTGAAACTGAGGAAAAGCACCATGACCAAAGCATAGGTAAACTATGTCTGCTGGAGATGGTGGGGGGGGGGGCTTGACACAGTCAAAGGCCTTTGACAACTTCAAGACCAGGGTCTATTGCGGGACTTGCCAACCTTGGGCTGTGAGGCCTACTCATAAGAGCTCCTACTCCATCTCCAGAGATGGCTGAGAGTCTTGAGGCTAAACTTGAGGGCCTACCGGCAGATGTGACCCCCCAGGTTCCTGGTGAAAGGCAACAAGGGATGCCAGCGGAGTTTACTCTGGAGGAAGCAGCTTTCATCTGGTTGTGCTCTTGCTTCAAGATGATCAAATTGGGGTCATGTATGGGTTGGGCAGATGACCTTTGCATCATCTTGACACCCCCCCCCCCCCATCTAAACACAAGAGAAAGTCATAGGCCTGTGGGGATGCTCACCACAGACTGGATCTAATCATCTTCTCTGTGAGCACAGAAGGACTCCTTTGAGTGGCTTGAGCCTTCATGAAGAAGTGGAGCACCTCACACAGCAACTCAAGGCTGGCCACATTGATCTGGAAAATTACCCTTCCTGCATCACCAAGCTGGATCCTTGGCATTACTGACCAGAGTATAGATGCCTATTCTGGGTGGCCGACCCTGCGACCTTCTAGAATGACACTGTCCCCAAGGTCCAGCAAACGGAGCAGGTCTACATGCAGTGCTCACTGGCAAAATTTTGTACTCTCTGCCACCACAAAAGCTCCCTAGGATGTTGAGAGAAGGTGGCTCCAGAAGCAAGTCATATGGCGGATCTGCCTGCCATGCCCTCATCATGTCCCCCTGCCATGCTTTGACTTGCAGACTCCCGACTCCCAGGTTTACCAGGCCCACCTGCTCTTCCTTCCACATGACAGGGTGGGAGTGGGTCAAGACCTACAAGTATGCTGTCACAGTTGTTGATGTTGCGAGCAAGGAGGCTGAGCCCTTGACCACCAAGACCATGGCAGAGGTCACAGCTGCCCTTGACTAGATATATAGGTGGGGACCATTGAAGTGGACCAAGTTACTCCAGGTTGACCCAGGACAGGAATTCCTGGATGCTGTCTCCCTGCTGCTGGCCAACCATGGCATCCAAGTGAGGCAGGGGGTGTGATATCCACCAGGACCAAGGCCTCGTGGAACAGTACAACAGAACACTTGAGGAGAGACTATTTGGGCACCAGTATGCCGAAGAGCTGGTTGACCCCTCAGCCAGATTGATTGAGTAGATGTAACAGCTCCAAACAGTCTTGTCGGCCCTGAACAATGAAGTGTGGCTGAGGGGCCACCAGCTGGTGGAATCTTTAAGGCAGGCTTCTATGAGTTCTATCTTGCCACTGCCCCTGCCTAGAGGCAGGTGGGGCTTGAGGAATGGTGCCTGCCACACAATGCCGTTGTGCAGTATCTCTACCAGCCAGGTGAGGGGGGACGGTGCTGTCATGCAACAGATCTAGTATTCTCCTTGAAAATCCACAGGCTTGCCTGGGCCATGGCCAAGACCAGACAATCAATAGTTTGCTACCTGGCAAATGGCCCCAAAAGGGTTTTCATCTTGGAAAAGCTGCAGCCTGTTCTGCCCAACACCCAGCTACCCCCCTCCCCCAATGGTGGGCTCAGGTAGTAAGGGTTGAGGCTCCTCTTTTTCACTTGCACTGGAGACAAGTCATCCGCATGTTGTCGTGGGTGTGCCCTTAGCTGTTGTTGAGGCAGTCCATGTAAAACTGAAGGCTGTCTTTGGGCTGATAGCACCAAAGGAGCCCAGTATTGCATGCTGCACAGTGGTTGTCCTACTGTTCCATGAGGGCTTCAAGGTCCCTCATTTTCAGGCTGTTTGCCATACCCTTGTTGGTGTCGTTGCACTTGTAGGCCTGAAGCTTTTTTCCAATGTTCTTGTGACCTGTGGCTTCATCATAGGCTGGCTGGGGCTAGCTGATGGAGGTATCTGACATGGCTAATGGCCAGCTATTTTAGGTTGCACCAGTGGTGCAAGTCGTCCATGACCCACACCCATTGGGGGTCCTTGAGCACGAGGCCCTGGGATCTGTGAACCAAAATGGCATAGCCCAAGGCCTAGTCCGCCCCTCCCGGTTGCCATCTACGCCTCTTGGTCCATCTGAACAGACACAGTGATGATGTCCTTTAGAATGAGCTCCTGCTGGTCTGGGCTGTCATCGAGAAGCAGGAGCCCAGGGATGGTGATGAGGCACTTGTGGATGTCTTCTGGGCAGTAGAGGAGAGGAATGGGTATTTCTGGGAATGCTTCTCAGTGGCCCTCTAACAGAAGCTTCTGGACCCTGTCACAGCGGACCTTGTGACAAACATAACATGAACTGATAGCATCCATTCTCCTTGAAAACTGCACTGAACTGACCATTTCCTCTCATCGCCAATTGAGCTATGTTTTTCACGATTGGCAGAACAGTAACCACAGTAGTTGAAGCAGGTAACATTTTGTCCATTTATTCAGCTTTTCAGCTTGCCTGCACAACCTTTTTATAATTTATACCTATGATTTTAATTCAGTTGTGACATTTTCCACCACAGTAAAGGCTGCTTGTGTGCTGGGCTGAAGTGGGGTCTTTCCACTCCCTGATGTGAGAGGATTGTCACCTGGACAGATACTGGTGTATCACGTGGTAGCCCTCTTATCTCATTCAGATCACGCAGGTGAGTTATTGTAGCTTTCGTCATTAGCGTTCATTTCAATCAACGTTTCACAACCTCTGTTAGCCTGTGACTGTATGCAATCTGTTGCTGGAGGTGGAATTGCCATAGCAGAGAGGATGTATCTGAAGACTGTGTATGATATTTCTGTATGATATAGTCCCACCTGCACAGCTCTACTAAGCACTGTTTCTTTTGGACCTGGTTGTCCATTTCATCTTGTATTTCACGAAGAATTTTGCAAGAGGGCTGATATATCCACACTCTTTACACACCTGTTTGTCCATTCAGCAGAGAGACCTGCTGTCACTCACTATCCAGACTCCAGCTAGATCACCTGTCAAACATGCCTTTGTAAACAGATTTTCTCTGAATTGCTACGTAAAGTTAAGGATACAATGCAATCCTGTTGGCCTTACATAAATGAAATTAACAAAAACACTTGTCAAGTAAGCGAAAAGTACACTGTCTTTGTACAAATGTCTTAAAGTCCGTTCTACTAGAGAAAATTATCACTCTCCATACAATGGTTTGACAGTGCTCGGTTAACTCATTCCATACTATGGTGACAGTTCAATGGTTCTGGCACTGCCTGGCAAGTCATGATGCAGCATGACTTGTCAGGCTGTGCCAGAACCACTGACTTAAGACTATAGGCATGTTGGTACTTGAACAAAAGCTCTTTTCATGAGAAATTAACATGTGCAATTGTGATCTTAAATCTAGGTAAATATACGGAAATATCAGGGAATGGTATGGAATGAGTTAAAATTCAAAGTTAGAACTAAGTGTCTCAGTTTGCAGGCAGACCTACACAGATGGGGCATAAGGGAACATGATAATTGTATTTTATGTAGCTCAGGGACAGAAGATTAAGAGCATTTTATTTTTTCTGTGCACAAAAGTTAATGATCTACGGATTAAGTATTTTCAATTGCTGGAGTCCAACAGGCCACCAGTGGTAATACATATATGTATATTTGGCATAGATCCATGAATGGCTCATTATTTTCCAAATTGTGCATGTTTTTAGGACACAATAGTTCAGGCATAAATGAAACCACCATTCTTGAATTTTGACAATGTGTGCAAAAAATCCTGCTTGAGTGGTCCCGCCGTAAAGATTATCTGGACAATAGGGTTATCTGTGGACATTCTACATGATATTAATGCTCCATGGAAATAGTATTTTATTGCTTTGAACACACGTGTATGTATATTGTTTTGTATATATTTCTCATTTCTCATTTTATGTCATGGACATCTCTGATGTATGTTGGTTTGTACATATTTCTCATGCTATGCTATCATGGATGCTTCGTGGATGTGTCCCCGTGTCAAAGGGGTAGCTTTCCGAAATAAATTTAATTCTATTTGATTTATATTAATAAAACATCACTCAGCTGTACCCTACCTGGGTCATCATTCCACCTTCAGCAGATGGTCTATTTGAAGAAATATTCCAGGTGTCCTTTCATCTCAGCAGCATTTCCTTCAGGAAAAAACTATGCATGATCACAAAACAAATCTGAAAGATGCAGGAATAACAGCTAATC
Organism: Hermodice carunculata; assembly: GCA_964020975.1. NCBI lineage: Eukaryota > Metazoa > Annelida > Polychaeta > Eunicida > Amphinomidae > Hermodice > Hermodice carunculata. The sequence continues at coordinate 10,328,168 of OZ026626.1, read as the reverse complement.
AACCACATATATTTTAATTTCCATGATTATAACAAGGACGAGTCCAAGTCTTGCATAAACTGTGCCCAAGCTTTCAAGGAAAACTACAGCACATAGCTAATAACGGGTCATGTATCTTGGCCATTGTAAAACATTTCTTACTTGCTTTGGCCTAGTTGATTGCGCCAGGTCCTAAGAAGCATAATTATCTGCATTTAAATACTGATGTTGTTTCATACCGCTTTCATTATAACTCAGTTTTCATATTCCTATAATTATCTTGTTCATCAACTTCACTCCATATTACTATAAATGATTTATGTGAAAAAGTCGAGTGCCCTTCAACACTTCCATGTTATCAATACTCGAAATCACTTGGCTGAGGTCCATATTGTCTGTCCCTGTCACTCTTACTGATACATCTGCAATAATAACAATGAAAAACAAGGTAGCAAACTCTGTATGTAGCTATGTTTGCCTAGGGTGGAACCATGAGGGACGTTCATAAACGTATACTGGTAAAGAACCAGGTTTACCTGACAGAAAATGTCCAGATGAACGACGGGTTGTATGACCACTTGGTGCAATGCCAACTAGTATTACCTCGCCAAGTTTCAAGAATAAAGGTATGTTTATTAGAGTGAAAATGAACCCAGCGCTTCAGTTCCGACCTCTTTGACTCATTGGAGTCAGTTACACCGAGCAGATGCATCTTTTCACTGACTATTCCCATAAAAGCTTTCATTCCCAGAGAAACCGTGATTTGCGATATGGAAACAGTTCTTTTGTAAAGCTTGCCATAGTGTCGTTATAAAGTTGAAATATAATACAGATTTTTATGGACGCTTATGGAAAGAGCTCCATCTGTTGTTAGTAGGGACCAGACTGTATTTGAACTTGTCAAACTGGTGCAATCTGATGTTTACATAGGAAAGGAACATTAAAAACATATTTTTTGGATGGAGACTGATCAAGCATTTGACCCCTAGATTTAGATTTAATTCAACAGAAGGTGTACATAGTCATTTGGCTCGTGGTGTGGACTGTTTGCGCAAAGTCGATTGTGTTGTATTCACTCGGAAGTGGCATGAATTCGAAAAACAGCACCATAGCTCTGATACTATATCAGCTGTAAAAAGATTTAAGAGTGAACTTCGAATATGATACAATTGTATGGTCATTTTACAAATTCAATAGCATTTTGCTACCATGAGCAATATTTATATGGATGTACTAAGTCTTTAATAGTTACACCAATTAAATATAACATTATCAGTACAGGCAATCAATACAGATATGTCAGTTTCAATATTCGTGTCTGTGATATGTACGTGACGACGTCTTCACATCAGTCACAGTCACACGTCTCATTATTATGTTTTTGTAGTTGGGAAGGATAAATGAAGAGCAGGTATCAGTTTTGTTGGACGAGATCAAGAGGAAAGGGGACGATGCATTTGAATTATTGTGTAAAGCACTGAGAGGGTCAGCACAAGAAATCATTGCACAGAAATTAGAAGAGGAAGGCAAGTAGAGCCCTTCATGTACGATACGATATGGAGAGGAAGGCAAGTAGAGCCCTTCATGTAAGATATGATATGGGCAGGAAGGCAAGTAGAGCCCTTCATGTAAGATATGATATGGGCAGGAAGGCAAGTAGAGCCCTTTATGTAAGATACCATATGAAGAGGAAGGCAAGTAGAGCCCTTTATGTACGATACGATATGAAGAGGAAGGCAAGTAGAGCCCTTCATGTAAGATACCATATGAAGAGAAAGGCAAGTAGAGCCCTTCATGTAAGATACGATATGAAGAGGAAGGCAAGTAGAGCCCTCCAAGCAAGATAAGATATAAAGAGGAAGGCAAGTAGAGCCCTTCCTGTAAGATACGATATGAAGAGGAAGGCAAGTAGAGCCCTTCATGTAAGATACGATATATAGAGGAAGGCAAGTAGAGCCCTTTATGTACGATACGATATGAAGAGGAAGGCAAGTAGAGCCCTTCCTGTACGATACGATATGAAGAGGAAGGCAAGTAGAGCCCTTCATGTAAGATACGATATGAAGAGGAAGGTAAGTAGAGCCCTTTATGTAAGATACGATATGAAGAGGAAGGCAAGTAGATCCCTTCCTGTACGATACGATATGAAGAGGAAGGCAAGTAGAGCCCTTCATGTAAGATACCATATGAAGAGGAAGGCAAGTAGATCCTGTAAGATACGATATGAAGAGGAAGGCAAGTAGAGCCCTTCATTTAAGATACGATATATAGAGGAAGGCAAGTAGAGCCCTTTATGTACGATACGATATAAAGAGGAAGGCACGTAGAGCCCTTTATGTACGATACGATATAAAGAGGAAGGCACGTAGAGCCCTTTCTGTACGATATTCAGCTAAACCTGCCCTTGTGGATACCTAGCTCTGTTTTCTGAAAAGTTTTCTCAACAGTCACAAATTTCCGAGTCATTTAGTTGTTCAACTCACCTCCCTTCACCAGACACCTACCGGTCTTGTCTTTTGTAGACTTTTCCATGTAACCAGGACTAAACTGATGTTTCTATCTTTTACAGGGAAGGGGGTGGGGTTGGGGTGGGTCAGGGGTCTGGATTACAATGTCTTCTGCCCTGGGACTCTTGCCAATTTCTTTGTCATAGCATACAGGATCACGTGTGGTCACGTAATTTGCGTATTGGCCACCACGTGTTGTTGCAATTTTCTCTTTTTGTTTAATGAATTTTTGCGTGGCAAGGTTGTTGGCCCCCATTTCCGGAACGGCTGACCAGCTTTGTTCAAAATTCGCATTTGATTCAACTTCTTCTCAAACACTGTTGCATAGAATCCTTTGATTTTACACATGGGCGTTCCTTTGAGAGGGAGATAATTATGATACAACAATTACCCTAATTTTCCTGATCTTTTAAAAGTTTGAGTTTTTAGGGGGGTGGGGGCTCCAGATCACAATTCCTTCTGCCTGAGGATTGCTTGGCCAATTTATTTGACAAAGCATGCAGGATCACCTATGGTCACGCAGTTGGCGTATAGGCCAACAACGGTGCCGCAATTTTCCTTATGTTTAATGACTTTTGGTGTGGCAAGACCGCTGGCCTCCATTTCCGGGACGGCTGAAGAGAATTGTTTAAAATTTTATCAGCGTAATATATAATTCACGCTAACGCAAGTATGCAAAAATAAGTGTATATATTGATTTTTGCAATCTATGGGATATGAAACTTTAAGACCGTCTATCGGTAAGTGCTACAATCGTACTCAGCAATTTATTGCATGGATTGCAATATTTTAAAATTGTTTACATGACATGCTTTGATTTTGCACACACACTGGGTTGAGAAGAAGCAGAATAAGAACAGAGGACAGAAAAAGGAGCAGGAGAAAGGGAGAACAGTGAGAAGAAGGAGAAGGAGGAAAAGGAGAAAGAGAGAGAAAAGAGATATTTTTTAGAATTTTATGAAATTTCATATTTCATACATTTTGAACCCTCTGCAAATTTCTTCTGCCATGAATCATTTGGTTAATTTCTTTAATATGACGCGCAAGGTCACGTGGGGTTACCTACAATGGCACTACAATGCTTTTTAATCAATTAATCAATTTGTGTGTCCTAAAGCTATTTTTATCTTTTTTCTGCAGAACGGCTATATATATATATCATTATTTGATATTTCATTGGGATATAATCTGACTCAAGTGATAGTTTACGAAAATGATGGGAATATGTTCACTTTCGATGTACTTCGCATAAGTACCTTTGCTTAAGAACTAATTACTAAGTAGGTATATTTCATTCATAATAAAACAGTGTCTCAACATCCTTCAGTGTACATGTATATTATTCATGTAAAAACATAGCCACACCAATGAAAAAGACACATGGTAAACCAAGCAGGTTACATAATATCAGTTAATCCCTATATTATCCATATATACACTAAAGTTCAAATAAATCATATATATTCTTACCCCTGTGTGCCTTTCGTCAGGCTGACAAAAGCATGCCACAACATTAATGCTCTGTACAACATGTCTCTGCACTGTGAATCAAAAGAACACATTCAATATTACATGTAGTCATGCTCGTCCATCGCTACTGTAATATTTCATTACTGATGGATACATATATCTATACAGTCTTTACTAGCTGGCAGATTAAACCCTTATCTATCCATGTCAGAAATTTTAATCAATGATAGATACATAAGACTTTAAAGCCTTCGCTCTTAAAATAATGAGGAAACAAAGTGAGCAGACCTCCACAAATGAAGTAAACATAAAAATGCAACTCATTAAGAAACAGTAGCTTTCTTTTGTGAAATATATCCCCAAATCCCTAACATTCCTATTGTTTCATGTTTTACAGAAAGCACAACACTTTCTAATATACTTAACATTCTAGATTTAGTATCGAGGAAGTAAAATATATGCGTGAACTTTATACAAACAGGAAAACAGAATTAGAACCAACAGCAGGAAAAGCATGACTGAATTTCAAGACTGGAAAAATATTAATGGAAGCAAATACAAATCACTATAGCTGTGCCACTCTGACACTTTTAAGCTTAATGTCTACATATGAAAGATTTCACATAAACAATTTATATGCTGGTTTGTCAGACCACTTACCAGATGTTATGGCTGCTGTTCTCTTCTTGGAAGCTGGCATGCAACTGATGCAACATGTGCATTTCATATTTAATACGTTTACAAAAGATGTGGCACATATTGGAATTCTTTCCACTCGTTTCCTGTTTGTTGCTTCAGAAGCAGGAGAACACCTATAATTTTATTAACAAATAAGTACCCTCCTACATCAGATAAATATTCATTGAATATTCTAAGGCATATAGAATATTCAATGAATATTTATCTGATGTAGGAGGGTACTTATTTGTCAATAAAATTATTAGTATTCTCCTGCTTCTGAAGCAACAAACAGGAAACGACTGGAAAGTCTATGTGACGATACATGTCACAATATAATGTCTTTGTTTCGTAAGTTCAAGTACTTACCCATTAACAAGAAATGCAAAATTCCGAAACAGTTGCACGCAAAGTCTAGCCCCATGCCAAATATGACTAAATTTCTTTCAATTGCAATGACGTCAGCATTTGTCAGATCACTCCTACCTCAGGCTCCATATGCCCTACCCTCAGTTGACGCCCCTGGACTTGCATGACCCAGGAGTACAAAAATGCAGACTAGACTTAAACCTTGGTGGCCTACATTCTTGCCAATGCAAAAGTTTCTAGGGGGAAAAACTCAGCTTTAAGCATAGAATGAACACTGAAATGTACGTTAATATAAATGTACTCATTGGTACGTTTCACCATCTACACATACGCGTTCAGCGGGTAGACCTCACTAAAGTTGTGCGGAAGATGATGCGGAAATGGTTATGCATTGTATGAAAAGGGATGCATACAAGGTGAATTAAGCTCTTTGCTGACTCAACAAATCGGGCATATTGGCATATACTTTGGTAATGATGGGTCCTTTATCTATGGTTACTATAAAACATTGACACAAAGCACATATGGGGTTTGTTTTAGTCTTGGACCTTAAGTGACAATGAACAGTCGAACTGAATTACGGGTTTATATCTTGGTAATATAAAATAATTGATCAATTATTGGTAAGCACCAGCTTAGCTACATGCATCATGTGCATAGACTAACAACGTCTCTACTCAGAGAGGTAGCAGATTTCAGCAGAGCACAAGATAATCTTGATTCTCTTGTATTAAACAGCACAACCTTCCGTATTTGCGAGACTTTCATATTTCGCAAGGGGTAGCAACACTTGTCATTTGTTGGTCAAGTGGTTCGAAGAACGAAGTTTACAGTTTACCTTAACAGAGTAAGAGCTAGTCCATAGCTTTGTTTTGTGCGGGTTGAATAAATCTCCTTGAAAGCTATTGACATAGGGCGTGCCATAATAATGAAATATCTATTGAAAAATACGATAAATTTATGTCGACCTGTATGGGATTCGAACCCACCACCTTCGGCACACTCGCCTTGCCAAATGTAAAGTCCAACACTCTGACCTCTAGGCCATGTACGATTAAAAACTCGTTTCAATTAATTCGAAATGAAACAGCTATAGGACATGTAGATTTAGATCTAGTTTACATGTAAACTTTAACACATCAGATAAAAGGCTGAGAGCGTATCAGAGACTGCGAAATAAGATAAATAAACATAAAGATGACAACACGGTTCTATTTCGTTATTTAGTTTACGTTTCATGCTGCCTAGTTACACAAGTAAAAGAAGACAGCACATTTAGAACAAAGGTATAACATGCAAGAGTTGAAGGGTCTGTCTGAAATTTGCATTAATTTTTATTTCAGCATTGGCAGTAGAGCTACCAAATATAACGAATCAAGCCGATGGTGATGAAGCAATAGAACAACGTCTAGCGAACTTGAAGAATCCTGATGACACAGGTAAATATTTCATCACTTATAGTTCCATTTTGTTGAGAACTTTTCAAGGTCATACGTTTATTAATGCTCTGACCGACAGTGTTGTCACAAACAGTTGTCTTTCAGTCCTAGAATAATATGTTCTGTAAAAATACTGGGCACTGGTAAATGCCGCAGTGTAACACCAGGTTCTCAGACACATTTAGTATTTTTTAACGAAACTGTACTTCCTTTCATCATATTTAAAGCCATTGTATATTTCTGAAAATCTCCTAGTAAAGTGACATAAGCTTATGGTAGACTCCCGTTTGCTTTTTAGAGTTTTATGTAAAATTTGGAATGAAAATGTCCATTGGAGTTTACCATTTGTCTGCTACTTGACAGGAGACGTGCCTGAAGCTCGAGACCCTTCATCTTAACAGAGGGAAATGGTGCCTGGAAACTAACGGCACGACACTGCATATATGTTAGAAGCACAGACCAAGGTTAACACGCGCATGTCCATACAGCATACAGGGCTTCTGTAAGCCATGTTGGATGACGCTTAATAAATTGTAGTAAAATTTTGGATACTCGACTCCTGTCAGTTTTCTTAATTTTTCAATTTAATTGAGAAATACTGCATACAAAATGATCATTGCAACTATAAAGTATATATACAGTACATATTTATTTATAAACGATTACCATCTTAACTGTTTCACTACCACATTTTGGACCGAGTCAACAGCTTTTTTCTGGAACTATATCCATGCTGGTTCTTGAATGAAAGGTCTTTTTTACGAGGAATACGAATCCGGGGTGCTTATGTTTATTCAGACTAGTTTGATTTAAGTAGATCGATTTTAGTCGTGATTGGCACTGAAAGAATTAACCTGTGCCCAGAACTGATGGCTGTGTTGGCATTTACCTTTTACACAAAAACATATTACTTTCCTCCGAAACATACTGCCAGGGGTCAAAAACATGCCACCTCTCTTGTTCAACCTTATGCACGTTTTATGAGAATGTTTATGAGGAGTTTGTTCACTTTATTATGTCTGTGTGCCAACACAGACATAATGTTTTTCTAAGAATTCTTTCTTTCTTTCTTTCTTTCTTTCTTTCTTTCTTTCTTTCTTTCTTTCTTTCTTTCTTTCTTTCTTTCTTTCTGTCTGTCTGTCTGTCTGTCTTTCTTTTTTTCCTTTGTTTGTTTGTTTCTTTCTTTCTTTCTTTCTTTCTTTCTTTCTTTCTTTCTTTACAGGCAAATTCGTCCGACATTTCATTTGAAAAGTATCATATATAGAAACTCCAAACTTGGCACAATTATACTTCTACAGATGAAGTAAGGCCTTTTTATAATGAGAGGTCATGCTTTTCAAAATTGTGCAAATGGCGGCTAATTAAATCTTCAATATCTTATATACTATAGTAGATGTAGTTCCGAGTGTATAGGAGTTCGATCATATCAAGACAAAGGTCATCTCAAATGTCAAGGTCATGTAAGGTCAAAGGTCAGTTTTAGGTCAAAATGTCAGTTTAAAGTCGATGGTGGCTTTCTTCTAGCCATAACTTGGTCAATTTTTATCCAATTTTGACCATCTTGGGCTGAAATTGTAGCTACTGCAACACTGCACATTTTTGAAGTCTTGCCATTTTGTATGTGAGGTCATACTTTTCAAATTATGCAAATGAGGGCTAATCAAAGTTTTAAATCTTCAATATCTAGTATACTATGGTAGATATAGTTCCAAGGGTATAGGAGTTCAATCGTAGCAAGACAAAAGTCATCTCAAATGTCAAGGTCATGTCAAGGTCAAAGGCCAATATTAGGACAAAACATTATTTCAAAGGTCAAGGTTCACTTCAGGTAGAGGTCATTTCAAGGTTAAAGGCCACTTTCGATGGTGGCTTTCGTGTAGCCATAACTTGGTCAATTTTTATCCAATTTTGATCATGTTGGGCTGAAATGTAGCTTTTGCAACACTGAACATTTTGCAAATTACATGTGACCCCTAAAGGTCAATCGTAAATGTCATCTGGGCCTTTGAAAGTTTCACTCAGCCATAACTCGGCCAATTTCCATCCAATTCTAATCATGTTGGACTTAAATTGTGCGTATTGTAATACTGTACATTCTTCCAAGTTACATGTAACATGTAAAGGTTAAAGGTCAAAGGTCAAAGTTATTTGGACTTGGAAATTCTCATCCAGCTATAAGCTTAATGGAATGGGAAGTACCAAAGCTCAAAAGTTGTACCATTTAATACTTACAACTTTGGAAGGCGCACAGACAGATTTGCTTTGAAGCAAATCTTCCTTTCTAGTTATGCCATTGGCTTTTCACATATTTTTTTGAAGGAAGTGGTGGTCCTTGAAACGACCCTTTTGGCTGTTGTTGGGAGGCTGCGTGTATCAATAGCGGGTGTGACCACCACGCTTCTTTAAGCAAGCTTGGATGCGCCCAGGCATGCTGCTTGTCTGCTTGGTGATATCAACCTGGCAACCTCCCACTGGGACAGGCCAGCCTCCAGCATTCTAAGGTATCTATCTGTCAAATTCAGACAGTTGTGAGTGACTCATACGTCATGTCATTGTGGATTCACATTGATCCGAGTAGTGTCATGCTCTCCTTTAAAGCCCATAGGCACCCCAATACCAGACACATTTTTTCGCACTTTTTCTGGCAGCCGTTATTTGCGGGACATTTTTATGTGTGTCACTACTCGCGCATAACCTAAGCTATCCTGTTGATGTTACATAATATTCCATGGGACACCCATATTGTCCATATAAAGGCATATTTAGAATGGGGATGGCATCTTCTTATCCCCAGCAGTATGTAAGAATTTTACACAAATGAAAATCTTGTACAAGTGGTACTTCACAAGCATATACTGTAGTTCTAGAAATTTTCGCGCTCGATATAATTATGCGCTTTTCACGCTACCACCTAAAGCGCGAAATTGAAATGCGCGAAAATAAGTTGCAGTGTATTTCACTACATTGTTTGGCATTGGATTGCGCGAAACTAAAATGCGCGAAAATTCTGTAATATCAGAAAAAAATGTGTTTGCGCGAAATTAAACGCGCGAAAATTTCTAGAACTACAGTAATTGACCTTTTGCAAACTTTGACAACAGGTAATCTTTTTCATGTTTATTAATTAAAACTGTATTTCTATAGTTGCTATGACAACCAGAGTGTATATCTGCATATATACGCGGACCTGCATGTGAATAGGTTAACAGCACCTTACAATCCTTTCCTGTATCTGGCTCACAGACCACTCACACAGGGATCGCAGTGGGGTTTTTTTAGCTGACAGACCACTCGTACAGGGATCCCAGTGGGGTTTTTCTAGCTGACAGACCACTCGTACAGGGATTCCAGTGGGGGATTTTCTAGCTGACCGACCACTCGTACAGGGATCCCAGTGGGGGTTTTTCTAGCTGACAGACCACTCACACAGGGATCCCAGTGGGGGTTTCCTAGCTGACAGACTACTCGCACAAGGGATCCGAGTGGGGGTTTTCTAGATGACAGACCACTCGTACAGGGATCCCAGTGGGGGTTTTCTAGCTGACAGACCACTCACACAATGATCCCAATGGGGGTTTTCTTTGTAATAGAAAATTTCATACATTCGAAAAGTAGCTTTAATTTCATTTTAGCTCTGCTGATATTTCTGTTAGCAGAGCTTATAGGATGGGTCTGCGTTTGGGGTTTGGCAAACTGCTTCCAAATCGCGTACTTCCATGTACCGTGACACTCTAATATGCTCAATATATGGCACTGCGATTAAAAAAATAACGACATATTGGCTTATATCTTTGAGAAAGTGGATCTTCTGTCCCTTTGGACTAATGAATACGTCATATGAGTCAAGACTTTGATATTGCGACCAGCGATGATTGTCTTAAACTGGCATTCAGCGATCATTTGACTTGGTTTCAATCTCTTGGCAACTTATCTACTTATGGATAGCAGCGATAATGCTTCCTCATATGTATACGTGGTTAGATGTGACGGTCGCAATAATTTAGAGATTTTATTTTGTCCTTTTTATTGACCAAGAATTTCTGTGTAAACCAATATTCTTGAGCAATTCAAATATTGTGATCATGGTAAGCATGATTGACACTATGTAAACATGTGAGTATAGGGATATAAACATAGTTCCTTCATTGGATTTTTGTCAAAGAAACTCCTTGTGAGACCAACTGATGTTACTGATAGAATTTGTCACAGAGCATGTTTCAAGACATCTCTATTGAGGTATGCTTTTTTAAGCAGAAAATAGAAAACAGGAGGAATATACAGTATTAGAAACAGCTGGAAAGAAGGGCAGCCATATTGCACTGGGACTTAAACTATGAGGGTTATGGTGGGGGTCTCTTTTCAAAACTGGTTCCACTGCACAAGTAATATCAGGGTATTGACAGGACCATCGCTGCAATTGATCTCAGTCAAGCATATGTATATATAAATGTTGGGACATTCTTTGATTATACCACAAAGAATTGTATATTGTAGAATCCGCGTGCACATTCGCTAATATCTGAGCTTGTTGTCATGTAATGGACAGACTTCATTTCCTCCTGGCAAAAATCACTCTTCATGTATATCAGCCAACATTAGTAAATAACTGTCAAGTTTGTTTTACTAAAAAATACTAGGTAAATAACCTTGATACATAAAACTAAAGCCGCTCATATGGTGATATAACATGTAACAGGCCGGCCAGTGGCGGCTCCCAAAGGCAGAAACAAAAAGCAAGAGAACGCCCACAACAAAGTACATCATGATCGAGGAAGTTTTATATGTGGGCATGCGCATTTACGGCAACGAATTGGCTTGTTGGATTGAAAATTCGAACACACGCATTCCTGTCTGACGCGACAACCGTCGCACCACCCGAGACAAGAACAGGAAAAAAAATCTTTAGCTGAACCGAATACGTCCACGATATTGCATATTGGGACATGGGGTATGAGCATTTACTGCAGACGGGATATTTTACTGCCATGATAATGATCAATCAGCTTTATGTCATGGCGACGACCAATTGGAAAAGAGATATATTGTTTCCAGGAGCCGGTTTTTGACAGACATATCAGACTTGACATTTTTTTCTTTGATATAAAATAAAACAAAATTACTTTAATATCATGGATGCAAGGCAATTTTTTTCATACCTCAAAATGAATGGCTTAATTTAGATATGTATTTTAATAGCTTGAGATAAATGATTGCTATCACCATTTGCATTTTTCAGATTCACTGTGATATGTAGATAGTGAATATTTTTACCACTACTGCTTCTTTTCAGGTTTACTCTGTAAAAATTGGAAACATGCCCAGACTTTTTCAGTACTAAATCAAACAACGTTTATACTATACATGAAGACAGTCAGTAATAGAAGTATTTACGGGAAGAGAAGCTGATGTGGCATGAACATTGCACTGTTGCAGGAAAAAGGAGTAAAAAATTTCAGCTTTGGAGAAGCTGTCAGAAGTATATTTACCATCAGGAATGAGATAGGGAATGGATGTGGACCTATTCCGATTAAAAAAAATCATTTACAGTACGCCACCAACTTTTGCTTTTCCGGTTAGGGTTGTTGAAGTCAGCTTGCAACTTTTTATCATACTCCTGCTCGGCTTGTTTTAGTTCCTGTTGATATTAATAGGACTCGGTAAAAGGATGACAACGCTTTAGTTTCGAAGCCAAAACTTCTGGCTCGGTTGTATTTCCTGTTAACAGTACACCTGAGAGAACGAAGTTGAGAGCTTTACCAGGCGAGTCTGATGGTCTGTCTTTGATTTCTTTGTTAGGTAGATACTGTACTGCCGTTTCCATAACTCCATAACTATACTGCATAACCATGTTGATATGGCACTTGGACATAAGTACCTTCGTTGAGCCATTCTTTTTTAAGAATGGGCATTTGTTGAAGTGGATATTTATGTTTCCAATTTCAGCCAGGCGACTGGTGTCAAAGGTTGCAGGTTCGAGTCCTGCTCGTTCCGAAAATGAAATATATAATGGTGGATTTAAGTCCCCGATTCTGGAAATAAATGCCGACTCACTAAATAAACTGCATAACCACGTTGATATGGCACTCACACATAAGTACCTCCACTGTACCATTCTTTTTTAAGAATGGGGGTTTGGTAGAGTGGGTATGTGCGTTTCCCATTTCAGCTTTGCGACTGGTGTCAAAGGTTGCATGTTCGAGTCCCGTTCATTCTGAACAGTAAATGAATAATGTGGTCCAAGAATTACAACACATATCAACATCATCCGAATGAAAACATGAGTTTTAGTCTACATCATGAAGAAATGCTTTAAACATACCAAAATCAGCTTTGCTATAGTTCCATAAAAGTCTCTAATATAGTTGGTCTCCTTTCGGCGAAAGAACAAGCTGGCGGCCACAACACAATGGTCACAGTTAGAGATCGGCAGAGGCACACAGATTTCAGCAAGATAGTTGGGTATATTTGACAATATTCGGTCTCAGCAAGCAGTTGAATGCTCAGTTTTGCATGTAGTTTCATTTGTATGTAAGGTTAAAATGCTGGAACGTGCAAACTGATCAAGCTTATCGCCAGATTGAGTGTTGAGACTCCTGTCAAAAAAATATTTTGAATACCTGAGTTTTTCGTCAAGTAATGACTCTCCTGAAATTTTCCCCAGAAGGAAATTGGGCGGCTAGGTGGCTTATAGACAACAGGTAAAAAATTGTGGCTATTCAACTTAATCTCAGACCACAAAGTTCCAGATTTGCCACTTCTAAACCGGGGGAGGGGGGGATACTCCCATGTAGGATTGTACTGGGTATGTGCCGCGGGAAAGGCCCTGTTTTCATTGCTCCCAGGATTAGAAAAGCCCCCCCCCCAAAAAAAAATGTACACAGCTGGATTAGGATAGGGTAACAATTATTTGAGTGAACTCGACATATAGGATATAATTAGTAAGTTCTTGGGGGGGGGTGGGGGGTTGTGGGAAGTAAGAATATGCTAAAACTTGTTTAAAATGGTAATGTTGCTCTCCAGAATGCACCGGCATGCACCAATGCAGCACTCATTCCAACACATTACAGGATTAAGAAAGGGTACCTTTTTACATCTGGTATAGGATTTAGATAGGGTATTGTATTAATATGTCCGCCCCCCCCCCGTATCCAAATCCCCATGCCGAGACAAATGTGAAGATTTTGAAATATAGAGGGCGACACCGCCCCCGCAACCTTTACGTGATTTCTTAATATATCGTGATAAACATGTAAAACTAGACTTTCGGCAGAAGAATTATAGGAGAGAAATGCTTCTGACAGCGAGATTATGTCAAATTGAGGCACAAGATCTGAGTGAATACACATAAGTTTATCTCGTGAGAAACTACGGATATTAACATGACAAAATGAGATGTCGCTCATATACTGGACAGGACCAGGGTTCATATGGACGTCGCCCAATAAAAGCATTAATAAGGGGCTGGCCGTAAACATGTATTCAAATTTGAATTAGCGTCCGTGTTAGATAGTTACCATAATGAACAAAGAAAGTAACTCTTTTTTTTTTTTGTTCAGAAAATATAAATACAAAGTAAGCCCAGCGAGAATAATGTATGTGAACATGAAACCAGCGATGTATTCAAGTGCAGCAAATCCTTTTAGAAGTAAGGTCACTGTGCACATCCTGGTAAATACAAAAAGCAGAAGCTCATAATCACACAAAACATAATATAAATAATAAGGCGCCATTCTAAACACACATCAGAAAATACTTAGTGATATGCATATTGTGTAGCCATGTGCGCTCCAAACCCATGAAAGATAAAAGCATCGTGTAAACAATGCACAATAATCTATAATATATGTATATATATACATATATACATATATGTATGTATATATATATATATATATATATATATATATATATATATATATATATATATATATATATATATATATATATATATATATATATATCTTCGTACTCGTGGTACACAGTTCAAGCAGGTTGTAACTTAAGCATTAGAAAAAGTAAATAAATAAAGTTATCCGATACATAAATACTCAAAAAGGTCATCAATTTCAGTATGACACAATATTTCAATAAGTCGCCCGTCACGAATGTCACAAAGCTCAAGTATGAGGGACGCCTTAGTCTGGTCACAGGGGTTCACGGACTGGGTATGACTGATGATCATGGCATAAATTTGCTTGAAGGAGCTGCAATTTACAAACAGATTCCTGTCTATGTCGTATTTGGCTGGTAGAGCATTGAGTGATTTGCCAGTGGCTGAACGGCTTCCAGCCAAAGTCAGTCGGGCACATAAATTTACAACTTCAGTTTGGCTATTAAGTATACTATGTACGGATTTAAAGAATCGCTTGTGTAATTGGATTTTAATAGTCACTTGAAATTAACGACAGTATATTGCAGTGTGTCCTGGCAGGCAGTCGCCAAATGAGACGTACAGCTTTCCTCCATGCCACAAAAATTTGGTCTATTTCCCTGTTAGAAAGATCCCACAACTGAGGCCCATAAAATGACATACAGTTTTGCAGTGAATGGTACGGAATAGGACTTTGCCTTTTAGAATATGGGACTTGATAGTGTTCAAGCGGTACATGGGCTTACAGAATTAGGTTTGTTAAGTTTCTCTTTGTATTAAATACAATACGATTTGAAAAGATTGCATCTGGTGGAAGCAAATATGTTAACAAACTGAGCCATGAGTAAGTTTACCTCAGAAAAAAATTGTTGATGCATTGATCAACATTACTTCTAGTGGAATTTGGACCCATCAGATGAGCACATAATACACAGATAATTCCGTGATAAAAGTTAACTGTAATTCTCACTTGTTTGCACTCGATTTGATTATAGTGTATTCACAGTTATTAATTCAATCGCTCTTTGTCTGTATTGATGTCCCTTGAGAATTATTCTCCCATTGCTTGACTTGGTAGGTGGAGTGGAAAGTACTTCCACACAGATATATTTAGAGGTTTCTAGTGGATGCAACATAGCCCAGAGATTATGAAGGCATTAACCAGGGAGTCACTTAAGTTAAAAGCTTCAACGGTGACATTGAAATTGTAGTACAGAATCAAAACCTCAAGCGAACATGCTTATGACTTCGGCGAAATTCCACGGAATATTTTTGACGAAATTTCCAAACAGTATTTGGTTAAAGTGTGGGCATATAAGCGTGAGCCTCGTGAAGACTGTAACTGACCTGAGCATCTTTTTATTTCAACCTGTTCTATATTTTGTTCATGTAATATGGATCTCCTGATTTTCATACTTCATCAAGGATAGGTAATACAGGGGTCCCTCATTAGGCAGGGGGAGGGGGGAAGGGGGGGGGAGGTAACTCGAGGGCTCAACGGTTCGAAGCTCTCGGGTCGGCCTAGCCCGCCAGGAGAGACCCAGCCTAATAATATGCTGGGTTATTCTTATTACAGTTGTACATATAAAGGTGTCTAATATATATACATACGACAAAGACCCTTTCTTTCACTGTACTGTGGGGCGGTGGTGTCAAAGAACAATCGTTTCTTTTTAATTGTCACATGCTTTTAGTAAGATTGTTTTATGTAGCTGAATATGCATATAATATGTTTCTAAAATTACGCACATGGCTGACGCACCGCAGGTTGTATCCTGCCTGCGGTATAGCCCCGTTGTGAAGGGGTAGATTCAGAGAATAAATTATTATTATTATTATTATTATTATTATTATTATTATTATTATTATTATTATTATTATTATTATTATTATTATTATTATTATTATTAGTATTATTATTATTATTATTACTATTATTATTATTATTATCATTATCATTATTATTATTGTTATTATTATCATCAACATTATCATTATTATTTTAATTTTAATGATAATAATAATAATAATAATAATAATAATAATAATAATAATAATAATAATAATAATAATAATAATAATAATAATTATTATTATTATTATTATTATCATTATTATTATGAGCCGAAATTGTAGTTCTCCCGTTTTAACACAAGCACCGACAAATACATTAGAAGCTAATATTGTGGCCGCCCTTGTAGCCACCATTTTATGTGACATTGCAAACATTAAACCAATGTTTGTGTGCATGCCGCATTTTATTTTAATTTCTAGTGTACCAGCTTGTTATCTTTCCGAAAAGCAAGTTTCTGTATATATATACAGCTGAAACCTTGCTACGCTTGTGTACTTTATATAGCAAGTGTTTATATAGCAACTCAGGTTGGTCTGTGACCTTTGGAGTTTTGTGTCTATCTGCAGTAATTTGGAAGATATGGACCTTTAAATTTTTAATTGCCCCTTATTTGCATAATTTCAAAATCATTAGAATTCCAAACGATATGCACAATTTCACATGTAGGTCAGTCAGCATGGCAAGTTTGGTGGTTTTCGAAATTATACTGTCTGAGAAAAAACTCCTGACAAATTTGGTCGTAAAGAAGAAAGAAAGAAGGAAAGAAAGTAAGAAAGAAAAAAAAATGATTCTTTGAAAAACAAAATGTCTGGGTTGACACCCAGACATAACTATAGTGTTTGTACATGTGCGTCCTTTCACACTTTGAACATATGAAAAATACATCTGGCCAATGGAACTGTCTCTGCGGAATTGGAGAGAAAAATAACTGCATAATGATACTTTTGGGATGGATAAATGAAGGATAGAAAGAAGAAGAGAATTGAGAAGATGAAGGCGAGGGATGGAGAGGGGTTGGAGTGCAAAAAGAGCGAGGACGAAAACGGTGAGGTACCATCCCCGGCTACGCTGTCGTGTCCGTGGGTGGTATGAATACACCATTGCGGCCAATCAAGAGCAGGTTAGCGCACTAAATAGTTCTTGGTGGTCTTGTGATGACACCTTTAGGGGGCATTTACCTGTAATTAGTCTGTTGTTTCAGCTAGACTATTACATGAACTTATCAGCCTGTTTGTGTTGTTTGGTTTGACCGATATTTTTTCCACGATGAATTCAAGAAACAGAGGGCGAATCACATATCCATACACACTGACGTAATGCTGGCAAGCCGTGCTCGGAGCATGTGTTTCCTGGCTATGACAGGTAAACGCTGGCATAACTTTTGATTCTAACTATAGACTCGCCTATTTTATCTTAAATGTTTTCAATGAAAGGTGTCTACACAACGCCAACTGCATACTTTAATTGATAAAGTGACGCAACATAAGATATACGCCTCTATGCTAATATGAGAATATACAGTAAATATTATGGTGGTTTCATCCCGGGTACAGTGAAAGTGCCAGGACTTCGATGGGCATGTCAGGTGACCCACGTCACAGAGACACTTGTGACAGGAACTGTGCAGCTTTCATGCTAGCTGGCTTTCGTTCTTCTCACGTGTGTACATTCCAACAATGTAAAGACATAAGTGCACAAACACATGTACACTGAACGATTGGGACCCTCCCCCCCCCCCAAAAAAAAAAACATGCTTAAACATGTACCAATGCAAATCTAACATGCTTACTATTCCAAAGATGTAGCGTCTCAGGATAAACTGAATTAATTTGAATTCCGGGCATCAGTCCCTGTAACAGGCTCGGCGGCCAAGTGCTAAGGCGGCGGTCTGGTAAACCGAAGACCGGGGTTCGACACCCCCCCCCCCCCGTCGGGCATTAAATTTTGTGCATGTGAGGAGTAAAATTCAAGGTCCGATCGGGGGTAGACCCCGTGTTTATCTGAACATCAAACACTGACACAAATGCGCACAAAAGAGGAACTGAAAAAAGTACATTGGACAACAAAAGAGACACTGATAAAAGTAAATGGAACAACAAAAGAGGAACTAAAAAAAGTACATGGAACAACAGAAGAGCAACTGAAAAAAGGACATGGAACAACAAAAGAGGAGCTGAAAAAAGTACATGGAACAACAAAAGAGGAACTGAAAATAGTACATGGAACAACAAAAGAGGAACTGAAAAAAGTACATGGAACAACAGTAGAGGAACTGAACAAAGTACATGGAACAACAATAACGACACTCAAATTCGTTGGTGTCCGTGCCGATAGACTTTTCCACTTTTTCCAAAGTTCCCTGCTGGATTTCCCTTTATCTTTTTCCTACATTGATTTAAACGTATTTTATTTTGACAAAGTACACAATATAATACATATGAAAATTATATGCAATTGGGAGAGAGGGCGTGGCCCTATATAAATCCCTCTCGCAGAAGAAGACGATCACAAGACAATACAGGACGTACAAGACGCACAGGAACAGAGAGGAGAGGACAAGCACGGACGAGACATACAGTGGGGCATAAGGTTGTATTGTTCTGGTACTGTTAGGATGTCATTATATCTGCAGTTAATGACAATCCAAGAAAATGAAGAATTTTTTCGAGAGCACGGCACAGAGATCTTACCCCGCCATGATCGATCACGTGACCATTTTCCTATATTATACTCGTATTATCACAATATGCTCACCGATATAATATACAACAAAAGAAATACATTCTGATAAGGCAAAAGGTACCAAGATGCCTCAATGTAAATTGTGGTTGACTTGCCTGTGACTTTAATGATGGAATGCAAGTATTCCGGTCAAAGTAACTTTGAACCTTCCACTTGAACACATGGTTTTTCGACCAAGATGGAAATTTGAAAACGAGTAACTTGTTGATTCCAAAACTTTGTGATTTAGGAATCACATGTGAAATGGAATACTGTCCAATGTTTTGGAGAAACATAGACACAGCAAATAACCTTCATTTCTCTTTCATAGGAGTTCTACTAAAGTGTGAACACACCCTTTCCTTTGAGTATGATACTTCTAAGATCCGTGCTACAAGAAAAAGGCCTATAGAGAGTTCTTGAGGGTTGCGTAAATGTTACTTATGTATGTATGTATGTCTGTATGTATGTACACACACACACACACACACACACACACACACACACACACACATATATATATATATATATATATATATATATATATATTAGGCTATATCCCTGTCCATAACCACACTGACAATGCAGTGCAGCGATACCTTCACGTAGTTCAGCTCTTGTGTTCCTTGCATATAAACGGGGAGAAATTGACTTCCTGTCTTCAGAAAAAATGTTTATCTTAGGACATGGATTTATCAATGAGGGCTCGCAAAGGAACAGCTAGATCTTCAACACAGTCCTTAAGATCCTTTCAGACAAAGCATTCATCTGCTTTTTTGCGATCTAAATTTCTAACATATTTGCAGCGCATCGGTAACATGCGATAACCGAGGATCTTGTAGATGCTGCAAAGCTCAAGGCTGGCTGTGTAGTGTTGGTTTCATTCTTGTTTTTAAAACTGAATTGAAAACAGAAGCTTATAATTCGGCTGAAACAAACTGTTGGCATTCTCACACACGCACACGCACACAGACACAGAGACAGACACAGACACAGAGATAGATCAACAGACAATATATATATTGTGTGTGTTTTTGTGTGTTAAATAAAAATGTACGTATGTATGTATGTATGTATGTATGTATGTATGTATGTATACAAGTTTATTATGGCATTTACATACGTTTACTCCCATTGAACTCTTATTTTATTGCAACGTAGACATGGTGTAGTGGATTTGTGTTTCACTTTTTTTGCTTTTCTGCTAAGTGAAATGTGTCAAAGGTTATTGACTCCAGACTCGGTTGTTCTACAGAATAAAGTAAATAAAACGGATGGCGGTGTCAGACGTCGAAATAAACCATTGTTACAAAGTAATTAATATAAATGCGATTTTGCATTATTTTTGAAAGAATCTACAGTATGGCGAATTGTCTATGACATGTAATTGTGTGTAGACACGTATATGCTTGAAATAGGACACCGGTGATATCCTGAATAACTTATTTGCAGTTATAGGAGTCCAATAAAAGAGACGGGTAACTCCTTTTCAGCATCAGGTTTGGAGAAAACATTGAGTGTTGCTGTTGCTCAAATAAAGCTACGTCGAAGACAGTGAACATTCTCCCTCTACAGAGAGATAGTGCATTGCTGAAGGGGACGAACGTAAGGTAGTGTACAGTAAACAGCACACGCTCACGACTCTGAATCAATGGAAATCTAAAAAAATTAAAGATAAAAGAAAAGAAAAAATACAAATGCGCCACTCAATGTCCAAAACATGTCTTTATTTGAACATTATGAAACCCATGTTCATCAGAGGACATGGTGTTCCACACAATGGCTGTAATTGCACAGATCATTCAGTCACTCAAGGAGAGGCAAAACGTGCTACTACAGCGGTTTGATTGTCATCGAAAAACCGTGCTTATGTTGCGGAAAGCCGGAGTAACTTGCACAGGTCACGTGACTGCAATGGATGCCAGTAAAGATAATGGACTGATATGGACACTGACTTAAATCACATTCAAACTCAGGAAAGAAGTGAATGCACGGGAAAGATTTTCCATTGCTTTTTTATAGCAAGAAAATGAAGAAAATCGACCAAGAAACACAGGACCTAATGATTGAACAAAAATTCATTTTCAGTTTCTATACCTGGCCATCCTATTGGCATGTGTGGTGTCAATAAACACGTACTAATCACAAAAGTAATCTTTGAATATCTGATGGCGATGTTGATTTTGGGATGTTCAGAACCACACGTTACCAGTTTATAATTTTGTTGCCTTTAGACCCATACTAACGTGTGCTCTGATTTCAGCGAGAGCAAATTACAGCAATATTTCACCTTCTCTGACAAGTTTTTAATCAAATGTCTGTTATATACTCCAAAATCTTTTTAACGAAACTGATCATGCATAATTGTCTTAGTAGATTGTTATGCATGCAGAGTTATTTATTTAAATCAGTTGGTAAAGCGAGGATCCATTGTGGAAAAATAGACACCACATAAATATCTTGGGGGCTAATACTGTTTTAAACGCAAACCACAAAAAGCACAGACTTTTAATGGGGCATCCATATAGAGATAACTGAGAACCACACTCAGGAGAAAGCCAGTATTTATGCACATCTACGTCTCGATCCAATTTAATAACAGAGGAAAAGATATATTTAGTAGACAACATTCCAAGCACAGCTATACTTATACTTGTGCTTGCTTCATACATCCCCACGAGCCCGGGACTGACTGCCTTGTCCCGCAACCCCGGGACTGACTGCCTTGCTCTGACAGCCTTGCTCTGACAGCCTTGCTCTGACAGCCTTGCTCTTCGGAGCAGTTGATTACTTAATCTGCACACGGAGGGCAACGCAGATATAACTAGAAAAGAACATTTGCTTCAAAGCAAATATTGTTGTGTTCCGTCAAAAGTTGTAGATATTAAATGCTGCAACTTTTGTCCTTTGGTACTTCACATTCCATCAAGGTGACGGCTGATAGAAAATGTCAAAGACCTGATGACACTAATCTTTTACCTTTAGAGGTTACATGCAAATCACAAAAAATGTACTGTGTTGCAATACCTACAATTTAAGCCTGACATGGACCAAATCCGATGTAAATTGACAGAGGTATGGCTAAATGAAACTTTCAAAGGGCCGTATGACCATGACCTCTGACCTTTAGAGGTTATATGTAAATTACAAAAGCGTGCAGTGTTGCAATACCTACTATTTGAGTCCAACATGTTAAATTTTAGGTGGAATTTGGCTGTGTTGTGTCTGGCTGAAAATTTCAAAGGTCCAAATGACCTTGACCTTTGACCTTAGAGGTCACATACAATTACAAAAATATTCAGTGTTACAATGGCTACAATTTTAGCCCAATATGATCAAAATTGGATGAAAATTGACTGAATTATGGCTGAAAGAAAATATCAATGGTTCAAATGACCTTGATCTTTGTCCTTTAGAGGTCACATGTTAATCACAAAAATGAACAGTATTACAAACATTAAATTGGATAAAATTTGACCAAACTATGGCTAGAAGAAAGCCACCACCGAAAGTGAGCTTTGACCTCGAAATGACCTCTACCTGAAGTGAACCTTGACCTTTAAGATGACATTTTGATCTAAAATTAAACTTTGACCTTGACATGACCTTGATATATGAGATGACCTTTGCCTTGCTACTATGGAACTCCTATACACTCGGAACCACATCTACTATGGTATATAAGACATGGAAGATTTAAAACATTAATTAGCCCTCATTTGCATTATTTTGAAAAGCATGACCTTTGATTATAGAAAGGCAAGACTTCATCTATAGGAGTCTAATTGTGCCAAGTTTGGAGTTTCTACGTATAATGCTTTTCAATCAAATGTCTGACAAATATGCCTGTAAATAAATAAATAAATAAATAAATAAATAAATAGATAAATAAATAAATAAATAAATAAATAAATAAATAATACATAGATAAATAAACAAATAAATGAAAAAATAAATAAATAAATAAATAAATAAAGAAAGAAAGAAAGAAAGAAAGAAAGAAAGAAAGAAGAAAGAATAATGGTTTACGGCCTGATTATCAGGATAGTAAAGCAGATCATCATCATCATCATCATCATCATCATCATCATCATCATCATCATCATCATCATCATCATCATCATCATCATCATCATCATCATCATCATCATCATCATCATCATCATCATCATCATCACCATTTCCTTCTACCCTCTCTTCCTGCTCTCTTCCTCCTCAATTTTTGTTCTAACTAAAGGTTTGCTATGGGCTTACAAACATCCCATTTGAAGGTATCATAGCCCTGTGGGTGCACGAGCATCAATGATTTTAAAAAGCACCCTGCATTGGAAGGACACAATGATTGAACTGAATTTCAGCTAGAGTACTTCGAGGCAATCTGAAGAAGTATTTTTCCATCATCCAAGAGATGAGTTGGGTGCATTGAAGTAAGATTTGGAGCTTGTTACACTGAGGCTGATTTGTGTCAAGGGTGGGTTTCCAGCATTGTTCCTGAAAACCAGTTAATTACGCTAGCTGGTTGTATTTGTTAAACACTGTATTTGTAAAGTACCCATTGTACACTGTCGTAACATTATTCTACCAATCAGACACTATAGAACTGAAGTACCCATTGTACACTGTCATAATATTACCGTACCTTTCATACACTGTAGTACCGAAGTACCCATTGTACACTGTCGTAATATTACCGTACCTATCATACACTGTAGTACTGAAGTACCCATTGTACACTGTCGTAACATTACCGTACCGATCATCGACTGTAGTACTGAAGTACCTATTGTACACTGTCGTAACATTACCATACCTATTATACACTGTAGTTCTGAAGTACCCATTGTACACTGTCGTAACATTACCGTACCGATCATCGACTGTAATACTGAAGTACCTATTGTACACTGTCGTAACATTACCATACCTATTATACACTGTAGGAATGAAGTACCTATTGTACACTGTCGTAATATTACCGTACCGATCATACACTGTAGTACTAATGTACCCATAGTACACTGTCGTAACATTACCGTACCGATCATACACTGTAGTGTTGAAGTACCCATTGCACACTGTCGTAATATTACCGTACCTATCATACACTGTAGTACTGAAGTGCCTATTGTACATTGTTTCACGGATCATACACGTTTGTACTTGAAGTACCCATTGTGCAGTGCGTACCGATGACACACTGCAGTACTGAAGTACCAATTGTATATTGTCATAGCAATAAGCTTTGAAGACAGACACACTGATTTGCTATGCGACAATCATCGTTTCTAGTTTCATTTCGTTTGTCCCAGCATCTTACCAGTTAGTTTTGTACACTTTTAATACCTTTTCTACCTCCCAGAGAGCCACTTTTCAAACCTAAATCCCAAGCTACACGTTCCTCTTCTTCTAAACACGGAACATCATAACCCTGGCAATTATGATCTTCCTGGCAAGACCCTGTGCTATTTTCAGAAAAAATCTTCTACATCTCTATATGCATCACACCACAACCGCCAATGATCCTCTGTCACACATACAATACAAACGGCTTTATTTTGACTCGTAAAATGATTTTTCATTGAAAATGTTTTGCATGAGAACAGGAAAGGCTTCAAATGCAACACACAGTTTTAAAATGATGCACTAAAATTACCACTTATGAATTTATTTTCAAATATATCTCCTGCGGCCAGCCCTCTGCACTTTACTTCATCGGTCACTTCGCTCCCCTGAGGAGTCTTACTGATTTCTAACACTCTGACGTTGGCAACACTGTTTTTGCCTTTACCTCGGGGGGGGGGGGGGGTCCACCAGCAATAAGTGGATACGCAAGCCGATGGTACTTGTAGTGCCACCTGCAGGCTACATGCCCCATTGTTCATTTCATTGTAAGAGCTTGCCAAGTCCTTTACCGCTCTTGGGCAAGTGGTGTCAGATTAGGGCTCAGTATTAAAGTGTTCAAAAGACTTTCTTCTTTGTACGGCATTTAGGAGGCACACGAGAAAACGGTTTTGGATATCTTCATCCGGTTTATTTCATCATTTTCAACCTGGACCAAAGAAGTTAAAAATAATGTTAAAAGTTAGCATACAGACACACAGACACAACTACAGGGCTGCATGAACAGCCCTTGCTCAGCTGACCTACATCTAAGCTTGTTCCACAACTTCAAGGTTGCAACTGAATAGACCTGTGTTGAGGTTTATAATTAGCTGAGTGCACATGACATTTCGAAGTATTTCTAAGACAGACGGACAACTGAGCCTCCTAAAATGCAGCCTGACTAGCAAGTCAGCTGAGCTAAAAATTGCAGTGCTACCTGGTGCTAAAATTAAGAGCTAGGAGACCCTAGCAGTGTTCCTGTGTGATATCAAAGCAATTGGGTGAGTGGTTTCAGAGAAGATTTTTAAAGATTTGCCCCAAAAAGATGAAAACAATTCATAAGAAATTCAAAATTCACTGAAGCGTTACTATAAGAACAAATTTGGTAGAGACCCATCCAAGGTACATTGCCACCAAGTTTTAGTCAATCGGGCTGACGGTCTCGGAGAAGAAGTCGAAAATGCGAGTTAGCATAAGAATGCCTATTGAGCTATACAGTAATCAAAATGAAAGGTGCATTAAACGACAAGTACCCCAATTGAAAAAAAATCGTTAAAAATCAGGAATACATAGCAGTCCCACCTTGTGAGACAATTTGATTAAACCTTTCACAAGGAACATATCCACAAAGTTTCAGCCAAATCTGGGTGACGGTTCTGAAGAAGAAGATGGGAATAGCAAAAACACACATAAAATCATGAAAAAAAAAAGAAAAAAAATTGCAGCACCACTTCGTGAACAAATAAAGAACTGGGCGTCTCTAGGAGTTTTCTTGTGTGATATCAAGGCATTTAGTTTCAGAGAAGATTTTTTAAAGATTTTTGTTCCCCCAAAAAGAACAAAACAAGAGAACTGGGACAGTTGTGCTCAGCTGACACGAACTTATACTCTTGTATTTTTTTAAGATTTGCCCCCCCCTAAAAAAATGTCAAAAAATAACAAAATTAATGGAGCATGACCAGCATAACACCAGTCTAGGCAGGTTTTGAGAAAATATATAAGGGAAGCATACTGTTTGCGTTCAACTGAAGATAGCATAAGTGGCATTAGAAACATAATAAGTCAACATAAATTTAAACCGTTACGCCAAAACGCATGGAAATAAAAGCTGAATATAAAGAGGAAAAACTTACAGGTCTACATTTTACTATTGCATTACAAATTGGTGATTCGCTTTTTTTTTCAGCCATGCATCTTCATCTCAAATAACGCTAACCTTTGTCAGACTTCAATTCCACAAGTTAGCTACGTTTGTATGGATTAAAGCATTGTCTGTTGCGCCCTCAACGGCTGCTCGGATATTTATTTTTTTTTCAGGAATCCGGTTCTGTATTCGACAGTCTCCTTCAAAGTGGAGATTGAGAGGCATTTTTATTTGGCTACAATGTCGCACTATTAAAATTATGCAAACACAGTATGTCCTTACATGAAAAAACGAAACAAACAGATAATATCTGATCGACACTTACATATATAAGAAATCTGAGCACTCGCACATTAAATATCAATATCCTTCAGTGCCCTCGCATCAGTAACTTGTTAAACTCTGCACATATAAAGGTCGTTGTCGAATAAATCAGAGAAGAATGGTCTACATCCACTAGGTGTCGCTGTTCACATTTATGCCATTTTTTGCCTTGTTAATGCTGCAACACTTACAGGAGTGGATCTGAAGGGTCAAACAAACAGAAATGTATACTGTTTAAGAAAAGATGCCAACGATTACATCTACAAGTGGACATTCAATTTGATTTGTTTGATAAAATGGTGTTGGCAATAATGCGTTTGGCGCGGAATTCAGGGAGGTATGAAAATTTCAATATGATGGAAACATTGCATTTAAAGTTAAAATGGTGAACGAAGAATGTACTCTAAATGTGTAGGCGTGTGGTGAGTCAGGTATAGTGCCAATACAGGTACATGTCAAGGAACCTATAATTAATAATTGAAAAGCCTTGTCACATGAAAATATGATAAAGTGGCAAATTTGACATACGAACTTTGTATAATCTCATGACTCGGCTCAACAGACTTACAAATTATCATTCTTGGATTCTGCTATGCACGAATGTGGAGTGAAAGATGTAAACGAAAACTGTTCATAGTTGCAAAAGCCTACATAAAATTGCGTGATCAGCTTGTACATTGATACAACCACATACCGCATTTTACTATGTCTGTTAAAACTGTTTTTGCTGTAGAACATTTTTGACAAAGCTACTTTTAACTTACGAATCGTCATTTTTAGACGAAGATTAGAATACCATAGACTACCTACCAAAGTTGGCAAATATGTGAATACTAACTACCTAGACAGAATCCATGATGGGTTTAATAATATCAGAATCGGTGATGAATACCATTTAGTCATGGAATGAAAAAAAAACACATAGTAGTTCAAAGTAGAAAAGTCTTTCACGCAGGCGTGATTTTGGGCAACCCAGTATGTAAATAATTTTGTACTAGCTAACAACAGCTTAGACAATAGCTGTTTCGCTTGTCTTGCTTTCTCCAAAAGAGGTTTTCAATTGTATTAGTGAAGAATTCCAGTCATTAAACAACGCAAGTCGTTAATTTTTGTTATTTGACTTGTATATTAATTGTCATGCTGAAATATATATCAATTTTCTGTGGTGCTTCATTCATTATAGTAAAATGCCAAAAGTTCAAAGTTAAAGTTTATTTTCACTTATCCAATGGCGCACAATTAGTAATGATCAGTAATGAATAGATGCAGGAATTGAGGTGTACACAGTCCAAATATGTGGTTGACAATGCTGCAAAGAGCAAAAACAACAAAACTTTATTCACTGTTTTTAATTCTCTCCTGGTGTAATTCTCAATTATTAGTACCTAACCGGCAATCAACTCTAAGATTTCAGGTTCTGTTTGTTTTCTGTTCAGAGCAGATTAATATTCTTCTCAATCCCACTCTTTGGATTAATGAAGAACAAAAGGAGTGAAAATTGTATAGTTCAACCCACGGCTAAAAGATGGCGCTCCTTTACAGTGCTCGGACAGGACTGTTGGGCTGTTACCGAGTGCCTGTAACAAAGAAAGACGCATTCTTGTGTGTAAAAATAAAGGCACCCATTCAGCCAGGCAATGTGACATCGAAATGTTTTGATACGTATATATTGGTGTCAAACATGGAGACCCTATTTATCCTGTAAATATATGATCTCCCCGAAAATTTTCACTTCAGATCAACATTCAGACACGATGGAGACTAAATGAGTATCATCCTGTATACTCATGGCCTGGTCGTTTGGTGTCGAAGAATTATGTGCAAAATGACCTCAACAAATTAAACCACTATTGTAGAAAATGGATGTTGAAACTAAAGGCTTATAAATCTGAATTACTTAACCTTAAAATGTGAAAGATTATGAACAGTTTTGACAATTAAATTCCCTTAACGGAAAAAGGAGACATGAACAAAGCCTGGGAAATGTATGTATGTATGTATGTATGTATGTATGTATGTATGTATGTATGTATGTATGTATGTATGTATATATAGGTATAGCCAGAAATGTTTTTTGTCACGAGAAGTCGTGACTGTGCTCATATGTCCTGTACTCTGTGTCTGTTTGAACACCAAACAGTAGGTCGAATCCACAAAATGTGGTCTTTATGCAGAAAACTGGTGCTCTACTCAATTAAGGACGGGAAACATGTATATATATATATATATATATATATATATATATATATATATATATATATATATATATATATATATATATATATATATGTTTGTACTCACGATATGAAAGCAGATTACATACATTTTAACAACTCAGTATATTAAAAACAGAAACAAGTGATAAAACCGCGTGTAAAAAAAATAGTGCCACATAGGACGCAAGGTACTATAATATACAATAGGCTTAAAAGCACTCATTTTGCACACAAATGTAAAAATAGTTCGGGTACCTCTTCTGTATCAAGCATACAGTCAAATATCTTGTCCCAGATCTCACATAATTCTCAAATAATATTTGATTTAGGTAGCAGTGAAGCATTAACTTTATTATATTGAGCACACAATGTTTGCCTTGCTATATGGTATAAATTTTCACGGAGTTGTCTCTGTCCAAATGGTATCTGTGACGGATGAAATTAACTGACTCGCCAGATGATGATTGACTAACGTCCACTGCAAATTTTGCAAATAATTCCAACCATTTATCGTCACTTGATAGCATTGAGCATAAGAATTTCACAAATTTGTTGTGGATTTGAAATTCAATGAAAGTATCTTTGCATATACTGTCAAGTAATGACAACTGGGTATTTGCTGGTAACTGCCAAATAAACCTTATTGCATTTCGCCATGCAACGAACTTTTGGTCAATGGCGTTGCAAGAAAAGTCCCATAACTGACTCCCATAAATGAAAGTACAGCAGGTACGAAATGACTAGCGTCGAGTGGCCGGTAAAGCATATTTAAATTGTCCCATCAGACCCTCTGAAAAAAATGCACTGACACTTCTTGCTAAACAATTTGTTGTGGTATTGGGCCTTATTAAGTTGCCTAAATGTATAAATTGATCAACATACTCTATGGGAGAACCTTTAACAAATATTTGAAGCTTTAATTCAGAAAAAGGATAAGATAAAAGTTTACTTTTTGATGAATTAAACAGCACATAAAACTCTGAGGTAAAAACATCTAGTAATTTCTCAACTGAGTGAACTATTGGGGCCAACAATACTAAATCATTAGCAAAAGATAAAGCACCGAAAAATGTACTACCGATATAGCAGCCGAAACCTGATTTTTGTAGCCTGATTAATAATTCATCTATGTAAATTCCGAACAGAATGGGTGAAAGAACTCCACCCTGCTTAACTCCATTACAATATGAAAATGGTTCTCTTCTTGTGCCGTCCCAAATCGCTTGAATTTTCTGTTGATGCAAGTATGTAGCAGTAATCTTGCATTGATGGCGGGAAGTCCTCTGTTCATTAGTAGCCTAAACAACTTCCTTCATTATACCCTGTCAAATGCCTTTGTAGCGTCTAAGAATACACGATTGACATTGCTATCTCGTGTTTGATAATAGTTAACACACTCTAACAGGAAAAAGGTACATTGTATCGTTGTGCTGTTAGGCTTGAAACCAACTTGCATATTTGAAATTGCCAGTGAATGTACATTATCGCCAAGGATAACCATATCCAGTAATTTCCCCAATATACTGCTCAGTCCAATCCCCTCCCCCCCCTAATTATCGGAGTTACTTATTGATTTCTTTTTATCTTTAGGTAAAGGATGAAGCATGGCTTTAGACAGTCCATTCTGGGCACCAGTGTGAACCAACATGGTTTTTAATGAGACAGACATATAAACGTTCAGAGTTTGGCTCCTATTGATTATAAGTCCCCATCATGTTTACCTTTATTTAGCCCACATGCAGAGTTTGAAATTTTTTCAATTGTTATGAAGTCGTTTTGTACGCAAATAATTTCTTCAAGTTCGATTTGTAAAATGCTTCATTTCATTCCCACAATATGACACTGAATTATAGAGGATATCGTACCTTTGAGCGAAAAGTCCCCTATAAGTGCTGGGTTTTGCTCACCATCTAATACACTTAGTCTCTTATTCCCTGCACTTTTTATTCTTTTGACCTCTAACCAAACGTCTCTTGACCGAATATTTACTGTAGATTGGGCCAAAGTATCGCCACTACGCATCTCTCTATTTTCGTGACCAAAGCGCAGAACATAGTGACATTTTGCCTGCGAAGCCTTTCCCCTTTCATATGTTAACGGTGGCGCCAACCCAGGGGAGTTGTTAGTTTTTCAGATAGAATGCCAGTACATTGCATGTGATTCGACATATTGGTTCCAGCCTGGTATTGCCTTTTTCTTTTTATCAGTTGCGTAGGGAATAGTAAGTTTACTTGCAACACGACCAGCTGGCACAATACTGCCAGGAACTCAATTTCAGTGCTGTGCTTTCTACATGCAAATAACCTGAAAGGTACAGCAGCCCAGGGGGTTGTAATGTCTGTCAGTTTTTCAATAAGAACTTGATTATACCACGAGATACCGTTTTCAGTGGTTTGATGCCATTGTGGCATGCCAATTTCTGCCTTGGTGTCAACATTTCTATTAGTCTTTGTGGGATTATGCCCGATATCTAACCCCGTAATTTCACTGGATAATGGTCGGACATATTATAGCTGTCGATGCTGACGACATACTCAGACACTATATCGAACAAATTTTGAGATGAATGAAAGTAGTCAACTGTTGACCTGACCGCATTGACCTTTCTCTCAAAGGTATAGTCTACATTGCTGTGACAGAAGCGCAAACCACACACAAGTATTTCATTATCAATGAAAGACGGTAAACGTCCTGTGTGCACTGATTCAAAACGCAACAGGTCCGTGTTAATGTCGCACCCAATCACTGAATTGCCTCACATTTGGCGCTTATTTCATTGAGAATATCAAATTATTCATGAGAGGCGTCACTAACAGTTAATGAGTCACAAGGCATATATGTGTTTACCATTAAAGGTTTAAATGACTCTGCTTCCAATATAATACCACAAAGCCTCCTAGAAGTTAATTGAATTGAAATCACTTTAACTTTAGGCATTTTGTTTCCACAAGATGGCGCAGCCGCCGCAAGGACGTCCTTGTATAAGTCTCTCATCTGTCATCCAGACAAAACTGTAACATTCATACCGTTTACACACACACACACACACACACACACACACACACACACACACACACACACACACACACACACACACACACACACACACATATATATATATATATATATATATATATATATATATATATATATATATATATATATATAAGGCGGAAACTTCCCATGAAAACCTTTACGTTAAAGAAGGTACAAGTACAATTTGGTGGAAATACCTAACTATTGTACCGCTGGAAAGTCGTCTACATATCAACAAAAATTTTGTTATTTCTTACATTCTGTTAAATCTTTTGAATAGCGTCCGCAGCTATTTGGAATAGCCTCTCCAGATCCACTAGATAAGCCGATGACTTATCACACTTCAAATTGAAATGCCTTTCCCAGGCATAAGAGCCAGAGTCATACATGTTCATGTTTTAAGCTGTGTGTCTTGATATCTGTATTTAAACATGTACTTTTATAACTGCTCTGTTTATTTCTTTTATTGTATATATAATGTATTCACCTATGTTGAATTGTATTGTGGTATACTATGCTTGTAAATATTGTTTACTGTTACCTGGGCCCGATGGAAGAAGAGTTTGTAACTGAATCGGCCACCTGGTATAAATATATTTTAATGAATAAATAAAGTTAATAAAGTAAATGTTTCCTTTGAATTTTTCTTACTCCAATGTCAAGTTGATGCGTCATGTTGAACTTCATATTTTCCTGTTTCTATCTACTGCGCCACTTCTTGGCTATATTTTGCACTAAAAAAAAAGAGAAGAAGAGGAAGAAGAAGAAGAAGAAGAAGAAGAAGAAGCAGAAGAAGAAAAAGAAGAAGAAGAGGAGGAAGAAGAAAAAAGAGGAGGAAGAAGAAAAAGGACGAGAAGGGGAAGAAGAAAGAAGCTGGAAGGAATTAAAGTTCTTGCACTTTATAGTGTCAGATCTTTACTATTAGAGCATTCAAAAAGACAAATCTACTGTGCGTTATAAATTTAATTGAGTGCTTCATGGGAAAAATGCAGAATGTCAAATCCATATAAGTGAAATTCCTATGTAATAGACCATGTCAGAAATGAGTTTCACCACCAGATGGCTCTGGGGTACTATCCACCCTAGCTTGACTGAGTGCCCACTAGCTAGGCATGGCAGAGTATGGGAGGTGGACAGTCTTTGAGTAGAAACAGGAACTAATCAAGAGAGGAGCACCAATTAAAGGCAAAAAGTGTGATTTAGTAGAAAGGTAAGTACTTGCTGATCAGTTTCATATATTATCTTACAGGAATTTATCCCAAGATTACAAGTTTAGTCACTTGACTCCAATGGGTTGAACCAGCAGTTTACATCACTGGTCATATATTGCTGTGTGTGTGTTGTCTCTTGGCCACACACAATTCTGTGACAAGTCAAATTATGAGACTGTGATTAAAAGTGTAATTAATGTTCCATAAAGAGAGACTTTCATAGCCATACATACATTATTTTGAATGTGGAATAACCTGGTCAAAGTGTACATAAACCACCAGTAGCCTGACCTGAGCCAAGCCTCTGGGGCCCAGCCAGTAGCTTGTATATTGGGTCACTCCACGGGATAAGCAAGGTGTTAATGCTGCTGTTGTCTAGTTCCTCTGGGGAGTGTGCTTTATTGGTGTGATGTGTATACAAGACACTTGTTGGTAATGTGTTTGTCCAAAATAACAATGAGGTAAAAACACTGCATACTCAAAGGCAAAGATGAAAAACTAAACAAGAAAAGGAAAAGTAACTTTATGTCCCCTCCAGTTTGAAAGTTTACCTTTTTCCTTACATTTGAACATCTTGGCTGCCCTTCATTACCTCATACAGTTCAGTTGACAGGACACATATTTAGTCTTGCACTTTTTTTCAGCCTTGACGCATATGACAGAAATAACAATTTTCATTCTGAACCTATACTCAGTCTGAAAAAAGAAACACCCCTTCCTCAATGGCCCGACCAAGGATTCAAAACCATAACTGAAAGCACACAAAACATACCGCCAATGCGCATGTCCCATCCCAAAGTTACTTTTCCTTTTCTTGTTCAGTTTTTCATCTTTGCCTTTGAGTATGCAGTGTTTTTACCTCATTGTTATTCTGGACAAACACATTACCAACAAGTGTCTTGTATACACATCACACCAATAAAGCACACTCCCCAGAGGAACTAGACAACAGCATCATTAACACCTTGCTAATCCCCTGGAGTGACCCAATATACAAGCTACTGGCTGGGCCCCAGAGGCTTGGCTCAGGTCAGGCTACTGGTGGCTTATGTACACTTTGACCAGGTTATTCCACATTCAAAATAATGTATGTATGTCTATGAAAGTCTCTCTTTATGGAACATTAATTATACTTTTAATCACAGTCTCATAATTTGACTTGTCACAGAATTGTGTGTGGCCAAGAGACAACACACACACAGCAATATATGACCAGTGATGTAAACTGCTGGTTCAACCCATTGGAGTCAAGTGACTAAACTTGTAATCTTGGGATAAATTCCTGTAAGATAATATATGAAACTGATCAGCAAGTACTTACCTTTCTACTAAATCACACTTTTTGCCTTTAATTGGTGCTCCTCTCTTGATTAGTTCCTGTTTCTACTCAAAGACTGTCCACCTCCCATACTCTGCCATGCCTAGCTAGTGGGCACTCAGTCAAGCTAGGGTGGATAGTACCCCAGAGCCATCTGGTGGTGAAATTTCTGACATGGTCTATTAAATTCTACGTTCAACGTTGTGTTTTGCTGTTCCCATGAGAGACTCAACTAGCTAATTAGAGACATCTAAAACAGCGATTTCATAGGAGACTATCATGAATATACTGTATGTAAGCTGACATGGTCCCTACTTGCCCTCTCTCTACTGATTACGAGAAAGGACCTTTCACTCAAGCCCGAGGTTACCCACGTGTCCAGACAAACAATGATGATCCTGGTCGACTCACTACTCAGTAACTTTGGCTGTCGTAGTACAGTGTCCAATGTCACAACAGACAAGCAACCTTTGTCTTTCTGTTTTGCCAGTATGAATGTCACTCACAGCAACTTCCCAACATCGCTCTAACTTTAATTCCTCTGGTACTTGTACACGAAAATCGTTTCCGTGGTTTCCAGGGCACAACAGTTGACTGTCTTCACTACTCAGCAGTACACAAAAGTCCATAATCTTACAGTTTAACGAGATAGCCTGCTACTTATAAATTTTTTCCCAGCTATTCTTCGTCTTTTGTTAGCTGAGTATTAGAGTCTATCAGTTCTGTACTTCTTGAGCATTGTCGTAATTATTGTTTATGAATACTGAGTACCATAAGTATCCTTACATTTGCTGCTGGAGTATTAGTGTTTTTGGATATTGTATTCTTTTGTGTATCCGACATTAGTAGCTGGTTAATCAGTGTTTATGAATACTGCACTCCTTCAGTTTCCTGACACTGGCTGCTGGGTTATCAGTGTCTATGAATACTGCACTCCTTGAGTATCCTGACATTAGCAACTGGTTTATCAGTGTTAATGAATACTGCACTGCTTGAGTATCCTGACACTGGCAGCTGCGTCATCAGTGTTTGTGATTACTTCACTCCTTGAGTATTGTGACACTGGCAGGGGGGTTATCAGTGTGTATGAATACTGTAATCGTTGAGTATCCTGACACTGGCTGCTGGGTTATCAGTGTGTATGAATACTGTAATCGTTGAGTATCCTGACACTGGCTGCTGGGTTATCAGTGTATATGAATACTGTAATCGTTGAGTATCCTGACACTGGCTGCTGGGTTATCAGTGTGTATGAATACTGTAATCGTTGAGTATCCTGACACTGGCTGCTGGGTTATCAGTGTGTATGAATACTGTAATCGTTGAATATCCTGACACTGGCTGCTGGGTTATCAGTGTGTATGAATACTGTAATCGTTGAGTATCCTGACACTGGCTGCTGGGTTATCAGTGTGTATGAATACTGTAATCGTTGAGTATCCTGACACTGGCTGCTGGGTTATCAGTGTGTATGAATACTGTAATCGTTGAGTATCCTGACACTGGCTGCTGGGTTATCAGTGTATATGAATACTGTAATCGTTGAGTATCCTGACACTGGCTGCTGGGTTATCAGTGTGTATGAATACTGTAATCGTTGAGTATCCTGACACTGGCTGCTGGGTTATCAGTGTGTATGAATACTGTAATCGTTGAATATCCTGACACTGGCTGCTGGGTTATCAGTGTGTATGAATACTGTAATCGTTGAGTATCCTGACACTGGCTGCTGGGTTATCAGTGTGTATGAATACTGTAATCGTTGGGTATCCTGACACTGGCTGCTGGGTTATCAGTGTGTATGAATACTGTAATCGTTGAGTATCCTGACACTGGCTGCTGGGTTATCAGTGTGTATGAATACTGTAATCGTTGAGTATCCTGACACTGGCTGCTGGGTTATCAGTGTGTATGAATACTGTAATCGTTGAGTATCCTGACACTGGCTGCTGGGTTATCAGTGTGTATGAATACTGTAATTGTTGAGTATCTTGACACTGGCGGCTGGGTTATCAGTGTGTATGAATACTGTAATCGTTGAGTATCCTGACACTGGCGGCTGGGTTATCAGTGTGTAAGAATACTGTAATCGTTGAGTATCCTGACACTGGCTGCTGGGTTATCAGTGTGTATGAATACTGTAATCGTTGAGTATCTTTACACTGGCGGCTGGGTTATCAGTGTGTATGAATACTGTAATCGTTGAGTATCTTGACACTGGCTGCTGGGTTATCAGTGTGTATGAATACTGTAATCGTTGAGTATCTTTACACTGGCTGCTGGATTATCAGTGTGTATGAATACTGTAATCGTTGAGTATCCTGACACTGGCGGCTGGGTTATCAGTGTCTATGGATACTGCAATCTTTGAGTATCCTGACACTGGCTGCTGGGTTATCAATGTTTATGAATACTGGACTCATTGAGGATCCCAGCATTGGTAGCTGCTGTGGTAGTCTACGCCAACACTGTGTCCTTAGGGATCTGCAAATCTTTAGCTAGAGCATTAGTGTTTGTGAATTCTTTGTATTTGAAGATACTCATATCTGTCAGTCACTCATATCAATTCTGGGTCATATACAATTGACAATACTTCATGTAAATAGGGAATATTTTTGCTGACAATTGTACAGGTGGGGTCTGTCATGGTGGACCACTTCTGGTCAACAGCTTGCCTTGGCAGTATGGGATGGCTGCATTGTGCCCACAATATGCCAGGGAAAGCCGCTGACTTAGTCCTATTCTACTCTGGAAAGGGTTATGTAAGTTATGATATTTTACATGATATCTGGCTGCTCATTTGACCCAATCTGGACTGACAGTCCACCTCACCCACACAGTACTACAAGATCCGGTTACATCGCACGCATGAGCCAAACATCAGAGTGACCCTGATCCAGTGTTACGATAACAGCAAAGGTTTTCTTCTGCGGAGGAAAAGTTCAGTTTATGTTAACATTCTTTGTCTATTTTAAGTCAGAACATAGTTTTGCACATTGTCTGATTAGGTAAACCCTCGTGGGTACATCCTTTTTTGCAAAACGTAGTAGTGAACAATTTATATCTGGTAACAACATATGTTATTATATTAACTGCAAAACCTTGTGTCTTTTACTTGCTCGCTCTTGGAGCTTGGCGACATTTAAGAGACGCTATTCCTTGAGATAAAAGACGTCATTCTGATTTCTTATACCATGCTCTGTAAATGCCATCTCTACGATACACAATACGTTCGTAAATAAGTGAAAAATGATTTCATTCATTTGGTGAATGTCTTTGCCTGTTAGAACTTGACCAAAGTCATGTACAACTTCTTCAACACAAATTCATAAAGAAGAATTATTGATTAAAGCTACTCTCCCTGAACTTAGTGTGTACTTGTTACGCTACTCACACACTAAAACAGTGTACAGAATCCTTGGCCTAAAATACATCCTATGAAATAAAAGGATGTAACTCAGTCCCTGCACCTTTTTCCTGCAATAGACTGCTTGCCCCTGGTAGTGTGTTCCAAGGACTGTGATTATGGCTACATACTTTAGGCTCCAGCTGTGGTAATTCAGTCAAATACCCAGTTTCCAACGATCTGTCATTTTTGAACAAAACAGCTGTTGAATGATCCCTGTAAACATACAGCATGTTGACGATCGTATATCACAATAAGAACTGTGTTTCATTTTTCATAGAAGCTTGTCCACCGGTGGGATGGGAGATCAGCTTGTCACTTTCAGTGGGAGACAAATGAGAATTAACAACCCAAAGGAATATCAGCACTAACAATTTTTGTTTTTGTTTTGGAAATTTGAATAAACATTTCCACACTAAAACAGGTGATGTCTTCAAGATACTTGGCGTTGCATGTTACCCGTCTAGTAAAAAGATCCTGTTCCTTAATTTCTGCATGGATTCATACACAAACCATGCGGGGAATAAATCTTCGAGGAAAGTTGAACAATTACTTTCAACGTTAATCATAGCACTTCTATAGTATTTGCAAATTTGCCTCTAAGTGATGTTAAAAGGTGTAGTGTCTGTACATACATTAAAGCACACACACATACACACACACACACACACATATATATATATATATATATATATATATATATATATATGTATATATATATATATATGTATGTATACATATATATATGTATGTTTGTGTGTGTGTATGTGTGTGCTTTAATGTATGTACAGACACTACACCTTTTAACATCACTTAGAGGCAAATTTGCAAATACTATAGAAGTATCGAAACATTCCATACTATTGCGATTTAGACTTTCGATTTTTATTCCTTCGAATCTGCAATACTCTGAAATATGGAATAACAGTATGACTCACATTTACGGAAGTGCTCTGTAATCATAATCAAACATAAAGTCAATTACATGTCCCTTTGTGACCTTAAACTGCACTCCACGGGACACGACGTTTTGAGGAAAACGCATGTGCGTAGGACATCTTGGGTAAATGCACACAAGGGACGCGTACTAGACAGTAAGTGAA
Source organism: Hermodice carunculata (assembly GCA_964020975.1). NCBI lineage: Eukaryota > Metazoa > Annelida > Polychaeta > Eunicida > Amphinomidae > Hermodice > Hermodice carunculata. Next base: position 10,289,420 of record OZ026626.1, on the reverse strand, counting down.
TCTACTTTGAACGATCCATTTGTACGCAATTTGTTTTCATAAGGGATTTTCTCGTAGCGAAAACAAAACGTAAATATATGAGTAGCGTGTGTTTAGCTCCGCTCGTGTCTCATTATGAGGTATAACTGTCTTGTGGACATTGTAGCCATACAACTTAGTGCGGTTGTCTACTTTCACTTTTAACTTACATGTGCTCCATTTGCTCCTATGCAGACGTAAGGATTTATAATCCTCGTTGTATGTAAAATGTTGATACGCGCAATATTGTGTGAAATGCTGCATACACCTGTTGATGCTACTGAAAGAGACTACCGGTAATTCTTTATAGCCGACATATGAATAATAATCCGGGAGTCCTCGGAACACACACTGCAGTACTTGTTATACAAATAAGACGCAGATTATAAATGGAAAAGAATATTTGCTTCACAGCAAATCTGTCTGGGTACATTCAAAATGAGAACAGCTTGAAATGCTACACTTTGCCATTGTTCAAAACAATCTAAATTTTGTGTTTTAGGCCAATTTGAATAAATTAGAATGCTAAAACTTTGGTTCTTGTTTCATTGGGTGTGGCCATGCCACAAAGTTATAAGGTGAAGTTTGACACTACTATCTGTAATACTTTTGAAGCTATTCAACAGTTGTTTTGGAATTGCCTAATTTGCGTAAATTAAAAACTAACAACTGTGGTGTATGGTTCATTGGATGGGTCAATATCACTTACAGACAAATTGAATTTGGAATGGCACCTCTATGAATGATAGTTTTGAAGTTATTGAAGATTTCAATTTCGTGTCTTCATCTTATTTGCATGAATTATTATTGTACAATTTTGGATCATGGTTCGTTGGATGCGGCTATGTCACAATTCCTTAAATTGAAGTTCTACTGGCACGTTTATCTGCAATAGTTTGGAAGCTATTCAAGATTTAAATTTTGCATATTCACCTGATTTTGCATACATTAAAATCCTACAACTTTGGTACATGGTTTATTGGTTGCGGCTTTGCCACAAACCTATAAATTGAAAATTGAATGGAGTCTCTATCTTTAATAGTTTTGGAGATATTCAGCTTAAAAATTTTTCGATGTCCCTAATTATCAAAATTCTACAACTTTCAATTAGTGTCCATTATATTGGCAAGTGTCACAAACTTCTGTGTGCCCATTAAAATTATGTGTCAATCTGCAATAGCTTGAAGATATGGAGCTTTTAAAATTCTGAATGGCGCTAATTTACATAATTTTAAACATGTTGATTATTCCAAATCAGAAAGACAACTTCCCTACTCGTTCTGTTACCATCCCAAGTTTAAACATTGCAGCTTGCACCGTGTCTTAGAGAAGCTCCAGACACTTGATGTGGCGGGAAGAAGAAGAAGAAGAAGAAGAAGAAGAAGAAGAAGAAGAAGAAGAAGAAGAAGAAGAAGAAGAAGAAGAAGAAGAAGAAGAAGAAGAAGAAGAAGAAGACAGCAGGAAAAAGTATTTAGAAAACAGTATGTCATGGTTGGCACCCAGACATAATAAGTATTCTATATACAACACAAGTATCTAAAAGAATAGCCAATATATGACACACAGGACAACAAATTGTATATATGTTAGGCACACCTGACAATAAATATTTTATATGTAGAACACATGAGACAATTGCATTATACAAGTATATGTAAAAATGAAAGCAAAAGGAAAGGAAAACGGCAGTAAAAGGAAGAGAAAAAACAAGGCATCATAGTTGGACTTGACTTGTGATACACCTATCTGGACTAATATACAAAATACAATATGAAACTGGAACGAAAGATTTGCTTCAAGGCAAATCTGTCTGTGTGCCTTCTAAAGCTGTAGATGCTAAATGCAACAACTTTTGTCCTTTGGTACTTTGCATTCCGTTAAGCTTATGACTGGATGAAAATTCCAAAGTCCCAATGAGCTTGACCTTTGGCCTTCCGAGGTCCCATGTAAATGACAAAAATGTACCGTGTTACAACACCTACAATTTAAGCCCAACATGATCAAAGCTGGAGTTAAGGTATGGCTAGATGAAACTTTCAAATGACCAAAGTACCAAGACCTTTGACCTTTAGAGATAACATGTTAATTTCAAAAACGAACAATGTTGCGATAGCTACCATTTAAGCCCAATTTGCTTAAAATTGGATGCAAATTTGCCGAATAATGCCTGCATGAATATTTCAAACACCCAAACAGCCTGGACTTTTGATCTTTAGATGTCACATGTAAAGTACAAAATATGAAGTGTTACAATAGCTACAATTTACAAATATGAGCAGTGTTACAAACATATTACTTAAAGTTGGATTGGATATCTGTACTAATAACTTTTTTGGAGATATTCAAGATTCCAAATGGCCTCATTTTAATAAACGTTGAATCTTTGTACAAAAACTCAAGGCATCATGTATGGAAATATAATCATGCCAAGTTTGGAGTTTCGATGTGTAATACTTTTCAAATGAAATGTGGAACAAATTTGCCTGTAAAGAAAGAAAATGTATATATATATATATATATATATATATATATATATATATATATATATATATATATATATATATATATATATACACACACACACACACATATGTATATGTATGTATATATGCATGTATCTATGTATATTTATTTACACGTTCGAGTAGTGTGCAAGGATTCTTAACGAAGTATAAACATACAGATAACTTTAACCATACCTTGTACGTTTATTATACAGTAGATCTACATTCATGCTGCTTGTTTGTGGAGCAGGTCAGATGTCCTAAAGTGCACGGTGGCAGCACCAGCTGTCTGTGTCACGTGACGATTTTGATCCAGTAATGAGCTGCGTTTTCCAGTGTTGACAATTCTCACAGAATTCCCTTAAGTCTGACGGAATTTCAGGCCAGGATTCAGTGACCTTTTGTCAGTCTTATGGACCAAGCCCCAAACCTCACAATTTTTCGATTTTAGCAATAATAAGAGTTTTAAAAAATCGTGGCGCAGGAGTATTGTTGCATTGTTGTACAAAAATGGTAAATATGACAATGTACACTGTACATGTAAAGTCAGAACAGAAATCTAATCTCTGTCTTGCGTCACAGTGTACTGTTGTGCCAATTTTAAGAAGATCATTGCTACATGTGCGAACAACAACAAAAGACAACAACGATGATGATGATGATGATGATGATGATGATGATGATAATAATAATTCTGTGGCTCTCCGCTTATCTCCTGCCGTCGTGTGTGAGACGGGTGGCTTAGGAGAAGGAGAAAAAAAGATGAGGCTGACGAAACCATGGTGATTCTCATCAGCTTGTGCTGCTGTGTTTTCCTGCACCAGAGCCGAGGTATAGGGTCCATCAAACGCTCTGTCACAGCTGTGGTGGCCCCTGGTCCCAGTTATATTGCCCGACACTCTTCGCTTGTACCTTCTCCCCTCTGGGGGGGGGGGATTCCCTTACACACCCTATCCCCACCTCTAAGGCTTACATGAGCCCACATGGGACCCCTGCTAAGGGCTACCACCATTCCTTTTACTGCTGTAAAAATTTTGATTTACCCTGTTGCTGTCTAGCTCTATCATTTAAATGTGTGCGACACAAGCTTTTTCTGTTTTCCTAAACGTCTTTGCTTTTCTTCTTTACCAGAGAATTTGTCCGACACTTTTCTCTGACACTATTACACATATAAACTCCAGACTTAGTATGATTATGCCTCTATACAAGGCGCTTTGAGCTTTTATGCAGAGTAATGCAGATGTTTAAAATTATGCAAATTAAGAGCATTTGAAATTTTGAAAATCTTCAAAACTATTAAGAGAGAGACGTCAATTCTACTTCTACTGGGAGGTTGCTGACCATTGCGCCCCTAATGAATTAAAAAAATTGTAGCAATGTAAAGTATGCTAAGTAGTACCATTGGAAATTTAAAATCTTTGAGTAACTTCAAAGCTATAATAGATCGAGATGTCATTCGAACTTCTGCTCCTATATTATGGACCAGTTCGCATCTGAAGAGTTGGTAACGAAAGCTGCACAAATTTGAATTATGCAAATAAAGGGCATTTGAAATTTCAAATCTTGAATATGTTCAAAGTATGCACATAGACAGATTTGTTCATCTCGCTGATAGGTGGTGACACTTGGTGGGATAAATTAAAAATGCAATAGAGTCTGAAAGTTGACCGTCATCAAAATACAATTGACCTAACATTAATTTCCATTTATATCTTCTATGACTTTGTAGCTGATTGATCCAGTTAAATGAAGTGAAATGAAGCAAATTCAGTTTGGACTTGGGATTCCTAGTCTCAGATTGGGGCAAAGCCAGTTGCTTAGCAAGCGACCGGGCATGTTGGTGAAATTGAAACGATAGGGCAGGGGTATGGTGGAAGATGCAGTGTAGCTTTGAGTTATATGTTGTCTTTAACTGGAAGCAATGGCAACAAGTGAAATCCAAGAAGGGACTTTATTGCATGTGCACAACCACTGGAAAAAGTCGCTGTAAGGCATCCCTCTATCTCCCTCCTCACGAGGTACCTCAGCTGTGACAGAGCTGTATTTTGGATGTTGCCAATTATTGTGCGTTAAAATGCAAAACTTCTGTATGCATACGGGTAGGTTGTGCCTGCACCACATACACCAGAGAGACTTGTGCAGAAGCTTGGCTAGGTTGTGTAAGTTATATGGCTGGGATTACACAGAAGATTATGGAGTAAAACTGTCCTTTGAGGCAATGTGAAAAAGTATTATCCATCATCCAAGAGATGAGTTGGGTGCATGAAAGTAAGACTGGGAGCTTATTACACTGAGGCTGCTTTGTGTCAAGTTTGGCTTTCCAGCATTGTTCCTGAGAACCAGTTAATTACGCTAGCTGGTTGTATCTGTTATACACTGTCGTTCTGAAGTTCCCATTGTACACTGTCGTAACATTGTCGTACCGATCATACACTTTAGTACTGAAGTACTCATTGTACACTGTCGTAACATTACCGTACCGATCATACACTGTAGTACTGAAGTACCCGTTGTACACTGTCGTAATATTGTCGTACTTATCATACATTTAGTACTGAAGTGCCTTTTGTACATTGTCGCAGAGATCATACACTTTTGTACTTGAAGTACCCATTGCCCAGTGCGTACCCATCACATACTGTAGTGCTGAAATACCAATTGTATATTATCATACCAATAAGCTTTGATGACAGGCCCACTGATTTTCTATGCAACAAATCATCCTTTCCAGTTTCATTTCGTTTCTCCCAGCATCTTACCAGGTAGTTCTGTACACTTTCAATACTTTTCCTACCTCCCAGAAAGCCACTCTTCAAACCTTAAGTCCATGCTACACGTTTCTCTTCTTCTAAACTCGAAACCTCTTCTAAACCCTGGCAATTATGATTTTCCTTGTGCCATTTTCTAAAATAAAATCTTTCCTCTTCTCTCTACATGCATCACACCACAACAGCCAATGATCCAGTGTCTCACAGACAATACAAACGCTTTTATTTTGTCCCTTGAAATGATTTTTCATTCAAATTGTTTTGCATGAGAACAGGAATGGTTTCAAATGCAACACACAATTTTAAAAATGATGCACTAAATATTACCAATTTGAATTTATTTTCAAATATGTCCCCTCCGGCCAGCCCTCTACACGATACTCCGTCGGTTGATTCGCCCCCCCCCCCCCCGAGGGGTCTTACTGATTTCTACCACTCTGAGGTTAGCAACACTGTTTTCCTTTACCCCAGGGAGCTCCACCGGCAATAAGTGGATATGAAGCTCCATTTTAAATTTTATTGTAAGAACTGGCAAAGTGCTTCACCGCTCCTGCGCAAGCGGTGTCAGATTAAGGCTCAGTATCAAAGTGTTCAAAAGAAATTTTCTTTGTACGGCATTTAGGAGGCACACGAGAAAACAGTTTTGGATATACTCATCAGGTTTATGTCATCATTTTCAACTTGGGACCAAAGAAGTTAGAAATAATATGAAAAGTGAGCATACAGACATACAGACACAACTACAGGGCTGCATGAACAGCCCTTGTTCAGCTGACCTAAGCTTGTTCCACAAAATGAAGGTTGAAACTGGAGAGACCAGTGTTGAGGTTTATAATTAACCGAGTCCATATGACATTTCGAATTATTTCTAAGACGGACAACTGAGCCTCCTAAAGTGCAGCCTGACTAGCAAGTCAGGTGATCTAAAAATTGCAGTGCCACCTGGTGATAAAATTAAGAACTAGGAGACCTTAGCAGTGTTTCTGTGTGATATCAAACAATTGGGGAGTGGTTTCAGAGAAGATTTTTTAATATTTGCCCCAAAAAGACAAAAAAAAAAAAAAAATTCATACCGTATTCAAAATTCATCGAAGCGTGACTATTTGAACAAATTTGGTAGAGACCCATCTAAGGTATATTGCCACCAAGTTTGAGTCAATCTGGCTGACGGTCTCGAAAATGTGAGTTAGCATAAGAATGCCTATTGAGCTACACAGTAATCAATGGGAAAGGTGCATTTAACGTTATACGTACCGAGAAAAATCGTTCCAAATCAGGAATACATAGCAGTCCCACCTAGCGAAAAATTTGTTTGAGCCTTTCACAAGGAACATATCCACAAAGTTTCAGCTAAATCTGGTGACAGTTCTGGAGAAGAACGTAGCCAAAACACACATATAATAATAATAATAATAATAATAATAATAATAATAATAATAATAATAATAATAATAATAATAATAATAGTAATAATGATGATGATAACGATAATGATAATGGTAATGAAAATGATAATGATAATGATAATGATAATAATAATAATAATAATAATAATAATAATAATAATAATAATAATAATAATAATAATAATTATAATAATAATTATAATAATAATTATAATAATAGAAAAATTGCAGCACCACTTGGTGGACAAATTAATAAACTGGGCGTCTCTAGGAGTATTCTTGTGTGACATCAAAGGAATTGGGTTAGCGGTTTCAGAGAAGATGTTTTAAAAATTTGCCCCTAGAAAAAAAAACAAAAAAACAAGAGAACTGTGACAGTTGTGCTCAGTTGACACGTACATATACCTTTGTGATTTTTTTTAAGATTTGCCCCCCCCCAAAAAAAAATATAAAAAAATAAAAAAAATAACAAAATTAATGGAGCATGACTAGCATAACACCATTTTAGGCAGGTTTTGAGAATATAAATTAGGGAAAGATATTGTTCGCGTTCAACTGAAGATAGGATAAGTCGCATTAGAAACATAAGTCGACATGAATTTAATTCGTTACCCCAGAACACATGAAAATGAAAGCTGAATATAAAAAGGAAAAACTTGTAGGTCTAACTTTTACTATTGCAATACAAATTGGTGAATCGCTTTGTTCAGCCGTGGTTCTTCATCTCGAATAACGCTAACCTTTGTCAGACTTTATTCCCACAACTTTACTACGTTTGTGTGGATTAAAGCATTGCCTGTTGCGCCCTCAACGGCTGCTCGGATATTTAATTTCTCTTAGGACCCGGTCTTATATTCCACTGTCTCCTTCAAAATGGTGATTGAGAGGCCTTTTTTATTTGCCTACAATGTCGCACTATCAAAATTATGCAAACACAGTATGTCCTTACATGTATAAATGAAACACACAGATAATATCTGATCGACACTTGGATATATAAGGAATCCGAGCAGTCGGGTATTTAATATCAATATCCTTCAGTGCTTTCGCGTCAATAACTTGTTAAACTATACATATATGAAAGTCGTTTTCGAATAAATCAGGTAAGAATGCTGTACATCCACTAGGTGTCGCTGTTCATATTTATGCCAATTTTTTTCTTGTTAAAGCTGCAACACATGCAAGAAGGGATCTGAAGGGTCAAGCAAACAGAAATGAATACTGTTTAAGAAAAGATGCCAACGATTACATCTACAAGTGGACATACAATTTGATTTGTTTGATAAAATGGTGTTGGCAATAATGCTGTTTGGCACTGAATTCAGGGAGGTATGAAAATTTCAATATGATGGAAACCTTGCATTTAAAGTTAAAATGGTGAACGAAGAATGTACTCTAAATGTGTAGGTGTGTGGTGAGTCAGGTACAGTGCCAATACAGGTACATGCCAAGGAACGTATAATATATAATTGAAAAGCCTTGTAACATGAAAATATGATAAACTGTCAAATTTGATATACGAACTTTGTAAATCTCATGATTCAGCTCAACAGAGTACTAGCTAACAACAGCTTAGACAATAGCTGTTTCACTTGTCTTGCTTTCTCCAAAAAAGGTTTTCAATCGTATAAGTAAACAATTCCAGTCATTAAACAACGCAAGTCGTTAATTTTTGTTATTTAACTTGTATATTAAGTGCCATGCTGAAATGTATAGTGATTTTCTGTGGTACCTCATTCATTAGAGTAAAATGCCAAAAGTTTAAAGTTAAAGTTTATTTTCACTTATCCAATGACGCAGAATTAGTAATGATTAGTAATGAATAGATGCAGGAATTGAGGTGTACACAGTCCGTAGATGTGGTTGACAATGCGGCAAAGAGCAGAAAGAACAAAACTTTATTCACTGTTTTTAATTCCCTCCTGGTGTAACTCTCAATTATTAGTACCTAACCGGCAATCAACTCTAAGATTTCAGGTTTTGTTTGTTTTCTGTTCAGACCAGATTAATATTCTTCTCAATCTCATTCTTTGGATTAATGAAGAACAAAACGAGTGAACATTGTATAGTTCAACCCACGGCTAAAAGATGGCGCTCCTTTACAGTGCTCGGACAGGACTGTTGGGCTGTCACCGAGTGCCTTTAACAAAAAAAGACGCATTCTATGCAGAAAGAAGCTGACTCACATGTAAAATGTAAAAATGAAGGCACCCGTTCAGCCAGGCAATGTTACATCGAAATGTGTTGATACGTATATATTGGTGTCAAACATGGAGACCCTATTTATCTTGTACATATATGATCTCCCCGAAAATGTTTACTTCAGATCAACATTCAGACACGATGCAGACTAAATGAGCATCCTCTTGTATGCTCATGGCCTGGTCGTTTCATGTCGAAGAGCTATGTGCATAATGACCTCAACAAATTTAACCACTATTTCAGGAAATGGATGTTGAAACTAAAGGCTTATAATTCGAAATTACTAAATTTTAAGATGTGAAAGATTATGAACAGTTTTTGAATTCCCTTAACGGTAATAGGAGGCATGAAAAATGCCTGGGAAATGTATGTACGTATGTATGCATGCATGTATGTATGTATGTATGTATGTATGTATGTATGTATGTATGTATGTATGTACGTACGTATATATATAGGTATAGCTAGAAATGTTTTTTTTTTCACGAGAAGTCGTGACTGTGCTAATATGTCTTTCACCCTGTGTCTGTTTGAACACCAAACAGTAGTTCAAATCCCAAAAATGTGGTCTTTATGCAGAAAACTGGAGCTCTACTCAATTACGGACGGGAAGTATATATATATATATATATATATATATGAAAGCAGATTACATACAATTCAACAACTCAGTACATTATAAACAGAAACAAGTTATGAAACCGCTTGTAAAAAAGTTAGTGCCACATGGGACGCAAGGCACTATAATATACAATAGGCTCAGGCTGGTATGCACCAATCATACTTAAATTATAAGTCATACTTACCCTCATGGTAAGCACGACTTACCTAGCAAGTGTGCTTCACCAAACAACCTTACTGCTAAGTCTTCCTTACATTTAAGGTTAAGTCTAAGGTAAGTGAAGGCTAGACTTACAGCCTGGGACAGAGATCCAGTAACCAATATTCGTGTCCCCTTTGTGACCTTTTCACACAATTATGAGGTGGCAAAATGGACGACTACACTGACAGGTTGTGGCAGCTTGAAAATTTGATTTTTTTTTGTACACAGAGATGCGTCTTTTAAGGGAGCGAATTAATCCATTTCATCACTTCAGGGATGAAGAGTTTAGAATGCGGTACAGAATGTCAAAGGGTTCTGTCTATACACTGCTACAACAAGTTGTTAATGAATTGGAATATGGTCACAACAGAAATGAACCCATACCAGCACTCATTCACCTCATGATGGCATTAAGATTTTATGCCACAGCTGGCAGTTACTGGCGACTTGGCAGGTGTACACGAGACCACCGTTGGTAGAATAGTCTACAGGGTATCCCAAGCTCTAGCAGCCCTGCGTCCACAGTTCATCAATTTCCCCACTGAACAAAACAGACAAGTTATCCATGAAGATTTTTACCAAATGGCACAATTTCCTGTGGTGTTTGGTGCCATTGATTGTTCACACACACACATATATATATATATATATATATATATATATATATATATATATATATATATATATATATATATATATATATATATATATATATATATATATATATATATATATATATATATATATATATATATATATATATATATATATATATCAAGTCACCACCTGGGGAAAATGCAGAATTATTCCGCGATAGAAAGGGCTATCATTTGTTGAATGTTCAAGCAATCTGTAATGCCAAAATGGAGTTTACTAACATTGTTGTTAGATGGCCTAGTTCTGTACATAATAGCCGTATATTTGACAACAGCATTATATGTGCCAAGTTTGAGAACAGAGAAATCGGTGGCTATCTCCTTGGTGATGCTGGGTATTGGTGATGCTGGGTATGCATGTCGCCACTACCTCTTGACTCCACTGCAGCATCCCGACACAGCTGCTGAACGCAGATACAATTATGCTCAATCAAAAACTCGCACTGTGATAGAACGTACTTTTGGATTGTGGAAAAAGCGTTTTCCATGTCTGAGAAACAAACTTCAGATCAAAGTAGAACGTTCACTTGTTGTCATTGTGGCAACAGCTGTATTGCACAAATTTCTGTTAGCCAGACATGATGTGCAAGATCTTGATGGAGAGGGAGACGACAATGGCCAGGTAGTAAATGAGGAAAACGGGGGCATTGGTTTAGATGCTGGCAGGGCAGTTATTAAGCAGCACTTCACAAGGTAATTTTTCCCCCTCTTTTTTTTTTTGGGGGGGGGGGGGGTTATGGTTGGAAAGTTGACCAAAGTATTTTTTCAGATATTTCAGCAGTGTGTTATTCAGGATCATTATAAACAGCATGTTTCTATCTAATTTTGCTCTGGGGTTACCTTTACACGTACATAATATTCATCTCCTCAAAAATGGGTTCATGACGTCCAAAATTTCTCAATATAGTAAAAGAAGTATAAATATTAAATGTCATCAAAAAGGCGAATTGCCATAATTCAATTATCTTAGTTCATGTACTTGAACATAGTGTAAAGTAAACTTCATGTTTTCCTTTGACATTATGTTTCCAAGAAGACCCTCAGAGGTTTGCCCTTGGCCTTCCAATGTATTGGAAATTGCAAAAATATTAAATGAAAATATCCTTACAGTTCTTATCTTGATGTTTACATGCACACAACGATACGCACACACACACACACACACACACACACACACACACACACACACACACACACACACACACACACACACACACACACATATATATATATATATATATATATATATATATATATATAGAGAGAGAGAGAGAGAGAGAGAGATAGAGGACCTGTCTATTGCGACCATGCTTGGAACAATGAAATGTCGCATTAGGCAGGAGGTCGCATTATAAATGTCAAATTGCAAAGAAATAGAATGGGGTCAGTTCAAGTTGGAGTAGGTCGCAATAGAGAGGTAGTTGTTTTGTACTGGTTGGCGTATGGGTAGATTCCACTGTATATACTAAAATATGTAAGTGATATATATATATATATATATATATATATATATATATATATATATATATATATATATATATATAAACTGGCTCTAACAATGTATTGAGACGAATATATGCACAAGAAAAGCGGTCACATAAGGGAGGTGTGTCCCTTGTCCCTGCCCTGATGATGCAAAACTATTACTTCATGGATGGCCAGTGTTAACAATACAGCTTGTTTACTTTTGTTCATTTGAGCTTGACTTCTCAAAGTGGGCCCTATTTTCTACCACCACAATTGGTGCAGTCAACCCAGAAGTGAGCATTGCTTGTATTATAAGTCTGCCTTATGAGAATGTGAGGCAGACTTACAAAAGGACAACTTGAGCACAGATATAAGTATGGTTGGTGCATACAGACCTCAGAAGCACTCATTTTGTATACAAATGTAAAAATAGTTCTAGTACCTCTTCTGTATCAAGCATTAGGTCAAATAACTTGTCCCAGATCTCACATAATTCTCAAATAATATTTGATTTAGGTAGCAGTGAGTCATTAACTTCCTTATATTGAGCACACAATGTTTGCCTTATTATATGGTATAAATTTGCACGAATATTACCTCTGAAAAAAATGCACTGACACTTCTTTCTAAACAATTTGTTGTGGTATTGGGCCCTATTAAGTTGCCGAAATGTAGAAATTGATCAACATACTCTATGGGAGAACCGTTAACAAATATTTGAAGCTATATTTCAGAAAAAGGATAAGATAAAAGTTTACTTTTGATGAATTAAACAGCTCATTATACTCTGAGGCAAATTCATCTAGTAATATCTCAATTGAGTGAACTGTTTGGGCCAACAATACTAAATCATTAGCAAAAGATAAAGCACTGGGAAATGTACTACCGATATAGCAGCCGAAACCTGATTTTTGTAGCCTGATTAATAATTCATCTATGTAAATTCCGAACAGAATGGGTGAAAGAACTCCACCCTTCTTAACTTTATTACGATATGAAAATGGTTCTCTTCTAGTGCCGTCCCAAATCGCTTGCATTTTCTGTTGATGTCAGTATGTCGCAGTAATCTTGCATTGATGGCGGGAAGTCGTCTGTTCATTAGTAGCCTAAACAACTTCATTCATTATACCCTGTCAAATGCCTTTGAAGGGTCTAAGAATACACGATTGACATTGCTATCTCGTGTTTGATAATAATTAACACACTCGAACAGGGAAAAGGTACATTGTGTCGTTGTGCTGTTAGGCTTGAAACCAAGATGCATATTTGAAATTGCCAGTGAATCTACATTATCGCTATGGATGACCATATCCAGTAATTTCCCCAATAAATTGCTCAGTCTACCCCCCCCCCCCCAATTATCGGAGTTTCGTATTGATTTCTTTTTATCTTTAGGTAAAGGATGAAGCATGGCTTTAGACAGTCCATTCTGGGCACCAGCGTGAGTCAACATGGTTTTTAATGATACAGAAATATAAACGTTCAGAGTTTGGCTTCTACTGGTTATAAGTCCCCATCATGTTTACCTTAATTTAGCCCACATGCAGAGTTTGAAATTTTTTCAATTGTTATGAAGTCGTTTTGTACGCAAATAATTTCTTCAAGTTCGATTTGTAAAATGCTTCATTTCATTCCCACAATATGACACTGAATTATAGAGGATATCGTACCTTTGAGCGAAAAGTCCCCTATAAGTGCTGGGTTTTACTCACCATCTAATAGTACAGAAACACATGATCCGTATTCATTAATTCCAAACCCAACAATGTCAGCAAAGAGATTTCAGACTTTCCAAAGTATCAAGATTTCTTTTCCATTACCAATGTGAAGAAACAAATTTCACTCCTGACTTGAGACAGGCAGCCATACACTTAGTCTCTTATGTCCTGCACTTTTTATTCTTTTGACCTCTAACTAAATGTCTCTTGACCGAAAATTTACTATAGATTGGGCCAAAGTATTGCCATTGCGCATCTCTCTATTTGCGTGAACAAAGCGCAGAACATAGTTATATTTTGCCTGCTTTGCCTTTCATATGTTAGCGATGGCGCCAACCCCAGAGGAGTTTTATAGTTTCCAGATAGAATGCCAGTACATTGCATGTGGTTCCACATATTGCTTCCAGCCTGGTATAACCTTTTTCTTTTTATCAGTTGATTAGGGAATAGTAAGTTTATTTGCAACAACACAAGTTGACACAAGACTGCAAGGAACTCAGTTTCAGTCCTGTGCTTTGTACATGCAAATATCCTGCAAGGTACAGCAGCCCAGGGGATTGTAATGTCTATCAGTTTTTCAATGAGAACCCTATACCTCGAGATACCGTTTTGAGTGGTTTGATGCCATTGTGGCATGCCAATTTTTGCCTTGGTATCAACATTTCTATTAGTCTTTGTGAATTATGCCCGATATCTGACCCCGTTATTTCACTGGATAATGGTCGGACATATTATCGCTGTCGATGCTGACGACATACTCAGACACTATATCGAACAAATTTTGAGATGAATGGAAGTAGTCAACTGTTGACCTGACCGCATTGACCTTTCTCTCAAAGGTATAGTCTAAAATACTGTGACAGAAGCGCAAACCACACACAAGTATTTCATTATCAATGAAAGACGGTAAACGTCCTGTGTGCACTGATTAATGATTAATGTCGCGCCCAGTCACTCAGTTGCCTCTCATTTGGCGCTTATTTCATTAAGAATATCAGAGTATTCATGAGAGGCGTCACTAACAGTTAATGAGTCACAAGCCATATTTGCGTTTACCATCAAAGTTTTAAATGACCCTGCTTCCAATATAATACAACAAGGCCTCCTAGAAGTTAATTGAATCGAAATTACCTGAACTTTAGGCATTTTGTTATCACAAGATGGCGCAACCGCCGCAAGAACGTCCTTATATTAGTCTCTCATCTGTCATCCCAGACACAACTGTAACATTCATACCCTTCACATATATATAAGGCGGAAAACTTCCCATGAAAACCTTTATGTGAAAGAAGGTACAAGTAAAATTTGGAGGAAATGGCTAACTATTGTACCGCTGGAAAGTCGTCTACATATCAACAAAATTTTGTTATTTCTTACATTCTATCAAAGCTTAATTGGAATAGCCTCCCCAGCTGTTTGAAATAGCCTCTCCAGCTGTTGGGAATAGCCTCCCCAGATCCACTAGATAGGCCAATGACTTATCAGACTTCAAACTGAAATAACTTTCCCAGACATAAGAGCCAGAGTCATCCATATTCATGTTTTAAGCTGTGTGTCTTGGTATCTGTATTTAAATATGTACTTTTATAGCTGTTCAGTTTATTTCTTTTGTTGTATATTGTATTATCCTATGTTGAATTGTATTGTGGTATACTTTGTTTGTAAATATTGTTTATTATAACCTGGGCCCAATGGAAGAACAGTTTTTAACTGAATCGGCCACCCAGTATAGATATATTTTAATAAATAAATAAAATAAATAAAGTAAATGTTTTTAAAAAAATTTTCTTACACCAATGTCGAGTTGATGCGTCACGTTGAGCTTCACATTTTCCTGCTTCTATCTACTGCGCCACCTCTTGGCTATATTTTGCAAAAAGAAAAGTGAAGAAGAAGAAGAAGAAGAAGAAGAAGAAGAAGAAGAAGAAGAAGAGGAAGAAGAAGAAGAAGAAAAAGAGAAGAAGAAGAAAGAGGAGGAAGAAAGGGGAAGAAAAAGAAGCTGGGACGAATTAAAATTCTTGCACTTTATAGTGTCAGATCTTTACCATTAGAGCATTCAAAAAGACAAATGTACTAAGCTTAATAAATTTCATTGAGTGCTTCGTGCGAATAATGCAGAATGTCAAATCCATATAAGCGAAATTCCCATTAAAGTGCTGTGCTTAATCTGTTCTCATGACAGACTCAACTAGCTAATTAGAGACATCGAAAACAGCGATTTCATAGGAGACTATCATGAATATACTGTATGTAAGCTGACATGGTCCCTACTTGCCCTCTCTCTACTGATCACGAGAAAGGACCTTTCACTCAAGCCTGAGGTTACCCACATGTCCAGACAAACAATGATGATCCTGGTCGACTCACTACTCAGTAACTTTGGCTGTCGTAGTACAGTGTCCAATGTCACAACAGACAAGCAACCGTTGTTTTTCTGTTTTGCCAGTATGAATGTCACTCACAGCAACTTCCCAACATCGCTCTAACTTTAATTCCTCTGGTACTTGTACACGAAAATCGTTTCCGTGGTTTCCAGGGCACAACAGTTGACTTTCTTCGGTACTCAGCAGTGAATAAAAGTCCATACTCTTACAGTTTAACGAGATAACCTGCTACTTACAGATATTTTCCCACCTACTCTTCTTCTTCGTCTTTTGTAGCTTGTCTTTCATCTGGAGGTCCTGAGCACCGACGGGGGATATAGCTGAAATTGACGACCTCTCTTGCTCCCTTTTTGTTGACGCAAAAGCCACCATGGTTGGCTGAACCCTGGTATATTTCTTTTCGTCTTCATCATGGAGACGCCCGAAATATAATGGAACGTCACAATAATGAATATTTGAAGGTTGACCCTCAGTGTACAATATGTAGTTAACATGTTTTTATCGAAAGGGATTCTGCACAATACGCGGGGAACTGTTCTGTGGCAAAATGTTTATCTGATGGTGATACTCTTCGTAATATTTGTCTTAAACTGTTCTCGACTATAGTATAGTTTACATAGTGACAACAGAGCAGTAACCTTTGACTTGTTTAGGGCTATCATCTCTTATCTATTTTTAGACACATGTTGGCCAATAAATGTTTGGGGCGATACGGAGGGGTGGGGGGTGGGGGGGGGTGGGGACTATTGGACGGTCATGGAAAACTGAAATTGTTAAGTTTAAATCATGAAAGAGGCAAATAGGCTAATTTTGTTCTTTTTTTCAATACAACTTCAAAGACCAAATCTAGCTCCTCTTTTTAGAATTAATGGAATTCAATCTCAAGGAGGTTTGATGTAGATGTTAAATTACCCCAGCACCACCCAACAGGTCGACAAACAGTGGGTCTGTGGACGTCTCAATGTGGTGACAAATGCATTATGGGAACTCCATTCTCTATTGAACATTAGCATCCTAGCTCCAGGTTCACCACCAGGCGTTTGCTGATTAACATGAAGAGCCTTTATGAGCTGAACTATAAATACCTGGTCATCAACATTACTATAACGATCTGTTCAGTCCTCATGTCCTATTCCCCATGCCTGTTAATCTCTCCCAACCCGATGTACATCTTTAGGTGCAAACTGAATCAATACATCATGGAGGCTGGCCTCGGCATGGCCTTTTTGCTCGTTGACAGGTCATTGATCTCAGGATGAACATCTGAAGTAGCTTGATTTATTTCAGCAGCAAATGGCTCAAATTATTAACGGGTGCAAGGAATAGGCTCTTTGTTCTGAAAAACGCGGCAGATCAGTTAAGAACATGGACACCAGCAACACTTTCGTGATCATCATTGTACAGATGTATATCTTCAGTTTAATTTTTCAATTGACCGCTGGAAGACAACTGTCTGGTTAATACTTGTCTTTGGAAGACGACAGCTATTTGTCTGTAGTAACAAATCTGTTCTCTGTGGCTTTGGCTCGGAACTCTTTCGTCTAGAGCGCTAGTGCTCATGAATACTGTTTTTAGAAAATCTGTGTGTTGATAGCTGGAGGTCTACAGCTCATGAACATTGCGCGGCATGAAGGTCCTTGCCTTGTTGGTAGCTAGAGTATTAGTGTTTGTGGATACTGTGTGCCATGATGATCCTGCCATTGATAGCTGAGTATTAGAGTCTATCAGTTCTGTACTTCTTGAGCATTGTCATAATTATTGTTTATCAATACTGAGCTCCATAAGTATCTTTACATTTGCTGCTGGAGTATTAATGTTTCTGGATATTGTATGCTTTGAGTATCCTGACATTAGTAGCTGGTTTATCAGTGTTTATGAATACTGCATTCCTTGAGTATCCTGACACTGGCTGCTGGGTTATCAGTGTCTATGGATACTGCAATCTTTGAGTATCCTGACACTGGCGGCTGGGTTATCAATGTTTATGAATACTGGACTCATTGAGGATCCCAGCATTGGTAGCTGCTGTGGTAGTTTACACCAACACTGTGTCCTTAGGGATCTTCAAATCTTTAGCTAGAGCATTAGTGTTTGTGAATTCTTTGTATTTGAAGATACTCATATCTGTCAGTCACTCATATCAATGCTGGGTCATATACAATTCGCAATACTTCATGTAAATAGGGAATATTTTTGCAGATAATTGTACAGGTAAGGTCTGTCATGATGGATCACTTCTGGTCAACAGCTTGCCTTGGCAGTATGGGATGGCTGCACTGTGCCCACCATATGCCAGGGAAAGCCACTAACTTAGTCCTATTTTACTCTGGAAAGGGTTATGTAAGTTATGATATTTTACATGATATCTGGCTGCTCATTTGACCCAATCTGGACTGACAGTCCACCTCACCCACACAGTACTACAAGATCCGGTTACATCGCGCGCATGAACCAAACATCAGAGTGACCCTGATCCAGTGTTACGATAACAGCAAAGGTTTTCTTCTGCGGAGGAAAAGTTCAGTTTATGTTAACATTCTTTGTCTATTTTAAGTCAGAACATAGTTTTGCACATTGTCTGATTAGGTAAACCCTCGTGGGTACATTCTTCTTTGCAATACGCTGTAGTGAACAATTCATATCTGGTAACAACATATGTTATTATATTAACTGCAAAACCTTGTGTCTTTTACTTGCTCGCTCTTGGAGCTTGGCGACATTTAAGAGACGCTATTCCTTGAGATAAAAGACGTCATTCTGATTTTTTACCATGCTCTGCAAATGTCATCTCTACGATACACAATATGTTTGTAAAGAAGTCAAAAATGATTTCATTCATTTGGTGAATGTCTTTGCCTGTTAGAACTTGACCAAAGTCATGTACAACGTTTTCAACACAAATTCATAAAGAAGAATTATTGATTAAAGCTACTCTCCCTGAACTTAGTGTGTACTTGTTACGCGACTCACAGACAAAGACAGTGTACAGAATCCTTGGCCTAAAATACATCCTATGAAATAAAAGGATGTAGCTCAGTCCCTGCACCTTTTTCCTGCAATAGACTGCTTGCCCCTGGTAGTGTGTTCCAAGGCCTGTGATTTAGGCTACATACTTTAGGCTCCAGCTGTGGTAATTAAGTCAAATACTCAGATTCAAACGATCTGTCATTTTTGGACAAAACAGCTGTTGAATGATCCTTGTAAACACACAGCATGTTGACGATCGTATCATCATAATAAGAACTGTGTTTCATTTTTCATAGAAGCTTGTCCACCGCTGGGATGGGGGTTCAGCTTGTCACTTTCAGTGGGAGACAAATGAGAATGAACAGCCCAAAGGAATATCAGCACTAATAATTTTTGTTTTTGTTTTAGAAATTTGAATACATTTCCACACTTAAACAGGTGATGTCTTCAAGATACTTGGGGTTGTATGTTACCCGTCTAGTAAAAAGATCCTGTTCCTTAATTTCTACATGGATTCGTACACAAACCATGTGGGGAATAAATCTGCGGGGAAAGTTGAAAAATCGCTTTCAACGTCAATCATAGCATTTTGTTCAAAATATAATGGCCCAAGTTCACGAAAAATTTTATTAAACAGAAAATGAATTGACTCATGGGAGTTATTTTCAATCATTCATACACACTCATACAAACACACACACACACACACACACACACACACACACACACACACACACACACACACACACATATATATATATATATATATATATATATAAATATATATATATATGTATATATATATATATATATATATATATATATATATATATATATATATATATATATATATATATATATATGGACAGACACCACACCTTTTAACATCACTTAGCGGCAAATTTGCAAATACTATAGAAGTATCGAAACATTCGATACTATTGCGATTTAGACTTTCGATTTTTATTCCGTCGAATCCGCAATACTCTGAAATATGAAATACCAGTGTGACTCACATCATCAAGTGCTCTGTAATAATAATCAAACATAAAGTCAATTACATGTCCCCTTGTGACCTTAAACTGCACTCCACGGGACACGACGTTTTGAGGAAAACGCATGTGCGTAGGACATCTTGGGTAAATGCACACAAGGGATGCGTACTGGACAGTAAATGAATCTACTTTAAACGATACTTTTGTGCGCAATTTGTTTTCATAAGGGATTTTCTCGTAGCGAAAACAAAACGTAAATATATGAGTAGCGTGTGTTTAGCTCCGGTCGTGTCTCATTATGAGGTATAACTGTCTTGTGGACATTGTAGCCATACAACTTAGTGCGGTTGTCTACTTTCACTTTTAACTTACATGTGCTCCATTTGCTCCTATGCAGACGTAAGGATTTATAATCCTCGTTGTATGTAAAATGTTGATACGCGCAATACTGTGTGAAATGCTGCATACACCTGTTGATGCTACTGAAAGACACTACCGGTAATTCTTTATAGCCGACATATGAATAATAATCCGGGAGTCCTTGGAACACACACTGCGGTACTTGTTATGCAAATAAGACGTAGATTATAACTAGAAAAGAATATTTGCTTCACAGCAAATCTGTCTGGGTCCCTTCAAAATGAGAACAGCTTGAAATGTTACACTTTTCTATTGTTCAAAACAATCTAAATTGTGTTTTAGGCCAATTTGCATAAATTAGAATGCTAGAACTTTGGTTCCTGGTTCATTAGGTGTGGCCATACCGCAAAGGTATGAAGTGAAGTCTGACACTACTATCTGTAATATTTTTTAACAATTCACCAGTTGTTTTGGAATTGCCTAATTTGTATAAATTAAAAACTGACAACTTTGGTGTATGGTTCATTGGATGGGTCAATGTCACATACAGACAAATTGAAGTTGGAGTGGCACCTGTGTGAATGACAGTTTTGAAGTTATTCAAGATATCAATTTCATGTATTCATGTTATTTGCATAAATTAAAATTTTACAATTTTGGATCATGGTTTGCTGGATGCGGCTATGTCACAAACCCATAAATTGATGTTGGAATGGCACAGGATGCGGCTATGTCACAAACCCATACATTGAAGTTGGAATGGCACATCTATCTACAACAATTTTGCAGCTATTCAAGATTTAAACTTTGCATATTCACGTGATTTTGCATGCATTAAAATGCTACAACTTTGGTTCATGGTTCATTGGTTGCGGCTTGGCAACAAACCTATAAATAGAAAGTTGAATGGAATCTCTATCTATAATAGTTATGGAGATATTCAGCTTTAAAATTCTTCAATGTCCCTAATTAGCAAAGTTTGAAATTCTACAACTTTCAATTAATGCCCATTATACTGGCAGGTCTCACAAACATTTGTATGCCCATTAAAATTTTGTGTCTATCTGCAATAGCCTGAAGATATGGAGCTTATAAAATTCTGAATGGTGCCAATCTACAGTCAGGCCCACATGCATGTTTCTGGGTCAATCTAGTCTTAGGGGCTCTTACCAGGGCCTCGGTTTGGCATCGGGAGTGCCCATGTGACCATTCATAAGCACGTGGGCCCGACTAATAGTATGACATGCCAATTAATTAACATACTAGAAGGGTAATGTCTCAAACGTGAGGAGATTAATGTTGTGTTGGCTAAAGGATGTACTGCCAGCACTGAAGTATTTGTTGAAATGAGATAGATATACAGGAAGCCACTGAATATCATATTTCACTTGCCACTAAATTGAAATGAAACACAATTTTGCTGAATCCCAGCAATTATTACTTGTTAATTCTGTGATTAAGAAATGCAGTTAATATGTGGAATTTCAGAAGACAGATACATGCATATAATTATATGCTTCTATAGGTAAGACTCAGTGATACAAAGAATTTTGTATTTTATTTATCAATGACTCACACAGTTAGGGATCACTATTAACTCAGCGTCAAGATCGTTTTTATTTATAGGTGTCTGCCAGCCTTGATCGGGTTATCATTTTTAGTTTACTTGAACTTATCTTTTACAGTGAAACCTCTCTTGTAAGACCACCCAGGATGATCAAATTGTGGTGTGTCAAGACAGGTGGTCTCTCATAGGAGGTAAAGAAAAGTGCTGAGCAATGTATGTTGAAAATGTGGTCTTTCAAGGAATGTGGTCTTTCAAGGCAGGGAACCAATATATTTGTGAGGAGGTGGTGTATAGCTTGGTTTTATCCAGTTATAGTGTAATCAGGGGAAGCTAGGACATCTAAAGATGTGCAGACATGCAAGGTTTTATTTAATTTTTTTTGCTTGTGAAAGGGGATTTACCTGACAACAGCCTTTTTGGTGGTTTTTCTCTGTTGGCATGTGGTAAATCATGTCATGATGCTTTGTACCCAGCAATACAAAGTTTTCTCAATTAAATTAAAAAAGCACTCACATAAATTCCATGAAGAACTATCAGCACGATGGCATCTGTTTACCAGTATCCATGACACTTAGAGCCAGTTGCCCGTGGAAGCCAATCAGATTGCACGATTTGGGTCATGTGACCCTCCCCCTTTTATATCACATATTCAGTTGTTAATTTGTGCTGCAAACCAATGATCTCTTTGCTCTTATTGCCCTCTTTTTTGACGCCCAGAGTGGATGATGTATTGTTTTGAGGATTATACAGACATTAAGAGTCAAAGATTACAGCAAAAAAGTTGGACCCCAACAAAGGGTAAGGCTAACTCTGACCCATAGAAGCATGTCTGCTGCGTGATTTTCATTCAGGATAGAAACATGACTGTGACTGCGGGGTCAGTTACACATTAGGATGTAATTACTGACCACAAATATGCACCATTGGGTCATTGGACCCAAGGGGACAGGCCTGGAAGACGATGAATGAGGGATAGTTCAATTTCCAGATTTTCTGTTGGGGAGGGGGTAGGTTAAACTAAAATTTCTTAAATTGGAGTTAGCACACACTAGTGACTCTTATGTATATGTTAGATGTTTATGGACCATCTTTTAAAATATTTCTGAGCCATTTATTTCAGTCTTCCTATGATTTTAGCTAATTTTTGCTGATGGTGGCCTGTCCCCTGTTGAAATGAGGGTGGGGTCGGATTTCTTGTTGCATCCATGTAGGGGTGGGCCAAAATGGCCTTGAACCCCAATTTTATGAAAGTAATCTAGTCCTTCAGTAGAGAAATACCATACATGGGGATTCCATTTTAAGATCTAAAAGGGGTGTATGTCAACAGAAAGTGACTACCCCTCTTGAGAAATATGGGAAAATGAGGTCATCTCACTCTCCCTTGTTTAACAAGCCGACAAGTGGGCTGAGTGCAAAGGGGACATCATTTATGGGCACATTAGATATCTAGGTCTCAAAATCTGTAAGGGATAAGGATTTCAAGGAAAGTATCCAGCAAGTTTAGCCAATTTGAAAGTAGGACACAGTGGAAATTTAAGGGGGTACCCCTTAAAATGAATGTTTGAGCTGTCTCTCATTGGGCCTATGGGCTGAATCTATGGACATTTTACAGATGAAATGAACATATGAACTCTCAGAAAGCATCAAACATTCACAATTTCTGCTTTCATTTGGGGAAATTATGGATTATATACAAAAATAAAAGACTGGGGTATGAAAGATGCATAGGTTGTTTTTGTGTCCGCCATATTGGATTTTCTGGATACTGATTGACTGGCTCAGTATGGATACACTTTGATACCGAGGATGTTCACAGTAAGTGTAGACTCATTATGGGGATGTGTGTGTATGACTAATAATTTTAAACATGTCTATTATTCCAAATGAGAAAGACAACTTTCCTTCTCGTTATGTAACCATGCCAAGTTTAAACATTGTAGCTTGCATTGTGCCTTAGACAAGCTCCAGACACTTTGTGTGGTAGTAAGAAGAGAACGAATAAGAGGAGGAGGAGGAGGACGAGGAGGAGGAGGAAGAAGAAGAAGAAGAAGAAGAAGAAGAAGAAGAAGAAGAAGAAGAAGAAGAAGAAGAAGAAGAAGAAGAAGAAGAAGAAGAAAGAAAGAAGAAAAGAATTTTGAGAAATTAGTATGTCATGGTTGGCACCCAGACATAATAAATATTCTCTATACGACACACGTATCTAAAATAAATAGCTTGCATATGACACACAGGACAACAAATTGTAAATAGGTTGGGCACACCTGACAATAAATACTTTATATGTAAGACACATGCGGGAATTGCATTATACATGTATATGTAAAAATGAAAGAAAAAGGAAAGGAAAACAGCAGTAAATGGAAGTGAAAAAACAAGGTATTATAGTTGAACTTGACTTGTGATACACCTATCTGAACTAATATACAAAAAACAATATGAAACTGGAACGAAAGATTTGCTTCAAGGCAAATTTGTCTGTGTGCCTTCAAAAGCTGTTAATGTTTAATGCAACAACTTTTGTCCTTTGGTACTTTGCATTCCATTAAGCTTATGGCTGGATGAAAATTACAAAGTCCCAATGTGCTTGACCTTTGGCCTTCAGAAGACCCATGTAAATGACAAAAATGCACTGTGTTACAATACCTACAATTTAAGCCCAACATGATCAAAACTGGAGTTAAAGTATGGCTAGATGAAACTTTTCAATGGCCAAAGGACCTAGACCTTTGATCTTTAGAGATAACATGTTAATTTAAAAAATGAACAGTGTTGCAATAGCTACCTGTTAACCCGAACATGATTAAAATTGGATGGAAATTTGCTGAGTAATGCCTGCATGAATATTTCAAAGGCCCAAACGACCTGGATACTTTGACCTATAGAGGTCATATGTAAAGTACAAAATATGCAGTGTTACAATAGCTACAATTTACAAAAATGGGCAATGTTACAGACATGCTACTTAAAGTTGGATTGGATATCTGTATTAATAACACTTCTGGAGATATGCAAGAGTTCAAATGGCCTAATTTTCAAAAATGTTGAATATTGGTACAAAAACTCAAGGCATCATGTATCGAAATATAATCATGCCAAGTTTGGAGTTTTTATGTGTAATAACACTTTTCAAATAAAATGTGGAACACTTTTGCCAGTAAA
Organism: Hermodice carunculata; assembly: GCA_964020975.1. Lineage (NCBI taxonomy): Eukaryota > Metazoa > Annelida > Polychaeta > Eunicida > Amphinomidae > Hermodice > Hermodice carunculata. The sequence goes on along the minus strand of OZ026626.1, from coordinate 10,264,426 downwards.
GAAAGAAAAAAAAAGAAGGAATATATATATATATATATATATATATATATATATATATATATATATATATATATATATATATATATACATATATATATATATATATTGTTTATTTGCATATATGTATATTTATTTACACATTCCAGTAGTGTGCCAGGATTCTTAACGAAGTATAAACATACAGGTAACTTTAACTATACTTTATACGTTTATTATACAGGAGATCCATATACAGGAGCAGAGTCAAAATCAATATTCACTGACTTAACTGGCACAAACTCTCTGTCTCTCTGCACAGCCATGCGCAGCCCCTTTTATAGCCACTTGGCAGCTTTGTCCTGCACTGGGTAGAGGGGAATCCCCTCAGTCAGCCATTCCACCCAGGTTTGTTAACATGAATGGTTGATGCATGGCGTTTGGCATGTGGTGTGTGTACAAGTTGAAATAAGTAAAGATGTCATGATGTACCTTGTACTGGGCTATGGGTTATCCTGTTGGAGGGGGGGGGGCTGGGGGTTAAATCGACCATGTGCCATGTGGCGTGTGCTATGTGCTACATGCACAAAATCCAATTCTGGTCAACCAAGGCTGTTGCAGATGTCACATGGCCAAAGATGCCAAACTCAATGTCCCTCAGTCCTGTGGCATGTGCTGTGTGTACAAGCTTCAATAAGTAAAGATGTCATAATGTACCTTGTACTAGGTTAAGGGTTAAACACTGTGCCCCCCTGTACTGGACTTGGGGTAGTGGTGGTTCAAGCGACCATGTGACATGTGGCGTGTGCTATGTGCTACGTGCTATGTGCACAAAGTCCAATTCTGGTCAACCAAGGCTGTTGCAGATGTCACATGGCCACTGATGCCAAACTCAATGTCCTTCAGTCCTGTCACCACAACACAGTTACATAAGATTAGACGCCACTTTTACTTACAGAGCACCATGATTTAAATGCTTTGATGATCCCACAAAAGAAGTTTTTATTCTCCACACAGTGAAAAATAAAAACACGGAATAGGGATGCTTCACTACTCCAGCAGCTGGGGGGGGGGGGGGTGGTTATCATACCAGGCGATGGGACACAAGGGCGCTCTGTCAGGGACTCAGGTCAGGAAGGGGTGGGGGTTGTGTGGGGGGGGGGCGGGCTGGTCTTGGGGCACAGGGTGGGGATTCCAGGCTGGGTCTTGGGGCCTAGGGCGGAGAGGGGATGCAGTGATGGCTGGGGGCTGTGGGCAGGGCCAGCATTTTTTGTCCCACTTATGTCCTCCTCACACACAACAAAAAAAAAAGAATTGTGTTTATTTGTGTATCAGTCAGTGCACAGACAGCTTGGCTGTTGTCTCTGTCTGCCCTCTTGAACTGCTTGTGTGCACAAGCCATGCTTATCAGTTGTGTCAAACATGCAAAGACTCGCAATCCTTCTTTATCCGCTCGGTGACGGGCTGCATTACGCAGGGATGAGTGTCTCTACTAGAGCAATAGTACATGAACTTTCATACAACAACCGTGCCAGGAACTAGACTCGACCTCCTTCTGGCAAAGATAGCTACCAAAGAATCCCTCAACCAGCTGAAACCTGGAATGGTGGATGCAGTTGCTGACGGCGTGCCACCAGCAAGTCATACCACATTCACAGAGCTCAAAGAGCACACAGCTGTCATCCAAACAGTCAACTATTTGAAAGAGCAAATTCGCACACAGTAGGCTGCCTGAGGACTGTACGAGCTTGGGATTGATAGGGCACTAAAGCATGCCAATGGGCTGATCATTAGGCCACTCTCCTAAAGGCTGAACAAGGTTGCTGTGGTAATCAAGGAGGCCAGTGGCCCCCAACCCGCTGGCGAGGCCACTCCCCAATTGGTATCTGGGATGGATAGCGATGACCTGCTGTGGAGGCTCCTTCCCCCCAATGCCAGAGTCCCTTTTAAGCTCAAGGCTCTTTTTCTCCTGGTGCAAAGCTTCCTCAATGACCCTCAGGGACTCACAGCAACCTCCCCCCCTGTAGCAGAGAGGGACATTATGTTAAAACTGCGGAAAAGCACCATGACCAAAGCATGGGTAAACTATGTCTACTGGAGATGCGGGGGGAGGGGGGGGCTTGACACAGTCAAAGGCCTTTGACAACTTAAAGACCATGATCTATTGGGGGACTTGCCAACCTTGGGGTGTGAGGCCTACTCGTAAGAAGCCCCTGCCCCATCTCCAGAGATGGCTGAGAGTCTTGAGGCTATACTTGAGGGCCTCCTGACAGATGCGACCCCCAGGTTCCTGGTGAAAGGTAACAAGGGAAGCCAGCAAAATTTACTCTGGAGGAAGCAGCTTTCATCTGGTTGTGCTCTTGCTCCAAGATGATCAGATCAAATTAGGGTCACGTATGGGTTGGGCAGATGACCTTTGCATCATCTTGACCCTCCCCAGCTACACACAAAAAAAGGCCATAGGCCTGTGCGGATGCTCACCACAGACTGGATCTCATCATCTTCTCTGTGAGCACAGGAGGGACTCCTGTGGGTGGCTTGAGCCTTCATGAAGAAGTGGAGCACCTTACACAGCTACTCAAGGCTGGCCACATTGATCTGGAAAAATTCCCTTCCTGCATCACCAAGCTGGTTGCCTTGTGCATTAGAGGGGGCCTGAAATTACAGATTGTGACAACTCACAACCATGTGCCAGACAACCATTTCAATCAGTGGAGTCTCAGGCCCTGATGGGTGTCTTGAGACCTGGTTCAAGATCCCCTTTTTATCTGCTGGCTTGGGGGTCTGCCGCCCGCAGATTGGTGACCATCTATATCAGTGCCACTCTGGCCAACAATGTCTTCAAAGTCCTGACCCCATCAGGCGTTGTATCTTAATCTTGGCCAACAGTCTTTAACAACTTTCAGGTGGTGGCAATAGTATTCTCTCATCTGACGACACCATTGTAGACCTCCTAGAAGATGCCTGTGTGGATTGCGACTGGGTCCAGATTGCCCCCGAGTACTCAACAAGCCATGTTGAGATCACACTTAAGCCAGATTGGGCCTTGGACTTCTCACACACTGCAAAGCAGGGCATAGGCTGGTTCCTTGGCATTACTGGCCAGAGTATAGATGCCCACACTGGGCGGCAGACCCTGCTATCTTCTAGAATGACACCATCCCCAAGGTCCAGCAAACAAAGTAGGTCTACCTGCAGTGCTCACTGGTAAAATTTTATACTTCTTCCTGTCGAGGGCCTTTCTGGGCACCTAAATTTCAAACAGTGCCCAAGTTCTTGTTCATGTCAGTTTGCCTGGGCATTTACAGCGAGCTGACCTTAATGGCTGGTACTGACAATGGGACCAGGTGTGACCTCCAGAGGGAACCCATCTTGGTCTATGTTTGGCTTTTGTAAGGGTTTTCATTTGAATGCCCTACAAGTTTATACTCGATAACATGGATGATCTCGAACTCTTCTACACTAAAAGCCCATACTACCTCTGCTGGTCACTATCCTGGGGTTGATTGCGCTGCAACCCCCATTGTTGGTGAAATTGCTGCTCTCGGAATGGTCAGCGGGCTTGCCTGAGATGATGCCACCAAAGTCCTGCAGGCTGCGACCTCAGGGAGCTACCGGCCCATGGAAGGCAAAGGGATTGGCGATTTTCTGAAAACCAGCAGTTCAAAACCAACATTCCCAGACCTGGTCACAATGCTGCACTGAGGGCCGTTGCAGGGGTTGCCAAGGAGGGTCGAAGAAAAGCTGTTGGGGCCTTTGCCATCTCAACACACCACTTATTCTCCACCATGCAATCAAAACCACTGCTGCCAATAAACTATGTAGCATTGCCACCCTTGAGCTGTCATAGCTGTGGGTCCGGGCTGCCCTGGGCACTGATGTCAGCTCTCCAGCACTCTGTGTTGCTGAAGTGAGCCCCCTTTCTTCCATGCCTCCACAGCTTAAGGGCATCAAGACACTAGCCCGGCATTCATACTAAAGGATGAAGCCTCCTCCCTCATGTAAACCAATAAAAAAATGGCAAAGATTAATCCTCTGCTATTGATATTTTCCACAATGCCGCCTGCATGGCAGGCATGCAGGGTATTGACTAAAAAAATCCTCTGGCCTCAAGGCTGCTCTGGCAGTATCGGAGCAAGTGAATGGTCCTACCTGATTGACGATACTGGTAGCCTCTTTTACTGGGCAGGAGCCTACCTCAACACTGAGTTCCACATCATTGAGGACTGTGATGGCACCATTCACAAACAAATCTTGTTCTCAACCATAGCACACACCTTTAACTGGCTTGAACTCCAGCAGGCAACAAAAGGGTGGTCAGCCAGGCAGAGCTCAACATGCATCTTCTCCTTAACAATCTCTTCAAGTGGAGTCGGGAGCACGAGATCATGGCTGGAAGCACTGCTGGGATCTACAGGGATAGCACTCCCAGTGACCCTACTGATGCAGGCAGCTGATGCTTCGCAACTCTCTTTTCTTTGTCGAGGCCAGGGCCTATGTGTGGGCATCTCTACCTCTGCATAACCTGTCAGCATTCTTCTGCCAGCCAAAAGGGATGTAGGCATGAAGGCCCAGTTGACTCTGAAGAGGGCCAACCATGCTGTAGGAATCATCGATGGCATGGCTAATGGCAAATCCCCTTCAACTGCTGTGATGTGGTGTTGCCCTACCTCCTTCTGAGAGAGGAGGCATGAGCTGCTGTGCTGGCAAATATCTCCACAGGGACCCCCCTGTGGGTCCCCTTCCAGAAGCAATTGGTGTACTTTTACTGGCAGAATGGTGTTGGTGAAGAGACTAGGGTCAGATTGCCTCCTGGATGTGCATGCTGCTTTGTAGCAGTGTTCTCCCAAGATGCTCATGTATGAATGTCACAGAGGCATAGTCCCTTGACATTTGCCTGGCCCACAGTTGAGATGATGCAAATTATTGCCAGAGGTGGAGAAGAGGAGCAGGGACTCCCAGGCAAGGCCTGGCTGCCCTCTGACCCTTGAGGGTTCACTGATTTCCTCTGAACCGGGAGCTGATGTGCTCACATTGGCAGCCCTGGGCGTGTCCTCTACTGTGAGACATGGGGAGGTGTTAACCAGGTCTGGTGGATGCCCCTTATGAGAGAACAGAATTTCCTCATCAGAACAAATATGCACATAGATTTGAAGCTCACAGCCAGAACCGATGTCACCAACTTCAAATTATGCATAAACTTTATTGACTGTACCATAAAAAACAGAATATATGGCATTTTGTCACATACACGAAAAAAGAAAAGTACAAATGCAGCAAAGTACACACAAATACAAAATGATACATAGCACAAAAGTTACAAAATCATAGAAGAAAAAATAGCAACAACACAATTATAAATCATAACATGTACTCATGAAACTTCGACATAAACATACCAGATATATGATAATCATGATAATGCTGGGTGGGAGGAGAAATATCACAAGGAGTTTCCTGTAATTTCTATACAAGATTTTAAAAAGGGTTCTAATTTCATGGTTAATTCTGTGTCTTGTGATTTCATAATAAATTTGAATTGCTCAAAGTCTGAATATTTATCAAAATCAAGGAAAAATATCTTTTAATGAGTGGAATAGGATTAACCTGGGCGAGCAGAATAATTGACAATTTATTAAGAAGTGACCTATGTCCTGTAGAGTATTACATACGTTACAGATTCTTTCTTCTAAAGGTAATTTTATGTCTTCCCTTTTCAATCGCTAAATTATGGGCACTTATATGCAACCTTGTAAAATTTTTCCTAACTTCAAAGTCCTTTGTGATTTGTAAATAGTTTTCAAATTTAAGTTCATCTTTAAATAAGAAATAAGTTCTTAATTTTTCATCTTATATATCGTTAATGTTCATTTCAGAATTCCATTGGCCACAAAACTTATCGCTTAGTCGCTTTCCAAGTTGGCTATCTGGAAAATAGTTATTTTTGTTTCCACAATTATCCCAAAGTTGTTGTAAATTTATAGAATAGAGGGGCACCTTAATAGTCTGTAACCAAGTGCTCTTACCCTCAAAGAGAAGCACAACATTGCAAAGGTATGAATTATACAATAGAGTATCCTGTGCAAGATTAACAATTCTGAACAAGTTTTTGCAGACAAGCCTCAAAAATCTTTAGTGATATGGGTGCTTAGCCTAGCTCTCTGAGCACTGCTACATTTGATGACTGTCACTGTACACCTAGACAATATTTTAGAAATGCAATAAATATTTTCTCAAACTCAAGTTTAAAATATCTAGATAATCCATCACTAAATATACATTTTGAAGGCTGAACTAGATATGCAGCCCATAATTCACAAGCATATGTAAAGATTGGCATAATAACTTTTTGAAATAGACTGATATAAAATTTGCAATTTACTGCTCCAATACAAAATAATCTTCTAAGTCTTCCAACAGCTTTCTTAGCTTTATCATACAAACTTTAAATTGCGCCTTGAAAAAAATCATTTGGTGTAATTTCAATTCCTAAATATACATATTTTTGGACGCATTCTAAAATATCAGTTCCTATTGTAAAGATTCTTTTTATGTTTTTTCCGATTATATTAAAGATCCCAATTTTTGACTTTTTGATATTAATCTCTAATTGAACCTTATCTAAACATGTTAGAAAACCTTTTTCTGAACCAGATAATAAGATGAAGTCATCTGCATATAGTAAGCAATTAATTTTCTTATTACATAATAATACAGGATCATACCTATCATCTAATCTAGAGAGTAAATCATTTATTAATAATGTCCCTGGAGAAGGATGGCCTCAGGTGCATGCAGATGAACGTCGAATAATTTAAAATCAGGCGGCAGACCACAATAATGACGAGTTATCAAAGTACCATGGAAGCCCTAAAAATCACAAAAACTCAAAAGCAGTGCCTAGCTGCAGGCAAGCCCTTCTAAAAAAGGGTGCATATAGTGATAAGCCCACAGGCCATGAAACCAGCCGCCAAAAAGTGGCCACCAGAAAGCCCAGAGCCTCGGGAGGCAGCATTCTTGTCCCTGGTTCAGCCTGATCCCCCCTGGTTTCGTTGTATTCCTTTCTATGGTGCGATATAAATAGTAATAGTGATGCAAACCCCCATGCTATATGACTCCCCCGCACATGAATATGATGGACCTTGTCAACAAAACCTTAACAAATTTCAGCCTTGGCCTCATTGGGTGCACCCCCTCCGAGCCACCACCAGGTGGTGCGGGGTTCAGCTCCATGTGGAGCTGCCAGCCTTTACGCATTGGCCCTTGTCCTATGTGGTAAACCTAGACCATACCAGCAGCACCAGAATGCACTGGGTCACTGACAACCTCACGTCTGCTGGCCCAGCAGAGTGGTGGGATGCCACATGTAACTATGACCGAAAAGATCATTGGCTGGTGAAGCACTGCCCCTCTTTGGAACCCGCTACTGGTAAAGGCTTGGGACCGATTACTGCCGATGCTATGTACTTCTTTTCTTCCTCTGGCAAGCCAATGGCGAACCATAGAGGCATTTACATCCTGGTTCTCCAGGCACAATGAGTGCCCCACTCTCGATGTTGCTGCCTGCACCCCATCCACTGAGATGCTTGCTCATGACCTGCACTGGTGGGACTCTGTCATTTGGAGTGCCTTGACATACAATCCGCTATTGAAAAATTGGTCAGGTTGCCGGGCAGCTGGACACTCTCCGGGCACAAGTTCACAGACCCCTACAACCTGCTTGAAAGCCAGCTTAACTTGGATGACAGACCACTCCTGTGCCAGGAGCTCTATAACGCTGTGGATACCATGGCCATTTGCCATGATATGTGCTACCGAGATCACGGAGATGGGCCTGGGGCCAAGAGCTAGTGTAATTAGTGTGATGCTGGACAAGCTCAAGGCCATCAAGCCCAAAAACAGTGGTGCAAGTCGTCCATGACCCAAACCCATTAGGGGTCCTCGATGGTGAGGCCCTGCGAGCTGTGAACCAAAATGGCGTAGCCCAAGGTCTAGTCCCCCCCCCATGCCATCTAATAGTACAGAAACACATGATCCATATTCATTAATTCCAAACCCAACAATGACGGCAAAGAGATTTCAGACTTGCCAAAGCATCAACATTTCTTTTCCAATACCAATGTGAAGAAACAAATTTCACTCCTGACTTGAGACAGGCAGTCACCCATTAAAGGCAACTGGTGGTTTTACACCGTTCCTCTCAACCTTAGAAATATTCATCATTAACTGCAGAAACTAGTTCTTTTTCTTAATGTATAGGCCTAACCACCCAAAACACAAATTTCATTTCTTCTGCCAAAAATAAAAAGAGACCTGTTAGGCCTATCACCTTTTAGTTCTCCCGACTTGTCAGTCAGCTAAGTTTAAAGTAAAAGAGTAAAGTAGGCCTACATCCTGGTCCATCTGAACAGACACAGTGATGATGTCCTTTAGAATGAGCTCCTGCTGGTCTGGGCTGTCATTGAGAAGCAGGAGCCCAGGGATGGTCATGAGGCAGTTGTGTTGGTGGATGACATGGGTGGTAGATGAGAGGAATGGGTTCTTCTGGGAATGCTTCTTAGTGGCCTTCTAACAGAAGCTTCTGGACCCTGTCACAGCGGAACTTGTGACAAACATTACATGAACCGTTAGCATCCATTCTCTTTGATAACTGTTCTGTCATTTGGCCAACATGCCCTCCACATTTCTGATGACATTCAGTGAATTCAGCTTTATACCTTCATTTAATTTCCAGTGCAAACCTATTCTGTTGTTTCTGTTACATGCTATTGTCTCTACCAGGAAGCATGGTGTCACTACACAGATTTTTTGGACCATTTTCTTCTGACATTTTGTCATTTGAGCTGTATCCTTTAGATTTTCTGTTGTTACCTCAGCGGGTCTCTGCTCTTGAACTTGTTTGAGACCTTAAAGGATTTAGAGTCTCCATTGAATGCAAAATAATCAGCCATCATGTGCTGATCTGCCTAAAGTCCAATAATATGTGCAAAGCACTGAGCTGACCATTTCCTCTCATCACCAATTGAACTATGTTTTTCAAGATTGGCAGAAAAGTAACCACAGTAGTTGAAGCAGGTAACACATTGTCCCTTTTTTCAGCTTTTCAGCTTGACTGCACAACCTTTTTATAATTTATACCTATGATTTTAATTCAGTTGTGACATTTTCCACCACACTAAGGCTGCTTGTGTGCTGCGCTGAAGTTGGGTCTTTCACTCCCTAATGTGAGAGGATTGTCACCTGGACAGATACTGGTGTATCATGTGGTAGCCGTCTTATCTCATTCAGATCACGCAGGTGAGTTAGTGTAGCTTTCGTCATTAGTATTCATTTCAATCAACTTTTCAAAAACTCTGTTAGCCTGTGACTGTATGTAATCTGTTGCTGGACGTGGAATTCCAATAGCAAAGAGGATGTATCTGAAGCCTGTGTACCTGCAGAGCTCTACTAAGCGCTGCTTCTTTTGGACCTGGTTGTCCATTTCATCTTGTATTTCACAAAGAATTTTGCAAGAGGACTGATATATCCACACTCTTTACACACCTGTTTGTCCATTCAGCAGAGAGACCTGCTGTCAGTCACTATCCAGACTCCAGCTAGATCACCTGTCAAACATGCCTTTGTAAACAGATTTTCTCTGAATTGCTACGTAAATTTAAGGATACAATGCAATCCTCTTAGCCTAACATAAATGAAATTACCAATAACACTTGTCAAGTAAGCGAAAAGGACACTGTCTTTGTAAAAATGTCTTAAAGTCCGTTCTACTAGATAAAATTATCTCTTTCCATACAATGGTTTTGACAGTGCTCAGTTAATTCATTCCATACTATGGTGCAGGTCAATGTGGCACTGCCTGGCAAGTGCCAGAACCACTGACTTAAGACTATAGGCATGTTGGTACTTGAACAAAGCTCTTTTCATGAAGTTACATGTGCAATTGTCATCTTAAATCTAGGTAAATATACGGAAATATCAGGGCCTGGTATGGAAAGAGTAAAAATTCAAAGTTAGAACTAAGTGTCTCAGTCTGCAGGCAGACCTACACAGATGGGGCATATAGGAACATGATAATTGTACTTTATGTAGCTCAGGGATAGAAGATTAAGAACATTTTCTTTTTCTGTGCACAAAAGTTAATGATCTACGGATTAAGTATTTTCAATTACTGGAGTCCAAACAGGCCACCAGTGGTAATACATATATGTATATTTGGTATAGATTTATGAATGGCTCATTATTTTCCAAATTATGCCTGTTTTTAGGACACAATAGTTCAGGCATAAATGTAAACACCATTCTTGAATTTTGACAATGTGTGCAAAAAATCCTGCCTAATGTGTGGTCCCGCCGTAAAGATTAGCTGGACAATAGGGTTAGCTGTGGACATTCTACATGATGTTACTGCTCCATGGAAATAATATTTTATTACTTTGAACACACGTGGACGAATATTGGTTTGTAGATATTTCTCATTTCTCATTTTATGATGTCATGGACATCTCAGATGTATGTTGGTTTGTACATATTTCTCATTCTATGGTATCATGGATGCATCGTGGACGTGCCCCGTGTCAAAGGGGTAGCTTTCCGAAATAAATTTCATTTAATTTGATTTAATTTAATAAAACATCACTCAACTGTACCCTACCCAGGACATCATTCCACCTTAGGCAGGTGGACTATTTGAAGAAATATTCCAGGTTTCCTTTCATCTCAGCAGCATTTCCTTCAGGAAAAAGTGATGCATGGTCAAAAAAACGAATCTAAAAGACGCGGGAATAACAGTTAATCAACCACATATGTTTTGATTTCCATGATTATAACAACAACTGGCATAATTTTTGCAGTATCATTTCTGGAATTTAATTTTTGATCCGAGATCAAAATAAAATGTGGCATTTATTTATGTGCATCGAAGGCACCCCACCATAGACATACATACATACATACACACACACACACACACACACACACACATATATATATATATATATATATATATATATATATATATGTGTGTGTGTGTGTGTATAATGTAGAGATAGTATAAATAACATCGAGCAATGCTGTACGAATGTGCTATAATACTGCAAAATGTATTACTCCTGCAAGCATGCAGACAGATTTGACTCACAGAAAATCTTCTGTAGCTCACACAGTGTATTTAGAGGTAATATTAATCCCAATATCTTCGAAACAGTATACAGCCTTTGTGATACTTTCAAACGTCCATCTGCTCCTATTTTATTGTCTAGATTTGGTACTATGCAGTCTATGGTACTAGATGGGGTCTGCAGATTCTATGGATCGAGTCCAAGTCTTGCATAAACCGTGCCGAAGCTTTCAAACAAAACTACAGCACATGGCTAGTGACGGATCATGTATCTTTGTCATTATGAAACATTTCTTACTTGCTTTGGCCTAGTTGATTGCACCAGGTCCTAAGAAGCATAATTATCTGCATTCAAATACTGAGGCTGTTTTGTACTTGGAAGAGTCAAACAGGTGATTAAACCTATATAAGTTTCACTCCCCATCTATTTTTGGCAATAAAGATGGGTACAGCTATCACTAGATAATAATGGTGATGATTGATTAAAAAGGTCAAAGACGATAAAACAAATGTCCACGTTTAAAATACAAATATAAAGAGCTCAAACAGTCTCATGTAAAATATTTTGTCAAATTAAGATACTTAGTATCATTTATACTTTTAAAAAGTTTACAAAAATCGTAAGCAGTTGATCACAATAATCTGCTACCTACATTTTGGACAGAAACACGTGCTCAGCCATATACACATTTTGGACGAGTCAAAATACTCTTGTTGCAACTTGCACAATTCACTCCATATTACTATAAATGATTTATATGAAAAAGTCAAGTGCCCCTCAACACTTCAACGTTATCAATCCTTGAAATAAGTTAGCTGAGGTCCATATTGTCTGTATCCGTTCCTGTCACTCTTACTGATACATGTGCATGTATCTATGTTTGGCTAGGTTGGAACCATGAGGGACCATCACAAAAGTATACTGGTAAACAACCGGGTTTACCTGACAGACAATATCAAGGTTGAAGACGGGTTGTATGACATCTTGATACAGTGCCACCTATTATTACCTCGCCAAGTTTCGAGAATCAAGGTATGATTATTTTAGTGAAAATGAACCCAGCCCTTCAGTTCCGACCTCTTTGACTCTTTGGAGTCAGTTACCCTGAGCAGATGCATCTTTTCACTGACTATTCCCATAAAAGCTTTCATTCCCAGAGAAACTGTGATTTGCAACATGGAAACAGTTCTTTTGTAAAGCTTGTCATAGTGTCATTATAATAATAATTAAATAAAATACAGATTTTTATGGAAGCTTATTGAAAGAGCTCCATCTGTTGTTGGTAGGGACCAGACTGTATGTGAACTTGTCAAACTGGTGCCATCTGCATAGGAAAGGAACTTAACTTTAAAAACATTTTTTATGGAGACTGATCAAGCATTTGACCACTATATTTAGATTTACTTCAGCAGAAGGTGTAGATAGTCATTTGGCTCGTGGTGTGGACTGTTTGCGCAAAGTTGAATGTGTTGTATCCACCGGGAACTGGCATGAATTCGAAAAACAGCTCCATAACTCTGACACTATATCAGCTGTAAAACGATTTGAGATTGAACTTTGAAAATGATACAATTGTATGGTCATTTTACAAATTCAATAGCATTTTGCTACCATGAGCCTTATTTTATATGGTTGTACTAAGTGTAAGCTACACCAATCAAACATATTATTTATCAGCCCAGGCAATCAATAAAGATATGTCAGTTTCAATATTCGTGTCTGTGATATGTACGTGACGACGTCTTTACAGGCGTCACAGTGACATCTCTCATTATTATGTTTATGCAGTCGCAAGGGGCAACTGAGGAAGCCCAGGTATCAGTGTTGTTGGATGAGATCAAGAGAAAAGGGGACGATGCATTTGACTTATTCTGCCAGGCATTGAGAAAAGCAAAACAAGCAAACATTGCAGAGAAATTAGAGGAGGAAGGCAAGTAGAGCCCTTCATGTACCATATGATATGTGAAGAGGAAGGCAAGTAGAGCCCTTCATGTACCATACGATATGTGAAGAGGAAGGCAAGTAGAGCCCTTCATGTAGGATACGATATGAAGGGGAAGGCAAGTAGAGCCGTTCATGTAGGATACGATATGAAGAGGAAGGCAAGTAGAGCCCTTCATGTACGAAACGATATGAAGGGAAAGGCAAGTAGAGCCCTCCATGTACGATACGATATGAAGAAGAAGGCGAGTAAAGCCCTTCATGTACGATATTCAGCTAAACCTGCCCTTGTGAATACCTTTGTTTTCTGAATAGTTTTCTCCACAGTCACACATTTCCGAGGCGTTTATTTTTTAATGTCACCTCCCTTCAGCAGACACCTGCCTCTCTTGTCTTTTGTAGACTTTTCCATGTATGAAGGACTAAATTAATATTTCTCTTCAAGGCGCAACACATATCAGACTCCAGCAATCAAATATGTCTCTTGACGTACTGTTCACATCTGTGATTTACCGAGTTTACAAAATTTGACTTTGGAACCTGGATGTCTTATGCGACAATCTTGTAAACTTGATGGATTTGTAATTTACCATGGAGGCATAAGTACTCAGTGAAGCAAGCAATTTGAATATATACACAGTGGCGTAGCCAGGATTTATTCGGGGGGGGGGGGGCTAAACATTTTGAGAAGTCCACCTGGGGGGTCCGAAAGCATGCTGGCCTAGACAAATTTGAAAAACACATGCTACATGATGCATTCTGTGGAAAGTTACATGAAAAATCTAACTTATTGTGTCAACCTAGTTACTAACAGCAACTCTGTTATGTGCAGAGATATACATGTATCAGTTCAGTAGGTCAAGTTCTGATGATTAGCATTTGAATCATTCTAAATATATGTCACTGTTACCAATGGTGAGGAAAAAAACGCCCAAAAGTTGCATTCTAGTCATTTTAGATGCACAATGGTCAACTTGAACTGCTAAAAATGTTCAGTAGATCAAGTTCTGGTGATTGGCATTTTAATCATTCATATATTACATGTATATGTATAAACATATTACTCAGCTGTGTCGGGTGCACACTGTTACCCATGGGAGAAAAAAAAACACAAAAAGTTGCATTCTGGTCATTTTGGTTGCATGAGAGTCAGCTTGAAGTGTCAAAATTTTGTGGAAGTTTGTCCTATTTGCACACCTGTAGGCACATCTCAGCATGGTGTGTGGATAGTAAATATGCAATGGTTAGCCTATATGTATACATCCACATACTACACTACTTTGGCAGGTGATGTCTAGCAAGATGACCAGATGTGGACCAGCTGAAGCTTTATTGGATGTCTTCTAGCAAATTCATCAATAACTTCTACAGGGGATAGTTCAATGTCTGTGTGATGGTACATCAGGGCAAGGCCAGTCAGGTGGGGGATACGCATTGTTGATCTCAAACCTAGTCTTAATGGTCTTCAGGATGCTGTGCGACCTTTCCGATGTACAGGTTGTCACTGGCAACAGATATATTATGGTGAGAAGTGCCCTGATAGTTGCAAACAGGGTGCCTAGCGCCTGTTCCAAGACCATAGCTGGTGTTCTGGCCTAGCTGGTAGAACCATGCATTTCATGCTGTTTCTGCCACTTTAGCTACCAGCAATGGAGCTCATTGTGGATGCTGCCGGGAGACAATAGGTCAGTCCTGTACTGCTCTAATAGTGAATTTAACTTGTCCTTGGCATCTTGCAGTGACATGCAAACAAGCACCGTCAGCACTAAACATAAGTCATGGAGTGCTGTTACCTGGTGACTAATGATCCAACAATGGGATGCTAATTGTTGTTTAATAATACTAACTTGCAGTTTTTGCTGGTGTGTTTGCCAGGTCTCTTGCATTCTGCACTGTTTCAGTTACTGTGTCTATCTCACCCACTGCCTCAAAAATATCCTTTGTTTCAGCTTGGGTACTGCTTGTGTTGGCCTGCATGTAGCTAAGAACACGCTGTGCAAGAGCCTGAGCACTAATGAAGACACCGGAAGTAAGAACAAACAGTAGTGAACCGGAATCAGTTAGTGTATCAGTTGACCACAATGTGGTACCTTCCTCTTGGATAATTTCCTTACAGGAGACAATAGCAACATCAAGGCTACAGAATAATTCTAGAGCATCCAGACGTTGCACCCATTTTGTTTTGGACAGGTATTTCAGTTTTTTTGCTGTTGTTATCAGGCTCTGTCTCCTCAATAATATTTTCAAGTTTCTGTTGGCGTTTGGGATGGGCATCAAAAAGTTATAAACGTTTTTGCAGATTCCTATCATGTTGCACACAGTGGAAATCTCAGAAGACTTGACAATAATTAGGTTTAGGCAGTGGGAGGCACAGTGAAGATAAAGCGATTGCTTGTGCTGGGCTGTGATGCGTATTGCTGCCCCTTTTGTTTTCCCTGCCATGTTGCCAGCCCCATCATAACTCTGCCCACGCAGAAGGTTGAGATCAAGGTTGTACTGCCCCAGGTGTTGCAGAACTTTATCTGCTATAGCCTAGCCTGTCACACCTGTACTACAGTGGATAAACTCCACTAGATCCTCAGAAATAATACATGATTCTGGATCCACATAATGAAAGACCAGACTTATCTGCCCCATGTTCGCAGAATCAGTGACCTCATCAGCAATAACTGTGTACAAGTCCCCCCTCCACTCACTTTGTCAAGTATTTTATTTTGGATGAGGTCACCAATTCTCATAATCATTTGATTTTGATTCTTGATGTCAGCATATATGTATGTGGCATTATTCAGTGCAGTGGCCAAATAAGAAGCCAGGTCAGTGTCCCCAGAATCAAGATGGGAGTTGAGTAGTGCCCAGACGTTTCCATGGTTAGCTGAATGATCAGCATCTATCTGTATAGCACTGACAATATGTCCCCTAAGTGGGATATTATGTCACCCACAAAGCATGATAGTTTTGATGATGGGGATTAGCCGCTTTCTGTTGGCAACAACACAATCAGCCAGAGTTGTATATATCTGTTGATGAACAGGCTGTTGCTGGCCCTTCATCAGCTTTAGTAACTGCAGTTCTGTGTATGGGTTTCTTGTCATTCGCTTGAATCTGTTCCAATCCCTTCGTGAAATTTGTCAGTGGTCTACTATCAAGGATGCCTAAGTCTTTGTCTGTAGCAAAGAGGATGCATGGGAGACAGAATCCACCATTCACTTGTCTGCTGTACACCAGCCAACTGAACCTTAGCAACCAACTGCTTTGGAAGTACCTCAGGTGATTTCGGTTTGCATCTGATCTACCAGGATACTGATAGCCACAGAGTAAAGTGATGGCAGTAGTCAGCAGATTATATTTCTCACTGGAGGTGAGCACACCGCGGACATTGTAGTAAGCATAGAAGCACATATAAAAAGACCCTAAAAATACAAAGTGATAATAATTGGAATTAAAAGATATATTGTTTGCCAAAAAAAAAAAAAAAAAAACCCAATGAATAACAAGTTTATTTTTGGAGTATAATGGAAATGAAAATATTCATCAAGTATGGAAATATGGCTGCAAGCCTACTCTTACTTAAGTCCATGGGAGTGTTTTTTTTTTAAAAAGTCCTAAATGTACACTTTCATACTTAATTTAATCATTTTAATTTAATCATTTTCCCTTTGATTGGTATAGAATGAAGAAAGTTTTTTCTTCATTGCTTTTATAAAATTAGCGATGTAAGAAAGTGTATCTTTGTCGTGGCCAAAGCAACGAAATAATTACCCCAGCTTACAATGAAATAATGTACTAATTGGCGATATGCATTTTAACTTCCGATCACAATTGCATACCTGGTTGTCTCATCTTGTTTGGCGAGATACCAGTAGGTACCTGTATGGACAAGCAGTACATTGTTTATATTTTGGAAATGAATAACAATTATTTAATACAGGCAGATGAACATATTTGTTACATCCAGCTCGGTAAATACTAGATAAATATGACCTTTGCGTTGGCAAATTTTAATAGCACAAAAAACTGCTAATTCTGTTGAAAAAGGGTATGTAGCCTGGCGTGTCTATGACAATGATACGACCCGCACATCCACCATGATTGACAGGTGTTTAACCCATGCTTTGTGGCGGGAAATCTATATATGCATGTCTCGTTTTCCAGGCACATTCTCTTATATACCAGATTTGGGGTTATATTACTTTCGGTCTAATGTGGAGATCTTAATATTATGGACAATTTTGCCAAAGAGAAAAGTGTGCATGATAGGCATTTATTGCTGCATGCTTTCATTCCCCATCGCTATACATACGCGTAACCCCACAGTATGCATTAAAATGATTGGTTTTCTGGTTGTAAGATCTAAACCAAGGATAGAATTATACTACATTAAATTGTGGGGAAACGTGACAGAACAATTAGTGACATACACACGCACGCTTTTCCACACCCTTGCCTTAGAATTATAAAGACGGTAAAGTTCATAGGATGTTAAAGTCCTGAACGTATGAACTGCTCCCAGCAACATATATTATTATTCCTAAAAATCAATCAAAAGTTGTGTAATATATTTGGAGAAAAGACCAAAGAAAAAGCATTTTCGTATTAATAGCTAGCGATAATTAAAGTGGAATGCCATCTCAACAAAGTTGCCAATGCGCTCATCAGAATTTATGAATATTGGAGCAAATCCGTAATTCTTAACCAGTAGGGCGCCCTAACCTGTGTGTAAATATATTTGTTATTACACTTTAATTTGTCAAAGTAGATGATCCATCAGTGTAGATTTAAAAGACCAAATTGAGTTAATCCCACTGTTTGTATTTATATTATATTTACGTACTATACATTATTTTCGTCTAATACACCAGTTACATTACATTAAACTTCTTCTCAAACAGCGTTACATAGATTTTTTTATTTTACACATCGACGTTTCGTTGTGAGGGAAATAATGAAAAAATTAGTGTAATAATCATGATGTTTTAATTTTTTCAGGGAAAGAGGTGGGGTGGGTGGGGTTCTGGATCACAATTTCTTCTGCCCTTGGGCCCCTTGACCAATTTCTTTGACATAGCATGCAGGATCACGTGCGGTCACGTAATTTGCGTATTGGCCACCACGTGGTGTCACAATTTTCTTTATGTTTAATGAATTTTTGCATGGCCAGGTGGTTGGCCCCTATTTCCAGAACGGCTGAACAGCTTTGTTTGAAGTTAGCATTTGATTCAACTTATTCTCAAACACTGTTGCATGGAGTCCTTTGATTTTAGACATGGACGTTTCTTTGCGAGGGAGATGATTATGATACAACAATTACGCCAATTTTCATGATCTTTTAAAAGTTTGAGTTTTTAGGGGGATGGGGGCTCTAGATCCCAATTTCTTTTGCATAGGGACTCCTTGGCCTATTTCTTTGACATAGGATGCAGGATCGCCTATGCTGACGTAGTTGGCATATAGGCCACCAAAGGTGCCGCAGTTTTCCTTATGTTTAATAACTTTTGGTGTGGCAAGGCTGTTGGCCTCCATTTCCAGGACGGCTGAAGAAAATTGTTTAAAACTTTATCACCATACCATGTCATTAACGCTAACGGAAGTATGCAAAAATAAGTGTATGGGATGAGAAACTTTAAGACCGTGTATCGGTACGTGCTACTCAGCAATTTATTGCATGGATTGCAATGTTGTAAAATTGTTTATATGACATGCTTTGATTTTGCACACACACTGGGTTGAGAAGAAGAAGAATAAGAATAGAGGAAGGAACAGGATCAGGAGAAAGGGAGAAGAATGAAGAGGAAGGAGAAGGAGGAAAAGGAGGAGAGAGAAAAGAAGAGATTTTTTTGGAATTTTTATGCAATTTCATATATCTTATATTTTGAACCCTCTAATTACTAAGTAGGATATATTTCATTCATAATAAAACAGTGTCTCAACATCTTTCAGTGTACATGTGTATTATTCATGTTTAAACATAGCCACGGCAATAAAAGACACATGGTAAACCAAGCAGGCTACAATCATGACCAGTACAGCCTATGTTTCAATGCTTAATTACAACCTACCTGTATAAACGCTTAGTTAGAATGATAGCTTAATATCAGTGACCATATATACACTAAAGGTCAGATAAATCACATATATCTTCTCACCCTGTGTGCCTTTCGACAGGCTTACAAAAGCAGGCCACAACAGTAATGCTCTGTACAATATGTCTCTGCACTGTGAATAGAAAGATATATTCAATAGTAGATGAAGTCATGCTCACCCATCGTTACTGTAATATTTCATTACTGATAGATACATATATCTATACAGTCCCTACTAGCTGGCAGCTTTAACTCTTATCTGTCCGTGCCAGAAATTTTAGTCAGTGATGGATACACAGAACTTTAAGGCCTTCACTGTTAAAATGCGGAGGCAACGTAATAAACAGGCCTCCACAAATGAGGTATACATAAAAATGCAGACACAAAATGGTGGTATGCTGGCCCCTTCTTAAGAAGTATCCAAACGTTAACCTCTGTATATTTACACCTTTTTACTTATCAGTGACTCGTGACGAAACATTGGTTTTCTTTTTGAAATATATCCCCAAATCCCTAACATTTCTATTCGTTCATGTTTTACAGAAAACATAACAATTTCCAGCAAACTTACCTTAGGTTTAGTATCAAAGAGGTAAAATATATGCATGACTTATACACAAACAGGAAATTAGAATTAAAGCCAACAGAGGGGAAAGCATGACTGAATTTCAAGACTGAAGAAATATTAATAGAAGCAAAAACAAATCACTATAGCCGTGCCACTGTGAAACCTTTTAGCTTGACGTCTACATATGCAAGATTTCACATACATAATATATATGCTGGTATTTCAGACCACTTACCAGATGTTACGGCTGCTGTTCTTTTCTGGCATGCAACTGATGCAACATGTGCATTTCTCAATATTTGATACGTTTACAAAAGATGTGGCACATATTGGAATTCTTTCCACTCATTTCCTGTTGGTTGTTCCAGACGCAGGAGAATAATAATAATTTTATTGACAAATACAGCTCAATGTTGACCTATACGTCACATGAAAAATACAACAATCATGGTATTTTCACATACAAAATACAGTAATCATAAGAGCTCAACAAGATAAACAACATCATTATCAGAAAAGTATCATGTATCTGATAAATATTCATTGAATTAATTAAGGCTTATAATGTCTTTGTTGTGTAAGTTCGAGTACTTACCCATTAACAAGGAGTGCCGAATTCGGAAATAGCTGCAAGTAAAATCTAGCCCCATGCCAAATATGACTAAATTTCTTTCAATTGCAGTGACGTTAGCTCTTGTCAGATCACTCCCAGCTGAGCCTCCGCACGCCCTACCCTCAGTTGACATCCGACAATATGCCTGTACTTGTGTGACCCACTAAGGAGTACAAAGACCCTTGGCGGCGTACATTCTTGCCAATGCAAACGTTTTTAGGGGAATAAAACCAGCTTTCATCATCGAATGAACACGGAAATGTGCGTTAAAATAAATGTACCTATCGGTACATTTCACCATTTTATACATAGGCGTTCAACGCGTAGACGTCACTAAATTTGTTCGCAAGATGATGCGGAAAAGGTTATGCATCGTATGAAAAAGGATGCATATAAGGTGAATTCAAGCTCTTTGCAAGATTCAACAAATCTAACATATTGGCTTATATCTTTGTACCAATGGGTCCTTTGCCCATGCTAACCTAAAACGTTGATACGTAAGCACATATGGGGTCCTTTTTAGTCTTGGATCCTAAGTGACAATGAAAGGTCGAACTGACCTACAAGCTTATACCTTGGTAATATGAAACATCTGATGAATTATTGGTAAGCACCAGTTTAGCTACATGCATAGAGCAACGACGTCTCTACTCGTACTGCTGTCAGATAGTGAAGCTAAATTACAGAGAATGCTAAATGTTGCACATTGTTTTACTGAGAAGTCGGGGGTGAAGTTTAATGGCGATCAATAAAAAAATATGGTCGTTGGCAAAAGGGTATAAGGAAAGGATGGATACTAGGTAATTTGAACATTTGTGAATGCGACACCGTAAAGTACCATTGGGTTACTTTTACTAGAAGTCTGGCAGACAGTGCTTATATCAAACAGTATCTGAATCCCAAGGCACAACGTCTCAATAATTATCTCTGGTATTTAAGCAGGCCATGACAGTATAAAGAGAGAATCTTTAGGAGATAGCATATGGAAGTACTGAATGGTACCATCTCTAGCTCACGGGCGTGCGGTTTGGGTATGTAACACACAACAAAGCAATACCTTTATAAGGTCCATTCAGTATTCGGCTGCCGGGTCAGTCATGCGTTTAAGTGTGGCACCAGCTATCTAAGCTACGTTGGGTAAACTTGGCTGGTTGCCATTAGCACATAATTTAGACATGTCCAGGGTCAAATATTTCCGTCATTTAAAGTTTGGGATAGATGAATCAATGTTATGTAAAAAGGTGTTTAAAGAAATATCATATCAGAATGGGAATTTTTCTTCGTAGCTATATTTGAAAGGGATTAGGGAAATTTATACAGAACTAGGTTTGGACAATACAATGTACAGTCGAGATAGAGACCTTTCATTTAAGAAATTAAGTATTGATAATCATGTACACAGATTGTTCAGCGTAATCGATAACAAAGCATCTTGGTCAAACTTTATAATCTTGAAGAGATGTTCATTTGGAGAAAAGTATTTATTTACCATGGAATATTTCGAAAGTGCACGTTTAAAATTTAAAGCAAGAACCAGATGTCTTGAGACTTGGACAAAAGTCACAGATAGTAACTGTCCACCCTGTCACAATGGTCGTGAAACTCTGCAACATTGTATGTTTTTGTGCCCAAACCTACTTTCAATTCGGCAAGAAATTTGGAAATGGTTATAAAACAAATTAGCAGGGGGGTAACAAAAGGCACATCTGGGAAATTTTTGCTGCATAATCCTTAACTCTAAATTGTCTCTCCTGCTTGATGATCTTGCTTTCGATCACGGGGATGCAGTGGGGTGGCTTTTTGATGCAGCAAGCAAAAATGCATAACAGAGGCCTGGAAGGTGAGAAGAGCGTTTGTGGAAGGGGCCCTATAAATATATGTAGATACATAGTATGTTTTTATCGGGTCTGATTTGAATTATATTGTGTATAGACGGAGTCAAACCAGGAGAGCCGGTGTCCGCTGTGGCATACTTGTTACGCCTGCGTGGCTTCGTCCCCCATCACTCTGCTGCCCCCCCCCCCCCAAATCTAAACCAACATCTACATAAGTATGCAATCATAGTGAAATGACAATCTTGCAATTTGATTTGTATATACACGCAGTGGTAATGCCTCTTTTTCAATGATTATACCACTGGAAGCTTTATGTTCTACATTGTATTTATGTAATATGTATAATGTACTTGTCCTCACGCTTTCTAGAGTTTTGTCCCAATGAGTGGTTTATCTCTAGTTTTGGCGCTGAGGACACAAATCACGAATATTTAATTATAGATACTTAACATTTTACGTATAAATATTATCTGTGTCAATAAAGAGGACGAATTACTTGTATACACACACACACACACACACACACATACACACTTTTTAATTACGAAGAGATTTGAACGAGAGTGGACCTGCGGTTATAGTGTGGGTGAAGTTGTGTAAGATAAGTGAAAAATTTTGAGTTACTTTCTATATTGCAGTCATAGATTGTTGTGGGAATGTATAGAGACAGTGCAGGGAAATTTCTGAGTGGATGTAGGTTTTAATGTGGAAGAGATTGGTAGTTGTAGTGGGAATAGAGCAAAGACGCCATTTTGAAAACCGCGGGAACTTTGAAATTGTAAATAGAAACTTGTTAAAATTGAGGATGTTGGGCCGAGGGTTGTCACGGAGGATGTTACGGAGGGTACAGGGATTCAGGTGGGTAGGCAGTGGGGGACAGGTAAGGAGGGTAGGGGCGAGGGTTTCCTGTGTGCAGGGGCAGGGGCAGGGTCAGGGGACCAGGGATGGGGGCAGGGATGACCAGGGTCGAAATGAGTCTCAGGAGAGTGGGTGGGAGGGTGAGGGTCCAGGGTGGGATAGATTTATAGAGTGCAGGGAGTGTGGTATGTGGAAGGACTTTAGTGCAACAGGGCTAATGTGTACGTTTGAGGAGGCACAGGAAGATAGCTTTGTGTACACGTGTGGGAGGTGCAGGAGGGTGGAGACCCTAGAGCTATAGTTAGCAGCCCTGAAGTTTGAGTTGGAGGAGGCTAGGGATGGGGCCAGGGCTGTGGAGGGCAGTGAGGTGGGGCGGGGGGGTGGCAGAGAGGAGGCGAGACAGGCATCAGGCTGTAGGGACAAGGGGGAGATTAGGGAAGGAGGGGAGGGGTTAGCAGAGGGTAGGGCCAGGGCTGTGCAGGGCAGTGAGGTGGGGCAGGGGGTGGTGGGAGGGAGGAGGCGAGACAGGCAGCAGGCTGCAGTGACGAGGGGGAGAGTAGGGAAGGAGGGGAGGGGCTAGTGCAGGCAGCAGAGAGTAGTAAGGAGGAGGGGAGGGGAGAGAGGGTCAGACAGGCAGTAGTGGTGGGAAGTAGTATTGTAAGGAGGGTAGACCAGGCTTTCTGTAGGCAGGATAGGGGAGGAGAACAGGACCAATTAGATATACCTGAGGGGTACAACTTCACAGGAAGAGGGAGGGCAGTAGGGCAGAGAAAGGGAGGAGGGGTAGGTTTTCTCATTAAGAAGGGTGTGAAGTGGCTCAGAGTTGGGATCGAAGATGATGAGAGCAAAAAGCTTGGAGAAACGAGATACAGTGGATAGGAATAGAGGCACAGAGGAGTAAGATAGCACTAGGGGTAGTATATGTAGGCAGAGAGGGATTACCAGAGGAATGGAACGACCAAGTGTGTGAGCAGTTAAGAACATATGCCAACAGTGTACAGGAGCAGGGATACCAGGTCATGGTTGTGGGGGACTTCAATGGTCACATAGGAGATGGATTAGATGGGATTGATGGAGGTGATAGAGACCAAAACAGGAATGGCAGGAGGCTATTTAGCTTCTCTAGAGAGTTTGGGCTACGGATTTTGAATAGGGACATGCAGTGTAAAGGAAAGTGGACATGGGGTGCAGGTGACAGGAGATCAATCATAGACTATGTGCTGGTAGACGAGAGAATGTTCAGGGATATTGAGCTATGTAGCATTGATGAGGAAGGGCATATGGATATTGGAAGTGACCATAATTGGATAGTTGTGAATCTTAGGTGTGTGAAGAAAGAGAAGAAACAAGGGGATATCAAATGGGTTTGGTGTGTTGGTAAGGATACTGACTGGGAGGCATACAGACAAAGACTACATGATGAGCTGAGGGGGTGGGAGGAACGGTGGGTGGAGAGTGAATCAGTTGATATTCAGGGAATGGCAGATGACATAAGGAGAGTAATATTTGAGGTTGCAAAGGATGTAATAGGAAGGAAAAGAGTACCAGTCGAGAAGAAAGGGTATAGCATAGATGCAGAGATAAAGATTGCAATTAAAAATAGGAAGGTTAAGAATAAAGCTTGGAGGTTGGCTTGGAAATACAGACAGCAGAACGAAATAGCTAAGGCTGAGGAGGAATACAAGGAGGCAAGAATGATGGTACAGGAGATGAAGACACAGAGAAGGATAAAGAGGAATGATGAGATGGCAAAAGGGTTCTGTCAAGTGGAGGTGACTCATCATCAGTTTTTTGGAAACAGGTGTTGAGAAAAAAAGAGAGTAGGAATTGACAAGCTTAAACATAAAGGAAAAGTAGTAGAGGAGGTGAAGGATATAGAAGCAGCATTCCAGGAACACTGGGGTGAACTTAATAACCCACAGTGGGGGGCGGGGGAGCTACCTAGTGGTAGAGTAGAAGCAGGACCTGACAGGTGGGAACAGGAACTATGCAAGAGAATTGAGAGAGTAGAGATTGAAATAGCAGTGGACAGGTTGAAAGTAGGGAACTCCCCAGGGCCAGACTGGGTACTAAATGAGTTTATAAAGAAAGGTCTGGAAAAATTGTGGGGGAGTATGAAGTTTCTGTTTAATTTGGTTATTGAAAGAAAGGAAGCCCCAAGAGAATGGAGGGAGCTGAATATAGCATACATCTCAAAGAAAGGATCAGTGGATAGCCTAGATCGGTGCAAAGGGATAGCATTAGCCTGAAATATAGGAAAGATTTTTGCACGTGTAATGTACATGAGACTGGGGAGAGTTGTGGAGAGGAAGGGTTTCTTAGGAGAGATTCAGAATGGTTTCAGACCAGGCAGGAGGGTTGTCGATCATGTGTTTACATTATCACAAGTGCTAGAGATAGCAGGGAAAAGGAAAAGAAAGGTGTAAATGGCCTTCCTTGATGTGCGGAAAGCTTACGACAGGGTTTGGAGAAATGCACCGTGGGCTGAAATGGAAGGGCTAGGCTTTTGGAGGTGGCTTTATGGAAGTTTTAAAGGCTCTCTATGCAGATTCATTGTAGTCTCAGTATAGGAGATGTGGAAACTCACGGGGCAAGGTTAGACATTGGGCTAATAGGGTTGTGTGTTATCACCGATATTGTTTGCCATATACATGAGAGAACTGGGAACTGAGCTGATAGAGAGCAATAAAGGAGTAACAAAAGGAGGAGAAAAGATACCAGGGTTGTTCTTCGCTGATGACATTGTGTTAATGGCAGATACGGGTAGTGAGTTACAGGAACTTTTGAGGATAGCAGGGGACTATGGAGAAAAGTGGAGATTAGAGTTAAGTGAGAAGAAAAGTCAGGTCATGGTCTTGGGGCAGAAGAGAAGACAGGAGGAGAAATGGATGGTAGGAAAGTTTAGGATACCAGAGAGTCAAGAGAAAGTCATCAGAATTGGAGAGGGTGAGGAGTACAAATATTTAGGGGTGAACATTAAGGTCACAGGACAGGGAATGTTTACATACAGACAGAAGGGGAATAAAGCAAAAGGTATGATCAAGGTCACAGCAGGGAACAGCTTCAATAGATCATTCACAGGAAGGGTGCTGTGGGAACGTGTAGCCATACCTGGGATGTTGTATGGGGTGGATGTAATAGCCAGTAGTGAGAAGGATATTGAATGGACGGAGAAGGCACAGAGGGGGATGGGGAATTAGGTGCTTGGGGCACCACCATGTGTAGCAACAGAGGCAGTGTTGGGAGAGTTTGGATTGCTACCAATAAGAGATAGAATAGCTAAGGCTAGGCTAGGCTACTGGGGATATTTGCAACAGGTGAATGAAGAAAGATGGTGCAGGAAGGTGTACATTGAGGCTGTTAGTGAAAAGACAAAATGGGTTCAAGAAATAGACAAGTTAGCTGAGAAATATGAGCTGAAAGGGCCAGATGAGATTAAAGTGGCATGGAAATCCTATATAGGAAAGGTGATCCAAGAGAAACATGCGGAGCAGCGCAAAAGAGGGGTTGAGGAAAAAAGCACGCTGAAAGCATATAGAGCTGTAGAAAAGCCAGTGAAGACTAAATGTTGGGATGGTAGCAAGGGTTCTAGACTGTTGTTTCAGGGCAGAGCAGTAGTGATCAACCTGGACAAGAGGAAAGAGAAGTGGACGAATGGGAGTGATAGGAGTGCAGGGTGTGTAGGGAGGATGTGGATGAGACTATTGATCATATGATGACATGGTGTACAGGTTATAGAACGCTTAGAGACCAGCTGTTTGTACAATTGAAGGGTGATTTTCCAGGAAGAAGAGTTGGTTTAGAGTCAGTGAAAGGCTTCTTGGTGCAGTGCTGGGAGAGTAGGAATAATATCTTAGGATTAGTCACGGAAGAGAATAGAGGACAAACTTAGCAAGGGAAGGGAGAAGTTAGCCCTTATTAGGGCTCCCATGACCCTGCCAGGTGGCATTATCAGCAGGGGCTGTGGGCATGCTGAGTGCAAAGTTGTGACAGTGGGATAGGGCTTGCTCTTTTTTTAAAATATTTTTCCGTACTAAAGGCCACCTGACAAGCAACTAAGCTAGCCAGGACCGTTGCAGATAAGCGGAGTGCCACAGAATATTATTACACACACACACACACACACACACACACACACACACACACACACACACACACACACACACACATATATATTGGACGCATCATGGAATTTACCCCCCTTCCATCGGTGGCCCTGCTGTAAACGGGACGTTTTCCTGATAATAAGTAAACTACAAAAATAATGAACAAAGGTATTACAAGCAAGAGTTGAAGGGTCTGTCCAAAATATGTATTTTTCATATTTCAGCATCGGCGGTGGAGCTACCAAATGTACCCAATCAAACCTATGGTGATGATACATTGGATCAACGTCTAGCAGCCTTAAAGAAGCCTGACGACCAAGGTAAATACTTTATCACTTTTTGTTCTATTTTTCCACAGCTTTCCATGGTCATACGTTCTTCAATTCTCTGACTGACTACCTTTTCTGTAAGTATACTTAGTTTCATCATATTGATAGCCAGTCCGTATTTCCTCCTGTTTAAGTGGCATAAGCTCATGGTATTCTTTCGTTTGCTTTCCAAAGTTTCATGTACGTCTGCAATGAAAATGCTCATTGTGTATTTGCCATATCTTTGCTATTTGACAGGAGACAAGTCTGAAGTTCAAGGCTCTTCATCAGGGAAGATGGATTGGGACGCTGTAAACTAACAGCACGGCACTGCGGAAATGTAGAAACAAAGACCAAGGTTAACACTCGCATGTCCATACAGTATACAGGACATTTGTAAGCCATGTTGGATGACGTTTAATAAATTTTAACAAAATTGTGAATGCTCGACTCCTGTCAGTTTTCCTAATTGTTCAATTTAACTCAGAAATACTGCATAGAAAAATGATTATTGCAAATGTAAAGCATATATGTAGTACATATTTATGAAAAATTACCATAGCCAAACTGGTGGCTGCGATGGCATCTAATTTTGACAAAAAAAACAACAAAAAACAACACATTACTTTTGTCCGAAATATACTTCTGGGGGTAAAAAGATACCACCCCCCCACCCTGTTCAACCTTATGCACGTGTTATGAGGATGTTCGTGGGGGAATTTGTTTATTTTATTTCCCCATGCTTTTCACATCTTTTTTGGAAGGAAATGGTGGTCCTTGAAACGACCTTTTTAGCTGTTGTTGTTGGGAGGCTGCACACCCATATTTTCCATATAAAGGCATATTTAGAATGGGGATGGCATCTTTTTATCCCGAGCAGTATATACGAATTTTATACAAATGAAAATCTTGTTCAAGTCGTATGACTGCATTTCACAAGCGTACAATTGACATTTTCACAAACTTTGACAACAGGTGACCCTTTACATGTTTATCAATTAAAACTGCATCTCTATAGTTGCTATGACACCCAGAACGTATATTTAAATATACGGGGACCTGCATGTGTAGATGGTAACAGCTACGTACAACCCTTTCCTATCTAGCTGACAGACCACTCACACAGGGATCCCAGTGGCGTTTTCTTTGTAATAGAAAATTTCTTACATTCGAAAAGTCCTTTAATTTCATTTTAGCTCAGCTGATATTTCTGTTAGCAGAGCTTATAGGATGGGTCTGCTTTTGTCGTTTGGCAAACTGCTTCCAAATCGCGTTCTTACATGCACCGTGACGCTCTAATATATTCAATATATGGCGCTGCGATTAAAAAAATAACGACATATTGGCTTATATCTTTGACAAAGTGGATCTTCTGTTCCTTGGGACTAATGGATACGTCATATGAGTCAAGACTTTGATATTGCGAGCAGTGATGATTGTCTTAAAGTGGCATTCAGCGATCATTTGACGTGGTTTCCATCTCTTGGCAACTTATCTACTTATGGATAGCAGCGATAATGTTTCCGCGTATGTATACGTGGTTAGATGTGACGGTCGCGACAATTTAGAAATTTTATTTTGTCCATTTTATTGACCAAGAATTTCTGTGTAAACCAATATACTTGAGCAATTCAAATATTGTGATGGTAAACATGATTGACACTATGTAAACAAGTGAGTAGGGACATAAATATAGTTCTATGGTTTGATTTTTATCAAAGAAACTCCTCGAGAAACCAACTGATGTTACTGATAGAATTTGTGACAGAGTATGTTTCAAGACATCTCTATTGAGGTACGCTTTTTAAAGCAGAAAATAGAACATCGGAGGAATATACAGAAACACCTGGAAAGAAGGGCAAAGTTATTGCACTGGGACTTAAACTATGAGGGTTATGGTGCAGTTCTTTTTTTCAAAACTGGTTCCACTGCACAGGTAATATCAGCGTATTGACAGGACCACCGCTGCAGAATATGTATATATAAATGTTGGGACATTCTTTGCTTAAACCACAAAAAATTGTATATTGTAGAATCCACGTACACATTCGCTAATATCTGAGCTTGTTGTCATGTAATGGACAAACTTCATTTCTTCCAGGCAAAAATCACTATTCATGTATGTCAGCCAACATTAGTAAATAACTGTCAAGTTTGTTTTACTGATAAATACCAGGTAATTAACCTTGATATGTAAAATTATAGCCGCTCATATGGTGATATAACATGTAACAGGCCGGGCAGTGGGAGCTCCCGAAGGCAGAAACAAAAAGCAAGCGAATGCCAACAACAAAGTACATCATGATCGAGAAAGTTTTATATGTGGGCATGCGCATTTACGGCAACGAATTAGCTCATTCGATTGAAAATTCGAACACATGCACTCCTATCTGACGCGACAACGGTGGCACCACCCGAGACAAGAACAAAAAGAAAAAATCTCTAGCTCAATCCAATACGTCCACGATATTGCATATTGGGATATGGGGTATGAGCATTTACTGCCATGATAATGATCAGTCCGCTTTATGTCATGGCGACGACCAATTGGAAAAGAGAAATATTGTTTCCAGGAGCCGGTTTTTGACTGACCGATCAGACTTGACTCTTTTACTTTGATATAAAATAAAACAAAACTGCTTTAATATTATGGCTGCAAGGCAATTTTTTTCATACCTCAAAATGAATGGCTTAATTCAGATATGTATTTTTAATAGCTTGAGATAAATGATTGCTATCACTACTTGCATTTTTCAGATTTATTGTGATATGTAGACAATGAATATTTTTACCACTACTGGTGCTTTTCAGGTTTAGGCTACTCTGTAAAAATTGGAAGCATGCCAAGATCTTTTCAGTACTGAATCAAACAACGTTTATACTATACATGAATACAAAACAATTTTATATACCCCCTAAAGAATTGGTTTCATACACACATTCTTAATAAGAATACGAGAATGAGTATTACCACCACTTGCTTTTTAAAAGTTTTATTGGTCACTGAGACATCAATACACCATGTAACACAAATGGAAGTTGAAAAACTAAATTTGTAATACATAATCAAGTGAAAGTAGTTAAATGATAATAAAATGTTTGTTTTCATTTGAAATAGCAAGAATGTACCCAGTTTGATTTAATAACACTGACGGTCTCTGCTTTGGCCCCATATGGGCAGCATTACTGTCCAGGGTGGAGTGGCGACATATCGTCTGCTCATTACTATGCAGGCATATTCATTAGGCTACGACCTGATGTGTAATGTAATTTGTAGCCTCTAGGCCTGTTTGTTTGGTTTCTACCTCCGACCCATCGTCTCCGTCAGCCCCACGTCTTGTGTGCGGTCATATTGTAGGCCTATAGCTATACCTAGCCCCGAGGGACCTCCCCACGCTCTGTTGGTTTTTTACCCTAAGCCAACAGAACGCGGGGAGGTCCGTCCGAGCTAGCCTAAACATATACCCATCCATCTAATATTACAAATCACACTGTCATTTAATGATGCAGGTAGCGCCCTCTGTTGCTCAATAGGTGTTAGAGTAGGACCGCATTCAGATATGAATACATCCTATTGGCTAAATTTGATGTGTGTCGATATTTCCGCCGTATAAATCAGTCAAATTTAACGGTACCATCCATATATTTGGAAACTCATTGGCGGTAACGGGATCATCGATCGAAATATGTTACTTAATTCGGGCTGCCGAAGATAGCTAAAAAGTCTTCCATTTCTGACAACTGCCGAGAAATGCATTGAAACAAACAAGCAGAGATGCTGTTCTCCTATGAATTTTTCAAAACATGCCAAATGAATGTGACGCAACAAATTTATTTTTGCCATCCATTATTAAAGTTCGACTGAGAAACATCGCACCCCAACAATACCAAAGGAGCAATTAAGACGCATACTGAACAAAAGCCGCGGGAAGAGTCAAACTCATTGAATGTGCTGGATATTCATTGTAAACAGTGTTATGTTGATCCATGGTCTTCGCACAATCTGTTATTTCACCGAACAACCCTTCCACCCTGCTTTTTAGCTCAGAACGTTGATATGGCGATATGAAGGAAATGATGCAAAATGACTACTTCAGCATATCTGGCTTTCATCATTTTCCTGTAAATGACTTGATGAAAATACGAAAAAGGATTTCCGTGCGTGCAATGAAAAAGGCCGGATTAGGAAGCGTAAGTGCTACTGTTGGTTTAGCATGCCACCTGGCGGGCGCTAATGGGACTGTGGAAGAGACTATGCCAGTCGTGGGTGACTCGACAGCACGTGCACACGAATAGCGTCTGTGCAATTGCTCAAACGTAATCGGCATTATTGCTGTTATCCAGCAAATACTGACAAACAATGGATAGAAATCGTTCGATGGTTTTTCTGCGTGATGTGACCTTTTGGCAATCAAGTTGTCAGCAGAGAGCTCCTGGTTTTTCTCAATTTTCCTCGGGATCTGCAAGTTTTTTCTCACAATCAAGTGGACACACTTTTTTATTAGCTTAATGTGATCCCAACAAGCCCATTTTTGGAAGAAAGCATGGATTTTATACGTTATAGAGGTACCATTGGAACCTTCAACACATGGTCTTGGGCAAAAAGGAGACGGAACCATAAGTGTCAGGGTGATATAGACTGTGTTGATGTCACCTTGTTTTATGCCATTCTCTGGACAATACTTCTTGTGGGTCAACACGGATTTAGTCAACAAAGAACTTTTTATTGTCACCAAAGTTTGGAATTCCAGTGCAGGTCTAGCACTGACAGGCCACAGGAAAGCCTCATGCCTCCCACACAGTTGACCACCACTTCTTTGTCAACAATGACTTTGTTTGCAAACAGTACATATGGGTTAACAGACATATGGCAGAGTTACCCAACTGTACACATGTATATGCTTGTCCCCACCAACATACTTTTAGGTGGTGACATTCACCCACAGCCGGGCCCCATACAAAATCCTTGTGGGCACTGTTACAAACCAGTTAAAAGTAACCAAGATCAAATTTTCTGCGAAGCATGCTTGCACTGGTTCCACAGGACATGTATTGGTTTAACCAGGGAACAGTTAACCCATTGGGGCCGGGTGTCAGCAGGCTGGATCTGCCAGGCGTGCATTACACCCCATTTTACTGACTCTTTCTTTAACTCCTTTCCTGAAAATAGCAATATATCAATACCATTATCCTTCTTGAACGATTCTTCAGAGACTGGGGAGCTGGAAGAAGCATGTGACATTGAGTACATTTGTTTATGTGATGAGATTCGAAATGAGTACAAATCAAATGCCATTTTTGCATACCTCAACATAAATAGCATCAGGTATAAACTTGAAGAAGTAAACCTACTGCTGCATAGACTTAATCCTGTCCTACTTTGTGTGGCTGAAACTAAAATTGACAGCAGCTTTCCTGAATCTCAGTTTCACATTGAAGGATATAGACATTTTGGTTTTAGGAAGGATCGCACAGCTCATGGCGGTGGTTTAATCTGCTATATACGATCTGATATTCCTGCCAGACGCCTACAAGGTATGGAAGTTTCTAAGATTGAGTGCATTGCAGTCGAGCTGTCCTTTGGAAACCATACATGGGCTTTTCTTAACTGCTACAAACCACAATCTCTGAAAAACATTGATTTCCAATCTGAGCTTTCTCAGTTGTTGGAAAATGCTACATCCCTGTATCAGTACGTGGTCTTACAAGGAGATTTAAACTGCGACTTACTTACTGAAAACAAAGCCAAAATTATTACAAATATCTCCGACATCTATGGCATGGAAATTTTAACCAGGGAACCTACTTATGCATGGCAAAATGGAAACTCCTGCTTGGATGTTATTATGACCAACGTACCAAATAAGTGCAGTATCACCTCATCCATTAAGAATGACTTAGGGGATGGTCATGACTTAATCTATGGTGTTTTAAAGTTTAATACCCCCAGACGTTTTCCCCGTACAATTACCTACAGGTCTATGAAAAACTATGACTCTAGAGTAGTGAATGAGGAAATCTCCATGATACCATTCCATGTTGCGGACATATTTGATGATCCCGACGACAAACACTGGTTCATGCAATCTCTTCTAAGTGATGTTATTGAAGAGAATGCTCCTTGAAAGACCAAAACCATTCGAGCAAAAGAACCACCTTTCCTTCATAAAACACTTAGGAAGGAAATTTTTCACAAGACTAGACTACGAAATCGCTTTCAAGATGCAAAAACAGACAGAAATTGGAAAAATTTCACGAGACAAAGAAACCTTGTCACCTCTCTACGCCGAATATCAAAACAAAACTACCTACGTCAGCAATGTCAGGGTGGCATTAAAAATGACGATTTTTGGACCACTATCAAACCTCTGGTCTCTAATAAATGTTCATCTTTCGGCAGTTCTCTCATGATCAGTGACGAAAGCAAGGTTCTCACAGAACCCAAAGAAGTTGCTGAAGCTATGAACAATTATTATCTATCCTTGTCGGATAATGAATCTTTTGATTCAAATTGTCCTCAAGCAACAAATTATGAGTCCAGTGCTGATTTCGTACAAAGCGGCATTGATTACCATATGACTCACCCCAGTGTACAATATATTAAGGACAACATGACCACAACTGACAATTTTAGCATTGGTCATACTACTTCATCTGAAGTCGTGCTAGTCATCCGCAACTTAAATGCTAAGAAAACCTGCGGCTTTGACAAGATCCCTATGAAGATCATAAAGGATATAGCGACTCACATAGCTTACCCATTGACAAGTATTTTC
The DNA here is from genome assembly GCA_964020975.1 of Hermodice carunculata. Taxonomy (NCBI): domain Eukaryota; kingdom Metazoa; phylum Annelida; class Polychaeta; order Eunicida; family Amphinomidae; genus Hermodice; species Hermodice carunculata. The sequence goes on along the minus strand of OZ026626.1, from coordinate 10,230,245 downwards.
AATAGCTGCATTGACTCATCAATTTTTCCGGCTGACGCCAAACCTGCTGAAGTGACACCTATCTACAAAAAGGCAGACCAACTCGATCGGAAAAATTACAGACCAGTTAGTGTTTTGACTGGTATCTTAAAGATCTATGAATCCCTGATCCTTGGCCAGCTAAATTCTTTCTGTTGTACTATTCTAAATGACTGCATATCAGCTTTTAGACCTGGGCATGGCTGTCAACATGTACTACTAAGATTTACAGGGGACTGGCGTCTTGCCCTGGAAACCAAACAAGCAGTAGGTGCTGTGTTAGTGGATTTATCACGTGCGTTTGACAGTTTACCACATTCTCTGCTACTAGCAAAGCTACATGCTTATGGCATGTCTTTAGAATCAACATCTTTACTTGCTAGTTATCTATCTGGAAGGACTCAATGTGTGAAAATAGGTGACTCCCACAGCTCCTGGGGTCCGATCAAAAGAGGAGTTCCACAGGGCTCTATTTTGGGTCCGACCCTATTTAACATTTATGTAAATGATATTGTTGGCTTCATCAATGGAATCTTGTACAACTATGCCGATGATAACACGTGCGTTGAAATAGCACCCTCCATCCCTGAAGTAGTGTCTAAATTAGAAGTGGACTGCCTGGATATCCTCAACTGGTGTAACTTAAATGAGATGCCAGCAAATCCGGATAAGTTTCAATGCATTTTCTCCTCCAAAGACACTCAACTCCTACACATAAATTCAACATCTATTACCAGCACCGACTCCGTCAAACTGCTTGGTGTTGAGTTGGACAGGAGGTTAAATTTCAATGCACACGTGTCTTCTTTGTGCTTAAAGGCCAGCAGGCAACTGAACATGCTCCGCAGACTCTCTAAGTCTCTCGACGAGCACGCATTGCATCTATTGTATTCAACTTTTATCATGTCAAATTTCAACTTTTGCCCTGTGGTTTGGCATAACTGTGGCGGTGTAAACACTGCCAAACCTGAGCGCATTCAGTACCGAGCTTTGCAGGTGGTCTTCAAAGACAAAAAGTCTACATATCAGGAACTCTCAATCTCCCATTGAGTTCGTTTTTTGCTCGTCCATATCATGTTATAGTCTTAATCACAACTCGGTCTTATTAGCCTCTGGCTAGTGTTGTATGTTGTCAAAATGGAGTATAAATAAAATTTGTCTATGTCTATGTCTATGTCTATGTCTATGTGATATGTTTATTTTATATTTATCTGTTGTGGATTACAAGAGAGATTTGTAGGCCTACCAACATGCTAAAATTATTCTGTACGTAGCGCACACCCGGTTTAAATGGCTTTTTTGCGGAAGACCGGAAGCTTGCGATTTTAAGGTTAGACGGTATAGTACTCAGTATATTGATTTACTATAGAAATATATATATTTTCAATATGTATACATGTGTTATAGTAGAAGGCTCCCTTCGGCAAGCCTTCGGTCGCTATGATATCATACTTTATTGTACGCCTTGCAGACTCAATCTTATAAACATTTTGTTTTAACATATTTTATTGGACATCACAGTACATACCACAACAGTAATAATTGTGAACAATTGGGAAAAAGGGCGTGGCCCTATGTAAATCTCTCGTGCTGGAAAGGACAAATGAACAGGACAATACCAGTGTTGATTTACACCGACCACAGATTTTTAGTAAGAGTAAATACAAATGGATTTGCTAATACAATTTTCAGTTTCAGCCAATACCTATTCTGTTAAAGCGGTTCGTTCTAGAAATATATTTTTGCGCTGCTAAGAAAATTTCGACATTTTGCTCAAGTGAAGCTCCATGGCAGCCTTATATTACTGTTTGTACGGTAAATGGTGCAAGACGGGAAATCGAGATATACAAAGCTGATCGTGGGGCAGCATATGAGGGAGTGATCAAGAAATAATGCCATGTATCTTCCCTAAGAGCCACAAGAACAGTTAGGAGAATCCTTTACAGCAATTTTACATAAATGGGAATCCAGTTGGCCTGCATCGAGTCGGAGACTTGTGTATTGTACTGAAAGAAATCCGTCGCCAATGTTGTAAAGTTCCTGGAATTATATTGGCCGAGTGTTTTTTGGATTATTTTAGATTTGAATATCTGAAATGAATTAGAATTCCGAGTGTCGATGGGGAAGTTGGTTCCACTGCCTGGCTGTGAAAGGAAAAAAAAAAAAAGGTCAGTTCGTGCACGTAAATTAGAAAGATCGAGCCTCTGATGGGTATCATGGGTTTGAGACCTCTAGTATAAATGATTGAATATACTGTATCGGGAGCAAGGTTCCTTACAAGTTTATACATTAAAGTCCATTTGGATATTTTTCCAAATACAGTCAGCGTCAAACATGCAGTTTCCTCGCATAACTTGGTATTGCTGGCCCTGTGTGTGTGGGGGGGGGGGGGGAGATACTCAAGATCCGGGTGGGTGTGTGACTCGGACATTTTTATACAATACCCCATCTTAATCCTACACAGATGCAAAAGCGTACCCTTTCTTAATCCTGTAATGTGTTGAAAGGATTGGACTACCATGTTCCGAAATTGGGCGTATGAAAGTCTATCCAGACCAAATTTGAAACTTCATTATATTAATCAGTTTGCTTGTCTGTTACGAATGTGAAATGTATGCTCGGACCATTTCAAATCCGAACTAATTATTAGTCCAAGGTGCTTGTGATGGTTAACATCTTGCAACACATGACCGTGGAAGACAACAAGGGTTGATACAGACTTGCACAAGTCCCTGGTGCATGTCCCTATTTTCCCATCCCGCGGTCCCACCCAGAAGTGCGATACATTTTCCCCTCCACAAAGTTAACTGTATAATATTATGCCAACTACATGGTGTTATTAAGTAGGTCCGACTGTTATTTTTATATTTTTTAACAAGTCGACACTGTTGCCGTGCCGGTTTCAACAGTAGCAGCTATTGAGTCCTAGTAAGTTCTAATCCCATTATCATCGCGATAAGGCTGAAGGCAAAGTGGTCTTCTATAAATGCATGGCTAGTCACTGGCCACTCAAGCGAGACAAAGCTGACCGTCTCCCTCCGGCTACCGACACCAGGGACTTGTTAAACTTGCACAAGCCCACTCTGGACTACCATCATTTCGGTGGGAGTGACGTCACAACATCCGGGGTTTCGCGGGACCCGAGAAGTCAAATCAGAGGTCAGATCAAGTTCAAGACGCCCAGAATATTTGAGTGGTCTCCTTGTGTTGTGCTAATTTACCCCTCTAGCACTCTGGGCAGTTTGGAGATCTGGCAAAGCCAGCCACTGGGCATTTTTTGTTTTGTTAAGCAACATGCGACATGCTGGCGTAAAAGTGCCACAACTGTTTTATTTTTGCAATAATGCAAAATGATCCACGTCTTGATTTAAGTTTTGTTGAGTAGGACCTCTACATTTCTATGTGGTTCTTTTGTCAATTTAAACAACAAAAAAACTCGTGCCCCACACCCTAACAAAGGGAATTTATCGATCTCAATCACGATTTGATCAAAGCGGTCTAACCTGTGTGAATTATGAATACAATTGCATGGGTGCCGGTCCGCACATTTTTCTTGGTTAGCGTCACGAACGATGGTTCCTCTTTATTTTTTTTCTAAAGATCATTTGTGTGTTATAATTGTCAATAAATTATAGTGGTAGAGCTTGTTGCTGCAGTTAATAGTCGATAAACACACTTTATCGCAAATACTGAAAAACTGTCAAAATGATCAACACCAGCGGCAGCGGTATTTTCACCCGAACCATGTTTACCTGCGGCTGGCGTATTTTACTGTCTTTCCGTTAAAAAAAAATGGACCCTCTGCTCTATGGTACGCAAAGACTGGTACAGTGGTAGTATGGTATCATTCTGGCCAATTTACAGCCTTAAATTTTGTTTCTTGCTTTCATAAATTGTCCGTAATCGTCACTTGTGTTCATACAAAGTGACAAATGTCACCCATCTTTCAAGCCAGACTTCACAACATGAGGCAGCGAGTACTACCGAACGAAACAGCGGTAGAAAAACTTTTTGATTGGATAGCGAACCCAATGTGATCGATTCTGGAGGCTGTAGTTTCCGACTAAAATAACGACGCATCTGTTTGAAATAGGAGCAGTTTTGAAGGGATTTCCCCCAAAATACTTTTGTTTCAGTCAATGGGAGAGCTTGTTGTTAAAATAGACAAGGTTCTGAGCATTCTGACGATATAAACAACATAGCGCGTAGACGAATAAAATCGAGATTGAGACGATGAAATCACCCTATTTTTGCGCAGTTTTGCAAAGTTCCATCATTCAAATTGTCACAAGGAACGGCCCGATCATTGATATAAATCATCGTAGAAGGAAATATTCATTTTAACGCAAAATCGAAATAGCCATTGGCAAGAACTGACGTTTCTCTACAATTAAATGTGCGTGCTTGCATGTAAAGATTAATAAACAACAGTCGACACAAGGAATTTGAGACGGCCTTCAATTGGTCACGTGCTTGACTGCTCATGAATAATTCATATCAGCGACAAGTCGGCAAGCTTTACACGTCTCACTGGACGCCCTCCGCCAGACGCGGTGCACTGCAATTAATCCTTCATTACACAGTAGCTCAATTAACAGCTTCTTATGAGGGGTGCCTTATGACCGCTCGCTTGTCTGTGTGATAAGAAACACAATGCAGACCGCCCGGCGCTTATCATCTGGAGTCAATGTTATCTGGTTAGACACGTTCCACGCCAATTAGCTAGGTTTAAGGGCCTACCTGTATTGTAACAGGATAAGGCTATGACGTGTGTTTACTTAAAATTTCATTCTGCAATGAATTTGGTTTTAAATATAACACGGAAGACAGTCCAGTGAGACTTGAGCAGGTCTAGGGTTGATAATTTTAATTAGATTTCCGAGAAATAAGCATTGAATCTGTTTTGAAAGTATAAATTTTTACCAACCAGTCACTAGATCATTGACCAATATTAGAGAGATCCAAATTGACAACTTTAGCCACTGTAGCTGGATTATCAATATTCAGGTACGAAGAAGTGAGGTCAGGAAACAGTTTTCTATTCGATCTGACGAGGTCAACTATATGATTTATATGTATTAAAAACAGGAGAGGTCCCAGCAGAGACAACTACACGTTGGTATCGATCATTTAAATACACGTAATCAGAAAATCAGTCATGCAGATTTCCAACAATACCAGCCTTCCTTAGCTCAAATAGACCAGAGTGCCAAACTTTATCATATGCTTTAATAATATCAAGAAAGATAACACGAACCTGATTTTGGTGATCGACAGCCTGACATAGCTCGTGGTAGATAAGAAGTAATTGATTTATAGTCGAATTGCCCGGTATAATACCGGATTGGTGAGCAGAAATAACAATATTGTCCCGGAAAAGCGGCGGAGGCACACAGATTCCAGCAAGATAGTTGGGTATATTTGACAATATTCGGTCTCAGCAAGCAGTTGAATGCACAGTTTTGCATGTAGGTTCATTTGTATGTAAGGTTAAAACGCTCGAACGTGCAAACTGATCAAGCTTATTGCAAGATTGAGTGTTGAAATGGGAGTTCAGATCTCCTGTCAAAATAATATTTTGAATACCTGAGCTTTTCATCAGGTAATGACTCTTCTGAAATTTTCCCCAGAAGGAAATTAGGCGACTAGGTGGCTTATAGACAACAGGTACAAATTTGTGGCTATTCAATCTAATCTCGGACAACAATACTTCCAGATCTGCTATTTGTAAACCGGGGGAGGGGGGCGGGTACTCCTATGTAGGATTGTACTGGATACGTGCCGCGGGAAAGGCCCTGTTTTCATTGCTCCCAGGATTAGAAAAGCCCCCCCCCCCAAAAAAAAAAAAATGTACGCAGCTGGATTAGGATAGGGTAACAATTCTTTGAGTGAACTCGATATATAAGACATAAGTAGTAAGTTCTTGAGGGGGATGGGTGGGTGGGAAGTAAGAATATGCTAAAACTTGTTTAAAATGGTAATGTTGCTCTCCAGAATGCACCAGCATGCACCAATGCAGCACTCATTCCAACACATTGCAGGATTAAAAAAGGTACCTTTTTACATCTGGTATAGGATTAAGATAGGGTATTGTATTAATATGTCCGCGGGATCCACCCATATTGATGTTGAAAATGTGCCCCCCCCCCGTAACCAAATCCCCATGCCGAGACACATGTGAAGATTTTGAAATATAGAGGAGGACACCGCCCGCACAACCTTTACGCGATTTCTTAATATTTCGTGATAAACATGTAAAACTAGACTTTCGGCAGAAGAATTTTAGGAGAGAAATGCTTCTGACAGCGAGATAATGTCAAATTGCAGCACAAGATCTGAGTGAATACACATAAGTTTATCTCGTGAGAGACTACGGATATTAACATGACAAAATGAGATGTCGCTCATATACTGGCTGGGACCAGGGTTCATATGGACGTCGCCCAATAAAAGCATTAATAAGGGGCTGGCCGTAAATATGTATTCAAATTTGAATTGGCGTCCGTGTTAGATAGTTACCATAATGAACAAAGAAAGTAACTCTTTTTTTTGTTCGGAAAATATAAATACAAAGTAAGCCCAGCGAGAATAATGTATGTGAACATGAAACCAGCGATGTATTCAAGTGCAGCAAATCCTTTTAGAAGTAAGGACACTGTACACATCCTAGTAAATACAAAAAGCAGAAGCTCATAATCACATAAAACATAATATAAATAATAAGGCACCATTCTAAATACATATCAGAAAATACTCAGTGATATGCATATTGTGTAGCCATGTAAGCTCCAAACACATGAAAGATAAAAGCATCGTGTAAACAATGCACAATAATCTATAATATATGTATATATATACATATATACATATATGTATATATATATATATATATATGTATATATATATATATATATATATATATATATATATATATATATATATATATATATATATATATATATATATATATGTATATATATCTTCGCACTCGTGGTACACAGTTCAAGCAGGTTGTAACTTAAGCATTAGAAAAAGTAAATAAATAAAGTTATCCGATACATAAATACTCAAAAAGGTCATCAATTTCAGTATGACACAATATTTCAATAAGTCGCCCGTCACGAATGTCACAGAGCTCACGTATGAGGGACGCCTTAGTCTGGTCACAGGGGTTCACGGACTGGGTATGACTGATGATCATGGCATTAATTTGCTTGAAGGAGCTGCAATTTACAAACCGATTCCTGTCTATCTCGTATTTGGCTAGTAGAGCATTGAGTGATTTGCCAGTAGCTGAATGGCTTCCAGCCAAAGTTAGTCGGGCACATAAATTTACGACTTCAGTTTGGCTATTAAGTATACTATGCACGAATTTAAAGAAATCGCTTGTGTAATTGGATTTTAATAGTCACTTGAAATTAACGACAGTATATTGCAGTGTGTCCTGGCAGGCAGTCGCCAAATGAGACGTATAGCTTTCCTCCAAGCTACAAAAATTTTGTCTATTTCCCTGTTAGAAAGATTCCACAACCGAGGCCCATAAAATGACATACAGTTTTGCAGTGAATGGTACGGAATAGGACTTTGCTCTTAGAATATGGGACTTGATAGTGTTCAAACGGTACATGGGCTTATAGAATTAGGTTTGTTAAGTTTCTCTTTGTATTAAATACAATACGATTTGAAAAGATTGTATCTGGTGGAAGCAAATATGTTAACAAACTGAGCCATGAGTAAGTTTACCTCAGAAAAAAATTGTTGATGCATCGATCAACATTACTTCTAGTGGAATTTGGACCCATCAGATGAGCACATAATACACAGATAATTCCGTGATAAAAGTTAACTGTAATGTTCACTTGTTTGCACTCGATTTGATTAGAGTGTTTTCACAGTTATTAATTCAACTGCTCTGTGTCTGTATTGATGTCCCTTGAGAATTATTCTCCCATAGCTTGACTTGGTAGGTGGAGTGGAAAGTACTTCCACACAGATATATTTAGAGGTTTCTAGTGGATGCAACATAGCCCAGAGATTATGAAGGCATTAACCAGGGAGTGACTTAAGTTAAAAGCTTCAACGGTGACATTGAAATTGTAGCAAAGAATCAAAACCTCAACCGAACATGCTTATGACTTCGGCGAAATTCCACGGAATATTTTTGACGAAATTTCCAAACAGTATTTGGTTAAAGTGTGGGCATATAGGCGTGAGCCTCGTGAAGACTGTAACTGACCTGAGCATCTTTTTATTTCAACCTGTTCTATACTTTGTTCATGTAATATGGATCTGCTGATTTTCATACTTCATCAAGGATAGGTAATACAGGGGTCCCTCATTAGGCGGGGGGAGGGGGGAAGGGGGGGAGGTAACTCGAGGGCTCAACGGTTCGAAGCTCTCGGGTCGGCCTAGCCCGCCAGGAGAGACCCAGCCTAATAATATGCTGGGTTATTCGTATTACAGTTGTACATATAAAGGTGTCTAATATATATACATACGACAAAGACCCTTTCTTTCACTGTACTGTGGGGCGGTGGTGTCAAAGAACAATCGTTTCTTTTTAATTGTCACATGCTTTTAGTAAGATTGTTTTATGTAGCTGAATATGCATATAATATGTTTCTAAAATTACGCACATGGCTGACGCACCGCAGGTTGTATCCTGCCTGCGGTATAGCCCCGTTGTGAAGGGGTAGATTCAGAGAATAAATTATTATTATTATTATTATTATTATTATCATTATTATTATTATTATTATTATTATTATTATTATTATTATTATTATTATTATTATTATCATTATCATTATCATTATCATTATTATTATTATTATTATTATCATCAACATTATCATTATTATTTTAATTTTAATGATAATAATAATAATAATAATAATAATAATAATAATAATAATAATAATAATAATAATAATAATAATAATAATTATTATTATTATTATTATTTTTATTATTATTATTATGAGCCGAAATTGTAGTTCTCCCGTTTTAACACAAGCACCGACAAATACATTAGAAGCTAATATTGTGGCCGCCCTTGTAGCCACCATTTTATGTGACATTGCAAACATTAAACCAATGTTTGTGTGCATGCCGCATTTTATTTTAATTTCTAGTGGAACAGCTTGTTATCTTTCCGAAAAGCAAGTTTCTGTATATATATACAGCTGAAACCTTGCTACGCTTGTGTACTTTATATAGCAAGTGTTTATATAGCAACTCAGGTTGGTCTGTGACCTTTGGAGTTTTGTGTCTATCTGCAGTAGTTTGGAAGATATGGACCTTTAAATTTTTAATTGCCCCTTATTTGCATAATTTTAAAATCATTAGAATTCCAAGCGATATGCACAATTTCACATGTAGGTCAGTCAGCATGGCAAGTTTGGTGGTTTTCGAAATTATACTGTCTGAGAAAAAACTCCTGACAAATTTGGTCGTAAAGAAGAAAGAAAGAAGGAAAGAAAGTAACAAAGAAAAAAAAATGATTCTTTGAAAAACAAAATGTCTGGGTTGACACCCAGACATAACTATAGTGTTTGTACATGTGCGTCCTTTCACACTTTGAACATATGAAAAATACATCTGGCCAATGGAACTGTCTCTGCGGATTCGGAGAGAAAAATAACTGCATAATGAGACTTTTGGGATGGATAAATGAGGGATAGAAAGAAGAAGAGAATAAAGAAGATGAAGACGAGGGATGGAGGGGGGTTGGAGTGCAAAAAGAGCGAGGACGAAAACGGCGAGGTGCCATCCCCGGCTTTGCTGTCGTGTCCGTGTGTGGTATGAATACACCATTGCGGCCAATCAAGAGCAGGTTACCGCACTAAATAGTTCTTGGTGGTCTTGTGATGACACCTTTAGGGGACATTTACCTGTCATTAGTCTATTGTTTCAGCTAGACTATTACATGAGCTTATCAGCCTGTTTGTCTTGTTTGGTTTGACAGATATTTTTTCCATGATGAATTCAATAAACAGAGGGCGAATCACGTATCCAGACACACTGACGTAATGCTGGCACGCCGTGCTCGGAGCACGTGTTTACTGCCTATGACAGATAAACACTGGCATAATTTTTTATTCTACCTATAGACTCGCCTTTGTATCTTAAATGTTTTCAGTGAAAGGTGTCTGCACAACGCCAACTGCATACTTTATTTTAAAAAGTGACGCAACGAAAGTTATACGCCTTTATGCTAATATGAGAATATACAGTAAATATAATGGTGGTTTCATCCCGGGCACAGTGAAAGTGCCAAGACTTCGATGGACATGTCAGGTGACCCACGTCACAGCGACACCTGTGAGAGGAACTGTAAAACTTTCATGCTAACTGGCTTTCGTTCTTCTCACGTGTGTACATTCCAACAGTGTAAAGACATAAGTGCACAAACACATGTACACTGAACGATTGGGACCCCCCCCCCCAACATGCTTAAACATGTACCAATGCGATCTAACGTGCTTACTATTCCAAAGATGTAGCTTCTCAGGATAAAATGGATTAATTTGAATTCCGGGCAACAGTCCCTGTTACAGGCTCGGCGGCCAAGTGCTATGGCGTCGGTATATTAAAACGAAGATCCGGGGTTCGACCCCCCCCCCCCCCCGGTCGGGCATTTAAATTTGTGCATGTGAGCAGTAAAACTCAAGGCCTGATCGTGGTAGACCCCGTGTTCATCTGAAGATCAAACACTGACACAAATGCGCACAAAAGAGGAACTGAAAAAAGTACATGGGACAACAAAAGAGGTACTGACAAAAGTAAATGGAACAACAAAAGAGGAACTGAAAAAAGTACATGGAACAACAGAAGAGGAACTGAAAAAAGTACATGGAACAACAGTAGAGGAACTGAAACAAGTACATGGAACAACAAAAGAGGAACTGGAAAAGGTACATGGAACAACAAAAGAGGAACTGGACAAAGTATATGGAACAACGATAACGCCGTCAATTTCGTTGGTGTCCATGCCGATAAACATTTCCACTTTTTCCAAAGTTCCCTGCTGGATTTCCCTTTATCTTTTTCCTATATTTTACTTGTATTATCATAATATGTACACCGATATAAAACACAATAAAAGAAATACATCTGATGAGGCAAAAGGTACCAAGATCCCTCATTGTAAATTGTGGTTGACTTGCCTGTGACTTTAATGATGGAATGCAAGTATCCCGGTCAAATTAACTTTGAACCTCCACTTGAACACATAGTTTTGGACCAAGATGGAAATTTGAAAACGAGTAACTTGTTGAATCCAAAACTATGTGACTTAGGAATCACATGTGATAGGGAACACTGTCCAATGTTTTGGAGAAACATAGACACCGCAAATAACCTTCATTTCTCTTTCATAGGAGTTCTACACAAGTGTGAACACACCCTTTCCTTTGAGTAGGATACTTCTAAGATCCGTGCTACAAGAAAAAGGCATATAGAGAGTTCTTGAGGTTGCGTAAATGTTACTTATGTATGTATGTATGTACGCGCACACACACACACACACACACACACACACACACACACACACACACACTCATAAACACACACACACACACACACACACACACACACACACACACTCATATATATATATATTAGGCTATATCCCTGTCCATAACCGCACTGACAATGCAGTGCAGTGATACCTTCACGTAGTTCAGCTCTTGTGTTCCTTTCATATAAACGGGGAGAAATTGACTTCCTGTCTTCAGAAAAAAAGTTTACATTAGGACATGGATTTATCAATGAGGCCTCGCAAGGAAGATCACGGACTTCAACACAGTTCTTAAGATCCTTTCAGACAAACCATTCATCTGTTTTTTTGCGATCTAAATTCCTAACATATTTGCAGGGCATCGGCAATATGCGATAACCGAGGAGCTTGTAGATGCTTTTAAGCTCAAGGCTGGCCGTGTAGTGTTGGTTTCATTCTTGTTTTTAAAACTGAATTGAAAACAGGGGCTTATAATTCCGCTGAAACAAACTGGTGGCATTCTCTCTCTCTCTCTCTCTCTCTCTCTCTCTCTCTCTCTCTCTCTCTCTCTCTCTCTCTCTCTCTCTCTCTCTCTCTCTCTCTCTCAGACTCTCTCTCCTCTCTCTCACACACACAGACTAACAGCCAATATATATATATATATATATATATATATATATATATATATATATATATGTATATATATATATATATTGTGTGTGTGTGTGTTAAATAAAAATGTATGTATGTATACATGTTAATTATGGCAATTACATACGTTAACTCCCATTCAACTCTTATTTTATTGCAACGTAAACATGGTGTAGTGGATTTGTGTTTCACTTTTTATGCTTTTCTGCTAAGTAAAATGTGTCAAAGGTTATTGACTCGAGAGTCGGGTGTTCTAGAGAATAAAGTAAACAAAACGGATGGCAATGTTAGGCCTCGAAATAAACCATTGTTACAAAGCAATTAATATAAATGCAATTTTGCATTATTTTTGAAAGAATCTACAGTATGGCGAATTGTCCATGATATGTAATTGTGTGTAGATACGTAAGTGCTTGAAATAGGACACTGGTGATATCCTGAATAACTCATTTGGATTTTAAGGATTCTAATTAAAGAGACGGGTAACTCCTCAGTCACTCAAGGAGAGAGAAAACGTGCTACTACAGCGGTTTGATTGTCATCGAAAAACCGTGCTTATGTTGCGGAAAGCCGGAGTAACTTGCACAGGTCACGTGGCTGCAATGGATGCCAGTAAAGATAATGGACTGATATGGACACTGACTTAAATCATATTCAAACTCAGGAAACAAGTGAATGCACGGGAAAGCTTTTCCATTGCTTTTTATAGCAAGAAAATAAAGAAAGTCGACCAAGAAACAGAGGACCTAATGATTGAACAAAAATTCTTTTTCAGTTTCTATGTTGTCAGACCCATACTAACACGTGTGCTCTGATTTCAGCGAGAGGAAATTACTGCAATATTTCACCTTCTCTGACAAGTTTTTAATCAACTGTCGTTTAATATAACAAAAAAATCTTTATAACGAAACTGATCAGGGATAATTGTCTTAGAATATTGTTATGCATGTAGAGTTATTTATTAAAATAAGTTAGTCAAGCGAGGTTCCATTATGGAAAAATTGACACCACATAAATATCTTTAGGCTTTTTCTGTTTTAAACGCAAATAACAAAAAAGCATACACTTTTAATAAGCCATATCCAGATGGAGATAATCGAGCACCACACTCAGGCGAAAGCCAGTATTTATGCACGGGCAATCTAGATCCAATTTAGAACAGAAGAAAAGATAGATTTAGTGGACAACACTCCAAGCACAGCTACACATTTCCTTGTGTTTGCTTCATACATCCCCACAACCCCGGGACTGACTGCCTTGTCCCGCAACCCCGGGACTGACAGCCTTGCTCTGACAGCCTTGCTCTTCGGAGCAGTTGATTACTTAATCTGCACACGGAAGGCAACGCAGATATAAGTAGAAAAGAACATTTGCTTCAAACCAAATATAGTTGTGTTCCGTCAAAAGATGTAAATATTAAATGCTGCAACATTTGTGCTTTGGTACTTCACATTCCATCAAGATGATGGCTGAATGAAAATTTCAAAGACCTAATGGCACTGATCTTTGACCTTTAGAGGTCACATGCAAATTACGAACAATGTACAGTGTTGCGATACCTACAATTTATGCCTGACATGGACCAAATCTGATGTAAATTGACAGAGGTATGGCCAAATGAAACTTTCAAAGGGCCGTATGAACTTGACCTTTGACCTTTAGAGGTCACATGTAAATTACAAAAGTGTGCAGGGTTGCAATACCTACTATTTGAGTCCAACATGTTAAAAATTAGGTGGAAATTGGCTGTGTTATAACTGGATAAAAATTTCAAAGGTCCTAATGACCTTGACCTTTAAAGGTCACATATAAATAAATATACGAAAATATGCAGTGTTACAATGGCTACAATTTTAGCTCAATATGATCAAAATTGGATGAAAATTGACTGAGTAATGGCTGAAAGAAAATTTCAATGGTTCAAATGACCTTGATCTTTGACCTTTAGAGGTTACGTTAATCACAAAAATGAACAGTATTACAACCATTAAATTGGATAAAAATGGACCAAGTTATGGCTAGAAGAAAGCCACTATCGAAAGTGAGGTTTCACCTCGAGATGACCTCTGACCTTGAAATGACCTCAACCTGAAGTGAACCTTGACCTTTACGATGACATTTTGATCTAAAATTGACCTTTGACCGTGGCATGAACCTGACATTACAAATGACCTTTGCCTTGCTACGATGGAACTCCTATACACTCGGAAGCACATCTACTATAGTATATAAGACATGGAAGATTTAAAACATTAATTAGCCCTCATTGGCACAATTTTGAAAAACATGACGTATGATTATAAAAAGGCAAGGCTTCATCTATAGGAGCATAATTGTGCCAAGTTTGGAGTTTCTACGTATAATGCTTTTCAATCAAATGTCTGGCAAAGTTGCCTGTAAAGAAAGAATGAAAAAAAAGAAAGAAGAAAAAAAAAGTAAGAAGAGAAATAAATAAATAAATAAATAAATAAATAAGTAAATCAATAAACAAACAAACAAACAAACAAACAAACAAACAAACAAACAAACAAACACAAACAAATAAATAAATAAATAAATAAATAAAGATTTCCTAGAAAAACAATATGTCTGTGATTGCACACAGACATGATAGTTTACGGCCTGATAATCAGGATGGTTAACCAGATCATCGTGATCATCAGCATCATTTGCTCCTACCCTCCTCTACCTGTCTTTGTTTGCACACAGACATGATAGTTTACGGCCTGATAATCAGGATGGTTAACCAGATCATCGTCATCATCAGCATCATTTGCTCCTACCCTCCTCTACCTGCTCTCTTTCTCGTTAATTTTTGTTCTAGCTAAAGGTTTTGCTGTGGGCTTTCAAACATCACATTTGAAGGTATAAGAGCCCTGTGTGTGTACTAGCATCAATGATTTTGAAAATGCACCCTGCATTGGAAGGACACACTGATTTTCATTTTGGATGCGGCTGGCAGGCAGTAATGTTACATACAGGTTTACTTAAAAGACCACTTCCGAAGGGTGTGTGGCGTTTCTTAAACAACAAGCCAATGGTATGCCATCTGTTTTCTTTTGTCCCGTCTATGGCATTTCTCAGAAGTAAATGCACTGGGCCAAAAGTGGTTCATTCATGCTGCTTGCTTGTGGGGCAAGTCCGATGTCCTAACGTGCATGGTGGTAGCACCAGCTGTCTGTGTCACGTGACAATTTTGATCCAGTAATGACGCTGCGTTCTTCAGTGTTGACAATTCTTACAGAATTCCCTTAAGTCTTACCGAATTTCAGGCCAGGATTCAGTGAGCGTTCGTCAGTCTTATGGTCAAGCCCCAAATCTCACAATCTTTTTATTTTAGCAATAATAAGAATTGAAATATCGTGGCGCAGGAGTATTGTTGTATTCAGTTGTATAAAAATGGTAAATATGTCAATGTACACTGGACTTGTAAAGTCATAACAGAAATTTAATGTCTATCGAGTCATTGTGTAGTGTTGTGCCAATTTTAAGAAAATCATTGCTACATGTCCGAACAACAACAACAACAACAACAACAACAACAACAAGAACAACAACAACAATAATAATAATGATAATGATAATAATAATAACAATAGTAATAATAATAATAATAATCATACTACTACTACTACTACAACTACTACTACTACTACTACTAATATAATTGAAATTTAGAAGTTACATGTTAATCACAAAAATGAGCAGTATCTCAAACATATTATTTGGAGATGGATTGGTTACCTATACCCATAACAGTTTAGGAATTGTTCAAAATTTAAATTTGCAAATGACCCTGATTTGCATAAATTTCTCAAAGCCATTGAAACTCTTTACAAAAACCCAAGGCTTCATGTATGAAAGTATAATCATGCCAAGTTTGGAGAGTTTACGTATACTTTTCAAATGAAATGTCAGGCAAATCTTCCTATAAAGAAAGAACGAAAGAAAGTTAAAAAGGACGAAAGAAATAAATGAATCAAGTAAAAAAAAAGAAATAAAGAAAGAAAGAAAGAGAGAAAGAAACAACAAAAAAGAAGATTTGCTTCAAATCAAATTTGTCTGTGTGCCTTTAAAAGTTGTAGATATTAAATGCTACAACTTTTGTCCTTTGGTACTTCACATTCCATTTAGCTTAATGCTGGTTGAAAGTTTCAAAGTTTAAATGACCTTGACGTTTACAGGTCCCATGTAAATTGCAAAAAAAAAAAATGTACAGTCTTACAATACCCACAAGTTTAGCCCAACATGAACCAAATAAGACGAAAATTGACAGAGTTATGGCAAAATGAAATTTCAAAGGGCCAAATGACCCTGACCTTTGACCTTTAGAGATCACTTTTTTTTCTCAAAAAGATGGGAAGTGTTGCATTACATACAATTTGAGTCCAGCATGATCAGAATTGGATGGAAATTGGCCAAGTTATGGCTGGATGAAACTTTCAAAGGTTCAAATGACGTTGATGTTTGACATTTACAGGTCACATGTAAGTTGCAAAATGTGCAGTGTTACAACAGCTGCAATTTGAGCCCAACATGATCAAAATTGGATAAAAAATTGACCAAGTCGTGAAGAAAGCCTCCACCGAAAGTGACTTTAACCTCGAAATGACATTTGACAATTCAACTTGAGATGACCTCCACCTGAAGTGAACCTTGACCTTTAAAAAGGACATTTTGATCTAAAGTTGACCTTTGACATTTGACCTTGACATGACCTTGACATTACAAATGAAATGACCTTTGCCTTTCTACGATGGAACTCTTATACACTCGGAACCACATTTACTATAGTATATAAGACACTGAAGATTTAAAACATTAATTAACCCTCATTTGCATAATTTTGAAAAGCATGACCTTTGATTATAAAAAGGCAAGACTTCATCTATAGAAGGCTAATTGCGCCAAGTTTAGAGTTTCCACGTATAATGCTTTTCAAATCAAATGTCTGACAAAAATTTGCCTGAAAAGAAAGAAAGAAAGAAACAAAGAAAGAAAGAAAGAAAGACAGAAATAAATAAATAAATAAATAAATACATAAATAAATAAATAAATAAATAAATAAATAAATAAATAAATAAATAAATAAATAAATAAATAAATAAATAAATAAATAAAGAATTCCTAGAAAAAAACAATATGTCTGTGTTGGCACACAGACATAATAGTTTACGGCCTGATAATCAGGACAGTTAAACAGATCATCGCCATCATCATCATCATTTGCTTCTACCCTCCTCTACCTACTCTCTTTCTCCTCCATTTTTGTTCTAACTAAAGGTTTGCAATGGGCCTACAAACGTCCCATTTGAAGCTATTAGGGCCCTGTGGGTGCACAAGCATCAACGATTTTGAAAAGCACCCTGCGTTGGAAGGACACAATGATTGAACTGAATTTCAGGTAAAGTACTTTGAGGCAACTTGAAAATGTATTTCCATCATCCAAGAGATGGGTTGGGGGCATTGAAGTACGACTGGGAGCTTGTTACACTGACGCTGCTTTGTGTCAAGAGTGGCTTTCCAGCATTGCTCCTGAAAACCAGGTGATTACGCTAGCTGGTTGTATCTGTTATACACTGTAGTTCTGAAGTACCCATTGTACACTGTCGTAATATTGTCGTGCCGATCATTCATTTAGTACTGAAGTGCCCATAATACATTGTTGTACAGATCATACCCTTTTGTACTTGAAGTACCCATTGTACAGTGCGTACTGATAACACACTGTAGTACTGAAATACCAATTGTATAGTATCATACCAATAAGCTTTAAAGACAGGCACACTGATTTGCTATGCAACAATCATCTTTTCTAGTTTCATTTCGTTTCTCCGAGCGTTTTACCAGGTAGTTCTGTACACTTTCAATACCTTTCCTACCTCCCAGAAAGCCACTCTCCAAACCTAAAACAGATGCTACACGTTCCTCTCCTTCTAAACACGGAACATCTTAACCCTGGCAACTATGATCTTCCCCGTGCCATTTTCTGAAAAAAATCTTCCCTCATCTCTCTATATGCATCACACCACAACAGCCAATGATCCACTGTCACACATACAATACAAACGGCTTTATTTTGACTCGTAAAATGATTTTTCATTGAAAATGTTTTGCATGAGAACAGGAAAGGCTTCAAATGCAACACACAGTTTTAAAATGATGCACTAAATATTACCACTTTGAATTTATTTTCAAATATGTCTCCTCCGGCCAGCCCTCTGCACCTTACTCCATCGGTCGCTTTGCTCCCCCGAGGAGTCTTACTGGTTTCTACTACTGTGACGTTGGCAACACTGTTTTTCCTTTACCCCAAGGGGCTCCACCAGCAATAAATGGATACGAAGCCGATGGTACTTGTAGTGCCACCTGCAAGCGACATGCCCCATTGTGAATTTCACTGTAAGAACTGGCCAAGTCCTTCACCGCTCCTGCGCAAGCGGTGTCAGATTAAGGTTTAGTATTAAAATGTTCAAACAAAAGACATTTTCTTTGTACGCCATTTATGAGGCACACCAGAAAACAGTTTTGGATATGCTCATCAGGTTTATTTCATCATTTTAAACCTGGGACCAAAGAAGTTAAAATAATATTAAAAGTTAGCATACAGACATACAAAAACAAGTACAGGGCTGCATGAACAGCCCTTGCTCAGCTGACTTAAGCTTGTTTCACAAAATGAAGCGTGCAACTAAATAGACCTGTGTTGAGGCTTATAATTAGCTGAGTGAATATGACATTTCGAAGTATTTCTAAGACGGACAACTGAGTCTCCTAAAGTGCAGCCTGACTAGCAAGTCAGGTGAGCTAAAAATTCTAGTGCCACCCTGTGATAAAATTAAGAGCTAGGAGACCCTAGCAGTGTTCCTGTGTGGTATCAAAGCAATTTGGTGAGTGGTTTCAGAGAAGACTTTTTAAGATTTGCCCAAAAAAGAACAAAACAATTCATAAGAAATCCAAAATTCACTGAAGCGTGACTATAAAAACAAATTTGGTAGAGGTACATTGCCACCAAGTTTGAGTCAATCGGGCTGACGGTCTCGGAGATGAAGTCGAAACTGTGAATTAGCATAAGAATGCCTATTGAGCTATACAGTAATCAATAGGAAAGGTGTATTAAACGATAAGTACCCGAATAGAAAAAATCGTTTCAAATCAGGATTACATAGCAGTCCCACCTAATGTAAAAATTTGTTGAAGCCTTTCACAAGGAACATATCCACAAAGTTTTTGCTAAATCTGGCTGACGGTTCTGAAGAAGTCGAAAATAGCGAAAACGCACATAAAACCATGAAAAAATATGAAAAAATTGCGGCACCACTTGGTGAACAAATTAAGAACTGGGCGTCTCTAGGAGTATTCTTGAGTAATATCAAAGCACTTAGGTGAGCAGTTTCAGAGAAGATTTTTTTAAGATGTTGCCCCCCAAAAAGAACAAAACAAGAGAACTGGGAAAGTTGTGCTCAGCTGACACGCACTTATACCCTTGTGATTTTTTAAGATTTGCCCCCCCCCCCAAAAAAAAAGGAAAAACAATCATAAAAATAACAAACTTAATGGAGCATGACCAGCATAACACCAGTTCAGGCAGGTTTTGAGAAAACAAATTAGGAAAAGATACAGTTCGCGTTCAACTGAAGATAGCATAAGTGGCATTAGAAACACAATAAGTCAACATAAACTTAATTCGTTATGCCAGAATGCATGAAAATAAAATCTGAATATAAAGAAGAAAAACTTATATGTCTGCATTTTACTATTGCAATACAAAAATTAGTGAATCGCTTTTTTCAGCCGTGCTTCTTCATCTCGTATAACGCTTAATTTTTGTCAGACTTCATTCCCACAAGTTAACTACGTTTGATGCCAAAGATTACATCTAAAAGTGGATATACAATTTGATTTCTTTGATAAAATGGTGTTGGCAATAATGCTGTTTGGCAATGAATTAAAGGGGCTATGAAAAATTCAATATGATGGAAACCTTGCATTTGAAGTTTAAATGGTACAAGAAAAGTGTACTCAAAATGCGTAGACGTGTGGTGAGTCAGGTACAGTGCCAATACAGGTACAGGCCAAGGAACGTATAATTAATAATTGAAAAGCCTTGTAACATGGAAATATGATAAACTGGAAGGTTTGATATACAAGCTTTGTAAATCTGATGATTCAGCTCAACATATTCACAAATTATCATTCTTGGATTCTGCTATGCACGAATGTGGAAAGATGTAAACGAAAACTGTTTATAGTTGCAAAAGCATACATAAAGTTGCGTGATCAATTTGTACATTGGTACAACCACATACCGCATTTCATTGTCCGTTAAAACTGTTTTCGGTGTAGAACATCTTTTGACAAAGCTACCTTTAACTTACAAATCGCCATTTGTAGATGAAGATTTAATAACCATAAACTACTTATCAAAGTTGGCAAATATGTGAATACTAATAGGCAAGACAGAATCCATGATGAGTCTAATAATATCAGAATCGGTGATGAATACCATTTAGTCATGGAATGAAAAAAAACACATAGTAGTTCAAAGCAGAAAACAAATTCTTTCACACAACCGTGATTATGTGTCTGACACAGTATTTCAATATTTTTGTACTAGCTAGCAACAGCTTAGACAATAGCTGTTTCACTTGTCTCGCTTTCTCCAAAAAAGGTTTTCAATTGTATTAGTAAACAATTCCAGTCATTAAACAACGCAACTCATTAATTTTTGTTATTTAACTTGTATATTTATTGCCATGTTGAAATGTATATTCATTTTCCGTGGTGCTTCATTCATTACAGTAAAATGCCAAAAGTTCAAAGTTAAAGTTTATTTTCACTTAACCAATGACGCAGAATTAGTAATGATCAGTAATGAATAGATGCAGAAATCGAGGCGCACACAGTCCATAGCTGTGGTTGACAATGCTGCAAAGAGCAAAAAGAACAAAATTTTATTCACTATTATTAATTCTCTCCTGGTGTAATTCTCAATTATAAGTACCTAACCGGCAATCAACTTTAAGATTTCAGGTTTTGTTTGTTTTCTGTTCTGAGCAGATAAATATTCTTCTCAATCTCATTCTTTGAATTTAGAAAAACAAAAAGAGTCAAAATTGAAAAGTTCAACCCACTGATAAAAGATGGAGCTCCTTTACCATTTTCAGACAGCACAGTTGGGCTATCACCGAGTGCCTTTCACAAAGAAAGACGCATTCTATGCGGAAGGAAGCTCACTCACACGTAAAGATGTAATAATGAAGTCACACGTTCAGCCAGGCAACATTATATTGAAATGTTTTGATATATTGGTGTGAAACATGGAGACCCTATTTATCCTGTACATCAATGATCTCCCCGAAAATGTTATTTCAGATCAATATTCAGACACGAAGAAAATTAATTGAGCATGCTCCTCTGTGCTCATGGCCGGGTCGTTCTGTGTCGAAGAGTTATACGCAAAATGACCTCAACAAATTAAACCACTATTGTTGAAAATGGATGTTGAAACCAAAGGCTAATAATTCAAAATTACTAAACACTGAGGTCTAATGTGGTACATACCTTTACTTTGGACCGTACAAACTTTAAGGTGTAAACGATTATGAACAGTTTCGAATTGCCTTAACAGTAGCAGAAGACATGAACAAAGCCGGGGAAATGTATATGTATATATATATATATATATATATATATATATATATATATATATATATATATATATATATATATATATATATATATATAGATAGATAGATAGATAGATAGATAGATAGATAGATAGATAGATAGATAGAGCTAAAAATGTTTTTGTCACGAGAAGTCGTGACTGTGCTCATATGTCCTGTGCTCTGTGTCTGTTTGAACACCAAACAGTAGTTCGAATCCCCAAAATGTGGTCTTTATGCAGAAAACTGGAACTCTACTCAATTACGGACGGTAACCATATATATGTATATACATATATATATATATATATATACATATATATATATATATATATATATATATATATATATATATATATATATATATATATATATATATATATATATATATATATATATATATATTTCTTGTCCCAGATCTCACATAATTATCTTCAAATATTTGATTTAGGTAGCAGTGACGCATCAACGTCCTTATATTGAGCACATAATGTTTGCCTTATAATATAGAATAAATTTGCATGAAGTGGTCTCTATCCAAATGGTATCTGTGACGGATGAAATTAATGACTTGCCAGATGATGATTGACTAACGTCCACTACAAATTTTGCAAATAATCTCAACCGTTTATTGTCACTTGATAGTATTGAGCATACGAATTTCACAAATCTGTTGTGGATTTGAAATTCAATGAAAGTATCTTTGCATATACTGTCAAGTAATGACGAATGGGTATTTGCTGGTGACTGCCAAATGAACCTTACTGCATTTCGCCATGCAACGAATATTTTGTCAATGGCGTTACAAGAAAAGTGCCGTTACTGATTCCCATAAAAGGAAGTACAGCAGGTACGAAATAACTAACGTCGAGTGGCTGGAAAAGCATATTTAAATCGTCCCATCAGAATATTTACATCTGAACAAAAAATGCACTGAGACTTCTTTATAAACAATTTGTTGTGGTATTGGGCACTTTTAAGTTGCCTAAATGTATAAATTGATCAAGATACTCAATGGGAGAACCTTTAACAAACATTTGAAGCTTTAATTCAGAAAAAGGATAAGATAAATGTTTACTTTTGGATGAATTAAACAGCACATTATACTCTGAGGCAAAAAGATCTTGTAATTTCTCATTTGAGTGAACTTTTGGGGCCAACAATACTGAATCTTTAGCAAAAGATAAAGTACCGAGAAATGTACTACCGATATAGCAGCCGAAACCTGATTTTTATAGTCTGATTAATAATTCGTCTATGTAAATTCCGAACAAAATGGGTGAAAAAACTCCACCCTGCTTAACTCCATTACGATATGAAAATGGTTCTCTTCTAGCGCCGTCCCAAATCGCTTGCATTTTCTGTTGATATCAGTTTGTAGCAGTAATCTTGCATTGATGGCGGGAAGTCCTCTGTTCATTAGTAGCCTAAACAACTTCATTCATTAGAACCCTGTCAAATACCTTCGTAGCGTCTAAGAATACACAATTGAGATTACTATCTCGTGTTTGATAATAATTAACACACTATAACAGGGAAAAGTACATTCTATCGTTGTGCTGTTAGGCGGGAAACCAACTTGCATATTTGAAATTGCCAGTGAATCTACATTATCGCTAAGGAAAACCGTATCCAGTAATTCCCCCAATATACTGCTCAGTCCAACCCCCCGCCCCCCTAATTATTTCTTTTTATCTCTAGGTAAAGGATGAAGCATGGCTTTAGACAGTCCATTCTGGGCACCAGCGTGAACCAACATGGTGTTTAATACTACAGAAATATAAACGTTCAGAGTTTGGCTACCATTGGTTATAAGTCCCCATCATGTCTACCTTTATTTAGCCCACATGCAGAGTTTGATTTTTTTTCAACTGTTATGAAGTCGTTTTGTACGCAAACAAATTCCTCAAGTTCGACCTGTAAAATGCTTCATTTCATTCCCACAATAAGACACCGAATTATAGAGGATGTCGTACCTTTGAGCGAAAAGTCCCCTATAAGTGCTGGCTTTTGCTCACCATCTAATACACTTAGTTTCTTATTCCCTGCACTTTTTATTCTTTTGACCTCTAAACAAGTGTCTCTTGACCGAATATTTATTATAGATTGGGCCAAAGTATTGCCACTGCGCATCTCTCTTTTTTCGTGAACAAAGCGCAGAACATAGTGATATTTTGCCTGCGTAGGCTTTCATATGTCAGCAATGGTGCCAGCCCCAGGGGAGTTGTTAGTTTTCCACATAGAAGGCCAGTACATTGCATGTGGTTCCACATATTGGTTCCAGCCTGGTATAACCTTTTTCTTTTTATCAGTTGAGTAGGGGATAGTAAGTTTACTTGCAACAAGACAAGCTGACACAATACTGCCAGGAACTCACTTTCAGCGCTGTGCTTTGTACATGCAAATATCCTGCAAGGTACAGCAGCCCAGGGGATTGTAATGTCTATCGGTTTTTCAATGAGAACTTTATACCTCGAGATACCGTTTTCAGCGGTTTGATGCCATTGTGGCATGCCAATTTTTGCCTTGGTATCAACATTTCTATTAGTCTTTGTGGAATTATGTCCGATATCTAACCCTTGAATTTCAATGGAGAATGGTCGGACATATTATCGCTGTCGATGATGACGACATATTCAGACACTATATCGAACAAATTTTGAGATGAATGAAAGTAGTCAACTGTTGACCTGACCGTATTCACGTTTCTCTCAAAGGTATAGTCTACATTACTGTGTCAGAATCGCAAACCACACAAAAGTATTTCATTATCAATGAAAGACGGTAAACGTCTGGTGTGCACTGATTCAAAACGCGACAGGTCCGTGTTAATGTTGCGCTCAGTCACTCAATTGCCTCACATTTGTCGCCCATTTCATTAAGAATATCAGAGTATTCATGAGAGGCGTCACTAGCAGTTAATGAGTCACAAGGCATATATGCGTTTACCATCAAAGTTCTAAATGACCCTGCTTCCAATATAATACAACAAAGCCTCCTAGAAGGTAATTGAATTGAAATACCTTAAGTTTAGGCATTTTGTTTCCACAAGATGGCGCAGCAGCCGCAAGAACGTCCTTGTATTAGTCTCTCATCTGTCATCCCAGACACAACTGTAACATTCATACCCTTTACATATATATAAGGCGGAAACTTCCCATGAAAACCTTTACGTGAAAGAAGGTACAAGTAAAATTTGGCGGAAATGGCTAACTATTGTACCGCTGGAAAGTCGTCTACATATCAACAAAAATTTTGTTATTTCTTACATTCTGTCGTAGCTAATTTGGAATAGCCTGTCCAGCTATTTGGAATAGCCTCCCCAAATCCACTAGATAAGCCGATGACTTATCAGACTTCAAATTGAAATGTCTTTCCCAGAAATAAGAGCCAGAGTCATACATGTTCATGTTTTAAGTTGTGTGTCTTGGTATCTGTATTTAAAAATGGACTTTTATAACTGTTCGGTTCAATTCTTTTGTTGTATATTGTATTATCCTATGTTGAATTGTATTGTGGTATACTATATTTGTAAATATTGTTTATTGTAACCTGGGCCCGATGGAAAAACAGTTTTTAAGTGAATCGGCCACCCGGTATAAATATATTTTAATAAATAAATAAAATAAATAAAGTAAATGTTTCCCTTGAATTTTTCTTACACTAATGTCTAGTTGATGCGTCACGTTGAACTTCACGTTTTCCTGTTTCTATCTACTGCGCCACCTTTTGGCTATATTTTGCACTAAAAAGAAAAGAGTGTGTAAAGGCCTGACGTACAGACACATGACACTGAACACTGAGGACACGCCAAAACCGAACATTGATGAACTTATTGAAGGGATCAGCGATAATTGGACTATGAGCCAAAAACCTGATACCTATATTCTGCAATAGGAAACCAAAACATCCGTGAATGTATTTCCTGTTGTGAAAACATTAAATATATCAAGTACAGGACATCTCACCTTGAGCGTGGGGTCTACAACAGTTGCGATGTCATATCTTGGTTTGCCAGACACTATATTTGGAACTCTTAAACTGAACTGCATGTTAGATGTTATTAAAGATGCCAAAGTTTGTGGTGGAAAAGGAAGTCCACAAAATTACACCTGGCTATGAAAGATGGTGCACAGAAGACAACCAAGAGTCGTTAAGAAAGCGATCTTCCAAATGTTGTATGCTGTTGCCTGTGTTTACCAAGATGTCCATGTGTATGTCTTGCCCTAATATGAGAGTGATATCGACAGCACAGAAAAATGATAATATCAAAGTCCAGTCACCTGACGAAGATATCATGCTGGACGCACTTTTTCCCAATGCCAGTGAAGATATGTTGGATCTCCTGAGAAGTCAGTCCAAGTGTTGTAAAAATGAAGTAGAAGGACTAGATTCAAGGCGAAGACGTTGTCCGAAATCAGTGCTTTCGTTGGCGCTCAGTGTGTGGATCGCCAGTCCCGCAGCGTATCGAATTCTTAGGGCTAAAGTGTATGTTCCCTCTGAGAGTCTGCTGCAAAAATATAAAAATGGATTAGACAAGGAGCCTGGCATAAATCATAACATGCTGACATGGATGCTCAAGGAAGCAGATAGAAACAATGCCCACAAACAAGGTGGAATCATTTTTGATGAGATGACTATACAATCTGGTCTCCAATTGCAAGGAAGTGGTGATGGGGGGTCTTGATTTTTTCGGATTTGTTGATGAGCAGACGTCATCATATCACAAGCTCTTGACCAAAAAAGATAAAATCCAACTAGCAACTACCGTTATGCAATTTATATACGTAGGACTGGATGGATTTCGCTTTCCATTTTGTAATTTTTTGACGGACAGAGTAATTTGTAGTCAACTTGTCACCAGGTTTTGGGACATCATAAACACTTTGAGTAATCACGGAATTAAAATAACATTTGTACGTGTAGATGGAGCAAATATAAACAGATCTCTCTACTACAGTATTTGCATGACTTACCTATAGCAATAGCCAGGAATATATGTACAGTACAGGAGCATTTTATCTGTCTCATTATGGATTTCTCGCACGTGATAAAACGCATCAGAAATTGTATATACGCCTCAGTGTGGAGCCCCACAGCCGTCGTCATCTTCAGTGTGCATCTGGTAAGATTGTGTGGAAAATGTTTTATGATGCGTATGTTTGGCATAAAAAACATAGCACAATGAGGATACATCGTTATCTAGCAGATGAACATTTTAATTTGGACTCTTCGCAGAAGATGAGGAATCATTTAGCAGAAAATGTTTTAAACAAAGAAATACTGAATTTATTGAAATGTTACCAGTCTTCACTGCAAAATAAAGATATCCTAAATGGTGCAATAGAGGTAGTAAGCGTCACATCCACAATGATTGACACATTCAGAAGTAACACGCCAATTAAAGACATCTGTGATGAAAGATTACAAAACTTACGCAACGCCTAGGACTATTTTCATTGTTGGAAAAATTTCATCTTTACAAACAACATGGACTTAAAAAAATCATTTGTTACAAATGAAATTATGACAGACATAGGATACCTGATCAACGGTTTTATTAGTTTGTGTGAAATCCATTGCAACAACATAAACATCATCCCAGGCAGAATCAATTCCGACATCGTCGAAAATCACTTTTGTCAACAGAGAGCTATATTTCATGGTGCAAACGTCAACCCCCATGCATCCCAATACAGGTAATTGTGCATAGGAAATAATGTTGTTTTTTTGTTAATTCAGTAATTCCATGTCATCTTTATGCTGCCTGTATACCAAAAAGCGTTGTTTCCATGAAACTTAACTAATAATTATTTCAAAACGAGTGCACTTATTCATGCTGCTATATGATATTTATGATTATGTTAGCGTGATTAACTTAAACAGTTGATTAATGATATTATTATTAATCAACAGTTCATTAATGTTATAATATATATGATTAACTGAAAGCAATAATAATTTTATGTTTATTTACTAATGAATTGGTATATTAAGTATTTACACGGTACTTTATTATCGACTGCACTGCTAATATGAAATCTGTGGCAAGTTTCATTAAACAGATTCAGCGTTGGGTGTTGCAACATTAAAAGCAAAAATTGGAGCTCATGATTGGCGCGCAAAATGTTTAGAGGAAAACAAGGAGGTGGAAAAGTATGCCATATTATACAATTACAGGCATGATGGTACTGACACAAAAGGGCTGTTGACTATCGTAAAAACTTAGGGGTGATATTTCATGGAAATTGTACTCAAATTATAATTATTAATAATTATCATTGAAATAATGCAATGCGCAAAATCATAAAATGTGACATATGAACAATTATTTTATATATTGTTGTACTTGCAGGAGTGGCCTCATATCAACCATTTTAACACAAACCACAATTTCTAGTAAAGCAAATGCCGGGAAGTCTGCAGCAGCTGTCCCTTACCCACTGCACATGAAAACATCTCTGAGTAAAAGAAGTGAGTAGTAAATATCTGTGTATATATATTATTTTATTCATTATTGATAATGAGGTTTTTAAAATTTTATTGATGGTGGATGTGCATAATGGGTGATGGTTATAACTACAAACTTTAAATAGTGAATCAACAAGAGCAATATGGAAACAACTGTGGTATTGAGTCAGTATGTGCGTGCTCCATGAGTTGTTATGATTGAAAGAGCTACCTATTTAGCTATGCCTTGCACGACGGACATTTGTATTGCATATCTCCTTGTGCACATTTCAACCACAGGCGCTGATTTGGCAGTGTTGTATCACATTTTCTGTGCAGCCATCTTTGGCAGACGTCACATTGAATCCAAAGAAGTATTGCCTTGTACGCCCCACCACACACAAAACAGAAATTGTCATCAGACCTGCTGGTAGATGCTGTAGGCACACTTATGGCTGATGCATGATGCTGCATGGTATCACAAGTTACATGTACAACAATAATATTGGCGGCCTCAGTTGTACTTGTACTTTGGCATTCTTGGTTGGACGTCTCCCCACTTGCCATTATGTCTGTCCGTGTTGATGTGCATGTCGCTGATATTTTGCGTTTTGCATTGCATAGTTTGATTTCTTTGCGATGTGGGTTTTTCTTTTAATGCAAGGAGGCTATAATTGAGTTTTTTGCACAATTCATTGACCGATACACGGATATATTTGTTGACAACTAACTTCATGCCCTCTGTTGGAATGTCTACAGGGGTGTATTGCTGGAGGTTGACATCTGCAAGGACCTTTTGCGAAATGTAGGTAAACAATGAATTTCTATGTAAATTGAATGTAGATACGTTTAAATATTGGTAAATAAATTTGTCAAGTTCCAGGAAATAAACATAAAGGTCGTCGGTGATGGTGGTGAGGTGTCCATATATGCTTTCTCTGCTGGTAATTTCGCTAAGGCTGTCTGGGTAAGTTGTTGATGTAAGTGCTATATGAGTGGAGTTGAAGACGTGTGCTTTCAGGTGGGTCACTATGGATTTTAGTTTCTTGCTTTCTTCTGTTTCTTCTTTGTGGAGTCCATTGCAAATTTTTTTCATTGCACTATTTATCGTTTTTCCTACGCACATCCCTCCGACGTAGCGGATTTTGGCCTTCCCCCCTGGTGAAATAATTGGGTATGGTGTCACACTATCTTGGGAAGTGGTACATGATGACTGCGCTACCTGTTTTATATAAAAATTGAAAACTTCTATAAGAAACTTTATCCCAATGGACAAGGCGCACTGTGTGATGGAAGGCAGACCAAAAAGTTCAATGATTGATGAACTGAATTCGTCACTGCCTCCGTAGGATGTAATGAAGAGCTGTGTCACTTTGTTCACATCTTGTGACCTTGTAAGATTTTTCCCTTGGGACATCTCCTCCAGTCTACTAACTTCATTATGTATCCACCTATTCAGTGTGTCATTGCTTAAATGTAGTAAATATTCATTCATTTCTTTATGAATGTCTGTAGCTGGGGCCGCAACTCTGGCTATTTCTTTCAAGCAATCTGCCGATATTGCGTTGGGAGATTTGCCATGAATACTTATGTCTTTATGTATACTATGTGCAACATTTCTGTCATCATCCTGCTTCTGCTCCTGCTCCTGCTCCCGCTGATCCTCCTCCTCCTCCTCCTCATCATCATCATCATCACCATCATCATCATCATCATTGCACACATCAACATAGCTTTGGCACGGTTGCTTGCAACATTATTTGCCATCTCCAAGAGGGTATTCATCGCTTTCGTTATGTCCATAATACATGTTGACTGCAACGGGACGTGGAATGCAGAGTTGAGGGTGGAAGTTTTTAACTATTATGTCATCCTTGCATTTAACCCTGCCAAGGGCAACAGACACCTGTCCGGGTTCAAAAAAACGTTGGCGCAGTCGAGGACAAGAGAGGGCAATGTCATTCCCTGACACTTGTGTATTGTCATGGCATAACTTAACATGATTGGAATCTGCTTTCGGACCATCACATCTTTCTTACTGCCCTTGTCATATCGTAAAAATATGTGTGGATCCAGAACATGGTATTCTTTTATTGTGTCGAAGTACACTTGAACAGACCTTTCATACATGGCAGTGACTTTACCTTCAAGGCCGTTCATCAGCTTCTGTGTTAGGTTTGCCACCAGTAATACAGGAGCATTAACCTTCAGTTGTAGATATTTTTGAACTTTCACAGACTTTGACAACCTGGAACTGATATTTTTCCCTTCCTCAGCAATGTATATTTTGCTGTCGCCATCCTGGAGGGAAAGTCTGTAGGCATTGTAGATGTTCACATCATGTGTGAGGGGGAATAACCGAACTGACTCCATGTCTTCTTGTAGGGAAAATTTATTTTTCTCTAATGAGGAAATGAAATCAATGGACTCCATTGACAAATTGCCGGTTGCTGCCTCATTAATGGCACGTATGAAAGGGGCATCATTTTGTCTGAATACTTCTTGTAACACCACTCGGTGTGGAAAGATTGTGTTCCATATGTTAGACTGGAAACAATAATCACCTTCATCCCCATTCCACTTACTTTTAACGGGGAGTAGTTGATAAAAGTCACCAATACCAACTACCTGTATACCCCCCATTGCTTCATTGTTGTTTTTCACCAGCTGACAAACATAGTTCACCTGAAATACAAATGAGTGTGGGCATTTCATTGCTCTCAACTAATATCCCACCTGTTTGAAAAAGTTTACTCCTTTGAAAAATTGGTGGAAGAAAGTTTGCTACACGCATATATGTTATGTACCCTGCATGCATGTTTTGAGGATTGATGTGGATTAAAATTCCTAGAAATAAAGAAAATACTTTTATTGTTAAATTGCTACACAATAAAGTGTCTCAACATGTATCTTTCAATTTAGACAATAGAAGAGTACAGCGCCATCGTCACTTTACATGGATATCTTTGGGAAGTGTGATGTAAGGAAAGACCAATTATTTGTGTTGAAAAAACGCTTTCGGGAAAATTGTAAAGGAATATTGTAAAGAATTTCCATTTCAGTGTAAACGAGAAATAGTCCATGGATTTTTTCATTGCAAAAGAGCAAAGTAACAGTTGGCACAAATGTCATGCGTTTTTAAATGTAAATGTATCCACATCATTATGACGTGATGCTTTATAATATTTGATAAAAAATCCAAATTTCCAAAAACCTATATATTACCCAAAAGTCTCGTGTATATTTACGTATGGAATGTCAACAGTGATTTGCCTTCTTCAGTGCAGACACACTCTGCAAAGTGATATGGTAAATTTAATATTTCGGTGTATTATGTTGAGAACGGTTGTGTTTCTCATATTATGTCCAGATGAAGCAATTTTGCTCCCTTGGAGATGAGTTTAAATGTCAATAACCTGTAACATGATGAAATATGTGTCACCGTCATATGCAAAATGCATACATATCTTACCTGGTTAAGAACATGAGCCGACACCATAGAGATTTCATCTATGATGAGCATTGATGTCTCTGATATTTCACTTCCTGGTGCAAACGTGCCCTCTTTCCGTACCAGCTGCTCCAATTCATTTTTGGTTTATCTTCCATCTTTGATTCCTGCCCATCTGCATAATCATATATAATTCCAATGTACCCTATTTAATCTTCAGTTCGTTCCTTATTCCCTGCCGCCCTTCTATCCTTCCTTTCCCGTTTCTTCTTTCCTTTCCTCCCACTCTCTATCTCTTTATTTATTAAAATATATTTCAATTAGGTCAGAAAACTTGTTTTCCGTAATATAGTCATTCATTTATGCACGGAAGCGCAATTTCATGCATTGATAACATTTACTGTTACATTTTTTATTGCCTCATGGTGAACTTTGATTGGAGGACATACATTACATAATACCTTTATTTAGAAGCAAACATTTTTCATAATGGACTCCGTTTCTGTTACACTGGAAAATTGGGCAAATAAATATGTGTTAAAGAAATATTAGAAAATCCACGGAATGACACGTTTCTGTAATGTGCTGAATTGAAACGTCAGCCGAAAGGCGCAATATACAGAAAGCGTGAAACTTTAAAGATAAAAAATAGACCAATGATTTAACGCAGTACATGTACAAGGCATATATCCATGCTGTGTTTACCTGTGAATCGTCTTGCTCTTGAAACAATACTATTTTCCTGCAATCGCAGTAGATGTTGTGAGAGCAGCCTTTTTTCCCACAGACGTGAAATGTCGTGCAATTTCTTGAGAAAGAAAGGTCTTTCCGGTCCCAGCCTGTTAAATAATGCTTACAAATTACACGGGACAAATAACATGTATGTATGTGTGTGTGCGTGCGTATATGTGTGTGTGTGCTGACATGGAAAAGAATACCACTAAAATGTGTGTGATATGCACATTAAATATGACCACATTATATATACACTTATATTTATATTAAGTTACATTATGCTGATAGTAAGGAAAATTAAAATTGGTCAAATCACTCAAACCATATCCAAATGTTCATAATATGTGTTCCTATGCATTGTGCGAGTCCAGGCAATTGCCCTACAGTTTTCCACCTACAAATTGGGCCATCTCAACAGTGACATGGACCACGCCTTCATATATGGCCATGCATGCATGTAATATGGCCTAATTAGCCTGTATTCAGAAAAATTCCTTTTATCTCTATTCGTCATGTCACTGTCATATTTACAGTAATTATCATTACATTGTGATATGCCATATTTTGAAGGTACAATAGAAAATTATAGTTACCTGCATACATTGATGAAACAAAAAGTGGACATGACATGTGGCCATTGAATATGTAACATGGGTTTTAATACCAAAAATGTTTGCAAACTTGCCTGTCCATTAATGATGATGTTATGTCCATCTTGGATGATGCTCATGCACATTTGCTGAGAATTGAACATTTTTGTTGTTGTTCGTCTTCAAAGGGAAAACTTCCAATACGCAATGACACAAGAAGGCGTCTTGTCTACACGCGGTCGTGCCTGAAGATACCCGAGAGGTGGGTAAACGGTGTACAAGCGGTTGTATCGGGAGGGTTTTTTTTTCTTTTCTCTGTAGCGGAAGTAGTCGGTGAAGTCGATGTCGGTAAATTGGTGGCGAGGAAAGTGTTGGTCAGTTTCCGGGGCTAGTTTCAGTGGGTAAAGTGCAAGTTTCGACAAGAAAATAAGGTTTATTTGACGGAATAAGTGATAAGGAACACATGCATGCATGATTTGACAACAACAACAACAACAACAACAACAACAACAACAGTATATGGATTTTATTGATGCTTCATCACAGTGACCCCCAAGCCAAACTGACGCTGCCGCGTTTCCAGTTGAGTGCCTTGTGGATATTATGATAACCCCACGTACAGCGTTGACGGCCACTCGCAAATGTTTATTTTCGCCTGTGGTTGCATGGCGCAACTATATCGGGAAGATATTTTTCTTGGTAAATACAAGCGTATCTCTTATTGCGCATTAAAATGCGAGAATGTTTAAAGGTTGCGTGATTAAATATTTAAGTCCACATGCATCAATAAATATATGATTTATATGTTCGAAAAGAACGTGTATAATTATATGCGCTATTCTTCTCAAAGTCGCATTGTCATATGTGACCTTTTTGTATGCAGCTTTGACCCTTTGCTTGCATATCTTGTCGGGCATTTTATTACAGGCTTGGCAGATATTAGTGCAATTTTTTTGTAGCTGTTTAAATAAGCTTGCATATATTTTGCGTATAGGTACATGTACTTGCGTGCAAAGAATAATTATAATAGCATGATGTCAATGAAAATTTGTTGACGTTTACTGTAGTTTGACCATCATGCATGGGCACGTGTCATGACGATGAAATTAATTATGCGCGTAAGTCGGCCCGTTCAAGTTGTGAAATTATAAGTGTGTTCAGTATAAGTAGTTGCAATAAAGACGTGTAATATTATATATACAGACATGTACGCGTATTCAGAGTGACTGAAGAACTCCTGTCAATGTAATGAGCTTCATTTTTCCCGTCTCAACATCACTTGTAAGTCTTTTCTTGTTTTTTTTTTTTTTTAGCTTAATGGAAAGAAAAGTAAAGGATTCAATAAAGAGATAAAGGCTTCAACTTCGTGTCAACGGTTATTTTTTCACGGCTGGTAAACCACAATATATATATATATATATATATATATATATATATATATATATATATATATATATATATATATATATATATATATATATGTGTGTGTGTGTGTGTGTGTGTGTGTGTGCTTGAATATACATATAGACAATACACCTTTTAACATCACTTGTTGGCAAATTTGCATATACGATAGAAATATCGAAACAATCAATGCTATTACGATTTAGACTTTCAATTATTATTCCTTTGAATCGGCAATACTCCAAAATATTAAATACCAGTATGACTCATATTTACGGAAGTGTCCTCTAACAATAATCAAACATAGTTTAACATAACTTATTGTACCTTGGGTTCTTAAATGGGGGGGGGGGGGGAGGGGTTACCAGTCCTGATCGCAAGCCCAGCAAAATTATTTTTGCCAGATTACAATATCCAATGAAATATAAAAAAGTGTATGATGCATTATGCAGATCCCAGTTACACGACGCGTACCATAAAATCAATTACATGTCACAATGCGACCGTTATCTCCACTCCACTTGACACGATAGTTTAAGGAAAACGCATGCGCGTAGGACATCCTGGGTAGATGCACACAAGGAACTCGTACTAGACAGTAAGTGAGTCTACTTTAAACGATACTTTTGTACGTAATTTTTTTGTAGCAAAAACAAAACGTAAATATATGAGTACCGTGTGTTTAGCTCCGCTTGTGTCTCATTATGAGGCATCACTGTCTTGTGGAATACTGTAGCCATACAACTTAGTGCTGTTGTCTACTTTCACTTTTAACTTACATGTGTTCCATTTGTCCCTATGCAGACGTAAGGATTTATAATCCTCGTTGTATGTAAAATCCTGGTACGCGCAATACTGTGTGAAATGCTGCACAGTTGTGAAGCTATTCAAGATTTAAATTTTGCATATTCACCTGATGTGCATACATTAAAATCCTACAATTTTGGTTCATGGTTCATTGCACACGGTTTGCCACAAACATATAAATTGAAAGTTGAATGGAATCTCTATCTTTAATGGTTGTGGAGATATTCAACTTTCAAACATT
This sequence comes from Hermodice carunculata, assembly GCA_964020975.1. Classification (NCBI taxonomy): domain Eukaryota; kingdom Metazoa; phylum Annelida; class Polychaeta; order Eunicida; family Amphinomidae; genus Hermodice; species Hermodice carunculata. The sequence goes on along the minus strand of OZ026626.1, from coordinate 10,194,730 downwards.
TTCAATGTACCTAATTAACAAAATTTGAAATTCTACAAGTTTCAATTACTGTCCATTATAATGGCAGGTGTCACAACCCTATGTTTGTCCATTAACATTTTGTGTCTATCTGCAATAGCCTGGAAGATATGGACCTTTTGAAGTCCTGAGTGGCCCGAATTTACATAATTTTAAACATGTTGGCTATTCCAAATCAGCGAGACAACTTCCCTACTCAGTCTGTTACAATGCCAGTTTTTTAACATTGGAGCTTGCACCGTGTCTTAGAACCGCTCCGGACACTTTATGTGGCGGAAAGAAGAGCAAGAAGCAGAAGAGAGAGAAGAAGAAGAAGAAGGAGAAGAAGAAGGAGAAGAAGTAGAAGAGGAGGAGGAGGAAGAGTAGGAAGAAGAAGAAAAAGAAGAAGAAAGAAGAAAGAAGGAAAAAAATTTAAAGAAAACTGTAAGTATGAATTGCACCAAGAATATAATAAATATTCTATATACAACCCACGTACCTACAATAAATAGCACAATAAAAAAAAAAAAACAAAAAAAAAACCCACGAAAAAAAAAAAACCCACAAAAAAAAAAAAAAAAACAAAAAAAAAAAAAAAAAAAGAAAAAGAAAAAGAAAAAAAAAACACACAGGACAACAAATTGTATGTATATTCGGCACATCTGACAATATCTTGTATTTGAGACACATGAGACAATTGCATTATACATGTATACGTAAAAATGAAAGTAAAAGGAAAGGGGGTGGGTGGGAAACGAGGCGTTACAGTTTGACTTGACTTGCGATACACCTATCTGAAATAACATACAAAGTACAATATAAAACTAGAAAGGAAGATTTGCTTCAAAGCAAATGTGTCTGTATGGCTTCAAGAGCTGTAAATGTTAAATGCCACAACTATTATCCATTGGTACTCCGCATTTCATTAACGACAGGTAAGACACCAGAAACTTTTGCATGGGCGATTTTGATATTTTAGCTGTTTTTACAAGATGAATGTCCTTTCTTTAGGTTGTCAAAATTTCAAGCTTTCAACTAAAGTAAAATATGAGAAACCCCCCCCCACAGACATGTGGACATCCGAACCTCCATGTGTCATTCTTTTGGTTTTTTCGCGTTCTGATGAAGGAAGACTTTAAATGTTCAGGAGGAGCGGGAATCGTCAGACGATGTCCCTTGAAAGGCCGTGCCGCTATGGATTACGCAGTGGTCCTGCACACCAAAGACAGGCGTGGAAAAAAAAACCCTAGCACTTTAATCAACAATACCCAAGTACATAATAATATTTTATCGAAACCCAAGAATGAGGAAATGAAAGTACAAATAAAACATCAAATATGCATAAATGTGAACAGAAAAGAGAAAATACACAAAATAGTGATACAAAACTCATTGATAAAATAACTACAAAATTAGGACAAGCTAACTAAGTAAAGTGTACATACAAATCTAACAAGCTACTGTAAATTGCTTTATTTTCGCGGTTTCGTGAAATCCGCGAATTTATAAATACCGCGAAAATCTGAAAGAATTTTGTCCTGAATCAGACATGAGTCATTACCAGTAAGTACTAGTAACTACATAGAGCATTCAGATAGAAGTAAATACAATAAAACACTATCCCTAAAAATGGGAAGGAGAGGTAGGGGGCGGAAGACCAAACCCACCACCCGTCCACTTACCACGAGCGGCAGTAGGCCGCCCTACCGAAGCAAGGCAACACTACTTCGTTGCCAGGAATGAGGTCACGGAGCCCGAAGGGCCGGCTCCATGACTTCACGCTCTGAAAGCAGATCGTCGCTGTTGCCGTTTGACACATCGCTAAATAATGTTTTCTGTGCTTCAAAGGCTCTTTTATTCATGTGATTGGCCAATAGTTGATTGACAACCTCTCCATGTTAAGGGACCATGTTTATTACGTTTTGTACAAATATCAGCTCAACTTGAGCAAACGGTATCGATTCAGAGGCAAATGATCAACATCAAAGGCCAATGAAGCTCGTTTTCTCAGGAAGGATAATAGAACGAGAACCCCACCTAAGAATGGTTATTCCAAAAAAACAACGGGGTGAAATTTAATCTGGTTAACGGCCTTTGATTCTGTAATGTCAGGCCTGCAAAAAAATTCAACGATTTTCAAAATTTTGCCTCTTTTATTTTTCTATGCAATGAAGAAAATGAACATCTGGAAATCAAAGGAAAATTGAAACGTCAAACTTTGAAGATGGATAACAAAAAAACAAAAAAAAAAAAAAAAACAAAAAAAAAAAAAAAAAAAACAAAAAACAAAAAAAAAAAAAAAAAAAATCACAAGATCGTTTTTTTTTGTGTTGCCAATAAGTCAGGATAAAGATACAATTATGATTTTATCACAAATAATTAGAGCCTTATATCGACATTTATGGGGTGGATGCTTTGCAGTGAACTTTCAATTCAACAATTAACATCACTAACACCCAACTACGGGACATATGTATTCATTGGAGTATGACGAGTACGAACATATATGATTTTTTTATCTTAAGGCAAATACATTTGAAGCTAGGATTGATTAAATTGCGGTTTATTTTTGGTGTCTTAGCTGTCCTCAAACTTAAAAATGGATGAAATTTCAGTACCGATGCCCTTGACCTTTGACCTTTGACCTTCAGAGGTCCCATGTAAATAACAAAAATTTACCATGGTACAATACCTAAAATTTATGTCCAACATGATCAAAACTGGAGTTAAGTTACGGCTATATGAAACTTTCAAATGGCCAAAGATCCTTGACCTTTGATCTTTAGAGGTAACATGTTAATTTTAACAAATGTGCAGTGTTGCAATAGCTGCCATTTGAGTCCAGCATGCTTAAAATTGGATAAAAATTTGCTGAGTTATGACTGCACGAAAATTTCAAAGGTTCAAACGACCATGACGTTTGACCTTTAGAGGTCACATATAAATTACGAAAATGTGCAGTGTTTCAAAAGCTACAATTTGAGCCCAACATGACCAAAGTTGCATAACAATTGACCAAGTTATAGATGGATCAATATTCCAAAGGCTCAAATGACCCGGACCTTTGATCTTTATGGGTCACATGTAAAGTACAAAAATAGGCAGTATTTCAATAGCTACAATTTACAAAAATGGGCAGCCTTACAAACATATTAATTGAAGCTGGATTGGATATCTGTACTAATAATAGTTTTGGAGATATTCAAGATTTCAATTGGCCCTTATTTGCAAAAGCTGAAGACATCATGTATGGAAGTATAATCATGCCAAGATTAGAGTTTCTACGTGTGATACTTTCAAAATGAAATATGGGACAAATTTGCCTGTAAAGAAAGAAAGAAAAAAGAAAGAAGATATATATATATATATATATATATATATATATATATATATATATATATATATATATATATATATATATTTATATATATTTATTTATTGACACTTCGCCATGGTGTGCTAGGATTCCTAACGAAGTATAAACATACAGATATCTTTAACTATGCTTTATACGTTTATTTTACAGTAGATCCATATACAGGAGCAGAGTCAGGATCAATTCTCGCCGAATAAACTCGCACAAACTCTCTCTCCTTCTGCACGGCCATTTGCAGCGCCTTTTATAGCCAATTGGCAGCTCGCCCAGCACTGGGTAGAGGGGAATCCCCTCAGCCAGCCATTCCATCCAGGGCAGTTTACACGATGGTTGACGCGTGGCGTGTGGTGTGTGGCATGTGCCATTTGCACAAGCTTCAATAAGTAAAGGTATCATGATGTACCTTGTACTGGGTTAAGGGCTAACCACTGTGTCCTTTTGTACTGGACTGGGGGGATGAAAACGCCATTATATTTAATATGAATTCACATACTAGCATAAACGCGTATAACTTTTGTTCTGTCACTTTTTAAAATAAAGAATGCAGTTAGTGTTATGCAGACACCATTCATTGAACACATTTAAGTTGAAAAAGGCGAGTCTGTACTTAGAATAAAAAATAATGCCAGTGTTTACCTGTAATAGCCACGGAACACGTGCTCCTAGCACGGCTTGCCAGCATTACGTCAGGGTGTATGAATATGTGATTCACCCTCTGTTTATAAAATTCATCATGGAAAAGGTCTCTGTCAAACCAAACAACACAAACAGGCTGATAAGTTCATGTAATAGTATATCTGAAACAGTGGGCTTATAACAGGTAAATGGCCCTCAAAGGTATCAGCAAAAGACAACCACGAACTATTTAGTGCGGTAACCTGCACCTGATTGCCCGCAATAGTGTATTCATTCATGGGGTATTAAAGCGACCATGTGGCCTGTGCTATGTGCTACGTGCACAAAGTCCAGTTCTGGTCAGTCAAGGGTATTGCAGATGTCACATGACCACAGACACCGGACTCAATGTCCCTCAGTCCTGTCACCACAACACAGTTACATAAGATTAGACACCACTATTAATTGCAGAGCACCATGATCTAGATGCTTGGGTGATCCCACAAGAGATTTTTTAATTCTCCACACAGTAAAAAATAAAAACACATGATAGGGATGGTTCACTACTCCCGATCTGCTTGAAATGCCCCCCCCCCCCCCATATACAGGAAATCTTTAAAACCAGTTTTACGTTTAACACTAGTTCTGTTGAGAAAGAGAAAAGTCACAAGGCTTAGAGCTGAAGTTCAAAGTTTAAGTAAGTGGCACCAAGTTTTACGTTTAACAGAAAAGTCACAAGATTTAAAGCTGAAGTCAAAGTTCAAGTAAGTGGCACAAAGTTAATTCTAAGCAGGCGAGGGATGTGTCAGGGTTTTTCAGCAATATACATATTGACAGCTGTAGAACAACAGATGTAGCACAGTTCCAGTAATAACAGATGTAACACACTTCCAGTTATGACATTTAACAACAGTGACAGATGTAGCACAGTACGGCAGCAGTTTGCTTCAAAACAGCAGATGTAGCATAGCAGTTCTGCTGTTATATGCTACATTATAGCAGATGTAGCACAGTCATAACAGGTGGCACATGACAGTTCTCTGTAACATGCCTAAGAATAACAGATGTAGAACAACAGGAACAGCTGTAGCAAAGTCATAACAGGTGTAGCATAACTCTTCGCCAGTAATATGGTACATGATAGCAGATGTAGATAATAGGAGCAGATCACAGATATAAGACAACCACTCTGCAGTTAAATGCTACATAATAGAGCTTGTTGCATGACAGGAACAGATGTAGAATAGTCATGACAGATGTAAACATAACAGTTCTACAGCAATATGGTACACAATATAGATCTAGCATGTATGTAACACGACATTTCTGCAGTAATATGGTACATAATAGCAGAAGTGGCATGGCAGGAATAGATGTAGCACAGATGTAACAAGACAGGTCTGCAGTGTCATGCTACATAATAGCAGATTTAGCAACACAGGAAGAGGTGTAGTACAGGCATGCCATGTTTAACATAATTGGGTACAACAATGTGGTGCATAATAGCAGATATAGCATGACGGGAACAGATGAAGCACAATTATGACAGGTGTAACATAATCACGTGCAACAATATGTTATATTATAACAAATGTAGCATGACGGGAACAGAGGTAGCACAGGCATGGCAGATGTAACACAACATTTCTGCAGTAAATGCTACACAATAGCAAAATGTAGCCCAACAAGACGAGGTGCAGCACAGTCATAACATGCTGCTCAGCAAGAAGCTCAGGGGCTAAGGGGGTACACACACATGTTGATTCCCGAGAAAATCAATGTCTGGTGGCTGGCATCCGGCGGTCCGTGTCAGATCCTATCTAATAGAGGGTGTCTCTGGTGTGGCTATATGGCCTGATGTTGTAATTATCCAAACATGGCTCATAGTTTATCTTCCAGGGTTGTCAAACCTTAAATTTACAGATGTAAATTCCGTTCGGTAACCCCTGCGTGGCTAGTAATTTACATAGTGCAAATATAATCCAATATACACGATCAATTACAATTTCTAGGTGATAAGGTTTATCCACATAGCTCAAATCCAACTAGCAGATACACATCAAAAGGGCACAGAAATTTCAAATGTTTTGACTTTTCTGCACTGTACACAAATCAACACATAGCTGATGTCAAAAGTTGTCTTTCAGAATTCATAAGCAAAATGTTTAAACATAATGGTAAACCTTACATAAATATCAATTCATATACAAAGAAAGCATGCTGGTCATACAATAAATATTCAAAACGTGATATTAAATCTTACACTGTCGAACTTTAATAGGTGCTATATAATTAATTTTGCATAACACTTTTGTTCAATGCGGATCATTGGTTTTTCAACAAATAAAAGGCATTCCAATGGGTAGCAACTGCTCCCAGTTACGGGCAGATTTATATTCAACCTGGTTTGAATTTAAGTATATGGATAAATTGATTAAAAAGGACTTTCAAATGGCTACAACATTATCAAACAACACAACATATATTGATGACATTGCTTGTGTAAATGTACAAACTTTTTGTGAAATTGCTTACGAAATTTACCCAAAAGATATCCCTTTGGAGAACAATTCAGGTGGTTCCAGAGAAGTGTTTCTTGACTTGTATATTCAGGTCACTGCAGAAGCTTGCGTAATTGTACTTGACATCTCGTTAACAAATATTACATTTTCATTGCATTCTCTTGACTTAAATACAAATGATTTTTATTCTTTTCTAACTTGCCCCATAAATTTTGCTGTTAATATCCAAAGATTTTTTAAAAAGTTTGGCCGCATTAATTTTATAGTTTTTAGACTTGTCTGTTTTGCTACTTATTTTTATCTTTTAGCCTCATTCTGTTTTAAAATTAGCTTTCAGACGTTTAAGGCTTACATGTTTTCTGTCATGTTACCCCCCTGTCGTGTTAAGATAAGTTGTTTTGATAACATGTTTTGGGCATAAATGCTAATGACTTTCATTCTTTTCTGATATGCCTAAATGCACATTTACTCAAATTAAAAAAAATATTCAAAATTGACTGTATTTCCTCAAATGTCACACACCTGACACAATTCGTTGAAACATTGACTCAGGGTTGGCAGTGAAATAGAGCTTAATTGTTTGGAGACTTTCAAAGTGAAGAGTAGGTGTCATCATGGGGATTGTTTTACAGTTCTGGTGCAGGATGTCTATTGTTGCAGTCCTTGTTAGGATTTCCGTTGGTTTGTACAGGTGTTCTAGCTGCAACTGTTAATTTATAATCACTGGGACTGAATATAATGCCCCAGTTTCCTCTGTTTGGCGCGATATAACATCTGATATATCACGATGACCCTTCTCTTTGTTGTGCTTACTGCCAATGAATTACCACCTCATATGAGTCTCTGTATTTCTATTTTACTATCTTTAATAAAGTGCGTAGAAATGCATGGCTGCTTAGTTCATTTAATACAAAAATTACTGCAAATGTTCAAAAAATATCTTTCACGAAATACAATGTTTTAATTATTTTTGGTTCCTCGTTCCAATGGTAGTTACCATGGTCGATGATATATGGTGCGGTAATTCAAGTGCATGTAAACTCCCGATCAGCGCTTGCCACCAATGCTGCAACAACCAAATGTGACAAACCTTATGATGCATTTACTCCACAATTATTATCCGAATGATCCTCACACATGTGATGACAAGTTGATGCTAGTGCATTCATAGACACACTTGGTGAATAATCCTCCAGATGACCTTCACAGGTGTCAGTGAATAGTACGACTAGGCCTAAAATTTTACGTAAGCCTGCCCTACCCATGCCAGAGCATCCAATTCTTCTGGCTCCACGCCCAAAATGAACTCTGCTAAGTACTGTCATAATTGGCACAGACTTAGCACTTGAAAAACCTCTGTCCCAGAAAACAATCCAGACAGAACACTTAATACTTCAAAAATCGTCCAGTACACGGAGAATTTGCCTGCTTGCCATCGTCGTTCACTTTCAACCGTGATATATTAATTTGTCACAAAACCAAATTCAGCAAAGCACATTTGATGGACATCATTTGTCTAGGGGTGCCTATGAGGTTTTTCACGTTTTTTAAAAAATGCTCCCAAAAACTATATATGCATTATAGCCCAATGTAGGCATAAGACACATTTATGATATACTTTGGTCACTGTTTTTTTATGATCAATACTTTGAGCCTAGGCCTATTTAGAAGGTTGTAACTTACAGCAGTACAATCTTCACACCTACAGCCCCCTACCCCCCCCCCCGAATATGGCCCCACTCATCTCCAAAATGGTAAATTTTGCAGTGGAGGGAGTTCGCAAGCAAACGGGAATGGCATAAACATGAGCAATGATAACGGCTGAAAATAGACCAGTCAATCCCGTTTTTGCATCAAATTTGGGAGATTTTCAACTAGAAACCATATTATAGTAGGAATCAAGTATAGCGTGGCATTCATTGTTATCAATAAATCATTCATGAGGCGATGAGACTCTGTTAGATCATTCATCCATCAGCTTGCGATCTAACTTTCATGTCACTGCCACCTTCGTGATATATTGGCAACAATGAATGCCACGCCATACTGAATTCCTTAATCTACATAGCACAAATCCAGGTAGCAGATCCACATCAAGGAGGCACAAAATAGTGATGGCTTCTGCCTGGGTGCCACAAACTTCTTGCTCAGTACGTCCACCTGTGAAACACTTCATGCTTGGGGTTGCACTGCAGTGAGATGCCTTTTCTGCTCTCTCGTCTGCACATGTTCTGGTAATCTTTTAGAACAAATAAAATTCTTGTGAAAGAGACACATATATACTTTCACCAGAACCAGGGCAGATGAGAGTCTACTTTGTTTCTTGAACTGGACAAGGGAGATGGAAAGGACTTCTCACAAAAAAAGGGTCTGGTCTAGCTCTTAGGGTCCCTCATTCTAATTAAGAGAGTACAATGGTAGCCATATACACGAAGAAACCAATATTCTATTAATTTGCCACAAGACACTGTGAGAATTTACTTCCGTGAGAAGTTTATCTTCATCAGATAGTGATGTGTAAAACTTTTTAACCTCAAACTTACGAAAGTAAGTTGGTTTAAACATATTTTTATTTTGCAACAAACTCATTGAAGTACATTTGGTAGCAATGTCGCGATTGAGAAAGAGGGTTCGGCCCTATATGAATCTCTCTGGCATAAGGAAGACGCAAGAACAGGGCGGAACCAAACACACAGTAACGTAAACAAGAAGACGAAGCTATGACGAAACAGACAGAACATACAGTTCTCCATGTACTGTAACAGGATTGTCGTGTTCCATACCAATGACCCAGATAAATGATATGATAACCATGCCCTGTTGTGAGGAGGGTACAACCCTACCTTGCATAGATATAAACAATGTATGAGTCAACCAATACCCGCACGCTTAAAGCGTCCACTGCTGGCTATATATTCATGGACTGCTGCAAATATTTTGAAAATTGTCGGGAAGAGAACAAATGGCAGAACCATATAACACTGTTTGCAATGTGAAAGGTGCGTATCTTGCTATTTCCGTGTGTAATTTGGAACGGAAGACAGTATATAAAGGACAGAAAAAAAAGGAATGCCACACATCTTCAGAGGCTAAGCCGCATGGACATGTCGCCGAATCTTTAACACCAATCTTGCATAAATGTGAATTTAACTGGTTAGCACCTAAACTTAAGCGGGTATGTTGAATAGCATTGAATCTGTCACCAAAATTAGACAATTCGTCAAATGCCAATGATCTCTCTACAGGATGTGATATTTTAGATTTAAATACTGAAATAGAAGGAGATTTTCGTATGTCTACAGGTAACTCGTTCCATAGTCTCACTGTGGAAGGAAAGAAGGATTTGTCGAAGAGGACAGTGCAGACCTTGAAACGTGGAAGATCAAATTTTTGACAGGTATTGGGAGCTTGTAAGTGAGGATCCGGAACCGAGGGAATTAGGGAGCACAGCATATCTGGGGCAAGGTTGTTCACGATTTTATACATTAGTGATAGATTAGACAATTCGCGCCATTTTGTCAGGGTATGCCATCCCGTTTCCTCGTATAATTTGGCGCTGCTGGTCCGTCGCATTGCACCTGTGACAACGCGGGCGGCCTCTAACTGAACATTTTCAAGTTTAACCTCCTCGGACACTGTAGAACCACCCCACACTTGGCTGCTATATTCAAGAAGGGGTCTTACGAAGGCCATATAGATGGTTTCTAGAGTTGTTCTATCCAAAGTAAACTTTAAACTCTTCATAATATTTACTAATTTGATAGATTTGTTAGTAATTTTCGTTATGTGATCAGTCCATCGAAGATCTGAACGTAATGTGACACCAAGATGTTTGTGTTGTTGGACATCTTGTAGGACATGATCTTGAAAATAGAAAGGTGGATGGATGGGAGAATTAGTTTTGCGAGAAACAAGCATAGAATCAGTTTTGGATGCGTTGAATGTAACCAGCCAGTCATGTGACAACTGATTTATGGCAGGTAGATCGGAGTTAATAGTTTCAGCAGCTTCAGCTGGGTCTTCAATATCTAAGTAAAGGGTAGTGTCATCTGCAAAGAGTTTAATTTTACATTTAACCAGATCCACAATATCATTAATGTAGATCAGAAATAAGAGTGGTCCGAGTACGCTGCCTTATGGAACACCTGCACAAATTTTTCCCCAGCTAGAGGACAGTCCCTTCAAGACGACTCGTTGATATTGATTACTTAAATAATCACAGAACCAATCAAGTAAATTACCGGAAATCCCATTTTTACGCAATTTGAATAGAAGACCAGAGCTGTAAGTAAGTTCATGGTTAAAGGTGAATAAATTATCTTTAAACGTCAAAAAAACCAAGTTTATGGTTTTGCATAAACATCAAAGAAAAGTTACAATCCCTACTATAAAAATTGATGATTTCCTTGGCATAATAATTGACCAATTTTTGAGTTGGAATAATCATATTCAGAAAATCGCTTCAAAAATTTCTCAGACTATTGGTATCATGAACAAATTATAAAAAATTCTTCCTTCCTACATACAACAAACAATTTATAATTCCCTGATTCTTCCTAGATTTAATTATGGTATTCTTATTTGGGGACATAAACATAACAGGTTAGTCAAGCTCCAAAAAAGGGCTGTTCGGAAAATCCATCACAGCAAGTATAATGCTCATTCGGAACCTATTCTTAAAGCCAGAAATTTATTGAAATTAGAATATTTATTTAATTTACAAATTTTGAAATTTTATTACAAATTAAAAAATCAGCAGCTCCCGATTTATTTCGATGATATACAAATCATGCCAACTCCACAATTACATGACCATTATACCAGAAGACAACAAATATTTGTAACACGTACGAGACGTAGTTTTGCTTGGAAATGTTGAAGACATGGCATTGTACGACTTTTAAATTGAACTCCTGAAAATATCTTGGAAAAAATACATACACACAGCTATTTTAGTTTTTCATACTATGTTAAGAAACAATATCTGATGAATGACGATGAAACCTGTTATATTCCGAACTGTTATGTATGCAACTCTAATTAGACATTGACATTTTATTTACTCTTTAGTTAAAACAAAATTATTGTAAATGATCACATTTTGCTTACTTTTCATTGTACCAATGTGGCACACAAGCTAGCGATCTAGCAAAGATCTTAATGTGTGTCTCCCTGACCTATTTATGTTTATATCTTCAGTTGAATTTTATGTACCTTTGTGTTTAATGAATGTTATCCAATTGTAACGAATTTGGTCAAATGAATACCCCTGAATCCTGAAAATCCTGAATCCTGAATCCTGAAGAGGTTCCTCAACACTTTTATATGATATTCTAGGGCTTAGGAACACAATGATGTTTATTATTGACATTGGTGTCTGTCTTGTGGTGTCCTCTTCCTTGGACTTCTTGGGGACTTCTGTATGCCTCTTGGGGGTTCACTTAATCTGTAGCCCAACACTCAAGGTACTAGTCTCATTAATTCCTGCACACTCGTTCTAACTTCTCTGTCTGAGTGTTTCCATGTTCTTGTGTCCTTGGGGGTGAACGTGTCTGCATAAGTTTTCTCATGGTCCTTCACTTTTGGGTTTAACCCTTCGTTTTTTTTTAAGGTTAATCATTCTGCAAACTATTCTTTGAGTTCTGGATTGCCTTGCTTTTCTTTTTCCTTCTCGTTATTCTTCTGAGCTGACTGCACCCCTTTAGCAATTTGGGCCTCACATAAGGTTTCAATCAATTATGGTGGAGAATCTTTGGCTTGCTTTTTGGACCAGCCTTCACTTGGAATCACTGTATATCTCAATGATTACACATAAAACCATTCAAATACCTGATTTGAATTTTGAACTTTTACTCAAGATCCTTGTAGAGTCAAGTACACAAGGTCGCCGACTTTGTATTTATTCACAGAAAGAGGGATATCAAATGCCTCTTTTGCCTTTCTTGGGTTTTGTTTAGGTTTCTGCGGACAATATCCTATTCAGCCATCATCTGTGTATGGACATTTTCAACATAGAGGCTTGCAGAGAATCTGATAATACAGGTTCAGTTTGGTTCCTGAGGGGTCTTCCAAGCACAAATTTAATGAGCAAGCAGGGTTCAAAATTAACGGGTGTCTAGGTGCCCTGGGCAACTTTTGTTCGTGTAAGGCAACTTTATTTCCTTTGCTGCTTTCCCATGGGGCAACTTTCTATCTTTAGCAGAACATTTCATGTCCAACAATAGTAGCAACATAAAATACAGTTCCTAAAACTTTTAGAATCTTCTTTTTTGTGTGGAAATGCCGTTTTGATAGCAGTGATGAAAAGAGCCCTTATAGGTCAAATTATCACGTTATTAACACAACAGCCATACAATACGATCACATGACTGAGCCCGCCACGTTAAAAAGCATCTATTGAGGAATCGTGCAGTGAGTGCAGAGAAGAGTGCACTCTTTATGAATCACAGTTAAGAAGTAGTCAAAATGTGACATTTTGGTATAGAAAAAGAGCCAGAGCAATCATCCATGTAAACAGTAATAAAAAAACCTGATATTATTTGCAAGGGATCTCAAAAGAAAAAACAAATGGTGTTGAAAGCGAGATTGTTGAGGTTGCTGACCCAGTTTTCCACACAAACTTGCAACAGACCGACATGATGCCAAAGTTAGACCAGCAGGCAAGTTGGTGGCAGAAAAGACTGTGGAGATTATGAAAAAACAGGTGTTTGAATGCCTCAGTGTAGTCAGAGCTCGCTTTGGTCGGGCAAAAGAAGGGACGCCCATTTACCGATTTCATGTTCCAATGTGAAATGGTAGGTGTAAAGGACTGGATTTGGGCCAGTCATACCAGAATGATAAACACGCCAGGGAATTTACCCACTTTGTCCCCCAGGTAAGGTGTATAAATGAATCAATATTGAGAAATCAAAATTTGCAAATATATGTAGCAAGTTTTTGGTGATATCACAAGTGAGGGTATATTTCAGGTGATCCATGGTACCGTTACTAGCAGGGTGGAAAGGAGACTTCTGTGTCTTGTCTGTTCCCAATAATTTACACATCTGCTGAAACAGGTTTGATTTAAACTGCCTACCTTAATTAGATAAAATGGTCAAGGGCATACCCATCTGGGCTATGAATTTGTTCACCAGGGCAGTGGCAACAGTTTCTGTAGTCCGGTTCACCAAAGCATATGCAGCTGCCTGCTTTGTGAAATAGTCAGCCACAACAAGTACGTAACCGTATCTTGAATCACATAAAGGAAAAGGGTCAATATGATCCATGGGAACAGAGTAGCTTGCTTGTGCCACTCATGGCATTTTGTGAGGTCATTTTCTCACCCCACATTGTGGGCATTGGTTTACAGCTTCCTTCTTCTTATACAAATGGAAGCACTTTTCAATTCACTCACTGTCTTGTTCATACCTACATGTCCAGAGATCACTACATTATGGCCAGCTTGCAATAGAGTTTCCTGCACCCCCTTGGGAACAAAAATAAAAGCTTTAGGTAAGACCCCACTTCATTGATGCCATCACACCTATATAACAGTCCATTCACCATTTCCAGTTGGACCCATGACAGCCATAATTGCCCTGTAGCAGGGCTCTCTCCTTCCACCTTATCCTGTGGTGGATGTTTATGCGAGGTTGTAAACCATTTCATCCCCTTTCCTATATATGGGTCAGTCATTTGCCCACTAAGTTTGGCATGTATTACAAACTTGCTGTTATGCCGGAAACATTGCTGGAAAAGTAAAACTGCTAACAGTTGCCATCTAGTCACACAAACAGCTTAGGTCCTATCAGGCAGTCCAAACAATCATCGATACGTGGTAATTATCATGCGTCCTTCTTAGTAGTCTCACACAGGGTCGTTAAGGTCTGATTTTTCTTACATACATAAACCATACGAGAGGCCCATGCATATGTTAAAGGCTTAAGCAACTGTGCCTCTAGCTGCCTCTGCATGATCTTTTCTTTTTCACCTTCAAAAGCAATAATGGGGCCTCTAGGCATCTGTTTTATGGGTTTAGCATTCCAAGTGTCAATTGCATGAGTCACCATTGGAGGCTGACCAAGGTATTGTGGGGATTTGGAAAGCATCTGTTCATGTCTGTCTAACAAGAATACACTTCATCCTTTTGCTCGGCACATAATAAAGCACTGTTTCTGTATACAGCTTTTGACAGGGTCAGGCCAGTGTATCTGTACATGTTTGTTGTCCAACCCATAATGTTTAGTAGCCCCTGCAGCAAACAGAAGGAAGTCAGTTTTGGTCACTGTTCTCATTGTTTTCATTTTCAGGTATTAGTTCAACATTCTAAACCTCATGCAGGCAGGCATTATTGAGGGGGGGGGGGCAAGGGGGGGGGGGGTCTTGATCACAGTTCACAGGGGGAAAAATGTTTTCACAGTTCACAGTAAAAATTATTCTGCTTATATGCATATTCACGATTCACGAACAATGGTTTAATCACGAATCCCAAAAATTAATTTTATTGTTTCACAGATCACGGAAAATAAAAAGATAGGATCACGAGTCACGAAAATACCCTTGCCCCCCCCCATTATTGGTATCTTTATAAAACATAGTGCACTCACAACTAGCATCCATCTCTCTGATAGGTATTGTAATGTCATTTCTCTGAGTGTCAGCCAGTGTAGTTCCTATTATGGTTTGATTTGTACTGAGTCCTTGGAGATGTGGTTCAAGAGTCCAAATTTTAATCCAACTAGCTTAAGATTGGCAACACTTCCCATTACAAATTCACTGTATGCTAGAACCAAAGGGTCTTGGATGAGTTTCACCCCAAGACGTGCAGGTAATCTTTGCACTCCACGTGGAACTAAATGTCTCTCAATTTGTTATCCCCTTTCACCTTTAGGACAAGTTGTGAACATACAAAAAATCCATACCAAGGAGTGCATCATCACCTATGGGTGCCTCAAAAACATCAAGATTGAACTCATGGCTGTTCACATGCCTTAACGCTACGTTAGTCCATCAACAGTCACTTGCCCACAGTGCACTACCTCTGTTTTAACATTGGCCCTGGGTGTGACCCTCTGGTCGTCACATTGTGTCTCTTATCCATTTAAACAAATTGGTTGGTCTAATAGCAACTTCTGCACCTGTATCAACCGACATATTTGCATTGGTTCCATTTGTTATCATTGGCAATAATACAGAAATACCTGCTGAAGCAGTTTGTTTTGCAGCACCTTGGCAGCCTAGAAACTGGCCAGTAGGGGTGGTCCTTTGTAGTTTTCCTGCTGATCTGCAGAATTTCTGCAAGTATTCATGGGCTTAGTTGCCCTTCTTGCGGCAGCAAAATATTCTACATCCTTTTTGTAAAGCTTCAATTTTATCAAACTTGCTGTCAAATGAAGCCTTATACGCTTCTCCAAATTTATCCAGTTCTTGCTTGGCGACCCAGTTGGTAGTTTCGTGGTGGTTAGTGGTGGTGGTGGTGGGGGGGGGGGGGCTATGTTTTTTTAGCATTTTTTGTCATTTGTGCTAAATGAACATGGAATGGCCTGCCAAGGTCATTCTTCAGAGTGTTGACCAGTTAAGGCCTTCAAAAAGTGATCAAAGGCAATGGTTTCAACTTCTGCTCATCTCCTGTAGGCTAAACCAGTGGTAGATTGGAATTCTTTAAATCGGTAATCAAAGGCACTGACCAAGAACTCATATGAGATAAGAATGTCATAGGACAGGTAGCAAAACGTTTGTTCTTCACGGCAACTTTTGGAGTTCGAACAGTTTGTCTTGCTCATCCCACCTGGCAGAGATATCGGAGTAATGTCTTGAATGGAAGAATAAAACTTTCCCAGGACTTTTTAATTGTAGATAATTGGACTGAGCAGTGGTATATCTTGCAAACGTCTTGTGTTGCTCGACTGGAACTGATTGGCTTAACTTACGGTAGCAAGTGAATAATTGGTCACATTTGGTGCTTTGAAAGGAAGAAATATAGACACTTTGAGAAATCAAGAGCCAGTAACATTTAATAGCTCAGCCTGGCCTGAAACATGCTGTTGAGCTTGTTTTCCTGCTGGAAACATAACTGGTTGGCTCTGAGCCAATAGAGCAGGATGATCATACAAGACAAGATTATGCTCAGCTTCCACTGCCCTCTTGTTAGCGTTTACAACAGCCCTCTCAGTGGCCAAAACTTGCTGGTTTGCCTGGTCAACAGTACACAGGCCTTCCTTGTATCATGGTCAAAAATTTCTTTTTCCCTTTTTTGCATGAGTGACTTGTCTTCTTGCTAAATGCACTCTCTCATCTTGCAATTCCTCTGCTTGCTCAGCTCTCTGTGTAGCACTGTTGGCAGCATGCAAACCAGCATCATTTATTCCTTTTGCAGATGAGCTAACCTCTCATGAAGCTCATCTGGTCCATCATTGGTGCTAGATCTTTCTCAAGGGTTTTATACATTTCAAGCAGAACTTCCTACATTTTTTTTTTGCAAATTTGGCTATCCACAGGTTGAAGCAAGCACTACTGGTTTGACACTATAATTCCACAACATT
Source organism: Hermodice carunculata (assembly GCA_964020975.1). Classification (NCBI taxonomy): domain Eukaryota; kingdom Metazoa; phylum Annelida; class Polychaeta; order Eunicida; family Amphinomidae; genus Hermodice; species Hermodice carunculata. The sequence continues at coordinate 10,177,700 of OZ026626.1, read as the reverse complement.
AGTTACAAGCAGCACAGTCCACCGAAAAAGTACCACCACATTTTAGGGAGCATCAAGGAAAACACCACAAGTCTAACATTGTGATTTTGCGATAATGGTAACATGCAGCACAATCCAGCACAATAATCACCACACGTGATCAGTATTGAAGTTAGCTTCAATGTGCTTCCCTAAGGCATCTATTATACAGGATCAGTAGCTCCAATGCGTCTTTAGCAGTCCAATCAAGTATTTGTGTCCCCCTATTCTTTGTCCTCTGCACGCAGCTTTTGCTCTGGACAGTTGTCTGGAAATGATGGCATTGGCATAATAGCAAAACAGTCTTGTCACACATATGTATTTAGATCCTTGCAGTAAGAATCTGTGGCCGTATTCATAAAACTTTACTGTGGATTCTAAGCATGGATTGTGGGAACAGAATATCCAGATTTTTTTTTTAAATAGCAGAACTGTCCGAGACGGTCGGCGGAAATAGCAAAAGAGTAAAATTTTAATTTTTTTTTTCTTCTAATTTTGGCAAAAATAGGGTCGGCGGATTTCGTGAAACTAATAATTAAAGAACTCTGGCTTGGTTACTGTTTCCTCTAATCTTAACCCCTTGAGTGAGACAATGTGACCGAGAAAAATCATTTTGCATGTGTTGGGGCTAGTCTCTGTCAGGGGTGTTAAAATGCACAATACTGACAACATGTCTTAAATGTTACCTACTCTATGACTTCTTGTTTAAACTTATACAACAAATTACGAGACGTTTATTGGCATAAACCTAATACAATGAGTAGGCTTAGTAAACAGCATGATAAAAAATCAAATATATACACATATATACAGAACAAAATTGTCTGAAAAATCTTATGAAGACACATGTATGATTGTATACTGTCTAGCAATACATAATGGCAGCTAGGTGGACACCAGTGTATGATGCATAAAACTCACAATATAGGTATTACTATCAGGGGGTGACCATAGACATCAAGGGGATTGGGGCTGTATTCATATGAAATAAGTAATTGACTGCAGGTATGTTGCCATTAAAACCATGTAAGTTTTTGAATGGCTTATACTTTCAGTCGCAGTGAATTATTGATTATTGGAAAAAGAGGTAGACATAACATCCCCTTATATGTATATTCAATTTAACATAAACACACACTTAAAGATCATGATCATCATGATTAATGTGAAAAACCCAGTTATTTATGTCTGTAATGAACATCCATCGATCCATATAAATACTGTCATTTTGATGGCTAAATCTTGGTACCATATCCCGCCAAACCAATGGAGACTGTTATTTTTTTACTAATCCAATCATGATCTATTTGATAACTGTTAAATGAACAGCCGTCATTATACATATTAAATTTTATGCGTAACCATGTGCAATGTTATATTTTAGTCACAACTCAGTAATATTAACCCAGGCCATGCTAGTGTTAACTGTTTTTCAGTCTGATGAATTTTGTTTATAATGTCTGTTAATGTTAATAAATGGAGTGAGATTTATTTATCATTTGAAGATTTGAATGCTTGCCACATGGTCGCCATGACAATTTACAGAACACCACAATGAACGTAATCATACGGTTCATAGCCTATACTCTTTCTTATCAATTGTAACCTGCACCCAAAAGAGGTAATACTGAGAGTCGCAAAATACTTTTTCATTTACAAGTGAGGGCAAAACATGGTGACGTGACCAACACTCCAAGAAGTGGGGCGCTGTAGTAGACAACAATTACAACATGTACATTGTTATTGTACATAATAACTTCAGTAAGGCCGCACTTGTTTTGACACTGGTTGTCCCATTGTTTTACACGTTAGGTTTCGGTGAAGCCTAACCAACACCTTTTACAATTACAACCCTGTTAACCAACATGACCTAAGCGCATGTTTGATGCTGAACTGAAACTCGTTGCAATGGTTGCAGCAAAAGTAAACAAAACAGTAGTAGTACAGTTTTAGTGCCAACTTGACGGACAGTTGTCCAGTATAATTATAAACAGTGGTTTTTCGGGAGGATCTTTGCATTGTCGTCATACACGTAACGTACTTATTAATGACTTACCGCACCATACTATTATATAACTCCATTTTTGCAAATTTGTGGAGACACTCCCCTCACTGCAATACAACATGCTTTGGTTGTTTTGGTTCTGACTTCCCCAAGTTCAAGGATAAATCTTCGATTGACATGACCCGGATTTCAACTCGCCAAAAAAACAACATCCGGCACGTGTTACGCACGTACACATAACAACTAGAAACTCGGTCAGGGTTTACTAAAAAAAATCATTTAGAAGCATTAACGATATGAGTAAACCCACACATTTTACATTTTTGTTGCATCTGTATGCAGTCAAAACTACACTAAGCTGGTCATATTTTCTTAGTGGCATAGGCATAGCGGAGTGGCCGCACGGCCCGCAGCCAGGAGTATCCCATAACTTACCTTTCTAAAATTTTCTGTATTTCCAACCACACTTTCTTTTTCTGTAGGTTTGAAATTCTATGCAGGCCTTCACTGAAGGCCGATTCCACCACCTCTCTGCGGTTAAGGACCTCCTGCACCAGCAGGAGGACGTGGTACGCCTGGTAAGGGTCTTCCCTGCTTCCCGCCATTTTCGGTTGTCGTCTGCTGGGTGATTACGGATCACCATGGTAACAGACATAAAGGCCCCTTGGGTATCGGAATATTTTTGTACTAGACTTAGTCAATGGTTGGCAATAGCCTTTGGTTATTTATGAATGCGAACTTAGTAAGAAAAATGGAATGCACTTAGTCAAGTAAGAATTTGAACTTAGTACCAAATTTTTTTACTTGACTTAGTAAAGTTTTATAAATACGGCCACAGATGTTGCCATGAAAAATGTTCTATGTGCTCAATAACTATGCTGAAGTAAAGTTCAACTATACCGGTCAATAGGTTTCTAGCTTTCAAGCATCTACATATTAACAAAAAGCAATAAATATCTAGCAAGACAGGCGTGTATAGGTAGAAATATATCCTACCACTCCCATCAATTGACACATTTTCTGTAGTGTGCCAGGGTTCTACACTAAGCAAAAACTTTTATATAACCATAACTACGCTAAATCACGTTATTGTACAGTGGATCGAGATAGAGGAGCACAGTAAGAATGGAGACTCACCGACTTAGCTTGTAAAAACTCTTGCTCCCAATAGGGCCATGCATTGCCCTTTTTATAGCCACAGGACAGCTCCACCCTGCACTGGGTAGAGGGGAATCCCCTCAGTCATCCATTCCATCTGGGTCGGGGGTGGGTAGGTGGGTAACAGGACCAGTTGATGCATGGCGTGTGGTGTGTGCCATGTGCCATTTGTAAAAGCTTCAGTAAGTAAATGCATCATGATATGCTTTGTACTGGGTTAAGGTTTAACCACTGTGGTCTCCCATACTGAACTGAGGGTTTGAAGCAACCGTGTGGCCTGTGGCAAGGCCAGGTCTGGTTAGCCAAGGCTGTTACAGATGCCACTTGGCCAGGGATTCCAGTCAATGTCCCTCAGTCCTATCATCACAACACAGTTACGTAAGATGTGTGTGTGTGTGTGTGATGTGGAGATATAATTAGTAATGTTGAGCAATGCTGTGAGAAAATGCAGCAGTATTTCAATATGGTTAACAAATGTGGGCATGCAGAATGATATGGTACCCAGAAAATCATTCCCAGTGCACACAGTGTATTTGGAGATCGTATTAATCTCAGTGTATTCTGGGCAGTTTAGAAGCTTTAACTTTTTACCGCACATGATACTTTCAAATGTTCATTCGCTCATATTTTGGTGTCTAGTTATTGTACTCTGGTATTAGATGTGGATTCTGTGGATGCAGTCCAAATTATGCATGAACCTTGCCCAAACTTAAAAAAAAACTACAGCACATAGCTAGTAACGAATCATGTATCTTTGTCATGACAAAGTATTCTCACTTGCCTTTAGGCTTCTTGATTGCGCCAGGTCCTTAAAGGTATAATTATCTATATTCAAAAACTGATTTTTTACAGCTAGCTTTCTAACTCGGTTATTTTACTCTAATAATTATCTTCATCATTAATCTATATAATACTAGAAAAAAGTCAAATGTCCTGCAATGATTATATGTCATCATTACCCGAAATCAGTTAGTTGATGTCTATACTGTCCGACTTGGTTTCTGTCACTGTTACTGATAATTGTGCAATATTAAACACGAGAAGCAAGATGCAATAATTGTATGTATTTACGTTTTTCTAGGTTGAAACCATGAAGGAGGTTCACAGGAATATACTGGTAAAGATGCAGGTGTACCTGACAGAAAAAATCAACATGGACGACGGGTTGTATGACCATTTGAAACAGAACAAATTGTTAATAGCACGCCAGGTTTCAAGAATACAGGTATGTTTTTTAGAGTGAAAATGAACCCAACCCTGGAGTTCCGACCTCTTTGGCTCGTTGTAGACAGCTCCACCGAGGGAGTACATCTCTTCCCCGTCTACTTCCATAAAGGTTTTCATTTCCATAGAAGCTGTAAATTGCAATATGCGAATAATTTTTTTAAGCTTGTCATAGTGTCATTATAAAATTGAAATACCATACAGATTTTTATGCAAGTTTATCAAAAAGGCTCCAATTGTTGTGAGTGAGGAATAAAATTTTAAATGAACTTGTCAAAGTGGGCCATATGATTTTTACATGGGAAAGGAACATTTGAAACATATTTGTTTTGATGCAAACTGATAAAGCATATAAATTTCTAAGTTTACATTTCATTTGATTCAGCACAAGATGTACATAGGCATTCACTCGAGTTGTTTACTGCTTGTGCAAAGTTGAATGAGTTGCATCCACTCGGAAGTGGCATGAATTCGAAAAACAGGACCACAACTCTGATACCATATCAGCTGTAAAAAGATTTGAGATTGAACTTCGAAAATGATACAATGTTATGGTCGTGATCCAATGCATTTTACTACTGTGAACAATATTTATATGACTGTACTAAGTGTCAGCTGCACCAATCAAACATACAAATTATCAGTCCGGGCACTGAGTAAAGACACGTCAGTTAAAGTATATATGTCTATGATATTTGTGTGACAACATCTTCACAGGACTCACAGTCACACGTCTCATATCTATGTTTTTGTAGTATGGAAGGATAAATGAACAACAGGTGGCAGTTGTATTGGAGGAGATCAAGAAGAAAGGAGACGATGCATTTGACTTATTCTGTCAGGCATTGATTGGGTCAGGACAAGAAGAAGTTGCCAAAAAATTAGAAGAAGAAGGCAAGTCGAGTTGAGGAGCCCTTCATGTACCACATGCAGCTAAACCTGTCCTTGTGGATACCTCTGTTTTCTGAACAGTTTCCTCAACAATCACAAATTCAGAGTCTTTTTTTTAACGCCACCTCCCTTCATCAGAGGCCTGCCTATCTTGTCTTTTGTACACGTTTCCTTGTACCTAAATTAACATGTCTCTTGAAGGCGCAACGCATATCAGACTCCAGCAATCAAATACATCAGTTGATGTATTGTTCACATCTGTGGTTTACCCTGTTGTAAAATTTGACCTAACTTTGGAACCAGGATGTCTTATACACCAATCTTGTGAAGCTGATTGTTTTGTCATTGAGTTCAATTCAAAAACATGTTGCAGAGGAATTAGAAAAGGAAGGCAAGAAGAGTTTAATAACCCTTCATGTACGATATGCAGCTAAACCTGCCCTTGTGGACACCACTGTATTGTAGACAGTTTTTTCAACAATCACACATGATGGAAACACTGCTTTAGAAGAAGGATATCTCCATACCCCTACCAGATGAAACGCTAGGTCGGGTACAATGAGGGGTCCACGATAAGCTTTTATCTGTTCCTTGGCATGCAGGTTATGCTTATTATGCCGATTAGGACAGCAGGGTGCCTAGTATACACGTGTGGTACACACAGCAAACAATTAACATTTGCTGTTATCTGGTACTGGGTCACTAATTAGATGCCTCTTCATTTAATTGTTTATCAGTGTTAAAGCTGGACTGCATGCTGTGCATGAACTTACAGCTACTTGTTCTTAGTTCTAAGGGAAAGTTTTCAGCATAAAAACTGAGTTGCTTTTTTAAATATCACATCCCTTCACCGGACACCTGTCTTTCTTATCTTTTGTGCACTTTTCATTGTACCAGCAAATAAATAAGCAATTCTCTTGAAGGCACTGCACTATTCAGACTCTGCTTATCAAAAACGTCAGTTGACATATTGGACACATCTGTAATTTACTCATTTGTAAAATTTTACCTACTTTTAAAACTGGGATGTCTTATGCCAGAATCTTGTAAACTTGATGGCTTTATTATTATCATTATAGCTTTAAGGGATAATTCCTCAGTGAGGCAAGCAAATTGGAATGCATATACAAACATATCCAGGGCGTCTTCGTCTATAACCAGAGAAGACAGTGCTTTTATAGAGCAAAGTTGCTTTCTAATCATTCGATAAAAACGCAAATGTACTCAGAGATTTGCGAGGTCTGGAATCAGTCTTATTTTCTGTGTGAATACTGTGGACAATTTTGCCAAAGAGAAAAGTGTTCATGATAGGCAGGCAGTTCCGTCGCTATATGTACATGTAACTCCATGGTATGTTATAAAATATTGGGTTTTGGGTCTGAACAGAAAGATATGAAATAAGCACACACAGAATTTTACTACATTAAAGTGTAGGGAGACGTGACAGAACAATTAGTGACATACATACACATACTTCTCAGCACCCTTGCCTTAAAGTTATACGACGGTAAAATCATTAAGAATTTAAAATTTTGGGCTATGGCCAAGGATTAACTCATTTATACCGGTTCAGTGTAGACAGTACCTTTGAGTGGACTGGTATATTTAGTGTATAAATGTACCACATTGAAACCAAACTGTACCTCTGTGGGGTTTGGACCAGCAGTGTGCTTTGGGTACCACATTTGAAGAAAACTGTGCCTCTGTTGGATTAGGACCAGACTGTTTGGCACCGACTATAGGGCCAGGAACTGTGGGGCAGTACCTGTGGCGAATCCCTCACCAGGGATTAGGATTTGCCAGCAGACGTTTAACTATTGGAGTATCAGCACAGCTGAGTGTAAAATTAGCTACTTTGTACTGATTGTTCATTGTTAATCTATTTTTTTTTTCAAACCTATCTCAACGTTGGCATTCTTTGTCGCGTTCCACCATGATGGAAAATATTCTTTAGGTGCGCATTGTTACAAATTGTGCAGGCTAGCAAGGATCAATCCAAGACAAATGGGCTTTAAATTGAAGTCAAAACATTGAGTTATTGTGCAAAAGGCACATAACGGTTGAATCATCTCTTAACGTCCGGAAGTTTCTTAACACTGAATCTTCCACTTTCAACTCATAGAAGGATATCTAGTCTTTTATAAATACAGTTGTTGAACAATGTACAGAAAATAGGACAACAGGTGAACAGATCCAAGTGTATTTCTGGGTAATGAGGTCTAAACAGTCAGCGATTTTCATAAATTGTTAAAAGAAGACCTGGAAAATTGGGCTAGATACTTAAATGTAGAGGTACTATCAGGTATCAAGAAAATACCCATGAAAAAATAATTTCCCATTTGGTTGACGAAGGTTTCATCGAGAATGAGGGTTCAAAAGATAAGGAATTTGCAAATCTGTTGGAATCAACTAAATCAAAGCTTCAATGTGACAGACAAGCAGCTCAGGAAGCAAGAGCTTGAACTTAGGCACTCTAGATCAGATACCTTAACGCATTCAGGACCTTTTGATGTAGCAAAGCATGCACGTTTAGTGCCAAAATTTGATTAAAGAACTGTTGAAATCCTTTCTGTCTTTAGAATATAACCTAAACGTTAGAATGGCCTTGAAGGGCGTGGCCTCTTCTTTTGCAAAGTGTGTTTATTTGAAAATCACAAAAGTTTATTCGTCCCTCTCCATAGAACAAAGTTTTGAGTAGCACAAAGTTCTGAGTATGGTGTCTTGAAAGATGCTGTTTTATTGGAAGAAAATTATGCCTCTGTGGGATTTGGACCAGACCACTTGGCACCGATCATATAACTGGGAACTGTGTGACAGATCCTATGGAGAGTGTCTCCCCAGGGATTTGGATTTTCCTGCAGGCGGTTAATTATTAGAGTATCAGCATAGCTAAGTATATGATTTCATTTATTTAATTTGTACTAATTGGTTACTGCTAAAATATTATTATTGTTACACTTATCTCATCGTTGTCATTGATTTGTTCAGTTCCACTACGATCTACAATATTCTGAAGGGGGGGCATCATAACAATATGACATGCTTTGATTTTGCACACACACTGGTTGGATTTTTGCCAAGAAGAAGAAAAAGAAAAAGAAGAAGAGGCAGAAAAGAGGAAAACGAAGAAGAAGGAGAAGGAGAGAAGAAGGAGAAGGGGAATCTGGAGAAGGAGAAGAGATAATTTTTCTAATTATTATGAAAATTTCATAATTCTGAAATTTTTTCACCCTGCCCAAATTTTGTCTTCAATGAATTATTCGGCCAAAGGCTTTATTATGATGCGCAAGGTCACTTGGGGCTACCTACAATGGCACTACAATGTTTCTAATTAATTTGTGTCTTAAAGCTACTTTTGCCTTTTGCTGCAGAACGGCTGTATATCAATTTCGGATATTTTATTGGGATATAATCTGCTTGAAGTGACATTTTACGATAAGAATGCGTATATATTTTTGATAAAGCTATGGAATATAACATTTTTAAACAATATGCCTGTAGGTTGTGATGCCGCGCACACACATAACAGTGGTACAATACATGTATTATAATATTGTGAAAACTGATCTAAGGAATGCTTTGCTATAACACATATGTAATGAGGAGAAATTACCAAACCACTCTGTTATGATGTTTAATGACCTTTATTGGCTGTTGATCTTTCATCCATTTATTTTCCGGAAGACCTAACAAAGGACCCCAGGAAAGACTTCAGAAAAGAAATGATCCTACAATAAAAAATAAACTGTATCAACTGAAGCTTTTCATGTAACACAATGTAACAGTTTCCAATAGTACAAAGTTTCATCAGTTTTCGTTAGGTGTGTTTACAGAATCACTTTGCATAGAGGCGAATAAAATAACCAAGATGCTCAGCCTGACGGACGTGATAAATTGGCATCTAGTTAAAATACAGGAAAGTATCAGGGGTATTACAGCCTATAGTCAAGTGTATACTTTTTTTGGATTGGAAATATATATATATTCAAGTGCAAAACATGAGCAAACATTGAACAATTGGGTCATTGATCACATGGATGGAGTCAGCAATGCAATATCATCTGCATACGCAAGGGCACCCATAAACGAATTTCCTACGTGACATCCAAAACCACATTTCTTCAACCTCGTTGACAACTTATCGATATATACACACAACAGTACAGGTGACAGGACTCCGCCTTGTGTAACCCCATTATTACACTAGAACTGTTTGGATTGATCATTTTTCCATACAACTGAAACACGCTGATTTACATACATATTCAGCAATAGTCTGGCGACAAGTGGATTAATCTCTCTCTTGAAGTAAAGTAAAAAACAATTTGGTGTACTCGACATGGTCAAATGCTTTTGTTGCATCAATCAGCACAAATTGAACATCTGAACCATGTCTGTAACAACAGTTAACACACTCTAATAAAACGTAAAAGCACTGACTCGTGGATCTATTCGCTTTCAACCCAAACTGCAGCTCAGACGAATTTAAACCGTTTGATTGTCATAAAGTATAACCTAGCCAAGGATCTTGCTTAAAATGCTGCTTAAAGCAATGCCTCGGTTGATGTCTGAGTCATTGAGTTATTTACGATTAGTTTTTGGAATCGGGTGAATGGAAATATTTAATAGGCTTTACCCATGCTTCAGCATGGAGGAGAACAACAATGGAATGTATAATAGTATGAATTATTGTACAGTTATAACACCAAATGTGGGTTTTGACATGATAGATAAGCTTAATCAAAACACTTCTCTTGGTTGCTACGGAATAACAGAGTGACATCTTCTGTATGGTAAATCGCCTGTCTTATGTAGATTATTGTCGTTGTTCTATACAACAACCCTTCAAAACAAATTGTACCAGATGTATTTCAGCTAGGTATAGTGATTTCTATTCAAGTTCATTGAATCCTAATAGACCAGAAAACTACAGACGTATTACATTAAGCTGTGTGCACACCGAAATGGTGGAGATCTTTATGATTCTCTCTGACGATGTAGCTGATGTAAAATTTGGTGTTCGAGAAAGGAAAGACACTTCATTCTGCTGCAGTCTATTGAATGATTAAAGTTAACACTTTAGATCTCGCCAATATTTGTATGCAGAGATGAAGAAAAGTGTTTTGACTGCATATGGCATGATGGACTAATGTATAAACTCTTAGACTGTATCTCTCTTCTTGTTTGTATGGTACAAAAATGCTTCAGCAGTGGTAACATGGAATGGAGAATATAGCACTCAGTTTTCTGTAACGAGAGGTGTCCGGCAAGGTAGTAGTAGGTCACCATTTTTGTTTAATATAGATATTAATGGCATGATGAAAGCGGTATCAACAAATGATAATGGTGTAAGTGTAAGTGATCAACTTTACAGTATTTTTTGGATAAACAGACGATGTACCTCTGTCCAGTTCCATTGCTAAAGGATTGCAATCTTCTATTGACGTGTGTAAACTATGCAAAGGAGTGGCGATTTAATCTTAATACCAAGAGGTCCAAATGTGTGATAATAGGACCAAACTTGCTCCGTTCTACACCGTGTTGGTTTTTTGATAATACTCCATTGGAAGTCACTGATTCTCTGGATATTCTACATTTTAAATTTATTTTGACGAACTCTTCAAACAGCCACATTGAACACTGAATAAATGTGTGAAGATAGAGCGTACATGAGTTAAGGAATACTGGTCTATTGTACCCAGGCTTAGCTACAGACGGTAAAACATATTTGTGAAATACAGTCTGTATTCCTATTTTCAAGCATGGTCTTGATAGTTGTAACATTACAGCTGCTGGTTTAAAAGAGTTGGAGTCTCCTCAAGGAACCCTGGAGAAACAACTTCTTGGGATCAGTAAACGATCTCATCACTCATCTCTGCTTACGGCACTTGGCACTTCAAGAATCTCAGATTTGTTGTCAACAAAATTCTGTCAACGTTTCAAGATAAATCTTCATAAAACTTGGCAGATAGCGAGATATGCTATACATTGTAAAACGTGACCTTCATTTGACCTTGAAATTAGATTAAACGCCAAAATGTAGATATAAACACATTTCCATGTCAATCTCCACGCAGATATTGATCAACATACTAACAATTGCCATTTTGTTTGAAAGCAATACAGTTTGAGGATTATCATGAAAAATTTATTTGGCATTTAATAATTATTTAACTGATCTTGAAATTTTCAGTAGAAAAGGTGTTTTCCCCAAATATCAGAAAAAAAAATTGCCTCATAGTAATATGACCACCATCGGATGGAGCTAAAAGAGGATATGATTTTTAAACAAAGTTCAGGTCAATTTGTTTGATCGTAGTGAAATTATATTGGTTAGAACCCAAAGCCTCGTTTTGGATTTCACATTCCAAGATGGCCACCAACGATGTGTTTATGGGCTAAACTTTCAAGTGAATGTAATTTCTTGAAAACATAAGATTTCTGGATGATTTGTTTTTAAAATTATCTTTCTAAAGTTATCTACTAAGTGAGCCTAATCTTTGTGTTTCACGGAAAGTTTTCATTTTTATATACAGATATATGTGTCTGTTATGTAAAATATGGCTATTGTAATGCCCACTTTTGGCTGGATTGGCCCCAGTGTGGGACACCCGACACCTTCCTGTACTTGTGTGACCGTCTAAAGAGTACAAAGGTGCAGACTAGCCTAAATCCTTGGTGGCCTACATTCTTGCAAAAGTATCTAGGGGAATAAACCCCAGCTGTAACAGGTAGATCTCACTGAGGTTGTGCAGAAGGTGACGCGGAAATGGTTATGCATGCTTTGAAAACGGATGCATACATGGTGAATTCAAGCTCTCTCCTGACGCAACAGATTTCACATATTGGCTTATATATTGGTAATGATGGGTCCTGGGCCTACGGCCACAAGAAAGCATTGATACGAAAGCATCTATGAGGTTTGTTTTATTGTTGTCAAGTTTTATCTAGCGTGAAATTTAAAGGTCGAACTGACTTACTGGCCCATATCATGGTAATATAAAACATCTGATCAACTATTAGTAAGCACCGGTATAGCACATACATACACCACCAACGTCTCTACTTGTAGTTAATTCCAGTCAAGAAAGCACAGGGTAATCTTGATTCTCTTGCATTAACTTATTCCACCCTGATAGAAGACTGAGTCAACAGCTTTCCTTGGCGCGCTCTGGGCGCATTGCACCCAGAGCGCGCCAAGGAAAGCTGTTGACCATAGGCATATAATTTGGAATGATCTTCCATGCAAGTTTCATCCAAAATATTGAAAAATAATCCCTAAATTAGTAAAATACATTTAGCAGACGACATTTAGATATTAGCGGGAAAAAGCGTCATCAGGGTGGAATGAGTTAAACAGCACAAACATCTGTATTTGCCAGCCTTTCATATTTTGCAAGGGATACTAACACTTGTCATGCATTGGTCATGTACTCCCCATAACGCTCTTTAGAGCCTTCCAGGACAGAATGAGAGCGGGTCAATAGCTTTACTATGTGTGGGTTTAAAAAAGCATCATCTAGGGCGTGTCATCAAAATGATATGTCTCTGTACAATTAAAAATCGTTTCTATTAATCCGAAATGAAACTTGTATAGGGCATGTAGATTTACACCTGGATGCGTTTGTGAGATTTGAACGGGAAGGGGTTAAACCGATTACCACTTAAATGTAAACTTCAACACTTCAGATAACGGGCTAAGGGCGTGTCAGAAACTGCAAAATGAGATGAATAAACATACAGATAAGAACAAGTTTATAATTAGTTTATGTTTCATGCTGCTAGTTGCACAAGTAAAAGAGGAGTACAGATTTAGAACAAAAATATAACAACAGTTGAAGCATCTGTCCAACATAATTTTTTTTCCATATTACAGCATTGAAGGTGACAGATGCAATCGATGTTACGGACGATTTGGAAAAACGTTTAGCGAAATTAAAAGAGCCTGACGACAAAGGTAAATATTTCATCACTTTTCGTTCAATTTTCCCATAACTTCCCTTGGTAATACGTTTTTCTATTCTCTGGCCCATGGTCCTTTGCTATAACAATACTTTGTTTCATCATATCTATAGCCACTCCATATTTCTAACCCCCCCCCTTAAGTGTCAGAAGCTTCTTGTACACTTCCGTTTGGTTTGCTTTTTACAGTTTTATGTACAACCCAGAATAACAATTTCCATTGGTGTTTGCCATTTTTGTTCTACTTGACAGGAGACAAGTCTGACCGACAAGGCGCTGCATCAGGACAGATGGAATGGCAGTCTGCAAACTAACATAAATCTAGTTCCATTAGTCCGATTACCTCAAAAAGGCTCCTGGTGAGACCAAGCGATGTTATTTATAGAATTTGTGACGGAGTATGTTTCAAGGCCTATCTAATGACGGACGGTTTTAAAAGCAAAAAATAATACACAGAAGTAATGTACAGTTTAAGAAACGCTTGAAAGAAGGGAAGCCAAATTGTGTTTGGAAGCTAAACAACGAAGGTTATGGTTGGCTTCTCTTTTCAAGGCCGGTTCCACTGCACAGGTAATATCAGCGTATTGAGAGGATCATCCCTACAAATGACCTCAGTCAAAACTATGTAATTAGTTACAGACACCATATACATACATACATACATACATACATACATACATATATATATATATAGATATATATCTGTGTGTGTGTGTTTGTGTGTGTGTGTTATGACATTCTTTGCTTGAACTACAAACGAATTGTATATTGTTAAGTCCACGTGCACATGTGCCAGCCTTTGAGCTTGTGAAGTTATGGACAGTCTTCATTTTCTATTGGCAAAAGTCACTCTTCATGTATATCAGTCTGCACTGGTAAAAAAAATGTCAAGTTTTCTTTATTTATAAATTCTGGGTAGATAACACCGATATATAAAGAATAAGAACTCAGAACTCAGAACAGTTTATTCAACATTATTGAAATGGGTTACATGAATTTCAACGTGTGTAGTGAAAAAGTGGTACTTAAGCAATAACCAGGAACTCGTAATTAAATTAATTCATATTAGGATGACCTTGGCTAAGGATTCTATGATCTGTTATCGCCAAGGCCACCTTTCAGTAAAATTATAATTAGCAACAATTGGCAAAAATAGTAGGAACAGAGATTAGAAGCTTAAATATACAGGGTAAGTAAAAAGTCACTTAATTATCACAAACAAAACAGTGTGCAAGTGTCTTTATATTGCTCCACGAAGAAAAGCTTTGCGTAGGTTGCGAAACCATTATAAGAATGTGTGAAAAGTTTATCTTTGATACAGGGTTGTGTGTTTTTTAAGCGGGGGTTGGAAGGTAATACCTAATACAATGTTTTGTCAAATTTCTAGAAGGAATAGGAACCTGGCCGTCATTTCTATGTCGAGTGAAATATTGATGAGAGGGTGTTGTACCTGCAAATTTGTCGTCAAAGTAATCAGGGGTTTTATTTCCTAAATATTTATAGCAGAATTTTAAGGATCTTAACGTAAGAACATCTGGCACTTGTAAAAGGTTTAACGTTTTTAATAAAGTATCCCTGTGGCCATTATATCTTACCAAGCAAACAAGACGAACAGCCTTCTTTTGAAGTTTGAAAATACCGTCACACGAAAACCTCCACAGGAATATGCGATAATTAAGATAAGGAAGAAAAAGAGAATTGTAGATTTGAAATAGAATATCTTGAGGAGAATAATTTTGTGTTCTTTTCATAACACCACTAATTTTTCAGAGCTTATTTCCGATTTTGTCAACGTATGAATGCCAATTTAAGTTTTCGTGAATTCTTGCACCTAGGAAATCAAATTCACTGGCTTTGTGAATGGGCACATTCTTCATTTCAAGATTTGAGGTGAAATTTAATTTCCGTTGAGGGAAAGGAAACACCGTTCATTTAGTTTTAGCAATATTAATAGATAATTTGGTGGCCAACAGCCAATCACATACCTTGTTTAATTCGATTTCTATGCTATTTGATACAGAGCCAGTGTCTGTGAGAGGGAAATTGAAAGAACTAAGTGAATTGATAAGAGGCGTGTCGTCTGCATAAAAAATCGGTTCAAAATTTGAAGATGCCAAATACATGTCATTTGTGTGAAATATGAAAAGAAAAGACCCAAAATAGATCCCTGTGGCACTCCAGTTGTAACAGGTAGACAATTTGAAAAACCATCGTCGAATTTGACGTATTGTTTTCTGTTTGTGAGGTATTTTTTAAACCAGTTTAAAGGAGTTCCTTTTATACCGTAATAATTTAGTAATTATGTTTCTGCACACGGATACATTTGTTGAGGATTTGATTGTAGGTTTTGAGATTAATTTTCATAGGGCCATACAAAGGTGACTCGTGTGACGTGCATTTTAATTTCTTGTATAGATTATCACGAAATTTGATATATCTAAGAATGCTGTTCGATATCCAGTTATTTCTCTTGTGCTTATATATTTGTTGAATTTAATTTTTACTTAGGGGTATATGTTTTTTCTTGGTCTTGGTCAAATAGTTTCTAACGTAGAGTAATTAATATTTCGGTCACGATGTGAATTTGTATCAAGTATTTGCATAATATTACAATTATTGATGTCATCATAAAAATTATATACAGAATTAGAGACAAATTTTTCAGCTAAAATATATTTGGGTGGGCTTTCTATATTTAGAGCTTGGTCAATGAATGTAAAACAGGGTATATGATCTGATAAATCCGTAAGAATAATGCCAGAAAGACAAGACTTTTCACAATGCAAAGTATTACAAAAATTGTTGTCTATCAGAGTGGCATTCCTCTCAGAAAATCCGGTAGGAAAAATAATTTTGGCGTACAAAACCACTATTGAAAATCGTGTCTAGGAAATCAGCATATTTTGACGTTTGTTGATTTTTAACAAATTTGTGTTAAAATCATTTTGTTACCTGGTTCACGGGATATGGTTTAAATGATTGAGAAAAGATCATTCATAAAATTTTCAATGTCAGCATTCCTGTCCCTGGGTGGCCTGTATACATTACAGAGGGCATTTTTTTGCGTCAAAGCTTTACCATAAATATCTAAGAATTGACTTTTCCATTTGTCGTTAGGACTGTAGAAGTCTTTTACGCTGTATTGAAAATCATTATAGAGATAAATCATGAGACCACCATGAGAACTAGAAGTGGCCCTTAATGGAATGAATCCATAATCTGGAATATTTAGTTCCAATACGTCCGGCGAGAAATCTCCTAACAATTTTCCTGAAGGCAAATTTCACTAAAAGTAAAATTACATTTTGCAAGTTCATCGAAAAAATGGTCAACTTTTCAAATTTGGCGTTCTAACTTTGAATGATTAGGTTTAAAACAAAAACATTCTTTAAAACAGATCCAAAATAATCCATGAGATTTTTCGCCTCAACGTATGGTGAGTTCGATTCAAAAGAAATTGAATTTTCATTATCATCAAAGTTTTGTAATGCACTGTTAAGGCTGTTTAGTGATACACCGCCAAAGTTCCTTAAAATTTCATTGTCAAGAATGAAAGGAGCAATAATTGAAAAATAGTGGTATAACTAACTACAACTTCAACACGCAACCTGGTGGAGCATAAGTAGGCAGCCTACTCTCACAGCAAATACAAATCATCCAAATTAGTGGAATTCTGAAACGAAAGTAGCGAAAAGAAAATGATATATAAAATATCGCACATATATATATATAGGACGTTCGTTTCATCTTCGAAACAAGGATGATATAAGGCAATATAGTTAATAAAGTTCATACAGTCACAAACATTCATGTCTTAAAGGCACCTTCTATGGTGGAAAAAAGACTAATCAGGATCTGTGTATATTGATGCACATTGAAAATGGTCATGCCTTATCTATACAAATAAAGGCAATTAATCAATATATCAGTATAATTATTGCGCTTCAACATTATTTCATGCTTGGGTATACGAAGTGTAGACAAAGGGATACAGCTAAGGTGAATCACCAGATTTGTCATACAATACAGTTAGCGAGAAAAAAAAAGTTCTACATATCTGATTGAGGGGAAAGTAAAACAGCTTGGCCCTGCGGGACTATTGTGGACAGAAACCTTGGGAAAAAAGTGTTCATGGGTAAAAGAAAAAGCAATTGTATCTTGCAGAACCGCTTGCGTATTATGGAACAACAGTTCACATTTGTAGTAAATTTCACTCAAAAGTGAAAGTACGGATTAAAATCCAGCTAATCTTTGGTAATGGCCTCTTGGCTTGTTTTTGGCATATACAGATTTTGAGCCTGAATAGAAAGTTCCACATAGTGCCCCGACTGTAAGTATTTGATTTTTTTTTCTTTAGATCCATAGGTAAGTTTCGCCTGTAATCCAGTAGCTCATTTTTCAGTTTACATAAGATAGGTGGTAGATCGGGCGACAGAAAAACTTTGTGGTCGTGATTTCTCAAATGTTTGGCACCCGAGAGCCATTTGTTACGATCGCCCAAGTCCACAAACGTAATGATTATTCCTAGGCTAGCGGCAAATGCTTCAAAAGTGCCCTAAAAATAGGTGCAACCCCAACCAAAGGTATAACAAAACACAACCTATATCAAAATGTGCGCACATGTCTCCTCTTCACAGAAAAATAGGTTGTGGAGTCCGAAAAGCGTTTTTTGGCATGTTTACAGGCCCGTTTCTATGGCAACCTCTATTTTTTGTGGAAAATGACTACTTTTCACTAATTTTTTTATATCTGCCTTAATTTTGAAGATAAGCACTCCAAATTTCATCAGAAGGTAGCACTAACCTTACTCTTTCACCATGTGTGAAGCTTTTAAAAAATTATTCGATTAACATCATTATTATTATAATTATATGCAAAATTTTGTCATCTATTTGGCAATATAAATACTTCTATTTGTTGATGTTGTTTGCTGCAGTTGCCAAATTACCAAAAATGGGGGTAAATGTTAAATGATGAAGGTAATATATTTCCAGGGATATACTGATACCAAATTTACTGGAGTATATGAGGTGGATACCATTACATGTATGCAAATTAGGCTTCAGATGTTGGGGTTTTTGAAGCCATTCTAGAGATGTATATCACACATTATGTGCTGTACCAATGCAAAAAGTTACATTTCTTTGAAAAGTGCTGCAAAGCATATAGAACATAGAATCCCAATCGTCGTATCAACATTTTTCGTTCACAGCTTAACTGAAATTTTATGGGTCCGTCACGGGGGGGGGGGGGGGGGCATTATGTTAATGGATTGTCTGGTTTGGTTAGCTTGTGCACAAGTGCTTTCTCCAGAACGCATTGTTGGAATTTGACCAAATTTAGCATATATATTACCTGAAAAAAAATGAAGTGAAGACAATTTAGAAACCCTATCATTAAATGTATGCAAATGAGGTCATCTTCAAATTAGGATGTTATAATTTATTTGTTGTGTTGTAGAGGCACCAGAAAGAACTAATATGGGCACATTTCTTTGAATTCCAGAGTCCATGTCGGATTCTAACTCTGCTATGTGATTGTCTCATTATCAGTGTTATTGAGAATGACTGTGCATAGTGTCAAAATGTGCTGCATGATTGATAATATACACATAAACTGGATTAGTTTCTAAAATGAAGCTTGGACCTGATAAGAACACCCACGTTTTAATGTATTTGAATGTTAGATAATTTTGTACCATGAACCTAAAATCATGAACCTGGAACCGCCATCCTTAAAGCCACCCCCAGCCAAGCTAAATCCCAATACCTGTTTTATGTAGCAAAGCTCTCAACACAGGAAAAGGGACTGATTACAAATTAAAGTACTTTGGACAAGCTACGATATACGCTTGCCTCGACCACAGACCGATCAGCCGCTCAACAACTGCCTACTGGGGATGCATTTGAGCAACATGTGAAAAGGGCACAATACCAATGTGCCATCTGGTGCCACAATGGCATTGATCAATTACATACAGCTCTTAAAGCGCTATCATTTCGAGACATAACAAAAGTTAATGAATATTTGGGTCTTACTGATTCAGAACACACATTTCCGCAAAATTTTTGTGAAATTGTGTACGCTTACACAACAACTATTCGGAAACCAGATTCTAATAAGAAAAAAATAGATCAAATGTTTTGCAGCATTCCTTTCAAACACAAAATTATTGATTCACTAAGCATTCAGTCCCTTTTCAAATTGAAATTTGTTCGTAACATGATTCCCAAGGAGTGCAAAATAAAATACCCCCCCCATCATTTCCTATATATATGGCAACAATATTGGACAAAGTATCATGAATTACAAGCAATATCTGGCTTCAATTACTCTTGAAGATATCGCAGCGAATCAAAGTTGTGACTGTATGTCTAACAGTAAATATTCACATTTTGTTGATGCATACCTCAAACATCTATTTACAGGTAATTTGGATATCATACAAAATTCAAGTTTCAAAGAAATTATGAAAAAAGGTACAAAATTTCGGATATGTCCCAAGTTGATCATTGACAGTATTTTTCAGGATACATGTGATGCATTTGATTCCTACTGTATGAAATGGGCAAAGAAAGAAAAATAGAATTTCAGAAATTTAAAGGATGGTTATCAAACTTGAAAAAAGTCTCTAGAAAAAGAATTTATTGTTACAAATCCCACATTACGAATTTCAATACGGTTAATCTTAAACAACCTGAAGTTTCAAAAGCAGTCAAAGAACTACAAGAAAGTTTTGTAGTCACTAACATAGATAAGGCAGGGAACAATCTTGGGATCATCTGCAAAAAATATTATCGGGATGTTTTGAAAAAAGAACTTGGTATAAACAATATTTCAGACATAAGAGGAAATGACGTACATAAATTACACAAACAATCCATTGATAATTTAATAGATACACATAAAGATGACATGAAAAGGAATTTTAATATCAAAATTTCTTAAGAGGACTCCTCTATTCCACTTTTGTTCTGGATACCCAAATTACATAAAAACCCTTTAAAATCTAGATTCATAGCCGGTGCTGCAAAATGTACAAGAAAACAATTATCAAAAGAAGGAACATTGTGTTTGACTGCAATTAGGTATCATTTTCGTAAATACTGTAATGCAATTTCTAGAAACAGAGAATTAAATTGTTTTTGGAGTATTAGCAATTCTTCCGAGTTTGTATCTAAAATCAAAGATGTAAAAGCAAAAAATATCAAATGTTTTGATTTTTTTTCACTGCACACAAATCTACTCATTGATGAAGTTAAAAGTTCACTTTCAGAATTAATAAGCAAAATGTTTAACCATAATGGTAAACCATACATTAATATTAATTCATATACAAAGAAAGCATAACACAACAAATATTCAAAAAGTAACATTAAATCGTACACTGTTGAAACTTTGATAGATGGTATAAAATTTCTTTTAGATAATACTTTTTTGTTCAATGCGGACAATTGGTTTTTCAACAAATAAAAGGCATTGCAATGGGTAGCAACTGCTCCCCTTTACTGGCAGATTTGTATTTAACCTGGCTTGAATTTAAGTATATGGATAAACTGATGAAAAAGGACTTTCAAATGGCTACAAAATTATCAAACAACGCAAGATATATTGATGACATTGCTTGTGTAAATGTACAAAATTTCAATAAAATTGCTAAAGAAATTTACCCAAAAGATATCCCTTTGGAGGGTAATAATTCAGATGGTTTCAGAGATGTGTTTTTGGACTTGGATATTCAGGTCACTAATGACAGGTTTTGTATTAAAGTCTATCATAAAATAGATGAGTTTAACTTTGAAGCAGGTAATTATCCTTTCCCTGACAGTATTATTTCGGATACTACTGGATATAACACGTTTTTTTGCACAGACTTTGAGCTTTGGTCGTATTTGTTCTAAATTTCAGGACTTTGCATCTAGAACCAAATTTTTATTTACAATAAACTTGTGTCAGGAGGATTCAAAGATGCACTTTTGATCAAATATTTCTACAAATTTTGCTGTAAATATCCGGAGATGGTTAGAAAGTTTGGCTTCAATAATTTTAAAGATTTTAGACTTGCCTTTTTTTTTACTTAATTTTTTCTTTCGGCGTCATTCTGTTTTAATGTTCACCTTTCAGACATTTCAGGCTAGCTTGTTTTCTCTTAGGTTGAACCCCAAGGGGCTATCGGCAACGAGTAGCGGCCTACGACAGTTACAAGCTTGCCTAATTGTACTTGATATGTGGTTGATATTTTCA
This sequence comes from Hermodice carunculata, assembly GCA_964020975.1. Lineage (NCBI taxonomy): Eukaryota > Metazoa > Annelida > Polychaeta > Eunicida > Amphinomidae > Hermodice > Hermodice carunculata. The sequence continues at coordinate 10,156,198 of OZ026626.1, read as the reverse complement.
TTGCATTCTCTTGACTGAAATACAAATGACTATCGGTAGCAAGCAGCGGCCTACGACAGTTACACGTTTACTTAATTGTACTTAAAATCCTGTTAAGAAAAATTGTTTTGATAACATATTTTTGGCATAAATGGTAATGACTTTCATTCTTTTCTGACATGCCTAAATGCACATTTACTCAATATTAAAAAAATACTCAAAAGTGACATTTTTTTTTCAAATGTCACAAACCTGACACATTACGTTGATACATTGACTCAGGGTTGGCAATGAAATAGAGCTTAATTGTTTGAGGAGTAGGTGTCATCATGGAGTTTGTTTTACATTTCTGGTGCAGGATGTACATTGTTGCAGTCACTGTTAGGATTTCCCTTGGTTTATACAGGTGGTCTAGCGGCAATTGTTTATTTTACAATTACTGGGACTGAATATAATGCCCCAGCTTGTTTCCACTTCAGTTAAACACTGGCGGATGGTTTAACTAAAGTAAGCTGTCCAGCTAGAAAGGGTACATATTGGTTCAGGGGTAAGTCAAATTGTTCTCAACTGAACCCGTACTACACAAATTTGGTAACTATAGTTTGTTTGCCAGGTATTCTTCTTTCATAATGAAGGTCTGCATTTATAAGCAAAACTTCACGTATTTAGCTAATTCATCATTTGCCACGCTCATATTTATTCATTATTATGTGGGTTGTCTTTGCTGAATATTTAACTTAGACAAGGAGCCGCTACTCAGAGAGACATGTCCGAGTGAAAGGCTCCGAAACATGTTGAGTAGTTACTCGCCGAAGACCCTTTAATTTATTTCGGCTAATACAGCCTATGTCAAAATTTTACAGAGGAACGTGTGCAATTTGGACAATAATACTTCTATATGTATATAGGTTAGACAGGGACAGGTCAGCTTATGGAAAGTAAAGAGTTCGGACTGCGGAATAGGGTAATGACTACTAGGAAGTGGTTTTGGACAAAAAGACACCAATACAACAGTCACATTCCTAACCCTACAGTGTGGGATCCCAATGGTAACGGCTGGGAAATGTCTAATGATGGCTACCTCAAGCCTTTGATGTATACCAATGAGCTAGCCCCACTGGAAGTCCGCAACCTGACTCATATGTATTGCACAGATATTGAGTGTACTGTCGCAAGAAAGTGCCATTGCCTCCAGACAGGACTGAAATGTACAGAATTATGTGCATGCCTTGGACATGAGTGTGCAAATGACACTTTTGACACTGAAACAGACAGTGATGATGAGGAAGATGATGATTGAATCTTGGCGTAGAATCTCCAAACCGTGACCATCATTGATCAGCTTTCTGTATTTAGTGTGTACATGTACTTATACTGTTTTCCTTTACTAAAAGGCATCTTGAATTAAAGTTTGATGCCAGAGATACATTAGTTATGTTGCAGGACTCCATGGGATGGTTCACTGTAAATTACGTGTTGGTGTGAATACATGGTACGAAGTACTATCTTACTTCATCAGTTGTATTGGCAATTGTTATGACGGTTCGCTAAGCGAAGATGACATATGATAGCCATATTAGCATATTAATTAATATGCATATGGTATACTCATATGAACATGATAAATAAAACTTGTATGTGTACTGTTCCTAATCATTTTGCCTGTTTTTAAATAAACGAAACTATATCTTAGTAAATATAGTATGTTATCCGTCGCACAATACTTAATTTCCATGTAAATTTCATATATTTGCATAAATTAACATATGATAATTCAGCACTTTGAACAAAATCTGTATTTTGTGACTATATTAGAGCAATTGAGCACATTTTAATGTTTATTTAGCCTTTCCACAAGCAGTATCACCAAAGATATTATTTTTAAGCACAAATTTTAGTTGTCTCAGAAATGGCATAGGCTGTCATGGAAACGGGCAGAAATATATATGATAAAACGCTTTTTAGATTCCACAACCTATTTTTTCATGAAGAAGACATATATACCTATAAGAAAATATAGGTTGTAACTTGTTATACCACGGGTTGGGGTATGACCCCCGAAGAGCCCTCTATGCCGCAGGTCTATCCAGCATCACTTTGTTGACTCAGTCGATGGCATGCTGTCATTTGTGTCGACTCGGTATCTTCCATACCCAGATGATGCCGTGCAAGGTTGACACATGAATTTTTTCGTTTCTCGCTAATCCTCTCCGGCGGCACCTTTCACTCCTTGAATTATAAGAGACCATTTGCGTCTTAACACATCCATATCTAGGATTCTGGTGGTAAGGGCGACAGAAATTTCAAACATTTTATCACTCAGTCTGGGAAGGAAATCTTGCGTGACGGTGTCAATGCGATCGCTGGTATCTTGGATGCTTTTTACAATTGAAATAAACTTATCAGACAGGTCCGACAGTTTTGGCAGTGCTTCGTTAACTTTGCAATTTTCATCATTTAATTGCCCGTGATAACCTGGATACTTAACCTTACCTCTCTTTAAAGACCGGTATAGTCCCAGACTACTTCAAGGCTGCAAAAATAACACCTATACATAAGAATGGAAACAGTGAGGACAAAACAACTATAGCCCAATATCAGTTATGTCAATTATGAGCAAGGTTTTAGAAAAGATCGTACATGAAAGTTTCTACACGTGTATGAACTCACGTGATCTTTTAGTAAATCAGCAATCAAGTTTTAGACACCTGCATTGCACTGGGACTGCACTTGTTGAGTTTTATGATGAGCTACTTTTAAACATCAACAATGGCAAGCTAAACGGTGCTTTATTGATAGATTTACGGAAGGCTTTTGACACAGTAGATCACAAGGTTCCAATCCAAAAACTGAAAGCCTATGGTGTTGAAGGCACCTCGCTTGCCTTCTATCAGTCATACTTTTCCAACAGGAGGCAATGCGTATCTATCGGAGGGAGAAATCGGATCCCCCCCCTGTTACAATCGGCATTCCCCCCAGGGTCAATCCTAGGACTGTTATTGTTTTTATTATTTATAAATGACCTGCCAGATACGCTTATGGATGCTCAGGCTCATCTTTATGCAGATGACACAAGCTCTTGTTGTTCAGTCAGAGACATTAGAGCACTAAGTTTGAAAATAAATTGAAATATGGCTAAAGTCTCAGAATGACTTTATCAGAACAAGCTTGTGTTGAGCATTCCCAAATGTCAATCAATTCTTTTTGGTACCCACCAGCGTCTTTCAAAATGCAATATTGATGGCTACAATGTTTCGATTAATGGTTCAAGTATACGACAGGTCAAGGAAGCTAAACTGCTTGGTGTTATGTTTGATTCGGCATTGACCTTTCAGGCCCACATTGACCAAATATGCAAAATGATTTCACAAAAACTTGGACTTTTGAAGTACCTCAGAACAATTTTACCCCAAGACTACACGAAACTACGGTTCAATGCTATCATTAAACCCCATTTTGAGTATTGTGATATTGTATGGGGTAACTGTAGTGTAGGACTGTCTTACAAGGTGTACAAGCTCCAAAAACGTGCGGCTCGAATACTCACTGGTTCCTCGTACTTAAATCATACTGAGCCCTTATTCCAACAACTACAGTGAATACTTTATATGACAATTTCAAATTCCACAAATGTATCTTAACATATAAGGCTTTACATGGGAAAACGCCCTCCTATATTCGTGATACATTGGTCTTTACGAGTGACGTTTCCACACGAAGTACCAGATCAACCAGCAAATCCCTCCCATATGTCCCTAAACCTTAAATTGATATATTTCGCAATAGTTTCTCCTACTCCGGCCCCTTCAATTGGAACAAACTTCCGGAATCAGTTCGTCTGGAACCATCACTGGAAAATTTTGAAAGGAGCTACTGGAAAACCAAGCCTTCAATTTTCTTGACATTCTTCTTTTTATGTGTATATATTGTAAATATTTATTTCAGGGCTAAAATGTAAACCATGCGTCACGCTAATTTTGTAACCCTGGTTAAACAAAGTCTATCTATCTATATCTATCGATCTATCTATCTATCTATCTATCTATCTATCTATCTATCTATCTATCTATCTATCTATCTATCTATCTATCTATCTATCTATCTATCTATCTGTATGTCTGTCTGTCTGTCTGTCTAATTCATCTCTGACCACCACACGTGATGGCATCCAATAACTTTGGATCAATGTCAAGTTGCTTGTTTGATCTTATAAGTGAGCGTGTTTTGTCTGTCATGCCTACTTGTATACATGAAAGTCTGTCACGACATGAGTGTAATCAAAGTGTCACATACTTGTGTCCTGTACTGGCTTTTATATGTACCGACTAGCCATTGTATTGTGCCATGGCTGGGTCACGGACAATACAGGTAAAAAGGGCAAACCAAAGTCTTAATTGGGAGTATTGGCGATATTACATCGATATTATGAAAATTGCCCAAAAAGTCCACTTTGTTGACTCAGAAATGCCGAAACCAGTCAACAAATGAGTTCCATGTGCATCGAAATTTACGAAACACCATTTGCTGCCAACCAACCTTCACAAAAACGCACAATCTGTGGAAACCTCTCATAACGCCTTGGAACCCATTCCCGCCAGCCGTGGGTATTCACGAGAGGCTGACTTTTACGGACATTTACCTTTCCTATAAGTGAGCTAAATGCCACTTGAAAGAAAGATTACGTTGATATTATTCTGAAGGGTAGATCACCACATCAGGCTGTGGAACCAAGGTCAGCCGAGCACATGATTTTCACATTCCTCTTGTTTTATCATGTCTGTTTATAAAACTTCAAAGCTAATGAATTGGTTCTCTTATATCTCACTGACATGTGTCGCGGATGTCGCTGGAAATTATTGTTATCCATATCTATGTATCACCTCCTCCCCCGAGGTCAGCCGAGCACATGATTTTCACATTCCTCTTGTTTTATCATATCTGTTCATAAAACTTCAAAGCTAATGAATTGGTTTTCTTATACCTCACTGACGTGTCGCGGATGTCGCTGGATATTATTATTATCCATATCTATGTATCACCTCCTCCCCCGAGGTCAGCCGAGCACATGATTTTCACATTCCTCTTGTTTTATCATGTCTGTTTATAAAACTTCAAAGCTAATGAATTGGTTCTCTTATATCTCACTGACATGTTTAGCGGATATCGCTGGAAATTATTGTTATCCATATCTAAGCATCACCTCCTCCCCCGCCTGCTGGGAAGTAAGCAGTTGGGACAGTGTTTCATACATTGTGACGTAATAAGATCCCGATAATAGTGTAATCACTTTAATATGCGGTACACCTAAGTGAACGCCATTTTAACTGGGGATAACATTTGGATACATATGAGAATGTGTGCCCGCCGTGGTCAATATGATACAGTGCCATGGCTTGTCATGTTGCACATTTAAAACAGAAGTCCTGCGAAAAGACATGGACGGCACAAAAAGGCAATGCCAGTCCACAAATATCTCTCAATCTAAATGTTTACACTGACCGCGTCACAAGTGTGGTCGATTATACACTAATGAAAACATAGTACATGTAGGTGTTCTGTTGGACCTCTTTCACTTCTCACACGATCATCAAGCGCTGCAAGGTCTCTGTTAATGTTGCATGGCAAATGGAATGGTGCCTGCAGGGGCACTGATTGATGGTCAAGAAAACATTGTAGTCGTGTATATTTCTACGCCTTGTTTACACTTTGGTTGATTTCCAATCTTGATGCAGGTTCAACCGAGTACATAATTTTGAACCAGAATCAAACAAATAACCATAAACTCCTACACAAGGCAATATTTTAAGGTAATGAAAATAAAATTAAAAGGAACGGTTCTCTCCGAGTGTAAGCTTTGAATATGGTGATGGTTATAAAATGAAAATGCAGGGTTGTGTTAAAGCATATACCTTTACTCAGGAGAGGTGTCCACAAAATAGGCCACAAGACACGTTAAACCAAAAATAGGTCCAACAAAGTATACATTTTCTGAAAAGTACGTGCAGTGGAGAATTATGTTTTGTCATTGTCACCTGTGTTACACTTTTGTATTTATACAGCAATTGCGCAAAGTAGACGTTCAATTTGTCTAATTTATGAGTTTCAAATGGATTCAACTTTTTTATTTGTTCTCCAAACTTTGAAATTCTTGTTGCAAAATAAACTATAAGAAATAAATACAAAAAGGCTTCGTTGTGTCATGACTGTAAAATATAACTGTTCTTTCAGTAATGATACTGTGGGTCCCAGATTTTTTACTTTTTCAGTCCAGGTACTTGGTAGTTAATGCAAAACTGTGAACCAGATTTAATCTAAACTTTCTTAATTTTCAACTCAGATAGGTCTCTACCAACTTTATTAAATGATTTTTTTGTTCAATATTTTGCCAAATTAAAAAAAATCTTCTCTAAATTTACTTAGGCAATTGCTCTGAAATTCCATAAAAACACTTCTGGAGACTCCAGACTTTATTCTAATCAACAGATGGCGTTGCACTTTCCTTGTCTTTTACAAATTTGTGTGTGTTATCAACAATTTTGACTTCTACAAAGCCAACACTGAGGTTGCCCTGAACCTTGTTGGAAATGTAGCTTGTGCGAGTACTAATCACAATTATTCACTAAGTGCGGATACCCTGGATCCCTGATTTTAATAAATGTTTCATTTTGGTTACCTGTTGGCTAATGCATGCATTTTTGTTGATTACCACGTAAGTCAATTGGTATTGCGATGGACAAATTTTAACTTCTTCTACAACATGCTAATTTCCGAGACTAGGGTGGGACTCCTTATGGCTTGAATGTCAAGGTCAGCTGAGGACGGGCTGTTGACACAACCCTCTTGTTTATCTTCCGTTACAACTGTTTCACAGCATAGACTGTCGTCATCCATCACACATCTAGTTCGAGAGCCAACCCTCTTTAGTGCATTCACCTGTTTGGCTCTGCCAAATCAGCTGTTCTTGTGACATTTGTGAAACTAATTTGTATCATTGCAGTGTATGCTTTGTCATCTTGATATATATGCTGTTAAGTTATATATATTAAAAAGAATGTAGCTGTGTCACAAACTTACAAATTGAAGTTGGATTTGTACCTCTATAATAGTTTTGGAGATATTTAACATTTAAATGTTTCAAGAACTTCTAATTAGCAGAATATAAAATGGTAGTATTTTTGTTCACCCTTAGATTGCCAGGTGCCGTTAACATGTTGGTACTACTTGAAATTTTGTGTCTATCTGAAATAAATTGGAAGATGTGGAGGTTTCAAATTCTTAATTGCCCCTAATTTGCATATTTTTTAACACCATGGCTGTGCCACACAACATACACAAGTTCACTACTAGGTCTATCTGCATGATGAGTTTGGTACTTTTCGGAACAATATTGTCCACGAAAAGCTGATCGCAAAATCCACATGGATATAAATGAATGGATGAATGAATAAATAAATACATAAATAAGTAAGTAAATACACAAACAAACAAACAAACAAACAAACAAACAAACAAATAAATAAATAAATGAATAAATAAATAAGAAATAATGTATTTGGGAAAAACAGATAAAGAGATCTGTGTTCAGACACAGACTTAATTATGTACGTACGAGATAAATCTTTTCAATTATTTCAAAGCGTATTCCGTTTTGCATAACAGAACGAGAGTTTTTCATAATTATTTCAACGTATCCAAGCACCTGCCCATGCTGTACTTTAAATGCACATAAGGCCTATGTAGCAACAGACACACTAAAATTATCCCATGGAGGGCCAACATAAATTGTGCGGATTTATGCGGTTACTTACGATCAGCAAAGATATACCGGCCAATATACAGTGCTAACATCTAGTGTTTCTGTAAAAGTGAATTATCAATGTGCAGAGCAATGCTCGGCACACTGAATGGTATTGACGCCCAATAACAGAGTAAACCCAGCCACTCAACCAACGCCTTCACAGTTGTCTACTGAAAGCACAAATGGTTCTAAATGTATATCCATTCTATAGATTCTGAAAATCTTGAGAGTTTAGCCCCCACTCCACCCCCCAACCCAACTAGAAAAAATTGATTTGCTTGTCAGCAAATCAGTCTATATGCCAAGAAAAACTTTTAAAGATTGCGTGTGCAACAATAATATTTATTGATCTGTTCGAAAGAGACACAAAGAATTGAGCAATGTGACAAACCTATAAATTGAAGCTAGAATTGTTCCTCTATCTATAATAGTGCTGAAGGTATTCAAGATTCAAATTTGTGTATTTGCCGTTTTTATAACTTTACGTCATATTGTTCATTGGGTGCAGCTATCTCCCCAACCTATAAATTGAAGTTTGAATGGTCCCTCTATCTATAACAACTTTGATGTTGAATATTAAAGAATCAAATTGGATGAATTTGCCAAATTTGTATCAATTTGAATGTGCTATTTAGGTCCATATTTCATTGGATTGAGTTATGTAGCCAACTTGTTTATTGATGTCGGCATTACACCTTTATTTGTAGTAGTTGTGAAATTGTAGAGGCTTTACATTTTGTGTATTCTCCTGATTTACGTAAACTAAAACTCTACAACTTTTCGTCATGATCAAGTGGGTGTTCCTATACCAGAAACATGAAAATTTTTGAAAGTGCGAATGTTACCTCTTCTTTTAAAAGTTTTAAAGACATTAAATATTTAAACTCTTCAAGTGCCCTTAGTATAAATTTTGATTCTACAACTTTAGGTTGTGCCTGATAGGATATGTCGGAAACCCAAACTTATATATTGATGTTGGAATGGCACCTCTACCTGTAATAGTTCTAAAGATATTCAATATTTAAATACGTGCCCTTAATTAGCATAAATTATAATTCTACGACTTTTGTTTGTGGTTCATTGGATCCGTCTCTAGCGGAAACCTATATATCAGAATTGAATGGGCACTCCTACCTATAACATTTTGCAAGATATTTAAAATTTAAACTTTTCAGGTGTACCTAATTAGCATAAACGTTTGTTTGTGATTCATTGGATCTACCAATGGCAGAAACCTGCATTTTAGAGTTGAAATGGTACTTAAACTGTAATTGTTTTGAAGATATGAACCATTGATTTTTCAAGAGCCCCTAATTAGCATAAATCATAATTCTACAACTTCTGTTTTACGGGTCCATCACGTGTGCCTTTGGTACAAACTTACAAATTAAAGTTGGAATGGTACTTTTACCCTTAATATGTTTGAAGCTATTCAAAATTTAAAACTTTAAATGACCCTTATTTGCATAATGTTCAACATGGTGACGATACCAACCTAGGTGCTTAATTTCACTTCTAGGTCAAACACCATGCCAAGCTAGGTTCTTTTAGCAACAATATTGTCCGAGAAAAAGTGATCAAAAGCTGCATACTGGAAACAAATAAAATGAAATGTATGCGTGCTGGTGGGTCCAGAAATTGAAGGGGGGGGGGGGGGAGTTGGTGGGTACGCTGGTAAAAATAATAATTTTTTCCCAGTACAATGTACAGAAAAAATAAGAAAATAATTGCTGGTAAGAACCATGGAAATTAAAAGGGAATCCAGTTCATAAGTACAGCAAATAAAAATGCCCAGTAAGCTGGTATGGACAACTCCTCCCCCCAAATAGCTATGGGCTCTGCCTGTTCCAATGTACCCACTGACCCTGACCAAAATCCTTCCATATTACAGCTGGTCTAAGTTTGGATCTGTGCTTGGTTATTTCTTGCAGTTGATCTGAATCCCTCTTTACATAGACATGCTAAACTTTGGTTCATATTTCATTGGATGCTGCTATGTTACGAACCTATCAATTGCATTTGAAATGGCACCTCACAGTGAGCACTAGCTTATTGTGATGGGTAGTGACATTATGCAGGTTTCAGACTGTGTGCCGTCCTTGTTAATGCGATGCAGACTTACTATACCAACACATCCAGTATCCCTAGGGATTGAAAGGTAGGCCGAGGGCCTGCAGCCTCTGTACTGACAGGTATGGAAGGCCGTGCTCTCACAGTCCCATTAAGGCTGGCTGCATAACAGTGTGGTCATGGTATTAACAGTAACCAGCTTGTGTGTGGGGGAGGAGGGGGCAGTGTCATATAATATAGTGAAGAAAATTTAACTAAAATTAAAGAACTCAACCTTGTTTTCATGCCAAAGGATTTTGTTTTAGCAAACGATCCACATATTAAGATGGGAATGGCAACTCTATCTAGAACAGTTTTGAAGATATGTTAGATTTGAAATTTCCACAAACATGTCTCTAATTTAATTGCACCACATTAGAAGAAAACTGTGCCTCTGTAAGATTTGGACCAGGCTATTTTGCACTTACCATAGGACTTGGAACTGCGGGATGGTGCTTGTGGAGAATCTCTCACCAGGGATAAGGAATGACCTGCAGTCTTCTTAATTATTTGAATATCACCATAGCTAAGTGTATACTTTCATTTACTTACTTTGTTATGATTGTGGATTGTTAATATATTGTTATTGTTGAAGTTACCTGATCATTGTCATTCTTTGTTGAGTTCTGCTGCAATTTTGTTTATTTTGAAGGTGGCTATTGTGACAAATTGAGGAGACTCGTCCGCGATCAATCCAAGACAAACAGGAACAAATTCAAGACACAATATTGAATTGTTTTGCAATAAGAACATAAGGGCTGAATCATCAGGAAATTTCAGGAACTTTCTAAACACTGAATGTTACAGTTTGAACTCACCAAAGGATATCTAGTATTTATAAACATAGTTGTTGGTCAATATGCAGACAATAAGACAACATGTCAATAGATCCAAATGTGTTTCTAGCTAATGTGGACGTACCAGTTAAAGATTTTGATAAATTGCTAAAGGAAAACACGGAAAAGGTAGCCTAAAACTTAAATCCAGTAGTACCATCAGGTATCAGGAAAATACCTTTGAACCAAAAGATAGTTTCCTATTTGGTTCAAGTAGGTTTCCCTGAAGATAAAAAATCAGAGGATAAAAGTTTGCCAATGCAGTTGGAATTAGCTAAGTTAATACTGAAGACTTGACTTCTATTCTACTGCACAGAAGTCCCTGTGCACACAAACCCCATGTATGCATGTACATGTTATTGTGGGCACGATAATAAAAATTGCGACCAACCTTTTCGTGACAGTGTCTGTGTTTGCAAACGCCACGCTTGTTCGTCCAGAAGCACGTATTCCGGGCAATGCGTCTGCAATGGAGCTCGACCACTTTGGCAGACTATCCTAGACCTGCTGGCTTGACGACCTGTCCCTTGTGGCTCCCGGTACCAAACTCCCCATCCTGGGCGTAGCCTGGGGGTTTTATTCCAGGCTGGCGTCACACCCATGTCACTGGACATGGCCATGGGCCCTGGCATTGCCCACCAGATGGCACTGCACAGCACACCCCTTCTCATAAAAGAAATGAATCATATCTATTCATTTACAATAATCTGTTTCTTCCGGATGGTATTCATTTATTTAGGCACTTGTAAGGATGAACACTCAATTTACTTCAGTGGAAACTTTTCAGGTGCAACTGAGGAACACCTTGAATCCAGTAGGGCATTAATTCCAGGAAAGCAAGGAAGTTGTCCAATTTCTTTGAATCTGTATATTATGGCTGAGATTAACTCGGAACAGTATATGATAGCCACATTAGTACATAGTAGCCATATACTCGACCAATATAAACAGTTATGATTTAATATTATAACAGGATACTAGAAATACAGTGAATGTTCCCTTATTCACTTTATTAATTGCTGCGGTACTTCTATAAAATAGCTATGAAATTATACATAATTCATGAGTATTCAAATCCTTTGAACTAAAGCTCTACACTCCAGTTTGGACCTGAGTACTGCATTTTAAATGAAATTTGAAAAAATGATAATATTTATGATAATACATGTAGTATTAAACTGTTACACCGATTTGCGGGCTGGAGAAATTCCCTCCAACCAGATCAGTTTAATTTCTCAGTAACCGTTCTGGTATTTTCAATTATTTATATATTCTCCAGTCACCATGAAGCATGCTTATGAATTATGTACATATTATATATATATATTCACTGCAGTGATTTACAGTTTTGTTTATTTTGCAGGCTTATTAATCCACAAGGGAGTAAAACTGTTCAGGCAGTTATTTTGGCAACCAGGGACATTGGAATATTCCTGCACTTACTCACAAACCTGACCACCTCAGGAATTAACCTAGGACTACCCACTTTGACACAAGTTGACATATGGGATGGGATTAGATATGGGGCATCACTTTCACAGTAACTTTGTGAGTGGGAGCTGCTTGATGACTACTGACATATGTTCATTTTCTGGTCTGAGACAAGTGGGAGTCAAGCCAAAATTGTGTTGGGAAAATCTGTTAGCAATTCCTCTGCCTCCTGCAACGTCCCACTAAAACAGTGTCTATGTGCCAAGTAAGTATGGGGCAAGCAAGACTTGAGGATATACAAACACCTGCTACTCAGATACTCCCTCTGCAGTGAATAACCAACGGCAAACCTAAGTCAATATACATGAACCAGAGCTATATACACTTTGATTTAATAAAGTCTCACCTTTAATTGTAATTATCATGCATTGTTGTCCATATCTCTAAACCAGAGCTATGTACACCCTGATTTAATCATTTATGAGACATGAGAATTGGTTATATGATACATGATTACATTTCTGATACTCACAAAGCAAGATGCGCATTCTGACATTGCTATATACATTATATAACTGAAGCTAAATACACTCCAATTCATGGTATGTTATGTAAGTTTTTATACTGTAAAATCCTGCAGATAACTGGGGACATTAATTTGCCTCCCGCGTCTGCTGGAACTTGCTTGCCCTATAGTAAACTGTTTTTTATCCTGAGCTTTTGATTGCCCCGCTCTGTCTTGAGCTAGATTCGGTGATGTAACCTGGGTTACAGTATCTTGCATCACACTCTCATCTGCATCTTCATCACTCTCCTCATCATTTCTGTCTACACTTGCAGCAAATAACTCAGTGACTGCACTTAATGTGTCTGGTTCTTCCTCTTGTTCCACCTGATCATATGCAATAGTGGAATCTAGGTCTAAAAACTCAAGTCTCATTCTGCGCATTGGAATCACCCTATCATTGCACAATTTTAATCTGTCATGGTGGAAAACTGACTCTCTCTTTCTATCTTTTATTCGGTACAGACCTGGAGATATAACCTCTGTAACCATGAAGGGACCTTTCCAAATTGAATGAGCTTTTTACTTTGTCCCACTTTTGTAGCAGAATGTAGCATATACACTAAATCCCCTACATTTTAAGTGTGTTGAGCAACCTTTAGGTCTTAATCTCTTTTTTTTCTAGATTGTGCTGACTTGAGATTTTCTCTGATGTACTTTCTCCATTTTATCTTTGAGTTGTTTTACATACACTGGAGTGGTTCTTACAACAGAGAATTCATCTATCCTGCCCATTAAATTGTCAATAGGCTTGGGGACTTCCCTCCCCAACATCATTCTATTGGCTGAAAAGCCAGTTTGTCTATTCAGCATAGATCGAATAGCTCCTGCCAACAACAGAATATCTTTGTCCCAATCTTTTTGAGATTTCTGAGGACAGCACCTTGTGCACTGTAATAGTGTATGCTTGTACCTTTCGACCTGTCCATTTAGAGCATGGTCTATATGGTGTAGTTCAGGTTTTTGCAATCTCTAGAAGATCTCAGATGGCTTGGAATAGATTTCCATCAAGGTTACGACCCTGATCAGTGTGGATTTGCAATAGGAAACCTACTTTTGCCACAACCTCGTGCACAAATGTCTCCACTACTGTTTCTGCTGATTGCTCAGGCAGTGGGTAGCACTCTAGCCATTTTGTAAATTGGTCCACAACCATGAGGACATATATGTTTCCTGCAGTACTCTTCATTAAGAGACCTACAATATGAAGATGTACCCTTTCTAATGGACTACCTACATGATATCTCCCTAATCATACCTTTGGGTACTGTCTTGGCTTTGTATTTCTGCTGCACTTTTGACAACTTTTCACATAGTCCTCACAATCTTGGCTCATACCATGCCAAAAGAATTTCTGTTTTAATGCTGTAGTGTTTTAGTCGGCCCTATGTGACCCCCTAGCCTGACATCATGATGCACCTTAAAACATCCTCCCTTAAGGCTTTTGGCACTATAAAACACAACTTCCTGTCAATAAGGTCTTGCCATTTATACAGCAGGATTTCATCTTAAATTCTTAGCTGTGATTTGCATAGCCAGAGATGCTTAACATCATGGTTTGCTAACCATAATTCATGTTGTGGAGGCTCTGAGTTAGTTTCAATCCAGGCTATCAGTTGTGACAATTCTGAATCTTTTAACTGAGAGTCTCTCAACTCTTTGTTGGTATAGTGTGCTACCCGACTACTTTAATGTTCTACACCGGAGTCATAGAAGGCATTCCCTCCTGTATCATGACTATGACCTGGAGTACTTACAGATGGAATGTTACTGTGTTGTGAATTAGACCTAGATGGATCTGTTCTGACTACTCTGAGGGACAGAGGCACAACATCATCTACATTTTCGTCAAATCTCTGCCACTGTTCTTGTGCTCTTTGACAAAACTTACAGCCACCACATCGCCATGACTGTGTACCTGCTACATAACAGTTGCAATATGTTCCAATATCATGGATTTGGCTAAAGGCTGTCAGCATTGACGTGGAGCTTTCCTTGCCTATGAACTATTCGCATGTCATACTGTGCCAGGTCGTCTGGCCACCTGGCAAGTTGTCCCTGAATTTGCTTAAATCCCATAAGCCATGCCAAACTGTTATGGTCAGACCTCACTATGAATTTATTGCCAAGTAAATAATGGCAGTACTGTCTAGTAAATCTCACTACTGCTAACAACTCCTTCCTGGTGGTACAGTACTTTCTCTGTGTAGGTGTTAAAACAAAACTACTATAAGCAATTTGTTTTTCTGTACCATCTTGTATTTGACTCAGTTCTGGCCCAATGGCAATGTCTGAAGAATCACAATCCAAGATGTACAACCCCTCTCTTGAAGGAAGTGCAAGTACTGGAACCCACAGAAGAGCAGACTATAGTTTGTCAAAAGCATCCTGATGTTTTTCAGACCATTCAACTTTGGCTTTTGGACTTGTCAGTTCATAGAGACATGCCACGTATTCAGCTAAATTTCTGAGATGGTCCCTATGATAATTTATTAACCCCAAGAAGGATTCTACCTCCCTGATTGATTTCTGAATAGGCCAATCAGCCACAGCTTTGACCTTTTCTGGGTCCACAGCCAATCCATGTCCTTAAACTACTTTGCCCAAGAACTTTATTTCGCGACGAAATAGGGAACTTTTTTGCCTTCAATTTCAGGTTGTGAGCCTTCAGCCTAGAGAATACCTTATGCAAATTAGACAAATGGTCCCAGAAATTTGAACCAAGAATTATGACGTCATCTTTGTAGGACAAAACTGACCTCCAGGTTAGGCCTCTGAGCACCAGGTGCATGGCTCTTTGTAGAGTCTGACACTCCCTACAAAACCCAAATAGCATTCTTGTAAATTCGAATAGACCGAACTTCATGACAAAGGCTGTCTTCGATTTATCACAATTAGCTACAGGCACTTGCCCGTACGTGGCAGCCATATCGAGAGCACTATAGAAGGTCGAGCCACTTAGAGTGTCAAAGGATTCTTCTATAATTGGTAATGGATAAGCATCTTTGACCGTGACACTATTTAGATGACGGTAATCTATGCACCATCTTACAGTTCCATCTTTTTTTCTTACTAAGACAGGTGCTGATGCCCATTCTGAATTAGATGGTGTTATCATCCCAGCATGTAACATATATTTTAAGTGCTTCTCTTCTTCATCTTCAAAGCCAACAGGTGTTCTGCGCATGCCCTGAGGAACAGGCTTTGCAGACCCCTGTGTCAATATGATGCTCAACTCTTTTAAAACATCCCAAGTCTGTGTCTGATTTTGTAAAGATACCTTCCAGCATGCACTGTGGCATACAGAAAAAAAAACACTTTGTAATTACGTTGTCAGTTGACCTTTATTCTGCCATTTGCTCCAGATGGTGAGAGATGCACTGCAAAGTACATGGCAAATTCTTACAAAATGTTTGGCGTTTCAAATACACATTTATTTCACAAATACTATCAAGCCTGCACAAAATTACAAATACTCGTTTAAACACAAACAACGTGTATTTGACCAATATAAAGTTACATGAAATATTTAATGTTTAAAACATTTAATACACAGAATATAATTACAATCTGACTATTTCAACGTATCAAAAACCATTAGAGGCAATTATAGGAAGAAGCCAGTTTGTAATGATAATTGCGTATGGAATTTACTGTAAATTTATAACAAATATTCTCCACATAAATCTACGTGTTTACGCGGTATATAATGTAGAAACTAAACCCACACAATAAATAAATATGCTCGCAGCGCGATGATGTGCGCTTCTGCAGAATACCCAATTTATCTAAAAAAACATATATATTCTTACTTACAGAACTTAGGGGTCTTGTGAGCCACCAAAGTCAATCCATAGCACAATATAAGCTGATATTAGCAAGTTAGGTCCGGGGTACGCAGGAACAGGATACATGACTGCACCGCAAACTGATTAGTCCATGTGAGCTCGCTAGCGCCAAGTGGGATGCGAAAAGGCAGGGAAGGTCAGTATATATCATCCTTCATCCGGGGTATTCTAAACAGGACTTATGATTGGCCAAAGCCATAAAAAAGACTCGTTACATCGGGTAGCAGCAGGCAAGATAACATTGTTAACCCACAAAATGCGTAAAAGTATAGACTGTCACTGCCTGCCAAAAAGCCCCCTTATAATGTTGAAAAATGAGGAATGATTAATAAATTCACTCCCCAGTCCTGAACACATGATAATTGTTCTAAAGTAAATAAATATAATAAGAATACCGCTTGAATAAATGCACAATTTCCATACAAATATCAACTTCAATCATAACATAAATAATGCATGATCAGCACTCTATTTATAATAGAATCCAAACATGACACAACTTCTTTGTATCTATGTTATATATATATATATATATTATATTTTGGTGTATGGTTGCAGATTTATTTAGCCTTATTTTCACCATTTGCTAAATAGGGGGGAGCGCTCCTCAGCCACTCACAACATCACCGATGGCTACCAGGGCACAGAGGCCAGCTAAATGGAAAAAACATTTTCTGCCCAAACACAGCTAAGGGAATATTGAAAATCCTTACTGGTGAACCTAAGCACTAGGCCTCTTCATATTACAAGACAACAACTCGGCAGATTAAAACTACCAAAGCAATATATTTCACCTCAGGAAAAACCTCACAACATCACAATGCGTTTACATTACGCACCTTGAAAAATAACAAATAACATATCAACATGTTGGATATAACACACACCATATTGTGTATTATATTTAATAATCAAAATAGATAATTAATAGTCCAGTTCCAATCTCACAATTTGAGTAATAGGTCGTACGAACTTTGTAGTGCGAGTTCTCACATGCACAGACATTACAACCCCTTCGGAGCTTGGATAAACATCCTCCACAATGGCAAGAGGCCAGAGGTTCCTGGGCAGCCCTACATTAACCACCAGGACCAGCTCCCCAGTCTTGATGTTCTTAGACTTAACACACCACTTTGTCCTCCTTTGCAACTGCGGAAGATATTCTTTCAGCCACCTTGCCCAGAATTCTGAGGCAAGGTGCTGAACAAACTTCCAGCGTGCTCTGTAGACGTCAGAGGTGCGACCTGTCCCGGGAGGCAAAGTGGAACCCTGCCGCAAAATTAGCAGATGGTTAGGTGTCAAGGGAGTCGGATCTTGCGTATCCTGGCTGAGTTTTGTCAACGGGCGCCCATTTATGATGGCCTCAACCTCACAGAATGTAGTCGAGATAACCTCATCAGTGAGGTTACTATGCCCTCCGAGTATGGCCCTAAAAACTTTTTTGATGGTTCCGACCATGCGTTCCCAAACTCCACCCATATGGGGGGCCAATGGGGAGCTGAAATGCCACTCAACATGCCGAGAAATGGCATAGTCCCTTAAAGTCGACCTTGAGTGCATTAAAAAGGCCTGGCGAAGCTCTTTCTTGCTTTTGATAAAGTTCCCGCCTCGATCTGAAAACACCTTTGATGGCAACGACCTTCGTGAAACAAACCTTCTAAAGGCGTTCACGAAGGCATTGGCATCCAGCGAATGCAACATTTCAATGTGAACAGCTCTCGTGTTAAAACACGTGAATATACATCCGTACCTTTTCCTTGTGGTTTGGAGCACCTTGCTCTCAAACAGTCCAAAGGCGTCCAGCCCTGTGTTAGTGAAGGGAGGGAGTCCAGTCTCCAAGCGCTCCGGAAGCAGATTAGCCATATAGTGGGTCGATGTTCTGGTGTTCATCTTTTTACAGAATACACAACGCTTCAAGACGCGTCTGATAAGAGTACGTGCTTTGATGATCCAATACTTTTCCCTAATGAGAGAGTCCACTCACATCCAACGTGCGCAACTCCATGATATTTTCTAATTAAAGCCAGGATCGCAACGTGGTTATGAGGCAAAACGATGGGACAATTCCCAGTTCTACTTCCTTCACGTAGGATTTGGTCACGTCTAAATACGGACACAGAGTGAGCAGAGAACTAGAATGCTTCAGGTCATGACCTTTTGATAGTTCAGTAACCTCCTGATGATAAACAGAGCATTGCATATGCCTGATTAAGATGACGCCTGCGTGTTCAAGCTCATGTACCTCCAGACAGCCACGTGAATCAGTGAGCCTGACTTTTGTCATGGTGAAGCGGCGAATCCAAGCAATGCTTTTAAGAATTTTGTCCCATGTTGAAAAGTGGATGCATATTTTCTCAACCCACGATATACGAGTCTCATCAACAGTAGTAGAATGGACTGGATTCGCCTCGGGGTCGTCCTCCGGCAAGCTGTGCACTTGAGTCATGGGAAGCTTCCAGGAAGGTGTGTGCACATTTAACCACGACAGGCCATGCTTCCACAACTCAACTGTGTTAGATGTTACATCATTACCTGGGCGATTCAAGAGATCAGCTGGATTGCCAGCAGAATCAACGTGTCACCAGTCTGAAGGGGCCGTCAGTTGTCTTATAACAGCAACTCTGTTCTTGACCAAAGTACGGAACCTACATACTTCATTTGTGATATATCCTAGGACAATCATGGAATCCGTCCACAAAAATGCGGGAACAGAAGATAAATCCAATTTTGAACGCAAGATGGACAATATTTTGGCAGCTTTGAGTGCGGCCTGTAACTCAAGTCTGGGTATAGTGCAACCCTTAATAGGCACGACATGGCTCTTACTCATGATGAGCCTTCATGTTACCTCACCTTGGATATTAATACACTTGAGAAACTCACATGCGCCGTATGAAAAGGTCGCGGCATCCGCGAAGATATGATATTCATAATACCCTTGATCCCGTGCCACAGGTTTTACACACCTGTCAAAGCTCAAGTCACGTAGTTTGTTGGGACTCTGCACCTAGGCAAACCATTTCCCACACAATTGAGCAGGAACTTCCTCGTCCCAGGATAATTTTAGATGAGTGGCTTCTTGAAAAAGCAGTTTACCCTGTAACAACCACGGCGCAAGGAGCCCCAGAGGATCATAACATGTAGAAATGAAACTCAACATGGAATGCCTCGTGACGTCACGATCCGGCAAATAATGGATGGTACAGGAAAAGATGTCTTCATGGATGTTCCACCTCACACCAAGCGTCTTCCCCACAGAATCAGGAGAAAATTCATGGACCTCCTTGGCACGAAACACACCGGAACCTCCTCAAGTAATTGTTGATCATTGTCAGCAAACTTTGTCATTTTAAAACCGCCAGTCTCCAAAACTGCTGGAACACCAATGACGATTTTACGCACCTGCGATCTAGTCTCAACAGAAGTGGCAAGATCATCTACATATATATCATTCAAGATTGTATCCTTCATCAAAGCATCCACATGAGGATTGTCATAGACAGTCCTACGCAGATGCAACAAATTACCATCTTTGTACCACAAGAAACGCAATGCGTCACGTTGACGCAGTGGTATTTTTATTTGGGAGTACATTTGAGTTTTGTTGTTGACAAAAGAATATGTGTGTAAATGAAACCTCAACAATACATGAAGAAGCTTGTTTATCAAGTCAGGGCCCTGATGACACCGATCGTTCAATGACTGGCCCTCATATGTAGAAGCACAATCATCAACAACCATGATTTTACCCGGCTTGCTGAGGTTAAGAACACAGTGATGCGGTAGATACCATACACAAGATGCAATCTGCATAGAATTAAGAGGTACGACCTCAGCATATACCTCATCGAGAAGTTTGGTGATTTCCTGGTCATATTTATCATACAAATCTTCCTTATGCAAACGCTTAACTAAATTTTCAAGACGTTTTTTTGCAATGTGATAATTATTAAATCTAAAAATAGCAAATTTCAAGGGGGTCCCGAGCCAGATCGTGATCTATTCATCTACAGGGTTGACAAAAACACTTAAACACGGGACTTGCATTCATACATGGTTGACTCTGGATTTACTGTTCGCGCTCTAGAATGCATTTGACACGATGATGCCAAATTCAAATCATTTCGGTTGACTGTACCAGCCTCGCAATTTGATGATTTGTTTCAGGACACACTATGGCCTGAACGAGTTAAGGTCCGAAAATATGTGCCTCTTAGACAAGACCGTAGTGAGGTTCCCTAATATAACACTTAATCATGGCAATACAACAACTTCTTTACTTTTTGCTTAATCATGACATCCTTGTCACTTGTCACTTACAACAGCCACGGCCATGGCGCTGGTCGATGGGAATATATTCAAAAGTTATCCGAGCATAATGACATTACTTAAATACAAGAGCATTGGCTCGTGGAGAAGCAAATTGGTTCAATATGTAAACACGTGAAGGCAGTTTACGTAATTGGTGTTTCTGGTATAAATTAAAATGAGTTAATATCGGGCAATCCTTATGGAGGATGTGCAATATTATGGAATGCTAACATCAACTGTAATATAACCCAGGTCGAGTTCACATCAAAACGGATATTTGGTATTTTGTGTGAATCACTCGGTATGACTTTTTTGATCGTTAATATTTACATGCCCTGCGATAGTCCTAGAGAAAATGATAACTATAGAGAGCTTAATGATATGCTCGGTGAAATTAGTCTTAAATGCCAGGAACTTAATATAGACATATGATTGTAGGTGGAGACTTCAACACCGACCTTACACGTCTCAGGTCACTTCACACACAATCTCTATTGTCATTTGCTATGACTGAATGACTCGTTTGTGGTTTTCAGCATGAAAAATGCAGGGTTGACTTCTCATACGAAAGCAAAATCAACGGTGAGACATCCACACTGGACCACTTCTTTTTTTCTGTAAACTTAACAGAAGTTCTTACAGATTATTATGTTGTACACGAGGGTGACAATCTCTCTGATCTTTCCCCGGTAATACTCGAGTTAAATACACCGACAAGTACCATTGTCATGGAAGAAACTGAAGTCTATTCTCCCAAACCACTATGGCATGACGCCAGTGAAGTTGAGTTAGAAAATTATAAAAGCAAGCTTGCTGGTAATTTATCTAACATCGACATTCCCTTGCCCGTCCTGCATTGCTCAAATACAATGTGCGATGAACATACATCTGAGATAAAAAAAGTATCATGATGATATAATTTCTGCTTGTGTTGACGCAAGTAAATCTTCTATTCCTCACAGTAGCACCAAAACAAAAAAAAAGGTGATACCAGGTTGGAATACTTATGTTGAAGGCTATAGAAAGGATGCATTGTTTTGGCATTATATCTGGAAATGCAACAATTCACCTAGGTCAGGTCATTTGGCAGAAATCAGAAATAACACCCGCGCTAAATATCACTATGCTCTGCGTTTTGTCAAACGGAATAAGGATACGTGTAGTTCCAACAAATTAGGTGATAGTTTTCTGTACAATAAAAACAGGGATTTCCGGATCTGAAGTTAAAAAGATAAGAAGTACAGGTTGGAGTAGACCTAACTTAGTAGATGGTATTTCGGATCCCCAGGTTATTGGAGAACTGTTTGCAACTAAATACTCCAAGTTATACAACTCTGTTCCATATAAAGTTAACGAAATGGAGAATCTGAAAAAAGATATAGACGAGTCCATTGCCTCTGACAAGAATGCTAACATTATTTCTTCTATTTCTGTGGGTAAAATAAAGGTGGGATCACTAAACTAAACACGACCGAGATATCGGATGCTATGCTGACCATTTGATTCGTGGTGGTAGTTCCTTACAGACACATTTGTCATTGTTATTTTCAGCAATGCTTACCCATGGCACCGCACCTATTGGGCTAACAAAACTCATGTTACATCCCATACCAAAAGACAAGCGTTAATCAATATGTAATTCGGAAAATTACCGTGGCATAGCCCTTAGCAGTGTACTTGGGAAATTACTTGATTGGATTACTATGAGGGACAATGCTGATACACTAAGTACGTCTGAACTACAGTTTGGATTTTAACGCGAGTCCTCCACTACCCAATGCACATATGTCTTGTCTGAATGTCTGAATTACTACAAAATGCACAACAACAATGTTAATCTCATTTTTTTTGGATGCTACAAAAGTATTTGACAGAGTCGAATATGTCAAACTTTTCAGATTACTTGAAAGAAAGGGGCTATCTCCAATTATTATCCGTCTACTTATTAATATGTACACAAATCAAACTGTTCATGTAGTATGGCATAATTCAGTAAGTACCATGTTCCACTGTCGAAACGGTGTGAAACAAGGAGGAGTTCTTTCCCCTATCTTGTTTGGAATATACTTTGATGAGTTGCTACACAGGCTAAAAACATCTGGGTTTGGATGTCAAATCGGCAATCTTTTCATGGGTGCCCTTGCTTATGCCGATGATCTTGTGTTGTTATCACCGACTATAACAGGCGCCAGCAGATTATTAAAGATATGTTCTGCCTTTGCAATAGAATACAACGTTAAGTTCAACCCAGACAAAAGCAAATGGTCATCTCTTTATGACGTAAATCCATGTTATTCTATTCAGATAGATGGGAGACTGATTGAAAAGGTTGAGACTTACGTCCATCTAGGACACATTGTCGGCACTGATGCACTTGCATCCAATATAAAGCATTGTACAAGTAAGTTTTTCACTGAGGTCAATACCTTAATGGCTCATTTCGGCCATGCTTTTGCATCCACACGTTTCACATTATTTTAGTCGTACTGTACGTCTTTTTACGGCTCCCAACTTTGGGATTATTCAGACTCAAAAGTTCATAAAATATATACTGCCTGGCGCAAAGCTGTAAGACTTATATGGAATCTACCATACAGGACGCACAGTGCCCTATTACCTTATATATGTGAAGTACCCCCTGTTGATCTGCAGTTGCACTCACGCTCCCTTAAGTTCATGCATAAAGCAGGCAAGAGTGATAATACCTTGCTAGGATTATGCAGTAAATTAGTCATGGATGACTCAAGATCAGAAGTAGGTTGATCATTTAACTACCTGATCAGCAAATATAGCCTGAGGAGATCTCAAATGATGGAATGTGAACCTTTCTGCACTGCTCGATTGCAAAAGCCAAATGGACCTGAGATGTTGGCAGCGAGTGCAAAAGCTCAGGTTATCCGTGAACTCTGTGACATCCGTGATGGCAAGCTGGACTCATTTCTAAGTTGTGTGGAAATGACTGAATTGCTTGACCATCTGTGTACTGCTTGATGTTTTTACATTAACTTGGCATCGACACGCTTGCTGGTAATAATAACTGTTCTCTTTCTGCTCGCTTAGCATAAAGTCTGTATTGCTATTTTTTCCCTTTATTTTCTCTATTCATCACGATCTAGATAATACTATCTAAACCTATGATACAATAAGTGTACTAAGTGTACGAAATAAAGATATAAATATTAGGAAGGTTCTCGTCAGAATCTTTCCAGGGAATCGGCAACTGATAATGGCCGTCTACTTTGGTACATGTAGAATCACAAAGGTCAATAACCTTCTTGTCAGCAATAGACATTGTTTTGCTATTCATGCCTTCATTTTCTAGCTCCCATAGGCGGTGTACACAAGAATCTGGACTTTTATCCAATGGCATATATTCAGCCTCAGGCATATATTCAGCCTCAGGCATACATTCAGCCTCATACAACTTTGATACTGTTGATATGTAGTTGCATAAAATCACATGACTGACCTTAGATTTCATAGCTCTACCGTTAAGTGCCCAGCCAAATTTATATCTAATGGCATACGGCTCACCTGGCTTGCCCCTGCCCGCCTCTAGTGGGAATAGTGCATCAGCGAAATCTTGACCAATTAGAATGTCAACCTCCCGACAATCTATATTTGCACTCAAATCCAGACCCTCCAAATGGGGGATAAATGGATTGGTCAAGCGATGCAGAGACAATACCTATCTCATTCACCACATTGATGCCAGACATATGCATTTTCTCGCCGCCTGCTGATAAAGTAAACGCCACATGTGACGATTTTGAAGCAGCGGTCCCGGCCATAGTTTTTAGAGTGAAGGGTGTTGTAGGACCTGTTAAACCTAATCTGTCGGCAAGCTCTTTGGTGCAAAAAGAATTGCTAGAAAATGTGTCCAAAGCCACATTTACCCAAGACTTGCCTGCAACATGCGCCTTAACAATAGGTATATATGTTTCTCCAGCACTTATTGCATGTGTAAGATGTGATTTGTCAACGTGCAGGAAGGCACTATGTTTCTCTTGACACACGTAGCAGCGGCTGCTGCTTTGACACTGATCAACAGTGTGTGTATCAGGCAGGCAATCTGAACATAAATTCTTATTTGCGACAAGCGCAACACGGTCAACCACAGATAAACATTTGAAGTCAGGACAACGTGATAAATTGTGAGGGGAATCACACAGAGGGCATACAAACCTCTTCCGCCTCTGTGCCCTGGCCTCCACAGGTGGCGTTCTGTTTACACTGTTACCATCATGACCTCTATTACCCTTTTGTTTAAGCTTACTAGACCCCCCAGGGATCTGTGTAGCAGCAGCAGCAGCAGCAGCAGCAGCAATTTTTATGCTGTTTAGTGCGCTCGGAAACTGCCCCAGTTCCACAAATTGGATCATATAACTCCTCAGCGCCCAGTTTCAAAAAGTCCACCAAATCAGTAAACTTTAAGTACTCTCCTGACTTTCTGTTTATGTTTCAACTCCTGCTTGCGCCACCTATTCTGTACAAAATTTGGAAAACGTGCCACAATGTCTAAAATGATCACCTGGGCATTAACCTTGCCGACTGCGTCCAAATTTTGTAATATTTCTTTAGCATTGCGCAACTCATGACTAAACTGCCTCATTTCTGTTGCAGTTTTGACAGGCGTGGGTTTTCTAAGATTTTTCACTAACGATTCCACAATATAATGCTTAGAACCGTACAATTCCTGCAAAATATCACGGGCACGCTTGTAGCCATCAGCGCCACCTACAATTTGAGTACCTTGAATGGCCAAAAACGCGTTGCCAGATGTATATTGTAATAAGCGAGCGAGGCGCGCATCATCGTCAACTGAGAGCTTTTCCACACTTACCTCGAAAGATCTCATAAATGAATGGAATTTTAATGGATCACCATCAAAGGTTTCGAGCTCCAATTTTGGCAAACTCAACAATTTTACCATATCAGCTTGCATTTGCTCTACTTTAGGGTCAGTTTTTTTGGTCACATTTTCTTTGATATACATCTACACACGTGATAGCACATCTAAAAAATTACTCTCTGAAGCCAGGTAGTACTTCTGGTTCTCTATTTCTCTCTCTCCGGCCTCATCCAAAGCAGTCACCTTATCATGTTTGGCTGCAAACTCGTCAAATACACTATTCAAAGAATTCACCTGCTCAGTTAAACTAGCAGTATCTACTTCACTAATGAGATCTCAAGACAGACGGTTACATGCCTTAGTCAATTTAGACTTGGCTGTACATCGGGCGTCTTTTGCCTTAAGTAAACACATATTTGCAGAATTTGAATAATACACCACTAAAAATGACTGCGCTATGGATAACGCCAAAAGAAACAGTAGAAAATAACAGAAGATACCACCTACCTTCATGAGATACCACTTGAAATATTCCATCCCAAAGAAAGTCTTTTCACTGCAATATGATGTCACTCTCTGGGGTCTTCAGCAGAATGTTCAGTGCACACACACACGCTGGAAGCGCTGTAATTTTATATCACTCCGTCATGGCACTATGTAATATGCAATATATGAATAATTTGCTATAATAAACGTAGGCAAAGACATACAAGCTGCACAGCAATGTATCTTCCGTCAACAGCTTGTCACATGGCACAGGTAACGCGCTAACATATAACGCGATGCTCCCCGCAATATACGACTCAGGTGAGACTCTATGCAAATATAAAACACTGCCCGACCACCAATGCAGCCGTCAACACATTGCTTGGCAAACCGCTTGCCCAACTCACGGGCACACCTCGAGGTAAGTATGGTGTAAATAAACTAATACCGCTAAGAAACTCACACAAGCGGGAGACGTGACATGTAGTCCCCGGCCAAAAGTACCTGGCTGACGGCACACACCATGGGCAATATAGATATAATACACGGCGCCGTCGATAATGTGTATTGGCGGGAGATACAGCAAGCAATCCCCGGTCAAATGTACCTGGCTAGCAGCACCTCGTCAGGTGAGTCCCGGCACGGGCGTGACACCAACACGTGGCGTGATCAACAGATTGTCTCATTATACGAGTCCACCCGATGTTAACATCAGCATACAAAGCAATACGAATGCCAGATAAGGAATCAGGAGCAGAAATCTCCAATAGTCAGTGGGTTGTATTTTATATCATAGTTCCGGACAAAACGGGACAGAACATGACGGGACGAGACACCACAGACAGCACGGCGACGCCCAGTATTATTCCATGTTAAGTCTTTTCCTCAATGAAAATGTTGGTCCTGCGCCCCCCCCCCCCCCCACCAGGCAAGCGTCAATCTACCGAACGTTGGCAGTTCTTGCATAATTGGGGCGTACAGAAAAAAAAAAACACTTTGGAATTACGTTGTCAGTTGACCTTTATTCCGCCATTTGCTCCAGATGGTGAGAGATGCACTGCAAAGTACATAGCAAATTCTTAGAATAATGTTTGGCGTTTCAAATACACATTTATTTCACAAATACTATCAAGGGTGCACAAAATTACGAATACACGTTTAAACACAAACAACGTGTAATTGACCAATATAAAGTTACATGACATATTTACTATTTAAAACATTTAATACACAGAATATAATTACAATCTGACTATTTCAACGTATCAAAAACCATTAGAGGCAATAATACGAAGAAGCCAGTTTGTGATGATAATTTTGTATGAATTAACTGTAAATTTATAACAAATATTCTGCACATAAATCTACGTGTTTAGGCGGGATATAATGTAGAAACTAAACCCACACGATAAATAAATATGCTCGCGGAGCGATGATGCCTGCTTCCCCAGAATACCCAATTTATCTAGAAAAACATATATATTCTTACATACAGAACTTAGGGGTCTCATGAGCCACCAAAGTCAATCCATAGCATAATACAAGACGATACCAGCAAGCTCGGTCCGGGGCACGCAGGAACAGGATACATGACTGCACTGCAAACTGATTAGTCCATGTGAGCTCGCTAGCGCCAAGTGGGGTGCGAAAAGGCCGGGAAGGTCATTATATATCACCCTTCATCCAGGGTATTCAAAACAGGACTTATGATTGGCTGAAGCCATAAAAAAAACCTCGTTACATCGGGTCGCAGCAGGCAAGATAACATTGTTAACCCGCAAAATGCGTAAAAGTATAGACCGTCACTGCCTGCCGAAAAGCCCCCTTATAATGTTGAAAAATGAGGAATGATTAATAAATTCGCGCACAGTTCGCTGTGCGCGACATACACTACCTGTCAACTCTGAGCTTTGACACTCCGGGTGAGGGTCATGGTAATCCTCAGATTCTGAATATACAAGGGATGGAGTTACTGCATTCCCCACAACTTTCCCAGGCTTCAAAGTGACAAACTTGTCACTGAGATTTACCACTGAAGGTGGCACTTCAGCTTGCCCTTCCAATATTAAACCTTGCATAATGGTTCCTTGGTATTACCCTATGGGTGAAATTACACAATCTCCCACTAAGGAAACTTCCATTTTACCCATAAACTGAACCATACTGTTTGGGGATACAACTGTTCTCTTTTGTACAGGGATTCACGAAATCTGAGGATCAGTACCTCCCTTTTACAGTACTGCAGGGATGTCCCTTGACCCAATTCTGAGTTGTCTTGCTTTAAAGTTAACACTACATTGATGTCCTATTAAAAAATCTTACCCCAGAATGAGATGATCAGTTATTGGTGCCACATAAACATTCCATGTGTATGACTGATCACCAATACTGATTGGAACGCCTTTCAAAAACCTAGCTAGCATAAACCCTTCCTTTGCAGCCCCCCTAAGTTTTACTGGCCTGCACAGGGAAAGCTGATGTTTAAGGTGCTCACACAGGCCTTCACTTAGGACTGTTACCTGTGCAGCAGAGTCTATAACTGCTACTGTCTCTTTTTCATTGACTTTCACTGGGATGACAAGACTTGCATCTAGACTACATTTTCTGACCAAGACATCTCTAACTGGAATCAAAGTTCTTGGGAACCATGTGTTTGCTGGAGCTTCCTCGATCTCTCCCTTAAAACTAGTAGTGGCCTAATTTATCTGACCTTGAACTTTGCTATGGGTTGACTGTTGGTCAGACAGGTCAGCCCGTATTAGTTTGACTCTTTGTTTGGAGAGTACAACTGCCTTGACCTTGGCGAGTTTGAACAACACTTTTTGGCAAAAAGTCCATAGCCATTGCAGTTAAAACAAAGATTTTTATTCTTGGGAGGTGTAGTAGGCAAAGGTTTATTTTTTCCCTGATCTGACCTTGCTGAAGATTCATCCCTTTTCTCCAAGTTTTTCCTGTCTGAAAGTAGGTAAGCGACCACCCCCAATATTTTTTTTTGTGGACCTAGCCGATTCCTGCATCAGATTCTTCGTGGTCCAGTGATTTGCGTTGTGGGCTTAGACTATGCAGCAGTGTTGCGCTAACCACAGCTTCTATGGGGGTATCATCAAATGACACTTGGCTTATTTTACCTTTATTCGGGTTAAAGGTTTCCAAGTTGTTAGAATGTACTTTCATCATTATAATTGCCTCTTCCATTGTGTTGGGCTCTTTGTTTTTCACGTGTAAACCAGCTTCTCTATGGGTGACACCCGACAAAACGGCATCCATTGCAAATTTTTTAATTGTTTCTTCCCCAGCTTCAGGTAAACCATCCATGGCTAATCTAAAAGCTCTGTCAGCAAATTCATCTAGGGATTCAGTTGATTCCTGTTTAAGAACCTGCAGTTGTTGGAAGAATGATGCGGTGGGGTCCTTTCTACCAAACCTGCTATTCATTTTGTCTTTTAACAAGGTATAGCATTCCTGCACCTCAGGAGATTGGATGCTATAATATACTAAGGCACTGTCGCTTAAAAGAGACACTTAGGCCTCTAATTTGTCTGCCCTTGATCTTCCAAATCTATCTGCCCTTTTCTCAAATTGCAGAATGAATGGACGCCAGTCTACCTTACCAGTGAAAACACCAAATTTGGGCATCATGGAAGAAACTTAATTTGTTATTTCTTGGGATTGAGCAACGCCATGATTGACTTGATCGCTTGCACTTGCCCGCCCTCTCGTGGTCCTACATTTGACTTGATCATTTTGGTGTACATTTACTTTCCTTGTGTTCTGTTGATCACTTTTGATCACTTGTTTTTGCCGGAACTCTACTTTGACTTCTCTGAGGCCTGCTTCCCTGTTGGGGTTCAATTTTCCAGATGTAGCATTTAGGACCCTCACACGTTTTACACGATCTGTGTCCATGAGTGTGGAATCCTCTTCTTCCTCCCCACTAGAAAAGTCTGATTGGGAATTATCCGTTTCCTCATACTGTTTTGGTGGTGGTGAACGTGGCTTAAGTTTGCGACTTGTCCCATTGTACACCTCATGTGGAACCAGTTTATCGACTAAATGTAACAGAGTTGTAACCCTTGGGCTGGGAGGTGCAATTAAGTCCCTTTCTATACTAGGTACATGAGCTTGGAGACTAAATGTGGCTACACTGGAACCTCTATCATGTGACTGATTGTCACATACGTTAAGTAACTTGTCTCTCATCTCTTTATAGACAGTGTCTGCTTTTTGTCTCATTTGTTCAAGTTCACCCAAATAATGGCTATGTTGGGCATTTAAATCTTGCACAGCTTGGTGTAATGTGCTTTGGGGTGCTGGCTCTGATTTTGAATGTCTAATCATTTGCCCCATTTGACTGGGTAACTTTTAAATTGTGAGTCCAATGTGGTCTCCAATTGAGGCATTTGTTTTTCTACCTGTGCTTTCACCTTGTTGTCCAAATCTTCTGGCTGTGCAATTTGTGGTTTGATATCAGGTTTAGACAAGGCAAAAGATAACCTATCTTCAAACATCAAGGTTTCCCATATCCCATAGGGAATGGATGGGGCTCCTGACGCTAATTCCTGCAAAGCAACAGGAGTGAGTTTGCCATTTCACTCCTTTCTTTTCTCCACAATTGCCGTAGCCCTATCCTGTGCTATATCTTGAATAGCCATCAGCTCCTCGGGGGTGGCTAAATTGATGTAAACTTTGGCCATGGTGCTCTTAATTTACGTCACAGAATTTTGGATACAGGATTATACAAACACAATAGAAACCCGAAGAAAAAGTGAAGGCAAATGTACAAAGTACAATACACAATATGATGGGTGAACACTGAGTAAATCACTCCAGTAACATTCAACAAAATTGTATGCCTTGGTACATAATGAACTACAAAAAATTTGGAATTTTGTGTTCAAAACTATTGAAGTTATACACTCCAATTGTTGAACTGTAAAAAATTATATAAATGAAGTGACAAATAAATTGTGAGCCAAAAGGATTTGTTTAACTTGTTACACAGCAGTGAATGAACAAGCACTCAAGTTAACTGAAGCCAACACTCCAGTCAGCAAGTACATGTTGTTACTGCATTTTCATTATAAGTTCACAACTGGCAAGAGAGAAAAAAAAATCCAAAGGGTGAAAATTAATTCACTAATATTCTGTAAAAGGTATTCTCCTGCTCTTGGAACACTTCACCATACAACAAATGTGCACTGCAAAGTTGAAACTGGTTGTTTGTGTCTTTCCCATTTAACCTGGCTGTGGTCTTCTGTACTCACATGACTTTGATCATGCGCTCTTCAAGTGATGCATTACAGCGCCAGTAATTGTGCATTTAAAACTCGTTTGACCACACTTCTAATCGATATGACAGAAAGGTTAATTTACGCCTGCCTAGAAATTAATTTTGCCGAAATTTTATTCCAAAACAACTGTTTACGCTTCTGTTTGATTTACTTCATCAATTACACACACGCATGCTGTGCCTGTGTTTACGTACCGAAGTATCACATACCTCAGTGAATTAACAGGCGAATAAACACTTTGACCAAGCGACTTTTCTACAAATTACAATTGTGCAGCGAGAAATTTGATAATTTATCCAAGAGTGGGTGCTTTAAACATCACTTCTGAGACCAATGAATACTTTACTTCTATTCTGCCACACAGAAGTCCCTCTGCACAAGAACCCGGTGTATGCATGTGCATATAATTGTGGGCACGGTAATAAAAGTTGCGACCAACCTTTACATGACAGTGTCTGTGTTAGCAAACACTGAGCTTGTTCGTCCAGAAGCACGTATTCCAGGCACTGCCTCTGCAATGGAGCTCGACCACTTTGGCAGACTCCTCTAGACTTGCTGGCTTGGCGACCTGTCCCTTGTGGCTCCCTGTACCGAACTCCCCGTCCTGGGCGTAGCCTGGGGGTTTTATTCCAGGCCGGCTTCACACCCATGTCCTTGGACACGGTCATGGGCCCTGGCATTGCCCACCAGATGGCACTGCACAACAATACGTCAGAGTGAAAAAGAAGCACAGGCTGCATGAGAGCTTAAAGTATCACAGGAAGCAAGAGAGGCTGGAGAAAATGAGTTAAAGCTAAAAGAGCTTGAACTTAGGCAACTAGATCACATAATTCAAAGCAATCAGGACCTTTTGATGTGGGAAAGAATGCACGTTTAGTAACAAAATTCGAAGAAAAAGAAGCATCTAAATTCTTTCTGTCTTTCACGAATTGAGGATGAAACTTTTGAATGGCTTAAACAGAAATGGCCTTTGCTTTTGCAAAGTGTGTTTATTGGAAACGCACAAGAAGTTTATTTGTCCATCTCTTTAGAAAAAAGTTCTGAGTGTGGTGTGTTCGAAGATGCTGTTCTGAAAACATACGAGTACTACATACTTGAGGCTTATAAACATAAAGTCAGGGCAGCCAAAAAGAACCAAATGAAACCTATGTGGACTTTGCCAGAAAGAAAAAGAATATGTTCGATAGACAGTGTGCCTCCAGGAAAATAGGAAATGATTTTGACAAATTAAGGCAACTTATTTTGGTAGAAGATTTTAAAGGTTGCATTGCAAAAAAAAAATTAAGATGATCAACATAAGGCTGATAAATTACATGAAGCTATAGTTTTAGCCGATGACTATGAGTTGACACATAAAAGCTTCTTTGGAAAACCCCAAAAGGGTCAGTTCAGATCTAAATTTAGAAAGAAACTAGAACTGTGAATGGGGAGCTCATCCCCCCCCCCCCTGTCAAAAATCAGAAGATCAAAATCCCAATAATTCTCCTCACTCTGATAAACCTGCTCATTACAAAACAGGGCAGAAGTTTTTTAGTGTAACCACATGCAGTTATTGCCTTAAAAGGGGTCATGTCGAATCTGAGTATTTCTACTCCAGAAGAGAACTAACTACAGTTGGTTAGCCAGCATTAAGGAGCGCCCACCTCTAAATATGTCTGATTGACATTCCGAAAATCTCCATGAAAAATTTGAAAACCCAAATGCTGAGTCCAAATTGGATGACTATGAGAGTTTGAAATCAGAAGTGCTGTTACGACAGAAAAAAATGATGTTGACCAGAAGGATGTTGTGATCCTAAGGGACACTGGCACTGCCCATTCTTAAATGTTGGAAGATGTACTTCCTTTGTCGGATGAAACTTATCAAAAAGCCAGTGTATTACTTCAGGGTGTTGAGGGAAAGTACATAACAGTCCCACTTCAAAAAGTTTATCTGAAGTCTGATTTAAAAATTGGACCAGTGATTGTAGGTATTGTACATTGTCTCCCAATAAAAGGTGTGACCTTCCCTCTAGGGAAGGAGATAACATGCAAGGTAAACCTGTCCCATATTTGACTGATGAGCCAGTCACAAGAGAGGAAATAGAGCATCTGAGCAGGAATTTGGGGGTATTTTCCTGCCTCTGTTGTGACAAGGTCAATGGCTCGCTAAGCTTCTAAACAAGAAGCCAGTGACAAGGATGATGAATATCTAGGGCTGGCAGAGACATTCTTTGCTGGTAACCTGGAGGACAAAGTAAGCCATGAAGGTAACTTGAGTCCAGAAGTAAGCCATGGCAGTAACTTCCCTGGCCATGTTAACCAAAAAGATAATCTGAATCAAATGCCTCATTTGAGGCTGATTAGGGAGCAAAGAGCTGACCCTCAGTTAAGAAAATTGGCAAGTACAGTTTTAACTGAAGAAGAGGCACAAAAAGACCCGGTCTCTTATTATATTAAATGAGGAGTGTTGATTACGAAATGAAGACTCAAGATAGAGTATTACAACACTTCTTTTGGCCCAGATTACATCGGGATGTGGCAGAATTTTGTAAGTCATGTCACACATGTCAAGTGGTCGGAAAACCCAATTAGAAAATAAAACCTGCTCCTTTGATTAGTATCTCTGTTTTTGAAAAAACGTTTCGCAGGGTTATTATAGATTGTGTGGGACCACTTCCAAAAACAAAAGTGGGAAATAAGTTTCTCCTACTATCACGGATTCTGCCACTATCCTGATGCCATCCCATTAAAAAACATGAAAGCCCCTACTACCATTGATGATAAAGCAACAACCTTATCAGATGAATCCTTTGGGATTGGCTACAGTTCGAGAAGAAACAATCTACCTGCTGGTAAATGATATTATAGAACCAAGCCAGCGTAGCTGGAGTGGTTCTATTGCATTGGTTCAAAAACCAGATGGTTCAATGCAAATTTTCATTGATTATAGAAAAATAAATTCTGTGACTAAATGAGACTCCTACACAATCCCTAAAGTGGATGATTGTATTGATAATAAAGGAAATGCATATTTTGCACGCAAATACGACTTAATTAAAGGTAATTGGCAGGAGCCACTCACGGAAAAAAGCTGAAGAAATATCAACAAAATTACAGGAATTTACATATTAATGAGGAAATAAAAAATACCATGATGCCAATTGCAGAAACCTTGATTTGGGTGTGTATGTAAATGTGTTTCTATGTTTCTAATTTACAAGCAACTGGCCCTACGATTTTGGAGGAAGTGTGTCTCATAACATTTGTCAAAAATGTGCAACAAATCCCATAAAAGATGAAAAACTCACTGAACCATAATTGCATGAACATGGTAGAAATTTACATCACTACCAACCTAAAACAGAGGACGAGGTGAACTCTTAAGGTTAAGGTAATCATGCTGTGCATTTTATAGCCACAAATGTGGCCAGTACTTGTCTGGCAGCGGTTTGCAGTTTGATAAAACATCAAAAAGTTATTTCCCCTTTTGTTTATCCATGAGATACTGTGCTTTCAGATGAAAGAAATGGTTGTTTATAGCATATACAAATAAACAACAATTCTGATAAAACAATTTTAATTTGTTTTTGTTGAGTATGACCTTTCCAAAAACGTATTTTTTGCTTATCTTTACTTGAATAATTGTCACCTTTTAATTGGCTAATTGACAATCGGCTCTTTATGCACTGTGCTAAAATAGGATGCATCCTCTCGGTTAAAAAAGGAAAACGAAAAAAAAAGTTTATAGGAGTTACTCAAGACCATGTAATTAAATCACAACCGTCTGTGAAATACTTAGGTGTTCAGCTGGATCAATCCCTCTCGGGTGACAATATTGTAAGTAATATTGTCAATAAGACAAATTCCCTTGAGAAATTTCTGTATCGACAATCCAACATTTTGGATACCAAAAGTTTTTGTGTCAACCTGGATACAACCTAACTTTTACTGATGTATCTCAAGTTGGTATCCATCGATTTCAGCAAAAAAAAAAAAAAAAAAAAAAAAATTAAAAGAAACTCATTATTTGTCAAAACAAAACAGTTCGGTATATCCTGGAATTAGATTCCAGATGCCACATTGGCCCAACATAATTGAGGAAAGTTGGAATGTTAGATGTTGATTTAAGGCCATCTCAACTCTTACATAATCATGCTTACAACATCTATTACAAACGATGTCTATCTTACCTCAATTCTGGATTCACTCATGTGCCAGATTAGCATTCACATAACACTATGTCAAGCGATCATATTTTTTCATTCCACGTAAATGACCAGCTGAATACACCTTTTTCCCAAGCAACAGTATCCTGGAATAAATTTTCAGATAAGAGTAAAAGCTACTGGTCAAAATCAATGTTTAAATTTAATTTAACGAAGCACCTGAACTAAAAAAATGGAGTAATTTACTCCTTTCTATCTATCTATCTATGTATCTATCTATGTATCTATCTATCTACCTATCCATCCATCTATCTATCTATCTATCTATCTATCTATCTATCTATCTATCCATCTATGTATCTATCTATCTATCTATCCATCCATCTATCCATCCATCCATCCATCTACTTTGTGTGGCTAAAAATCACACAATTTTCGGGGCATAGCTTGACTGCTTAATGAGCAATATAGAAGAATGAAACATATGAAAACTCAAGAAATAAAATAAGGGCTACCTAATAAATATATGTAATAGAACGCCAGCCATGGGATACTGAAGGCTGTAATATTAGCACATTGAGGTAAAGATTACAGTTGAACGGAGTAGATAAGCAGAGGGATATAATAAACCATGACTGTTGGTTTAAACACATGTTATTATATCCATTCAAACATTTATTACACATTTATGTAGCTCACGATTAGGAGATTAGGAAGAGGACTTTGCCCTAGCTGAATCCTTCTCGCTGGTAGAAAAGACAGTCAATATGAGACAAACGAAACACACGATGCGCACACGATCAGCCAAGTTTATAAACGTTAGCCAGGTGACTATGGGAGTGCTACCAAACAAAAAAAAAAAAGGGGGGGGGGGGAGAGCGACACTCACTGTTTCAAGACTGACAGAGAGGCTATAAGTGTTGTTATTTATTGTCGCTTATTTGTAAGTCATTAAGTTCAATTAGCATTAACCTATAATGGGTGGCTTAAAACGCTTTGTTGCTGCCATAAAACCATGTACAACCGACAAAATCTTTATATTGTCAGCAAAAAAGAACAGTTTAAAGAACCATACAATACACAAGGAAAAACAAAAACCGGACGGTTATTGGTTATTCAACTCCGTGAGTTAAGTGGGCCACAAAGGACATAACAATAGTGTATACAAGCTGACGTTGGCTTCTAGTATGCGACGAGGGGAATTGTATATGTGCTTCATATTTAATTCAGGCGAACCAAAACGTAACGGGCCTACCTTGTATCTTTTTGTCATTGCAACAAGTGTTACAGTTTGGGTTTCAAGTGATTGGACGCATATGTTTTGGAAAAAACTATAGTCCCTGGTCAATGAAGAATATTTCAAAGGTTAAGAGAACTGCTTTGAAACCACCAGTTGCTTTTTAATGGGTAACTACCTTTTTTCAAATCAGTCGTGAAATTTGTTTTTCCACATTGGTATAAGAATAAGGGTGTTGAAGTTTTGTTAACTCTTGAATCTCTATGCTGTCATTGTTGTTTTGAAATTTATGAATATGGGAAATGATTGGCTGAACTATATACTAGAGATTGGCATTGTGAAAATATATGTATATTTCTTTAAAATGTTCAAAAGAGCATATGGCTCTCCAGGCTATAATGATGGAAGATACTTTAGGTATAAACACTTTTTACATTCATTATTCTATGTCAACGCGTGGCGCATAATCAAACATTGCCCGCGTACATTTAATTTTGTCTTAATATCAAGGCCTCACCTCATTAATGCCAGTGCATCACAATTAACAATATTTAGGTCATGTGATCTACATTGAGTTACTACTTTTGATTTTCACTCCAAAAAATGATAATTCACACTTAAAGATAGAATAAATATAGGTATATGTGTGTACGCATGTGTCTGTGTGTATTAAGCTTTTATTTGGACTCGCAGACGACACAGGTAAATTGGATAAAGTGGGAAGCGTATTACACATATCTGAAAAAGATTTACACATTATGTAAAATATTTTGCACTTATGTAACATATATACATTATCAACTGTCAAAACTACTTTGCATATAAAGAACAATGCATTTTTTCACCGCAAATTTAACTGAAATTGTTCAAACCATGCATCTTGCCTGAATGTTGGGGTAGTTTTTTAATGGGCGTAGCTACAGAGTGACATATACGTGTACATACGCCGAAACATGTGAGCAGTTTCTCGCTAAAGGCCCTGATATACATTTGGATAAATGCAGACTAGGTCAAATTCTACAGCAGGACATGAGCAAAATGTAAAATAGTACCTCTATATTTATATAGGTTAGACAGGGACACGCTAGCTTAGGGACCGTATAGGGTTTGGACTGTTGAATAGGGAAATGGCAGCCAGGAAGTGGTGCTGGACTCTGGTGTAGATATGTCACATTACCCCTCGAAATGCTGATGAGTCACAGGAGCACCAGCGCCGGTGACTGTCTATAAGAAGAGTCAAAAGGTGAGATATAACCGGGAGATTTGGAAAGTCAGAGTATGTTCTCCTCAACATCATAATTTAGATTTAATCTTCTTTTTACATTTTACATATATGTATTGTGGTCTTATTTATATAATGACATGCGTTAGCGTCTCACTCCTTGACATCCCTGTTTACCAAACTTGATTATTATATAAAGACGAGTGTGCAAATGGTATGGACTGTTTATTCCTGGACGAAAGTCAAATACATCTCTGACATGAAGTATAAAACCAATTGCACTCGTTGATTGTTCAAGTGATTTTACATTCAACCTGTGTGTGTTTCCCATTAAGTGCTCTTCTTCTATTTATTCAGGGGTGTGAAGAAAATATACTACACATCACGATCAAAGATACGTATACAAGTACTGATGTCATCTGGAAAATTTTTGCAGCTATCATATTCACTTTCGTTTGAGAAAACGTGAAGAGTCGTTTGAGTGCTGTGGGCTTACATTTTATGCAGGCTTTTCTCATGTTTATCAGGCAACGCCAGGTGGGAAAAAGAGTTGGCCAGAGGCCCGAGCTGCACGTAAAAAATCAAATGGTTATCTGTTAACAATACATGGCCAAACAGGCCTCATGCTTGGACATTAAAATAAGTTTTCTGTTCTTAATTGATTTGTTGTTGTTGTTACAACCATACAAAATCGTGTGTGTAGACCCGTATATTTATGTGAATATTTGGGTCTTTTTCTGAACACACAATTCCACATTTTTTGTGAAATCGTTTATGCCTAATCGGAAACAAGATTCTAATACGAAAAACAAAAGGAATAAATGTTTTGCAGCATTGTTTTCAAACACAAAATTATTGATTCACTGAACATTCAGTCCCTTTTCGAATTGAAATTTGTTCTTCACATGACTCCCAAGGAACGCAAGATAAAAGACCCCCTATCATGTCCTATAAACATGGCAATAATATAGGGCAATGTATCATGAATTACACGCAATCGCTAGCCTCAATTACTCTTGAGGATATCGCAGCGAATCACATCATGTATGGCTGACAATAAATATTCCAATTTTGTTGATACTTAACACAAACTTGTATTTACAGGTGATTAGGGTGCAATACAATATTTAATTTTCAAAGAATTGAGGAAAAAGGGATAAAAATTTGGATATATACTAAGTTAAACATTGACAGTATATTTTATGATACATGTAGTGCATTTGATTGCTACTGTATAAAAAGGACAAAGAAAGAAAAAAATGAATTTCAGAAATTTGAAGGATGGTTTGTCACACTTGAAAAAAAGTCTTTAGAAATAGATTTTATAATTTATAAATACCAATCCCAAAATTAAGAATATCAATATGGTAAATTTAAAAGAACCTAAAGTTTCAAAAGCAATGAATGAAATACAACAAAGATTTGAAATGACTAACATTGATACAGCAGGTGACGATTTTGGGATCATCTGCAAAAAATATTGTCTGGATGTTTTGAAAAATGAAATTAGCATTAACAATATTTCACACATAAGAGAAAATGAGGCATATAAATTACACAAACAATCCATTGCTAATTTAATATAAACACATAAGGATGAGATGAAAAGTAATTAACATATCAAAATTTCTGGAAAGGACTACTCTATTTCACTTTTGCTCTTAATACCCAAATTATATGCAATAGCTTCCTAAATATTACGGTAAGGGGAAAAATAGTTAACCACTTCAGAGCGAAACTCATCTGTTTTATGATAGACTTTAGTGCAAAACCTTTCAGTAGTGACCAGAATATCCAAGCCCAGAAACACATCTCGGAAACCATCTGAATTGTTATCTTCCAGAGGGATATCTTTTGGGTAAATTTCTTTAGTAATTTCACTAAAGTTGTTTCATTTGCGAAAGCAATATCATCAATACATCTTGTGTTGTTTGATAATTTTGTAGCCATTTGAGAGTCCTTTTCATCAATTTATCCTTTTATTTTGACCAGTTGATGGGTCACTTTTTGACTCAATCACTATTGGCAAACTCAAAATACATGTAGTTGCTTATTTTTTATTTTTTGAATTCAACATGCGTATTCTTTATCCATAATGAAGTTCTGCATTTATAAGCAAAACTTAACGCTTTTAGCTAATTCATCATTTGCCACGTTCATATTTATTCATTATTATGTGGGTTGTCTTTGCTGAATATTTAGCTTAGACAAGCAGCTGCTACTTAGAGAGACATGTATGGCTACAGGTCCCGAAAAATGTTCTGAGTAGTTCCCCGCTGAAGACATTTTCATTTATG
Organism: Hermodice carunculata; assembly: GCA_964020975.1. Taxonomy (NCBI): domain Eukaryota; kingdom Metazoa; phylum Annelida; class Polychaeta; order Eunicida; family Amphinomidae; genus Hermodice; species Hermodice carunculata. Next base: position 10,115,789 of record OZ026626.1, on the reverse strand, counting down.
TGGGCTGATACAGCCTATGTCAAAAATCATACAGAAGAACGTGTACAATCTGGGCAATGGCACATCCATATGTGTGTAGGTTAGAGAATGACAAGTTGGCTTATGGAGAGTAAAGAGCTCGGAATGACCAATGGAGTTATGACTACAAGAAAGTTGTTCTCGACATAAAGACACAAATACCATACAGTTTCTGCATTGCAACTTGCAGCTCCTAAGAACAACACCCTCTATTAATCAGCGATTAGGGATCCATTGGTCCGCACAGTTCATTGAGTAAGAAAGGGCTGCATTGGCAACAAGTGGTGTAAAATTGGTATCGTTTAAACATTTTTATGGCCAATCACCATTCAGGCTAGTTGTATCAAATTCAATAATTTTATTTCCACTTTAACTATAATTACATTGTGTTCATGTGTTTTACGTACGCCCAGTATCTAGTTCTGGTAAAAGTCATTTTATAAGCAATAATTGTGTACTTCACTGCACTAATCATATGTCCCGTCTTTGATCCAAACTCGGTGGACTAGTTTTTTTATCTTTTCTTAGGCATCAAGACATAACAATCTGAAATTTATATCTCACTATTTTATTTCAGATCAATATAAATGTATGGGAAATTGTCAGAATATTGCTGCCACTAGTTGCAACGGTAAATTTACTAATTCATTTACCTCCCCGCGAAGGACCAAAAAACGTATCCCATAGCAGCAATATAAAGGTGTCAAGCACAAAATTGCAAAATTGAAAAAAAAAAAAAAAAAAAAAAAAAAAAGAAATATTACTTTGTATGAACTGTTTTTAATTTTGAGACAATAGAGTAAAACTTGTCCTTGTGGACACGATAATGCACACATCTGTATAATGTTATGTTTAGGAACGAAAGTTCAATTTGCTTGTTCAAAACACCTGTCTATTGTGGATACCTACTAACTATGGACACTTTTTTGTTATTCCCACAGGTGTCCACAATGGACAGGTTTCACTGTATATCAATTCAATCTCAGAAAAGAAAGATGTGTCAAAGGTTTTCATTACTGTCGCTCAACCATTCAAGGCCAAGTAAGTACAAAAATACAACTTGAGGAACCACTTGGATTCTACACGACTGTGTATCATTTATTCATTCATTTCACAGTAATTGATATATTATGATATCCAACATAAACTTAGTGAAACCATTTTGACCAATTGTAAGCTTTAAATTGAACACATCTTATTAAGGAGATTTTTGCATACAGAATAGGATTTACAGCAGAGCTTAATGGTAATATGAAAATAACAAAAGTGTCGACAAGTATAAGATTATCTGGACATCCCAGATGGAAGGACACAATGAATCCAATTATAGGAGCATATAATGTTATTGTGAGAAATGTTATTGCCAAAAGTCTTTGAGTTCCTCGAACATTCCGTTTGCTATTCCTGAACTTTTTGTTACTTTTTTGAATAGCCACAATGCAGGCAAGGTTGCCATATATTATAAAAGTAAAACCTATAGAAATGCAACCAATTGCAATGCTTCGAATCACCAGATTATATGGTGATGGTATAATTAAGGGAAAACAGACTGCTGACAAACACGGATGCTCAGTTTCAAAAATATGTGACCAAGAAAGAATGACATACAAATTGAGCAACAATAAACCAGTAAACCAAACACATGATACGTAAAGCGCTTTGGAACGTCCCCAGCTTGAAAACCTAAATACAAGGACAACAGCTTTAAATCGCTCAAGCGTTAGGAGACAAACAATGTAAACAGAGCCCAGAAATGAAAAGACAGATAGTAAGCCGGCAATCTTGCACCATACACTTGAGATCCATGCTCTGTGATATGCCAAGTAAGCATCTCCATACAACAAATCACCATATATAAGAAGACACAGGTAGATACCAGCTAATCCATCCATTAATGACAGGTATCTCTCAACAAGTGCATGAGTAAACTTGCTGCCTTTATAAAATTGTATCACGCTAGGCAAACTGTTTAGTATAAGACACCAAATTGCAATAACCCAAACGAGGCGTTCATTTACTCCTGCCCTTATGAGAAGACAGCACTCGCTATACCTGTATACTTCAGGAACACATGTAGTGCCCTGGGGAGAAAGGCAGCATATCTCCACTTGACGGGTGTAGATAATTCGTAAATTGGATGTTTCTTGGAACATATTTTGATGTATTTCAAATATCTTGTTCCCGGTAATATTTAATGTGTGCAAGCGATACAGATTATTAAATGCATTGTTTTCAAGGACAAGAATTTCATTTTCTGAAAGATCGAGAGTATCAAGTTGTCGTAGCGCTTCAAACATTGCTGACTTAATGATTTTTAATTTGTTCTTTTGAAGATACAGCATAGTCAAAGACGCCATTTGAGCAAAAGATTGATGATCAATATTTCTGATGCAATTTCCCTTTAAAATCAATCTTTTGAGCTGTTTTAGCCTTTGCAAAGTGTAATATTCCAAATGTGTGATCATATTACGACTTAAGTCGAGTGTATGTAGCATAGACTGATGTAAAAACGCTCCTACGGCTATCTTGGTAATATAGTTATGACTAATATCAAGGTAATATAAGAAGTGGTAGGTTAAATGCTTTTGGAGTGTAAAACTGTGAAGACAATTGCCCCAGAATACAATCGATCTCATGAACGGTGAAACATAGGGCATTTTTGTCATGTTCAAATTTGCACACTCGAAAGAAAAGCCCACACAACGACATTTTAAGGGACAATCAGCAAAAGAACAGACACGTTCATCATCAGCATGATTGAAACAATCAAGCTTTCCATTGCATACATCAGAGAGGTGGATACACAGTGGTCCCTCCTTGCATACAAAATGAAGAGCGCAATTCATATTTTTACAGGTAGCTTCATCTTCACCTCTTGAACAGTCCCATAGAGTGTCACAAACTCTTTTTATTGGCACGCAGTAAGACCCAGGACATTTGAACCTTCGGGAGCATTGAATTGCATCGCAATTGTCCAGATGCATGCCATTGTTGCACGACATTAGCATTCCCTGAGAATCATAATCGTATTCGCAAATGGAGTCGATATGGAAACATGGCGATCCAGGTATGTCCAAACATGGCCGCCAATCGGCTAATGTGCAATTTGATGGAATTATTTTCCCAAGAGAATACCCGATGCTATTTCTTGTGCCTCCAACCCTAAAGGGTGTTGTATATGTTCTACTTATTCCGGTTTTGTTTGTCTCCCTTTTATTAAAACTATTTAAGGTGCAAATAATCTCATCAGTTTTATCATCGCAGTCATTAAATTTATCGCATAAAAAAGATATTGGAATGCATCCACCCTGTTTACATTGAAAGTAAAAGGGTTTGCACGTACATGTGTCTGGTTTACATTTTTTTACGCACCAAGAAGGGACTTTAGGCATGCCATTTTGTAAGAAACAGATATGTGAACAGTTGCCCTCATCAATTCCAAAGAACAATGGGTCGCGACAATCAATTGCACCATTGCATACATAATGATCTGGAATGCAAGTTTTATCGCCACATTCAAACTGTCCATGTTGACAGTGCTCAATAACACCAGGCAGGCTTTCGCACAATACTGAGTGTGGTGTGGTACAGTTTGAAGCTGTGTAACAAGCAATCCGAAATCCGATTGGAGGTATTAATGCTTTGCACGTACACTTGCTTTTACAGCTTCCTTCTACCTTCCTACAGTTTTGTGCTTTCTCACTTGATGGCTCATTCTCACAATTTAGAAGGCACATCATTTCTGTGTCATAGGTAGCCACTAACCTTACAGCTCCCAGTGTGACAGATCCCAGATTACTTTCTTCCATGTATATCCATACTGGCGGCCCATTAAACATGGCCCATATTTCAAATTGCATTATCATTCTTCTGTATAGCGCAGTTATGTGAAAACAATTTGACCATATTTGAACTAATGCATAGCGTTGGAAATGAAAGCGGGGATAAATGCTGAGGTATGTGTGAGGCAAAGTTACAAGATGAGCTTGGTATCCTGCACAGAGAGACAGAGCTGAGTTGTGTGTCATCATGCCTAAGCTAGAGCGGAGTAATACACATATTTTAGCAACTAATACCCATGGCATTTTACAATATTTCTCTGTTAAAAAAGAGGTTCCAGCAAAAGTGTATTTTGCTCTGAAGTCAACATAAATAGGGTTTCTCTTTACTTCGCATATGAAAGCAGAGCTGGAATATGACTCACCACATGGTACCATCACCCAGTGATAGTTCCAGTAAAAATTACACATGATTAGGGCACCACATCTATACACAGAATGCAATATTGAGAGGTTATTTTGACGGACAGGTGGAAATGGGCGAAAACCTGAAGGAACCAGATCGCCAAATTTTGCAACATAACAGCGATTCATATGATCTGGCTGGACTTCCTGGGAGAACGTTACAGGGTCTCCTGTAGTCCATCTCAGTGTGTCCTGAGGAAAACAAATTAGTAAGCTGGAGTAAATGTATATATATATATATATATATATATATATATATATATATATATATATATATATATATATATATATATATATATTGCGTTGCTTTCACTTTGTAAACTTTGTATAGCTTTACAAGAATCCTGAAAAAGTATATTACACCTGCACATAGGAACTAAAATCTGCCGTGCCGGTTGCACACTAATTCACAAGATACTTCACAAAAAGATTGCACTCTGTATGAATACTATTTATAAAGAAAAGGTGCACGTCACACAGACCAGGGCAATCCAAATAAAATGGCATGCTGTAGCCATTGGTGGAGCTCCCACGAATATGTATGTATATATCTATATATCTACATACACACACACACACACACACACACACACACATATATATATATATATATATATATATATATATATATATATATATATATATATATATATACACATATATATATATATACACACATATGCATGAATAACGCACGTCATTTTCGTGATTTCGACAAAATTAAGTACAAAGATTAGATGAAAAGGATAGTAATGTTCATATGTACGCCCGAATATGAGTTCTCACTTTGGTCCATGTGACAACCATTTTATTGGAAATAAGTAGACGTCACACAGCCCACGCAATCAAAGTTAGTCGTCCTAGCTGTAGTCGGTGTTGAAACTTCCACGAATATATATATATATATATATATATGTATATATGAGAGAGAGAGAGAGAGAGAGAGAGAGAGAGAGAGAGAGAGAGAGAGAGAGAGAGATATGCAGGAAATACGCACATGACTTTGGGTGATTCCGACAAAAATTAGGAATGAATTAAGAAGAATAGCATAATAGTATTCATTGGTACGCCAAAATATGAGTTCTGATTGGTCACGTATTGTTAACAGATAACCATTTAATTTTCTACATGTATATTGAGCCTGTAGCCAGCTTGTTTTCCTAGCTGATGTTGCCTGATATATACGAGACAAGCCGGCATAAAATGTAAGCCCACAACGCCAAAATGACTCTTCACGTTTTCTCCAGCGAGCGAGAATATGATTGCTGCGAAAAATGCCAGGTAACGTCCGTACTCGTATACGTATTTTGCATCCTGATGTGTAAAATGATTTCACAAAACGTTTAATAACAACCCTGATGTTACAAGATAAGATTCTGCAACGATAATGCCACAGATCAGGTGTTTCAAAATCTTCATAATAGTCACTTAGGCTGGTCATCTGCCACACCCATGAATAAGTATAATGAGAAGTGGTATCCTTCTTGGGATACGCCGACAGGTATAATGTAAAATCATTTGAGCAATCATAGCGTGCAATTGATTTTATACTTAATGTCACAGGTTCATGTGATTTTCGTCCAGGTATACACAGTCTAAACCATTCACACACTGGTCTTACTATAATAAGCAAGTTTGATAGGCAGTGATACAAAGCAGTGAGATGGTAACGCGTTTCATTTATGTGAATAAGACCACAACGAGTGTCTTCAAAATGAACGTCTAAGATGAAATCTAGATTATGATGTTCACAAGGACATACCCTGACTTCAAGGCAAAATTTTCCTTGTATATTTTGACTTTTCATTCCTGTTACAGAAAGACAACCGTGCGTGTGTGATTCAAAAGCATTTCCACAGGTAAACTGCCAGCTCAATCTTTTATGTTCCCTTCTGCACTTGTTGTCAATACTTGCATGATATAGATAATTTGTCATTATTGATATCTCATATGATCTGTCTTTTATTTGGGACAGAGCAATGCGACATTTTGCATACATTTCATAATCAGCTGAGTACTCTCCAACAGAAAAACAAGTGCCTCCAAATATATTAATATCGACTCTACCTAACAGCAACTTTGCCTGAAACTTATTTTCATAATTAATGCTACTATTCTTTCTCGAACAAAGTGTGTTTATACCAGGGCACTCTGAAAAAGTCCATGTAAATTCTAGTTGCATTTTCTCTGTCAACAGGTACAAGTGATGAAATACACTTAACACTGGTCCTGACGATGTTATCGGAATCCTTCGTTTATTGTCAAGATAGGGAAAATCCCGAAAAGCACCACAAAACGGGCCATATTTAGCGTTGTTACCCACCACAGATTGTTCTTCATATATTGTTGTGCTCCCAAATGTGCAAGCATTGTGCACGGGTCCATCCCAAATGACAGGCGAAAGAAGTATATTGACAAAATAGCCAACCGGTACCATCAAAACAACAATGTTTACAAGTGGAATAGCTCTGGAGAGGGGAAATAAGCGTGTGGTAAACAATACATTGTGTTTCACTTGCTTTAGGGCTTTTAGGCCTGTAATCGAGTTTGGCAGCACTGGCATGGAGTTTGAACTAAACTTGATATATCCAGTGCCCAGCGGGAAGACCCCAAAAAATGCACGAACACTAATGATATGTGCTGTCGATGTAGATATTGTTGTTCCATGAACAGTTAGCGGGCAGTTAACAAGTCTTTCATCTAAAGGCCGTGATGTAATGTTTGGTCCATCGTATGTGGTTAACAGGAGTTTGCCTCGTGTGAACAAGTCAGCGGCAGTGTCTAATATACAAAGTTGGGTTTCAGCTGATTTGTATATCCAAGTGAATGACAACGGATAAACAGAGGAATGAATTTTGAATTGTTCATTCAGAATAAATATGTGTGTGCCTGTTTGAATGGTTTTGTATGCATTTAAAGGAGGGGTATTTATTGATGCTGAATAGATTAATAAATATGAATGAGATACATCTCTGAACCCACGATAGCTTGTGAAGCTCTTATATTGAAGCATTTTCATTTTAAACTCAATGAAAACAATGTTAGGCGCAGAGAATGACACATTTTGCAGTTTTCCACAAAAACGGCCAAAGTTTTTATCTTTTATCTTTGTACTATTGTTTATGTGGATAAACTTTCTCATTTCCAGATACATCACAGAACATTTTCTGCCAGAATAGAGAAATTTCATGCTGACAATAGTAATTGCAACACTCTGCATAGAAGGCAAAGAAATCTGCCACTGCGCCCAGGCCACAACAGGATGTCGTGAGTTAAGCTGTATAGAAGAAAACAATGCTCCACACGGAGCTGTATATGGGCCATCTGCTGGCCACTTATCCCTGTAGCCTTCCCTCTGTGACTGTCTGGAGCAAATTAGTGTCTGGGAACGAAAACAGCGTAACATGAGATCCCATGTAAATGAGAAAGAATACTGTTTAAACATTTTAAAACAAAGAGACAAAGTGGTGTCATAAATATTTTGTTCAATTGATTTATAAAGAGTGGCCTCATATATAATATGAAAACAATTACCATTCAACAGATTAAAATGCATACACATTGTCCCCCCATTGGAAACACATGAGAATCTGTAACTCCGTCCAGGGATTGAAGCTAAATCAATGTTAGCTAAATATGGCCCAACCCAGCAGAGATCACCTACTTGAATTGTTCCTCCTTTTAATCTAATAGGAAAGTTATATGCAACTCTTACACGGAAAGGAAAACTTAGAACTATTATGATTATCTGTGGCTGTTCGCATATTCCGAGGAATCGCACATGACTCATATCAAGAGTAATATGCCCTAATGGTTTATTCGAAATCATATTTACTTCTCGGCACCTTATAGCCACAGGGCTCCCCCTGGACAGTGTATGTTGGGCACAACATACAGAGTTTTCCTGTATAGCTTCATTGAAGAGTTTGTGATTTTTTAGAACCATTATACAATAAGCAATACTATGTAGTAAGTACCTCACTGGTACCTCCGTTGTGTAAGCCTCGAAAGTTGGAGCCTGAAGTAAAGATATATTTTTGAAAAAAAAAACACTTTGTGATAATCTTGGAACGATAAATTCAAATATTATATCAGAGAACAAAAGGTAACATTACAACCATATATTTCATGTGTAAGCTTACCGACGGACTGAAAAACATGCTTAAAGCAATTGGTAACTTCTGTGTATGAACATTTGAAATACATGATGAAATATACCAATCAATTTCTAGGAAGTGTAGTTTTCAAAGTTTCCTGCTTGCTTTTGGTACATTGTGGTAGTACATCGAGTGGTAATATATATATATATATATGGAGGGTATGGTGTATTGAAGAAAAGTACATTATAATGCAGACTATTAATCCACAAACTATATTAGCCAGTATCTCTTGAAACAGTTTTCAGAGACTGTGAATTACCCTTTTCAGAAAATGGTTGTACGCCATACAAAGTACACACTTATCATAAGCTACAAAAAGGTAAAATAAAACTTCTTGGAAACTTTAAGATGTATGGATAACCATAATTGAATTCTAGAATTCCAAAAGAAATTCTTGGTTTTATGGTTTTGGAAAACTTTAGAAAGCCCCCCCCCCCAATTAATTATAAATTGGGTTTGCTCCTTGTTTTTGCTTTACTATGATTTTGACGATACTTTTGTGTATTTGTTTAATAAATCATCATCATCATTAGCTGTACACCGCAAGAAATACTATAATCAATACACGTAGTTTAAGATTCGCTTTAGTACTTCAACTATTTTAATTCGATTAATTGGGGATAAAAAGGTATATGTTAGGGCATTGGACACAATATTTTTCTATCTTTTGAACATATTTTTATTAACGCTTTCAACAATTGGAATGTCTCTATGAGTAGGAAAGATCATGTTTGTTAGTTGCAAACTTATAACAGCAAAATGCATTGTTCTTAAAACAAGTGACTCCCTTGGCACTTCCAAATTATTCCATTACTGAAAATAGAAACCCCTTACAAGGTGAAAAGGAACCTGTACATTACAAATGTACATCATATTTTACATAATCATGGACACTGTAAGTGATTTAAACTATTTTACCATGTCCACGTTGAAGTTTTGCTTCAGTGTCTTTGCAGTTTGGTTACAAAAACACAGTGTTAGTGATTTTTAGATTATATGTGTAAAATGTATTTTCTGTAACTGTATGAAGTTGAAAACAAAGTGGTATAAAGTGAATACACAGTTATTGTGGGACTTGACGATATATGGACTATGATAAATCTTCAATGAAACATTGCATTGTGAAATATTTTTTGAATGAGTGATTGCTATGATTATGGTTTCAATATGGTTCGAATCACACATACCATAAAACACGTAGCCGTAACAATAATGTTGCAAGGTATCTGGCATAACTTGAAAGAGCCTAGATATATGTATTTCCCACTTTGGATTACTTTGTGAAAAGATTTATGATATTCTAAGCACTAAAATTTTACATAACACCTTTCAAAACAATATTTGTAGTTTTCGAAAAAGGATTACATTCTACTTTTGTGGCTGTTAAAAGTTTAAAACAATTTAATGTGTTCATGCTGACACCAAGTACAGTAAATCATATGACAGGGTTCAGTGTAGCTTCAATACAACGTTAAAGCAAATACACACACACACACACACACACACACACACACACACATATATATATATATATTAATGTATATATATAATATATATATGTGTGTGTGTTTGTGTGTGTGTGTGTACATATGTACATACACCTTTTGAAAAGCATTATGCAAGGTTTTAGCATCACTATTGATTAAATAAATTTTATTGAAAATGTACTCACATTCAATTCCGTATTCATTGTATCTCGTGGTGTAAATATGTGTACCTGAAAGGAAGGTGTGGTAAAGATCATGCTGCCCTTTATGACGCTCATGTAAAAATGTTTAATTATTTTCTGTCTATAGCTACGATCTAATACCCTGAAAGTATTTACATTCGAAAAGAAAACATAACGCCAAATTTGATTCTGGCACGGTATGTGTTCTTTCATTTATTACTTTAAATTAAAATTCATTTATTATCCTTTCAGATGCTGTTTGTACATCTTGCGCCAAATTTAAAAAGAAAATACTTACATAAACACACCTTGAAAAGGAATGTGGTGCCATTTCTACACAAAAGACACAATTTTGGAAATATGAGTGATTTATGACATTGATAAAAGAGTCAGTTTTAGCACAAAGTCTAAGTACTCTCAGAAACAACGTATCAGATGTATATTCAAGTTTTAAAGTTTGCACTTAGGAAGAGTGTCAAAACTACCATATTTGCAATAATAACAAGGACCTGCGATTATTTTTCCCTACAGAGATTTCATTATATTTGATGATTAGTCCAAATGTGTGCTTTTATAATATATAGTTTATGTGATTCCATGGAAACAGTCTAGTGTATGTAAGGACATTTACAGGGCAAAGACATGTTTTCTGTGTAAATCGCTGTAAAAGGGTACCATGCTCTTGTTATGGAATAAGATTTAGTTGCCTCAAACCAAGTTAAATTTTGAAAACAGAAACACTTATCCAATATTTTGATTTCGAATTTGGTTTTTGCTGCTAGAAATCTATGTTTTATTTCCCATCATAATGCGAATTTGAAATTCGCTAACCAACCTGTTACAACTTACTGCAGGAAAATATTATATGCAACGTTGACACAAGTTCAAAATTAGTGAATCTTTCCATCATTAATAGCAGAGATTCCGTAATAGGACGATGCACATGCTACGAAATTTCACCCCTGATTTGTAAATGTATACACTGTTTTTGTGGTAAATTAACCAGTCAGTTCCCATGTAGATTTTGTGTTGCAAAGACTTGTCATTTAGCTCTCCATATTTACAAAGAGTTGCTGGCCAATACATTTCAATCAGTAATTGGTATGGTGGATAATGGACATACACAATATTTCCTTTTTAAAAAACCATGGCCGTGACACAAACATGTGCAGTATGTACCAAAATTGACATTTCTATATGGCTAACATATATCACAACAATTGTTCTGTATTTGTGTAGCATGCTAATTTATCAATAAGTACTTTTAAAGAGGGGTTTACTGTGTTACAAAAGCTAAAAAAAACCCTGAAATGTTAGGTTTCCTTTACTCCAAAATATGTTTGCTTTAAATGTTGCATTTAACACACACACACACACACACACACACACACACACACACACACACACACACACACATATATATATATATATATATATATATAAATAAATATTTATATGTGTACATACCTAAATACATTCATGCTCATAAATTATATATATAAAATACTTCATTTTACATTCATCTCTTTGCTCCCATCAGGCTCTGTGATATTACTTTGCTTACATGTACATAAATAATTTTGATATTATTAACTATTGTTGCAATTAGGTGACAATCATATCACAGAATAAACAATTTACCAACAGCACACATTAAACCATAAAATCAAATATTCGGTATTGATTTTATGTGGTCAGTGCACACAGGGTGGGGATTCTGCTTGTATTCTGTATGTTAATCCTCTGGCGGACCATACTCTTCAATACCCTATTCAAGTGAATTCCTAACTGTCCACAAGCCTAGGACACTGGTCTGTATTCACATACAATATGTATTAAGGTCGGAGCCATGAAACAAAACTTAATTTGGCAAAACCCAAATCATATTTGTCTTTTGAGGAAGTCTGGTGTACAGGTCGCCAAAACGCTTACAACATTTACATGAGAAAGCGCCAATGAAAAATTGGATTGTGTCAGCATCCTCCACCATGTGGCATGTAGTAAAGAATGTACACCCTTTGCATTTTTCTTTCAATCTTAATTCTGTTTTAATTTGCAATAGTTTTAAAATATAATTCAAAACCTCGGCAGTGCCAAAAGGGTAAAGGAGAAGAGATGTATAAACATCCTTACTGACCATGTTTATTCTAGACTTTTTGGATTATTTACTGTAGATGCAGAGTAACAAAAAAACATTGTACATGTATGTTTAAACATCTGGCTCATAAAGTCAATAAGAAGAACACATTTCCAAAATGTGTGGCCTGGCAGTAAACACAGTCAGTGTTATAATAAATAATTTATTAAGGTATCATTATAAACAGGGGTGCTGAAGGCATATACCATAAATGTTTTGGTACACAAATTGTCATCTTATTTAAAGCTAACTGTAAATACATGCGAAGCAAACCCTAGACTTTGTGGTACTCTGAGACATTATGATAATACAGCACAAATAACCTAATATCTTTTGGGCTGTCTGATGCTGTGATGTATGATTGGTGGTAGTCACTTGTTTGTCTTCTTGGAAATGCCATTATGGCCACAATGGTTATTGAATTTTAAGATATAAGCTGTGTACAGGGAGAATAAAGAGCTTTTTAGCATCTAGCCAACCTAGTGTGTGGATGTTAGTATTTGGTGATGGAACTTTGATCTTTTGAGCTATCCATTGCGTGTCAAGAAGTCCACTTATAAACTTTGTGGGCTTTTTGTTAGAAGTGAAATATATGAGACTAAATTTTACAGTAGCAATCTTGCCAAGATTAATTTTAATTCTTTTTCATTGGGTTTTATGTGATTTTGCGGTCTTTAAAATAGGCATTGACTACAAGGCCAACAATGAATGTAGATCAGTGGAAGGCTTCCAGGAGTTATTTGATGGGGCTAACAGGATTTAAGAGTGTATAAACCACCTTCCAGGGACAGCAGGCTGCTTAATGGCAGGCACAACAATGAAAGATAAGCTTAAAGGGCTGACAGATAGTCTGACCTTTTGTGGTGTGAATATTTGCTCACAGGCGAGAAATGTTCTAGATGTTGTTGATTTGATTTCACCACAGCTTCCACAAGACAATGCAGGCATTGTACTTATTGCCACCATAGCCACTTGTGAGCAATTAAGGTTAGAAATCCTCATAGTCATGGAAGCCAGGCCTGAAGACCGAGGAAATGTACCCTGGGCAAGAGCACATACCGAAAAGGACTTTTTTATCAGTCAATGACAATGAAAAGTTCAGGGTAATGGTGGAAAAGCTGAAGCAGGCCAAGGATGAAACATTAGCTTCTTACAATGGAAAATTCCAAGAAGCATGACAGCCAGGCTTCCCAAGCCCTCATACTGTGGATGCAGAAGGTGTAGTAATGTGGCAGTACATGCAAGGCCTCATGTCAGCAGGGCTGGTAAAAAAATAACTGAGCATAGGGTTGGCAGATCAGACACTTGGCTCGCTATGCAGTATACAGAGCATATCGAAGCAGGGCTGGAATGATATGTTAGACTGACCCAAGCATCCCACCAGGAGGAGCCAATTGAAGTGGCCAATGCTAATACTGCCTCACCTGGCACAAACAACAATGATGTTGTGGGTACCCTTGCAAGAATACAGAAGGTGCAGGAGAGGGGTGTCCATGCATCAGAGCAAAATAAAGCCAAATATAACAGTGGGGACTCTTCCACAGCAAGGATAGGCCCGACAGCCTGAGCTGGTGTCAATAATAGGAGGAAAAGAACAACCTTCTTATCTGAACCCTGTTATGTGTCAGAGATTAAGGTATACAGGAAAACAGAAATACCACATGATATGTTAGGCAATCTGAATGTAGTTGTGGTGGATGGCATTGCCCATCAGCACATTATTGGAAGGGACACACTTACTGCTGGTAGAGCCCTGATTAATTATGATAACCACATTTTGACTTGTAAAGGCAAGCAGATGACAGTTCACCCTATAATCTGCCCCCCACTGTTGATTCTATTAATCCCCTAGAGGGTATGAGCACAACATATACTAGCCCTACTTCTAACATACCTAACTGCGAGTATGCAGACATAACTGCTAAGAATCAAAGCATGTTTTATGAGGATGGGAAGCCATTTGTCCAGTGCCCCCTTACAGAAGTTACCATAGATACAGGTTCTCATCAACCTTATCTCCAGCATCTCTAAAGGAAAGCTCTGGCCCAGCAGAAAGTTATAGATGACCGTATGAGGTTATTTCAGATTTATGAGGAATTTTGTTTGGATGTTCATAGATGATTTTTAATCACCTCCAAATCACCAATGCACCACAAACAAGATCTGCAGCCTGGCTGTTTCGTGCAGCCAGGCTGCAATTAAAAGCTTCAAAATGCTTTTTTGGGGAGGTTGAAGCTTCGGTTGTTAGGATACATAATAACTCCACAGGACACCAAAAGTGACTCTGAAAAAGTTTGGGCCATGGTGGACATGCCCACACCAATGAATCTTAAACATGCGATTCCTTCACGGGAATGATGAATTATTACTCCCAAACCATACTAGGGTATGGCTGATATTAGAACTTTTGGTGTGGTTGTCCTGCAAACAGCAAGCCTTTACTTAGGGTCCACTTCAGCAAAAAGCTTTTGAATCCCCAAAGGAACTCTTTATGTTGAGGCACGTAATGCCTATCCCAGGACTGATAGGGGGTATAAGTTGTCTATAGATGCTTACAACAACTGTGTGGGAGGTATTCTAGTCCAGAACAATGATGAAGGTGTAGAAAGGGTCATCCAGTATGTGTCTTACCAACTGTCCACCACTCAACATAAATGTCAACTATAGATAAAGAAGTGTTTGAAGCATTACATTGCATTGATAAACTAAGGGTATACTTATATGGCACAGACTTTGTGGAATATACTGATCATACACTACTAAAATTTTGTTTTTCAAAGAAATAGCCAAGACAAAAAATGAACACTGGGCTGTCTTTCTGACAGAATTTGGTGCCCACATCCAGTACATATAAAGTGCTAGGAATGTCCGGGCTGACTTTATGTCAAGGCTATGCGCACCCAAGAAAACAGCACTTTCAAATACTGTCAATTGGGTTGATCCCAATGCTTTACAAAGCAAAGTGAAGCAAGATCCAATCCCCATTTAAGTTGACCTCCTGGATGCTGAAACAATACGCAAGCCTCAAGTGTCGGAGTTTCCTTTGCTAGTAATGGGGGCAGATATGCAAGAATCAATTTATGAAGTGCATCAGGGTTTTTTGTATTCTGTCGATGGCCCCATAACAACCTGCTCTGGTGCCTCAGAGTGGCCTTGCCACAGGCATTCAGGAAGCAGGTCATTGATGGGTGCCACAGAGATGACCACCACATAGTCCTTTCAAAGAAGCTAAACATGGTAACAGAAGCATGCATCTGACTGGTATTGAGAGGTGATATAGCAACTCATAAAAATTGTCAAATGTGCCTGGCGAATTAAAAATGAATAGAGCATCCACCAATGAGTGAAATACCCCTCCTGTTCTACTGCATGTGAATTGTGGGAGTTGATCTAATTGGCCCCTTTGTGCCAAGCAAGCAAGGCAATCGTTCTGCAGGAAGAGTGATTGACCATTTATCTGCGCAAGCAGAGACATATCCAAATATTACCACATAAACCTCTGGTATGGTGGAAACTGCTCTTGCACAAGAATTTATTCGCTGACATGGACCCTTTGAAATAGTAATTACAGACATGGGATTAGAATTCTGTTAATGGCACTTTAGACAGTTCCTGAAGGCCCTCGGCATTGACCATCACCAGCCGACCCCCTACTGTCCCAAAACAAATGGGAAGAGACTAAACAGTACCCTGAAGGGCAATGACAGTAAGCTTGGAGACAGTCAGGCCCGAGATTGGCATGATAGGCCAGCAAATGTATTTGTGCTTACCGAAATTGTGTCAATGAATCATCTGGCTTCACATCCTTTTACTTAATGTACAGTAGGTGGGGGAGAGTTCATTTGACTAAGGGCTTGGGGGTCTCAAATTAGAAAAATCATCTAGAAGGATGATTAAGTGACCTGGCAGATGCCCATAACCTGGCCAGGGATAACCTAGAAGACTCAGAAAGGTAGCACAAGCAATGTCTGAATAGATGTGCGAATGCCAGTGACTTAAAACCTAGAGATACTGTAGTGGTAAGGCCTTATGGGAATATGACATTCACTTGCTGGTGGCACTTTTAATTTGAGGTTATGAGAGTCAGGGATGGGGGTGGGGGTGTTTGTTTGACCAAAGGAAAGTCTTAATGTGCTTGCTTTAGGTTGTTGTTAGTGGACCCCAATGTGGCATGCGATGATGTAGCCCCAAGGCCTCATAGAAATGCCCAGCAGGGGCTCATGGTAGAGCCACACCCCTTTGCTAGGGGCCCTGGTCCCATAGATGGTGAAGCATCTGAAGAGGGAGGTCCTCCTAGGCACGATGAGGAGAATGAAAATATGGAGGGAGATAACACTCCATTAGGGGAGGAGCCAGCCATAGCTAATCAAATAGGACCTCTGCCTTACCAGTAAAAAACAAACCAATACTTCACCAGGTCACAGGGTCCTGTTCATGACTTCAGAGTGGAGTCATTCAAAAGTCATTAGCAAGGTGGAGTTGTGTTTGTAACCTTAGCAAGCGTGGAATATAAGTAAGCTCACGCAGTAATTGATGGGCCACTGGAGGGTCATCAGTTAGACACTATGGGAGCCTTACATTCTATAAAAGGGTCACATGGACTTATTTTTCACTGCTCATTTTTTGGATATGCATTCATTTAAGCTACTCTATTTATCTAAAGCAGAGTTCGATCAGTTGTGACCCCTGTATTACCATTTGTTACCTTGTTTATACAGATGTGAATTCAAAAAAATATTTCAGACAGCCACTCATTGTCACAAAGTCACCCATTGTTTCCTGGTAGCAATTTCTTAGATGTGACAGGTCTTTATAGGTCCTAGCACTTTTACAGAAAAGTTTAATGTATTATATGAATATGAATAAGCAACAAAAAGAACGATAGGTTTGCTGCATCAAAAATAAGGCACTGCACTTATCCATGAGACTAGGGTAATCAATAGCTTATCTCTTTCCCAAACCCCCAGGGACCTTGATGCTATAGTAGATGGTCACCTGTCTCTTCCCTGGCCATGACACTGGAGGGTATGCATTGTCTTGAGTATTATTAATAACATGATTAATGCTTTAATTGAATATTTGACTTAAAATGTGGATGAAGAGCACCAATATGGTGGTCGGACTATTGATGAATTGGTTCGCTATCCACTTTAGAATGTGTATGTGAAATGTACATTTAGCATTGTGGCCAGTTATATATTGACTTGATATCTAATTTATAAGGCTGATTTGAGGCTTGAGCTATGTGGTTGGTTAAGCATTATCAGCCTCCTATCATTACTAGTATTATTATTACTATTATCATTATTATTATTATTATAAGTATTAGTATTATTATTATTATTGTTAGTAGTAGTAGTGGTAATTATAATATTAGCATCACCTAAGCAAGAAGGTAGGAAAGTATATGCCACCATCTGTGCCATCGAGTGTGTTACTATGGGCTTGGTCTGCTTCCCAGTCAGGTAAAAGACATGGGTTTATTACTTAATATTATAAAATTTTAAGTAAAGCAACTAAATATTACAACAGCAGTTTTGACAAAACTCCGGGACACCTCTTTCTCACTTTATATATATATATATATAATATATATATATATATATATATATATATATATATATATATATATATATATATATATATATATATATATATATATATATTGTACAATTGTCATGAATGAAAGGTCCGGTGCTGAATGACCTGACCTCATTGTGGGTCAACTTCTGGAACCTCTGGCCCCACTGGTAGTTCTAAGAATGCAGTCTCAAATGTGGTTAATGTTTCATAGTTTTCAGATTCTATAGCTTAAAAATGTAATTTGCAATGGTTAACACATATAATTCAAAGTCTCAGCAGCACTCAAAGGGTTAAGGAGAGGAGACGTATAACATCAGTACTGACGATGTTTGTTTTGGTCTGTTGGTATATATTTTCTGTAGATGCAGAGTAACGAAATGTCATTGTTCATGTATGTTTGGACTTCTGGCTCATTAAGGTATTTTTCCAACTGTGTGGACTGGCAGTACTTGCTGTCCGTGTTATGATTAACAATTTATTAAGGTATCAACAGGTATCCTGAAGGCATATGGTATAAATGTTTTTATACACTAATTGCCATGTTATTTAAATTTAACTGTAAATACATTGGGTGCAAACTGCAGACTTTGTGTCATTCCAAAATGTTATAATAATACAGCACAAAGAACCTAATTACTTTTGGGCTGTGTGATGCTTTGATGCATGATTAATGTTAGTTACATGTTTGATTTGTTCGAAATGCTATCATGTCTGAAAAAGATACAAGCTGTGTAAAGGGAGAATATAGAGCGTTTGACCATCTTGCCAACACACTGAGCGGACGTTTTTATTTGCCGATACAACAGTCATCTTCTGAGCTATTCATTGCGTGTCAACAAGTCCACTTATAAACTGGTTTTGATTTTACAATACGCTTATTTTGGTATGGTTATGAGCAATATCAAAGTACCTGAAGAAGCCATTAGCCATTCAGTCATACTCGGAGAACAATGGGCCTTTGTATCGAATCAGGATTAATCCCTGCCATTTTCTGGGTTTACCTTGAACAAGGCACAGGTGCAAGTTTTTTTTTTTTCTGAAGCCATATATGCTGAGCTTTTACCTAAAAATCTGGGGTATACAGCCCAAGTTTCTCACACATATTCAGGGAAAGCGTCCTGCCAAACAGTCACACTTGATAGCAATTTGTTGTAAATCTCTTTTCTGTGGTTTGGCGCCTGGCAAGTAGGCACTGAGATGCCAAAATCCAAGTCAGTGCCAAGAGGCTGAAATGTTGCAACACTGGAGAAAACGGTGGTCCATCAGACATCCAGTTTGGGGAAATATATTTTGAATACATGACAAATCTTTTCTATTCATGATCATAGAACATAAATACACCGATCATAAGTGTCTGTATTTCGACTTCCATATGATATTATTGTTTGTAGAAAAAAAATGACACTCATTTTATCAGGAGCCTATACATAATTATACACACGTCTGTGATGTTATTTGAAAAAAGAGAGAATTCAATGCATCAGCTATTTCTAGTCACAATATCATGTCATTGGCTGTTTTGCAGTATTTAACTGTTAAATAAATTGGGATAGTTTTCATAGTATCATGACTATTCCTTCCTTTCTTTTTCATGCAGCTATGAAAGAGAAGATTTACATCAAGCCTGAAACTACGGATCACAGCTTTGAAAATGAGAAAAAACATGGCATGAAGGAAGGTTATATTTTTACAAAATTGCACATGGGTAAGAAGACTGAAGACAGGCATCTTTTATGAGAATAAAACCCCATAAATATTACACAAACAATGTGAAAATAAACGTCCATAAATAAAACACAGAGAGTGATTTTGCAGAAAGCAATTGCTTTCGTGGCCAGCCCAGCTAAATATATTGCTATCAAACTATTGCATACCCAGGTGTCATAATTAGTGGTCTGACAATGTTATTACTTTTCAACCAAGTGAATGCATCAAGCAAAAATAATAAGTGAATATATAAGAATAATTTATCTATATATGTATATACATCGTAGGGACCTTAAAGCTCCCGCCCAGTATGACGAGTACATTTAAACTGTCAGATCCTGGTGCATTCATATTTCTCTTCTAAAATTTCATGTCAGACGATCATACGGGGGCTCGTGATTCACTGCATATTCCTTTAATGAGGGATGTATAAATTTCAGAGATTTATACACAATGTAATGTCCGTCTTCCTGACGATCAATATCATGAAAAGAATAATGATGCACTTCATGTCAGTTTCGTTTTGTTTGTAAAGTATATGTTTTCTTTTCCTTTTTAGGGGGAAAAAAGGCCATAAAGGCTGCCATTAGATGCTCCCAACGATGTTTGCAGTATTTGAGAGCAATGCTCCCTTGACTGTGAAAATATAACTCCACGAATATGCATACAGAGTCCCGATGACAGAACTTGGCATGGCCCTTTCTGCGATAATATGATTCAGAGACTTGAGATCAGACACGTTACAGTCAATTAAGTCCAAATTTTCGAATATGAATTTCTATGGTGGCTCGCAGGACTGCAATATGTGATTATGACACTAGTATAAGCAAAAGGCTGAGCGGAAACAAGAATAAGGATACCGACATGACCTTGTACATATTGATGTATATATATATATATATATATATATATATATATATATATATATATATATATATATATATATATATATATATATATATATGTATATATATATCTATACATATATCTTTTTTGTACTCATAGTACACATGTTATAGATTCAATAAATATGACAAATTTAAGTGGAAAACAACATTTTGTTGAGAAGCAATAAGTCACAGAATCATAATGCAATAAAAAACAAAAGAAACAAAGCAGTTCAAGTATCAAACAGTTCAACAGAGCATCATGAAAGGCACAAGTGGGCAAACAGTTCTACCACTTCTGTTTAATGCAAGGGCGAGTCTACCTTCCGTCGTGAATGTTGCATAACTCCTGAATCACCTGCAACCGGGCTCTGGTCATCGATGCTATATGGCCTTTGGCTACCTCAGATGTTTAAAGAGTATGGTGGAACTCAGTCTGTACCACTTGTGATCTTTCAAGACTAAATTTTCTCGACAAATAATTAAATGATCTGCCAACATCTGATCATGAACCTTAAAGGAGTAATTTACAGCATGAAGTGACCAATTGGTTATCACTTGTGCCAATTTTTGTAATGAAGTTCAAGGAATGGGTGTGCATTTGAAGTTCAAAAGGAGGTCCTTCACATATGTTGGGCAGTAAAGAACTGTGTTTCTCCCATAGTTACCCATATGGAAACACAATCGTTCCCCACATTTGTGGGGAACGATTTTATGACCGAAATGAATTAATGAGGCATTCCTATTGGTTGTTGTTTTATTTGTAAGCCAATCAAATTACATATGATAGAAAAGAGTCAGTGAAAGTTTTCTTGAGTGACGGACCTTAGCAATGCCATGTTGAAAGTGAATAAAAAAATGGAGTCCAAACGGATGCTGCAAGCACACTAAACCATGCAGGTTTTTGACAAAAATAGTGTACTGAATGCTCTATGGGAGAAAAAAATCCACGTGGCCGTGTCATAGGGCATGGATTTAGGCAACATTCGTTTCAAACCGGTCCCTCGTTCACTGCTCGCCAAAGGCTCGCAGTGGATAGTTTTAAAACTCGTGCTGCCTAAAATCCATTCCCCATGACACGGCCATGCGGAATTGTATATGTCCTGTGTAGCAACATCCATACATATTCTCAACTTTTTTACTTTAATAATCTCCAAAATAAGCCAAGACTTCAAAGTTGTTGATCTTCAAATTTCAGGATTACATCTTTATATTGTAATCGTTTGAAAGCAACTACAAGCCTATAAAATACATACCTTACATCATGTGTTGGCATGCAGACTATATACAGGTATAAACAACCACCAGGTGTTTAAAAATAGTTTATTGCAGGAGAACACAAAGATCACATGTTTTCAGCAGCTTATGTGCATCAATGTTTTACTTGTCCACTTTATTTCTAGACTTAGTTATGAGTCCATATCTATGCACAATGTCAGGACTACTCAACACCTATCTAAAAAAGGAACATCTTTGATTTACTTGTGCTGGTTTGAAACAATGGTTATTTATGGCGGTAGTCTATTTTTACACTTCGCACACGCTTGGGTGTCCTTTGCATGGCTGGCCGCATGGTCGACACTTTCAAGCGACTGGCGGCTTGGTGCTCCAATAAAACTGTCAACATGCACACATGCATGGGACCCTTGTGTTTATGGAAGGAATTTAGGCGGCGTATTTTTACCGTTCTTGGTGTAATCCACTCTGCCTTCGGCAGCAGATTCCCCATCTCCAATGTATAGGTTGTATCTCACCTTATGGTTATCAAAGCAACTAGAAAATAGTGAAAAAATGTACACTTTACAACGGTGCACTGAATGAGAAACACTGTAAAAAAGTAACACGCTAGCTGCACACAATAAGGTACACTAAAAAGAAGGAAATTGCAGCTTATTGAAAAGGAAAACACTGCTTGAAAAAGTGATTTCAAAAATAAAACATGCCTCCATAAGGCATTTCTTGTTAAGCTTTTTTTTAAAGAATCTGGTCTTGTTTGGTTTTCTTTGCTCCATCTCTTACTTTTCTTTATTTCATTTTTATTTACTTGAAAAATAAATACATGTATAGTACAGTCATTTTCATAAAGAATAATTTCTCTTTTGTTTATAAGTTCTTATGGTTTTCCGAGCGTCTGTCACATGTATACTTCTTACTGTGTTTTTCTTTTGTTTAGAATCTAGTCTCTTCATTTTGTTTTGCTTCACCTCTGCTATTTTGATTTCAAAACCTACTTATTTTTCATTTTAGAAATAAGTACATCATAAAAAGAAGTTAAAAGCCCTGGTCCCCTCACGTACCACCAGTTTCCATAGCAGACACGCTAGCAATTATGTGCAGTCTCACATGATGTACGGGCATTGTTTCGATTATGCATTGACAGTCCCGCCAAACATGGGAAGTTTCCAATCGAAATTTGTATGAAAAACATGTCAACCGCGACCCACGATAACTTTTCGTTTCCGACCCTAAAAAAAAATGTTGGCCTATATAACTATTTTCCTATTTATAACTCTGAACCGTTGAGCTTTCAAAAACAAACTTTTGCGAATCATCATGATGTTAAAATTGTGTTTCAAAACGAAAATTGTACGATTTTTAAATTATTTTTTAAACCAAAGAACCATAATAACTCTTTTGTCATCTGAAATCAACACTACTAGCCCTCTTCCCAGTAAAAATTTGGCCTACCACGTTTTGAAAAAAATGGGGGATGTAATTTTTATATACTGGGCCTACACATATTTTTTAATTTTTTCTTTTTTTTGGGGGGGGGGGTATGTGTCTATTGACATTTTACAAGACTTATTAAAAAACATTCCTACCTGTGAAAATCCTGTGGAAGGCCTTCGTGTGCCACGTTGCCCCAGGTAATGGTGTTAGCCCTCCAGGTACACTTATACTGGCAAGATGAAGTGACTCGCGGAAGTTGCTGCTCTTCTTCATCAACTTTCCAATGCTCCTCATAGCCGATACTCGCGAAAGTTGTTGCTCTTCTTCGTCAGGTTTCCAATGTTCCTCATAGCCAATACTCTTGGTCTATTCACTTCTTCGCTCCTGATGTTCTCCCTTTACTAGTCCATGTCCATTTCTCGCCACTCTCACAATCCATATCAGAACACTTCCGTGTCAGGAAAGAAGCCCATCCTCGGTGTTCTGATTGGTCCTCAGGCACAGTCAACTTGTCAACTTGCCGACGTAACATGTCTGCCCACTGCGCCAGAGTCTGAAATGGACTGCAGCCCACACATGTCTTTAATCCTATTGTCACCCGGGGATCCTGTCTCTCTTTCCGGTGGTTGTGTCTTGTTCATCTTCTGTGTCGCTGGACAGTGAGACCGTGTCTTGGGGTGTGTATTCTTCATCTGCAGGGTTCATGCTGCATAGGTCTGTGTCTGTATAAAAATAAAATCCTTCCCGCCACACCACCCTTCCTAAGGTCTTGCATGTGATCGCTGCTTTGCATGCTGGTGTTACGCGTCCCCGATTCTGGAAATAAATGCCGAGTCAGTACATATACTGCATAACTGTGTTGATATGGCACTCCTGCATAACTGCCCCCATTGAACCATTCTTTTTTAAGAATGGGGATTTGGTAGAGTGGATATGTGCGTTTCCTATTTCAGCTAGGCGACTTGTGCCAAAGGTTGCAGGTTCCAGTCCCGCTCATTCTTATCATAAAACATCTTTTCAAAACCTTGGAATAAATATGTTATGTTTTACCAATTCGCAAAATGGTGAAAAATATCCGGTAAATGTCTCTTACATATTACATATTTTACCTCCTAAATATCTAGACATAGTTAGCATGAAGAAAATTCATAGTGTTACTATGTTGATAGCAGAATTGGATGCATAAGACAGAAGCAGAAGTGGATCTTCGTAGCGGTTACCAGCTTTTAAGCTTCCACCTTTAGATACAAGTATAATACCAATTTGTTGTGAAACCGGCAGTGAACATGTCATGCTTAAACCTAGGACTATTACAGATTCAGATGCATTGTAGGCTTTCCACGATATTCTAAATACTGAGTAATTCATTTATGTCGACAAGTATTAATAAAACTCGCAAGTTGTTTGTTCTTTTTTATGGTATCGAAATGCAGCTACATACCTGGTGGCAATATGGAACCCTGTTAAGAGCTTTGGCTGTCTATTCTGATAGTTGGCTATTACAGTTGAATCATCTTTCTTTATCTTCTGTTGACATATAGTCAGCGTATTACACTTAAGATCTGTACAGTTTCTCCAGGCAACCATTTTGAGCTGAAAGTTGCCAACGCATGAGCAAGCCATAAACGCCCTTTGCATTCAAAACATAATGTACCTGGATTTTTTTAAAGTTTTTAGTCTCTGGGGTTGTACTGGTTCATCGCTCTTTGTACAATTTTGGAAGGTGTGTTCCCTTATTGCATATGCCGTACTAATTGGAGGTGCATATCAATGTCTGTAAGCGGTAGTATCACTCCATTCATCTCCAGGTTAGCTTCGAAAGCAAAACCGGTGGAAGTATACGTGTCACAAGGGTGCTTTGGCGTACAATGTTATGCACACATCATCGAAATGCGCAAATGCATAAATGGCAGAATTGTTTCCGACCCAAGGTGCAGACTGGGGGCTTTTGCCATTACCCTTTAGGTCAAGCAGTTGTAATATTTGGTATGCATGTTCGGTCGTCTGTCCATAGAGGCATGTTGAAGCAGCCAATGAAGGATGTCTGCATGAACTAGACATTCTTTTTCCTGAAATTTGAATCAGCCATTTATCCAGAATTACAGACACATCTCTTCCATTTGAAGAATTTGTATTATCTTAGATGTGACACACATTTTCAAATTAGGAAAGTTGTACTCCATTGTCTAGGTTATATGAGCAACTAATGTGTGTACAGTGGCCCATAGAAACGGACTTATCTAACAAAAATGCATTTTGCCTTATCAAAAGGAATGCATTCTATGTGTACGGCAGTTGCCAATACAGTTACGATGAACTGGGTCCAAACGTCATAAATTATGCAGAATTGCCAATATATGGGGTTTGGATAACTGAGAATGGTCATAGTCTAAGTCTTATGTGAGCACCTTATTACAAGCGTGTGATGGGCTTGACTTAGTTTTATTTCTGTAAACTTTGATCTTTATCACTTTCTGTGGCCAAATGTCATTTAATTTTATAATGATAATTTTCAGGTAGCGAAGTTGTGCTTTTATTTATACATCTTGATTTTGAAAAAGGCTCTTGCCTTTGTCCGTCTTCGTCACACCATGCAGAAGTAGCTTTTCCCAAATGGGCATAAAATGTGTCAATGGGTAATTGCATTCATTCAGGTTTTTGTGGTGCGCCATGTTAACATGCATTATTCCTTTCAACTTAACCTGTGTAAACTGTAAAAACGCTGGTGACACTTCTAGCATCCTCTTTCTTGTTATTTTCAAACTGGTGATTTTGTACGATGCTATAGTTTCTCGTCTTAACATTGAATGGGATCGAAATGGTAAATACCATATTCATTCCAATTGTAGCACTTGGCCAACTAGAAGCACATCCCTTACTTTTCATCTTAAAAATTTTAGTTAAAATACAATACTTTTTAATATTTTAAAAGTTAACTGAGCCTCTGGCAAACAAAAGGGGATCGTTGTTGTTATTTTATGCTATATGGATTCTATGATAAGTGTACCTGCATGTAGTATTTTCAATTAAGACATATCATTATCACAAAACGCCGTGAAAACAATGTCTGCTCCAGGAAATCTTTGCATGAGGATATCCTGCAACTATGGGCTACTTTTGGAATTATGTCGGTAATTATCAAGCTTCAGGATTCCATGTCTTGTAGGTTTGGATCGTGGGTCACAGGATCACTTTGTACGAAAACTCAGTGACCAAGCTGTGACTTTGCATAACCTTAAACTGTAACACCCAGATCACTACCTGATAGAATGCATTTTTTCCCTTGGTTTTATATATCTGGTGAGCAAAGTCATCTTGCATTCCATTTGACATTACATTTTTATTGCAGATTTTGTGTTTTGCTGTGCTTAGTTTGGTTAATTTTAGTGCGTGGCCAAAAAAAAAAAACTTTTCTCAAAACAGCCACACTATTTAATGACACAAAAACAAATCAATGAAGACAGAGAGTAGTTAAACTAACAATGTTTCAGAAGTTGATGTCTTTAAATTTTGTTACTTGAAAAGCGTTAGCCTTTATTCTCATAAATTTCAGCTGATTGTCACCAGCAAAATAAATGTGTTCATTAACCTCCTAATATGACTTGTGGTTTGTCACCAAGAACACAAAGTACTCTCACGAGCATCCAGCATATTCTATATTTGGAATTATCTTTACGTCTTATTTTCTAATTTCATTTTTATCATTTTTTTTATCCTTTTAATATTTATTAACTGCATCCCCTTACATATGTTCAATTCTTAATAGATGCACCACGAAAAAAGGCATATTAATAATAACATTCTTTGCCATCTTGAAATAAAATCATTTCTTTTTCTTTTTCTTACTATGTTACAATACTGTTAATAATAATAATAATAATGATGATGATGATGATGATGATGATGATGATGATGATGATGATAATGATGATGATAATGATGATAATAATGTGGCCAAGTAAAATATGCAATATGAGTGAAATATGTTGAGTTTTGATGAATGCTCACATTGCCAACCCTCAATGGGGAGCTTTCAAACGTTGAAAGGACCTATTTAAAAGCAGCAGTTTTCTTTTATAGATGACTGTCTATATCAAGTCAGGAGTAGGATGTATTTTTTTACATTGGCATTGGAAAATGCATGTTCATGTTTCCAAAGAAAATCTGTCAGTGTGACATTTAAAGGGCCATCTGAGTTAAATTTAAAACGAAAAGAAACCCCATAAGATACTACATACCAGTAACCATAGCCATTGGAACTCTTTTTGATTTAAGTTTTTTAAAGCTAGGTCCAGATCTAAAAATTTGGGCAGTGTTGAAATGTAGTTTCCCCCAAATAAATTTCTTATGTGATGCATGTCGCTTTCCCCCTGATCTTAGACTAACAGTTCTGAAGTTCTTTTCTCCACGTCAGCTTCCTTAAATGGAATTAATGTAATTGGCCTATGCATGGAAATTTATCAAACATCTGAATATTGATGCATTCATGATAATAATAACCTAAACAAATCCCAAATGAACCATATCACGGATCTTGAGTCTGATCTTCTGGCATAGAATCTTGACAGGTAAAATTTAGAAAAGCTCGTCTCATACTCGTGCCATGGAGCATTTATATACAGGCAAAATCTGACTTCCATCCAAACAGTCCTTAACACAGGTAATATTGCATGCCTTGATCTTGCATCCTTTGTCACTGAAGCTAGCCATCAAAAACGTTTGATCATGTTTATTTAGCATGGTGAGTGATAAACAAGCAGAATAGTTACAATGAATTTGATTAAAAAAAAGGCGAAAGCATCCAAAAAATTTTATACTGCATTTTGTGTCTTGGATAAACAAACCTTCCGTATTGACACTCCCCAGCACAAGTCATAAAGAAATAACGCAGAGGCCTCGAATAAGACAGCAAACGCAGATTTCCGGTTATGGCTTTTTGATGCAGACCAAGTAATTAAAAAAGGTTTTTGTTGTCTATATGCCGAGCTGAAGTCTCGTGCGTATTGCATAAACTAAAAACGAATTCACGAAGAAATATGTGAGCCTTAATCCGCTATAGAAGCCCATACCTGTCACATGTTGAAAGTCCAAGAGCTGTTTCTAAGTCCTGATTCATGCCATCACTGCAAAAAGTTGTGCATTTTTCGCATCTGGCAACTATTTTCTCAAGGTTGTTTACATTTGATTTCCTAGAATGGACATAGCTGTAACAACACAAACTCGTGTATGAAGCCACCTTAAAAAAACGAAAAGACATTGTTTAATAATTTTAACATCACAAAAGTTGAAAGCCATTGAAGATATCAAAATTATATATTACATTATTTTGGTTCAAAGATAATTTAGAATAGTTTTGAATGATCCTGCTCAGGTCGTATGGAAGAAAAGACAGCCGATGTAGATATATTACATGTGGATCATGCAATAGTAGTTTGGCAAAATTGTTAACATTGTTAATAATGAAAGCCACGTACCTTTCAACTTTATGACCAACAACACGAGAGCTCACCAGCAAGGTAATCTACAATTGTAAAAACTTCGCTTTTGATGCAAACAACGTTTACTGTAGAACTGAAAGCAGGCCTTTCGAGGTTTACTTCAAATATTATGGCTCTCTCAAACAAAAGAGGTAAGTGAATAAAATAAAAGTAACATAGCAGCCAATATCAATGAAAACAGTACCTCCTTAAGGGAATGAAAAAAGGAAAGAGTGAAACCTGAACTGTTTCACTCTAATGGATGACACTCAACAGATTCTTATATTATTCAAGATAAAGGTTTGTAATGACAATAAACATGGACATAAATGTTTCAGTGCAGCAGTGAAATGGTTCCAGAGAGTTGGCATGAAATTGCTTTTTAGAGGATTTTGCTAATAGACATATATCACATTTTGGAAGACTTATTAAAGAGGGGTTTTCTTAAATAAGATTTAAAAAGGTTTTTCTTAACTTTAAAGATAAATATATATATGTTCTACAGAAATAGCATGCTGATTTCTATGAACATATTAATAAGGTATTTTCTAAGTGTCAGTAAAACACATAGAAATATGTTTTGGTGTTTTAATGTTGAGGCTGAGATTGTTTTACCTTGACTTTGATCAAACTTTTAATACTGGAGCATAAAATTTATTATAATTACAACAAATATAAAATAAAATAAGGACCACTTAAGTTCTCAGGCATGACGTTGAAAAATACAGGCCTTCTAGTTTCTCATCCTTTTGGATATATTGACAAAATTTAAGGAATACCTACTCAGCTGATATAAGTCATATTTTTATAAAAAATTTTAGGCCTATGTTGCTGTATTTTCACGTGAGAAAGGAACATGGAAGAACCTAACCATGTTTCATAATAAATATAATATCAGTAGCAAATTTAGTTGCCCTGTGTTCACGTGGAGACCTTATTTTGGTGTTTAAATTCAAAGCTTGACATGTTACGCAATTTTAATGTAAATATAGTGGTCTGATGTAAAATTCTTAATTGTCCTGTCATTGTTTGGATGATGTCTGTGAACTATGGTCAGGTAATCATCTTTTATAACTAACTGTACATTAACATTAAGGACTAAATTTGTTTTAGGCTTACTTTAAACAAATGTGAGTGTTTTCCAAAGTGGGATGATTGGGATCCAGTAAAGCTGGTTTAACCCACTGCCAATATGTTGGCAACTTGTTCCAAGTCAGGTAGAAGATACCTTCATTTATTTAAATTTCATTACTGTTGGTCACGGATCCTTCCGACGATGAACACAAGCATGTCTTACTATTTCGTAAATCACACTGGATCTGACAAAGTTAAACTGGTATTCGGTTTGGTTTCATCACTATCATTGAAACTGTTGTCCGCATCTTTATTTTTTATGGAACTTTTATATATTTGGTAACAATTTGAACATTCAGGCATTTTCTGCACATATCGCAGTGCAGTAAGTGTTCCAAGTGTAGTGAGACTGATGTTGTTTTTTACAATTGTCTGATGAATATAGTTTGTTATTGTTAAGGTCATGTCAAGTTTGCTCAAAGTGTTTGATGTACTCTCTCTCTCTCTCTCTCTCTCTCTCTCTCTCTCACACGCTCTCTCTCTCTTGTATAAATAATCAGCATCTAAATCAGCTGACTGACAAGTTGAAATATGATTATCAATGAAAAAAATTAAAACTGTTACAGGAAAACAGTTATACTTATACCTTTAGGAATTTCAACATGGTTCTCTCTCTCTCTCTCTCTCTCTCTCTCTCTCTCTCTCTCTCTCTCTCTCTCTCTCTCTCTCTCTCTCTTTCTTTGTTTCTTTTCAGAAAACCTGATTCTTTCTTTGATAAAGGTAGTAGAATTTTACAATTAGGACTGTTTTACATTTTGACCTTTTGAACTTTATAGAACCATGAGCTAGATTGGTATTATGCTTGGCTGACTTGCAGATGACTTAAAATGGCATACTACATTTTTTGAATTCTAACCTAATACCTTAATACATGACTTATTATATGACTTGTGGGATTCTATGCTTTCTTGAACATTTAAATTTCCTTTCTACAATACTTCTGGAAACCATACTTTTGAATTGAATTGAATTGAATTGAATTGAACTTTATTGAAATGTGACTGCTATGCTCACAAATTTTGGCTATTGTAATGCAATTCTTGACTACGTTTTTATGGTTTGAGACCTGATGTCACTTGCTTCTGGCTGATGTTTAACATTTGAACCAATATACTTACTATATTTGTGTTTTCAAACACTTTTCTTTTTGAAATAATCTTTAAAGTTTATCTCCTTTAAAACAACATCATGCCTTTAACTACATGCCTAAAACACATCGAATTGTATAATCACGTTGCTTGGATTCTCGTTGATGGTAATTTTAGGCCTAGGGAGCTTTTCTGATGGATTGATGCTGGTGTTAGTGTCACTTTGTGGATTGATATGGATGATGATCGTTGTTAAGATGGTGGTTGCAACTAGTACCTTTTTAAATACTGAATTTCATTGACATTTTCAACAAATTAGGAAGTTGCACTTGCAAATTCTCGGATGTGCTGCACATATTGGTCCATTTTCATAAATTGTACGATCCTATATGCTCATGAATGATGCGCCTGTTCAAGCCAATTTACTGAAATAGGCCTATAATTTTAAACAAAACGTTTCGCATTTTGTCATGTTAAAACTAGACATGGCTTTTTCGAACCTATGGACCTTTGCACATACGTTTTGGTCCCTTTTGGGTAAATACAAACTATGAATTTATGTGTTTAAGCTATACATACGAAGGAACATTGCCTTTGGTCGGAATTGACTTGGATTTGTTTCATTAGGACTAAGGTTTGGATATGGTAATGGCACTGTCTAATTTGGCGGTGGGTGCATGGGGCCTATTGTTTGCCAGTCATGTAGAGCAAAATCACCGTCTTTCCCCGAATTGTCCTGACCTGTTCATCTGACACAGCGTCTACACTATCAGCAAACGAGTCCATATGATGCTGGCTTTGCTGTTGCTGCTGTTGAAATGTTATGTGTATGTCAGCCAAAGGCTTTTTCTACAACTTTTTTTTTTATCGAATTTGCTTGTTTACAACTTGCTTGAAGCAAATCTGTTATCTTAAGTTCGAATGTTTTGGGTTCAAAATACAGATTAGCATCAGATGGCATTTGATGTAATTAACTAGATATCGGTGCATTCTCGAAATCAAAGAGGTTCACTTCATTATAAGCTACAACTCTTTGTCTCCTTTCAAAGACGAACTTTGCTGTAGCTTCTCTGTCGCTATGAAAAACCACCATCTGATCATTATTTGCATCACTCATGTACACCACCGGGGTAACCAAGATAAATAACGATGTCAGAAATACTAATATTTGTAGTTTTATTCACGCGGATGTGGATGGATTCCTTACAGTGAAGTGAAAATGAATATATTCACAAAGGCCGGGATTGAATAATTTATGATCAAATGACTTGATTCTTTAAACCCAAGTGCAGGCAGTTTGGTTCACAATGATCTGAACATTTATACAAGACAACTGGTACTTCACACTGAAGTGAAGTGAATTTATGCATAATAAAATTAAGAATCTATTGAGGAGAATCGACACTTTGAGGAAGTGAATTCATTCATAATGAAGTGAATAAGGTCGATACTTCATAGTCTAATGGAGTGTATATATTTGCACTGAAATGCGTGGTCGTGCAACTATAATATCAGTGCAGAAAAACTGCATTAATATAACAAAATAATTGTGCATTCAATTGTGTATTAGGGCAGCGCAACTACATTGATAATGTAAAGAAAACTGAAAATATTAGAACATATTTCTTAAATTAATTATATATTCATTGTTTAAATGCAGAAAGCCGCATAATTGCATAAAGTCAACTGTATTTTTTTGTAATATGAATTAAAATTAAATCTATGTACAAAATGTAGTTAAAACCAAAAAGCACCTCTGTCTCTCTCTCTCTCTCTCTCTCTCTTTCTCTGTCTCTGTCTCTGTCTCTGTTGAGAAATGAGGGCCAATGTACAAGGATTTTTCTTAATGAAGATTCTTTGATTCATCACACCGTTGTGTAGCACAATTTTGTATTTGATGTTGCTTTGGTCTCTAGTGAATAGTGACAGCATTTCAATTCAAAATGCCAATCATTGGAAAAGGCTCTTGAAAAGTTTTGAAATGTTATCAATAACGAAATTCCATGATAAAAATGTATTATAACATTTTTCTATATCGAATTAGTATGAATGAAGAGCAGCTTTCCCGTCTTTAATTCAAGTTCTAACGATGAACCAAGCGAGGATTGAATTCTTTATCCATGACAATGTGTGGTTCTTTTATATTATGACACCAAGGTGGTAAAGGCTACAATAACTAACAAACAATGACAAGTGCCTATGTGACGAGTGGTGAAGTGTTGCGAATAATCTTTTCCCGAACCTTAGTAGTACAGCAAAGTCAGTTCTGATCGCCATTAGGTTGAGAACCGGTCTGCATTTCAGAACATTGCGCGTTGACCTTTAACTAGAGCAATGTCTGGTGAATCCGGGTCACTGTATTTTAGTCCACAGGTTATTCTTTTATAAATGATATAAACCCTCCAACGCCAGAGTGTGATGGAAAGGTGACCAAAGCTACGTGTTCAACACTACCGGAAGAATGCATCAGGGCAGCATTTTATCCCCTTTGTTATTTAATATTTTCATTTAAGATTTGCATAATGAACTTCAAAACCCACGCATACAATTATTTGACCTAAGTATAAACCCTTGTGCATATGCCGATGATGTTACCGTTATGAGTTCGACCATCACAGGTCTTCAGTTTCTGATAAAAACATGGCTTCAATACGCTGATTACTGGTGAATGAAATTTGAGTTTT
Organism: Hermodice carunculata; assembly: GCA_964020975.1. NCBI lineage: Eukaryota > Metazoa > Annelida > Polychaeta > Eunicida > Amphinomidae > Hermodice > Hermodice carunculata. The sequence goes on along the minus strand of OZ026626.1, from coordinate 10,082,331 downwards.
TCTAAAGTTTATGATCCCAGGTAAACCTATGCTCAATGTTACCCCTACATGGTATTAAGGACATCATGCTATCGAGATGGCTGACGCAGTCGAGGTATTTGGCGTCTCTATAGATCACTCAAGAGGTTTTTCGAAATATGTAGAGCACACGGTTAACAGCTGTCGATGGAGCATATATAGTCTGACATAAACAGATATCCAATTATTTTCACACACCAAAAATAATTTAATCATATATTCGAGGAGATGAATTCACAGCTGCTCGATCACACCCTTTATTGGATAAATTTTACAGGACATGACAAAATGATTCCGTTTGTCTGTTTATTTGTCTATCATTTTCTAATGATACTTTCATAACAGTTTTCTTATTATTATCATCATATCTGTATTCGTACAAACATATATAAGTACACATTTGCTGTTGGGAAAAAACTTATATTAATATAAATTTACAATTACAATGTCCATATTGTGATGGTAGTACCCACACTACATTGTACTCAACTGCTCCATGCCTGCTACGCATTCTGCGTTTGTGAGTGTGCACTGCATCTCCAGATCTCTTATTTGACAGAGTTTTCTTATGAGGGAGCCAATTGTATATGTATCTAGGTTTGCAGATATTGAGTACATGCTGCTTAACATATAACTCAGACTACATGATGGGAGATATTTGATTTCAGCAGGCTATATAAAGGTAAAATGAATATATATATATATATATATATATATATATATATATATATATATATATATATATATATATTTATGTATATATATGTGTATATATACACATATATATGTATATATACAGATATATGTATATATATACACAATATATATATATACATGTATATATATACATACATATATATATATATATATATATATATATATATATATATATATATATATATATATCATCTAATGCGACCATCCCTTTGAACAGTTCAATGGGATGGTTCTATATGATGGACCCTTTGGTTTAACATACACAGATAGATAGGTACAACATTAGCACCGTAATTCGTTTTTATGCTATTATCGTGCATCAAGTAAAGCTACAATATATATATTTTTTTCCTTTGACACTGTTTAAAACGGGAATCGTAAAATACCTCTGCTAATCTGAATTTGGATGCATGGACTGAATTAGTTAAGTAGCCTTTTACTTTAATCTCAAGGTCACCTTCCTATCAGGACAGGTAAGACACCAAGGCAATGTTGCGTAACTACAACCCTATAAGGTGTTGAGCTGAAATAATACTGTGGAAAGCATTCAAACATTATATATTTTCAACCAAAGGCACAAAATACCTTTCATATTTCAGATTCCCTTCATTTTTGATAGAACGGAACGAAATATAAAACAAGATGGCGTGTTTGAACTGCTTACCATCAGCTGACCATGACACTTTCAACCTGAAATAAGTCTCACCCTGCTGCATGGGTACCCAGAAAATATGTGTTCACTTTCAAACCCATTGGCCAAGTGGCTATATAGAGGAAATTTCCTACGATTTTTCAAAGACATAAATTATACAAATAGATAGAAAATATTTTTAACATCCCCAAATCACTGGTGCATGACTGGTTGAAAAAATATCAATCAACACTCGCACAAGGCATATATCTAAGTTTCAAGTCAATCTGTCTGCTTATTTTGGAGAAGTATACAATGTCAATACGTATTCTGGTGTCTTATTTAAGCATATACGGATGGTGCAATACTTTTTACTGAGCCAGATTCAAGCAGTCTTTCGTGGCTGAGTCTTGAAACTGGTCTCAATGTAAAACCACCATACTTCGCCCTATGGCATTCCGTCTTGTAGCATGCATGTGTCATTTTTTATATAGTGGATATGGGAACAGCTATATTTTCGAATTGCTGTTACGATACAAATGCTTTTGACCCTATTTCACTTGGATAAAAGTCGTTAAAACCAACTACATTTATGACCATTGCTGACGAATATATCAGGTCTAAAATGCATTGCTTGATACAACAGATACTCATCCTGGGTCGTAACCGTTTGAGACAAACATAATGTGCGGCTTCCCATTTGGCATTGAGGCATTTTCGTAATCTGTCGTTTGAGCAATTATTTGTATCTTGCGGTATTATTCTTTTACCAGTGATTTCTGCATGTAGAACTAAGCACAGTTGTCAATACACACTGCTGGTCCTTGTGGGGCGGTTGTGGAAGGCATTGGACAAACTTGAAGTCGCTTCAGCTGTGCTCATGGATTTGTCTAAGGCTTCTGACTGCCTCCCACACTATCTGGTCGTGACCACGCTCCTTGCTTAATGTGTGACCAGTGGTGCTTTGCACATGGGTTCTAGTTACCTGCATAATCCAGAGTGTACAACTTGGTGGTATGAAGAGCTCATGGTTACATATAGAAAATATATACTTCAAGGTTCCGTACTTAGGCCCGCGATGTTTAACAATTTCATTTATGATCTCCTGTATTTCATTAATCACATGCATGCAGTAGACTTTGGAAATCACGGAAGTCAAGCCGCTACCATTGGAACACGTTTCCCTCATTCGCTTCCAATATTGTTCTCTTGTTTGGTTGAAGTGGGGGGAAGGAAGCTACAACAAACGATAAAAAATAAAAAAAAGATTTTACGAGCTATGTACAGGGATTATGTCAACCAGGACACTAGCCACAGAAGAGTTTAAAGCTTTATGTGGTCTATCACCAGGATACTTTTGTCCTACAAATCGAAATATAACAAGTTTGACACATTGGCACTATAAGTGCCCTGTTGCAGTTCTACTAAATATGGTCAGGGATTTGTTCTTTATTGAATGGCTAAACTATGGAAATGTGGAATACTTCCTCTGATATCAGAGAGATCACTAATCTTGGAGGCTCAAAATGTAACAAACAAGCGGACAGGACCCTACTGAATGTGTGTATGTGTATATTTTTAAAGAGACCCCCTCTAACATATAACTGTATATATATATATATATATATATATATATATATATATACATATAATTATTACCGCGAATTTTAATTTCAATTTCAATTTATTTTTTACTTTAAAATCACAATGCATTTACTTTATTTCGATGTCATTATTGTCAGTGACAAACACTCACCAGAACCTCTTTTACTTCGTTTATAAACCCGATGTAAGATAAGTCATATTCTTGTTTTTGGACGTATGGAAATATTAAACATTTAATTGAGTTGAATAAAATATCACTTTACATCATAAAACATTGATGTGGGCACTAATCACATTTCTTTTAAAGGTCATAAGTAGAACACATACTCACACAGTCCAACACCTGTGGAAAAAGTTTAATTTCACTTGTTAATCATTTACATGGTTATTTTTTTGTGATGGAGCTTTTAGTGATGCGGCTTAAAAGGTTGTTATGCACGTTTTTCATGTGACTAACTTTGGGTGTAGTCGTCTTTGCACAGTACTCTTATTGATGAATACTGACAGTAACATCTAAAAATACCAAGAGCATCGTAGTGTTTCATTAGTACTGCAATACGCTACCGCTGTGAGATACATGAACATATATACATGTGCCCTAGCGTTTGCGTCTGCAGACTATGATAAAACCAGTCCGGGTGAACTGATGATGTTACAAAAAGTATTTTGCTGTAAATACAAGGCCCGTAGTTTTGTGCGGAAGTATTATTGTAAGGCGGTTGTTTAGTTTGGTCAGATGTGTACATCAAGGATAAAATCTTTATGTGTAATTTCTAGTAATGGATATAACCCGTAAACTACAAGACGACAAGTGCAATTTACATTGGAAGCAATTATTTTATCTATGTTTTTGTTACACCTCATGGACAAATTTGCATGGAACAAAGTTATGTAAGCTAAAAGCTTATGGTAAGTACCAAAATATAAGACCACAAAATATCTTCATTCATGAGGTGGTGTACAGCATCGAGTAAATGTATTGATGAAGTGCAGATGTAAAGTATATTGAAGGCCATAGATGTAAATTCACACTTTCTGGACAAATTATGTAGCTTATTCTGTCACCGTCAGAGAGAAAAGAAATAAGGAAATATATACACGGTGAAAAAGTATGCATGATTGTCATCAAAATAGAGGACAGATGTGTCAATTTATTGTTCTCTTCGCAAAACACAAGCACCATCATTATCATTATGATTTGTTGCCAGTCTGCTTTTATAAGATCCTAAAAATGTTCACAGAACGGCATTTCTGTCAGTTTTAATTTGCCTTTTTTCTTTTCTTCTGACTCATATAATCATCAGTTTGAGTATATGTTAACATGATTATTGTAATAATATCGGTTTCCTGCATGAATACTGGTATACACAACACACTATATGCAATATGTTATTCATACATGGCGGGGATGCACTTTCTGGAACCTTTGCACATGGCTTTGTTGTGTTACATTATTATAAGCCCATGCCACTGATAGACTAAGACCATAGTACAGGAATCCTGAGACCAACATATATTTCATCGATGGAATAGGGTGACTTATGCAATCTGAAAAGATTTACAGTATGATTGAATATTTAGAAAAATGTTCAAGATACATGTCAATCCTTTTATTAATGACTTTGGTTTACAGCAATGATAAATAAACTGTTTCATTGGGAATTATATTGATCATTAGTATAAAAAAAGTCAATGCCCACTGGCTGAATTTGGGAATTAAGAAATGTTTAATTTAAATTGTTTAATTTGTAGCCCACGCTTTAAAAATATGTGTTTTTAAAATTTGCATATGTGTAGAAAATGTTTAAAGAGCTGTATATTCAGTTCAGTTGCTTATTTAAAATTCGATGTAGAGACTATGACATATATAGAGAAAGGTCTTTTTGAAAATTCAAGAATGACTGCCAATGCTAAGCAAAATGCGCTATATTCTACAGATTGCTCAAGAGGTATAAATCATATATGAGCACACTTGCCGTCTTTCAATCATGTAAATAATTTTGTATCGCCATGAGCAACTCTATTCATATGAGATAATTTTTGCTTCTTTTTTAATCAAACTTCTTGCATGACCGAAGTAGCACTGTGCCTGTTAACAAAATCCCATTTGTGTGATTTAGCTCATTGGTAGCAAATATAAAGAGGAAATGAGAGTTGAAGTAAACAGTCTTATATATATATATATATATATATATATATATATTATATATATATAATTATATATGTACATATATATATATAAAATACATATATGTTTGTATATATATTATTCAGGTTTGGTCACATGACATTTTTACATTGTATTTGCTTTTTTTTGAACTTATCTCCTTTTTATCAAATAAGGATGCTGCAAGCGACAATATGCGCTTTTATCAAAGCCACATGTTATTCTCACCAGAACACACAGGTGCGGTCTAGCTGCTTCAGTCTAAGCAATATGTTGTAATTTCTACGTCATTGTTTCTGGCCTGTTTATGCCTCGTCAATAAGGGGCCACAAGTGATTGCTTTTTCAGTATGTGCACCCGTCTGTCATTCTGTCCGTTACACTTTCGTTTTTGGTATATCACACCATTGCCCTTGTTATTATATTTGTGCAACTTTATATACATGTCTATCTGAGTGCAAAGGTATGAACCAAAAATAGGGTCACTAGGTCAATCACGTAGGTCAGGATGTTATAATCTGTCAAATCGTTTCCAGGCTATAACTCGCTTGTCCTTTGATTTGCATAAGTGTGTTATGAAAAGTGGGTCTCTAGGTCACGTTTCTTGGTCTGGTGCTGCGTTTTATGTAAAAATGCGATGCATTACCTTTCCACCTTTGAATAAAGATATACTTATACCGGATGTGTGTCCATAGGTTCATTATCCAAGACCACACAGAGTAATACAGGTTTGTATTGCCTTACATACTTACCCATTCGAACATAACTGAAACAAGCCAACCAGCAATATTTGATGCAAAAATTGCACTTCCCCGGACCTTTTGTATGTGGCAAATTGGTGTAATCCTGACTTGAGAACTACTGTGGTTTAAGCTCTTTTTCTGCATACTATTTAAGTCTGATTCAAAATTAGAATAAATCACAGATGAACAGACACTCTATCTGTAAGGGACCACCCTGGCACTCAAGGGGCTCCTCAGCAAGAAATGGGTGGGGAAAATTACGTTTGTACCATGGGGAAGGTTTCATACAGTCTATGTATGTTTCACAATCTATGTAAAATAAACAGGTTTGCTTTCTAAAAGTAAATAAAGTTTAGCAGCTTGCATCATCATCATCATCATCATCATCATCATCATCATCATCATCATCATCATCATCATCATCATCATCATCATTAGAGAACTTACCATATCATCAACATGCCACTTAGTCCCCATTCTTGTGACAATCTGTAGGTCAGATTGTTATTTTAAGCATTTTGTCTAATGTAGCTTCATATATCCCAGCGATAAAAAGCCATTACGTGCCTTTATAATATTTAATTCATTCCTGGTCAAAAACCATCCATCTTTTGATAAGCCCAACAACATGAACATCTCCAGATATAACGGGAAAACTTGCATATCCAGAAAACATTGCATTATTTATTGAATACATGAAATGATAAAATGTCATATTGACAACATAGAATTGTAACTGTTATGAAATATATGGATATTATAAGGTAAATGAACAATAGTACCATCAACTGTTCCACCAAGGACTTCAAATTATATACAATCCAAAACCTGTTAATACCTGCTTGATCCTTTTATCTGACATCAGTAATTAAACCAAAATTCTTGCACCTTCTTTAAGCCCTTTGACAAGAAAAGTAGCAATTCTTAAAGCATACTACTCGTTTAGAAATCATGCTGCTAAGACACATTCATATGGGCACCATCAAATTACGTCGCGATGCATGGTACCAACTGCAACAAAGTATGTTCCATCGACTGCAATCCAGGATGTCACCGGATAGCATCAGCTGGCATGATGATCGAAGTGGTTGAATATCTAGTAAAACCTCATTTATAAATGGCGCCCTTTTAGAAGAGATAACCAATATAATGTAACCCTCCAATGAAGCAAAAAATTGGAAAGAACTGATTTTGGTGAGTATAATTTTTTTCACGAAAAAATAATCTTTATAGGGCATGTGCAATAAGGAAAATTAGGAGTATTTGTTGCTACCTCGTTCACAAACACGTTGCCCAATATACGCAACCATGTCTCCCTAATTCTCCACGAATATTAAAAATTGATTAAAAAAATTGACAAAGCTCTTCATGTTATTTTCGCTGGTGGGGAATCTGGACTGGTAAATCTAAGGTCCTTTTTGGTTGCATTGTCTGGGCTTTAAGTTTGATAACACTTTGACCTCATTGATAATAATATAAGAAAGAAAGCCATACGTGAGAATTTATTTAGGCGAGAAATTATGTAATTAATGGTTACCCATTCTGGCAGGTAACAAAATTGAGACATATCGTCATACTTAACGTTATTCGAAACATGCACCGATAACTGACATTCTATGTTAGTAAAGCGTAAGTGACACTGATATATATATATATATATATATATATATATATATATATATGTGACATCCTAAAGTACATGAATGTTACAAATAAACCTTTATTATATTAATAGGTATTAAATACAAGGATTTCTCCCAGTATGGGAATTAATTTGCAATGTAATCATCCAGGGAGCAGGACGTACAATTCTGTACATCTACACTTTTGTACAACTCCCGGGCGTACAGTTCCGTACATCTCTTGATGTATACCTTTGTAAATCTCCTGGAAGTACGGTTTTATACGCAACCTACAACTTGTATTTTTACGGCAAGGAGGAGCACCTTCACCCCTGGTGTTCAAGTATTTCTCCCTTTGTGACAGTTAAAAGAACGAGGTACTGTAACCCCTTAAGTCATGGGTCTCATATTGGTGGCAAGTTATATGTTTTGCAAGAGAGTGTATTAACTAAAATCTGGCCATAGTTAGGAAGTACTTGAACCCCTGAAGCTACGTATCTCATACTGGTGCCGAGTTACATATTTTTCAAGAGAGCATTTGAATTATAACTCGGTCATAGTAACGAACATGTCAATATATATATATATATATATATATATATATATATATATATATATATATATATATATATATATATATATATACTTTTTGGGGGTGTTTGTAAATGAACAGCGAAGTACATATCAAGTGCAAATGGTAATTTTTTTACACGTGATAACACATAGATAAATGGATAGATCGATCGATCGATCGATCGATCGATAGATAGATAGATAGATAGATAGATAGATAGATAGATAGATAGATAGACAGACAAACAGAATGTGTGTCAGACCACCTTGGGTCCATAAAATTATATATACAGAGACATATAATGTTTAATACATTATTCTCAGACAGTGCAGACATAGTAAAAAGGGAGAAAAATTAAAGATGTCTAATATTCCAAAATCTTTCACACAATTTGTTTGTCTAAACTGCCATACACTATACCATGGACAGATGTTATAATGCACGTATATATGATGTTGGACACAACTGCTGTAAAATGGGACTTACAGAGCCTACCTGTGTAATTAAGAAATATTGTATAATCGACCTTTGGGAAATAAAGTATGGTATATACATCTCTTGCCTTTCAACGTTATTAGTATAGAATATACCTCCGTCATTAGCCTCTCAGCAATAGCGCATACCCGTACATAAAGGCAAACATGTGAGTATCAAGATGGGTTAGGTTTGCATCAAATGAAATATGTTCCACATGTATGTAACTGGAGACACAATAACTAAGAATTGGAATATTTGTCAGTGTGCCTGCATAAAATTATTAACCACCTAGCTCAGAAGGAACTTAACCTGTTAGGAAAAATTGGCCCATGCGTTGTCTTATGTAAACAGTAATTTTGTATCTTGCTTGCACGCTTCTACCTTCCTTCGGAATAAATTATTCATACACATTATAAGTCTCATTTATGTATAATTCCACAATCAAAATAATGCGAGCAAAATAAACGTAGGATAGAAACAGAAAATGAAAGTGTGAGAATGTCACGTGCAAGTCCTGAATCAACTATATGCAAAATATTGGGGGGAAGACACAATCCCTTTTTATTATTCAATCCTGCTTTTTCAACTTGCCTTTTAATTTCCTCCACAAATTCTAGAAATGTTGTCCACATAAACTTGTAACACAGTTGTTAACTAGAATGTACTGATGTCAAATGTTAAAGATTTGTTCAATTGTTTCATGTTAAATTAGGGTATATTTTTGAGTGGTTACTAAGCACTTTAATGTCAATGGGCAAGAGATGCTAAATTTATACATGTAGCCCACAATCTAGGTCGGAATAGTGTATTAATGTACTATTCAGGACAAGTCAAATTTACTTTCTTTCTTCTGTCAATGGAAAAAGGCACATATCAAGACTAAAATACGAACTATAAAGTAAATATAGGATATGTCAAATGCTAAAATGGCAGGTCAAGAGGACATATACATAATGCATCCGACATTTTGATGCTCTTCCTCGTGATTTAGTTTTTTTAGGGAGTCCTAGCATTGCAGATCAGAACAGGCATCCATTTCATGCAGTAAAACTACCTTACCAGGTCCAGCGTTTAGCTAATAGTAATACCCGTTTACTATTTGTGTTTAGCTTCTAATAAACTTGCCTTTTGACAGTCTTTATGGGGCATTTCATATGAAAGAAATGCCTGAGAGTTTTCCAAATTAGATCAGATATTACTCCCGCACGTATCCATATATTATCAGCTAAAGGTTTAAACCAGTTTATCAGTAAATTTGTAAACCTTTTTCAAAACAGGAATTATATGGCCTTAAACTAAACGAACTAGTCACTATTTAAACATCGTGGCAGATTCCCATCCGGTATGGAGAGATTTTGGCTAACATTTTTTTTAGAAGTTGAGAATGTAGGTGTGTCAGGATGACGACGATGATGACGACCACGACGGCAATCAGGTAAGGACTGATCACAACACCTCAGAAGACTAAACTTCAGCTGAGATAAAAATGTGGTTCCAAACTCGAAGGGCAAGCTGTGACACGTTTTAAATATATGGAAGCACTCAGCAGGACAGTGTACAAAAACCCAGTGTCTCGCACAAACGATTATTGGAGAATTATACCGCCACACCGACTGCCAGTGGTTATATGAGGAGAATTCCTTACTTCTAATGATAAAGCTAAATAAGCATATTTGTCATATTTGTGTGAGAGGAAAAGCACATAAGACTATCTTTTTTTCTTGTGGCCAAACTTTGCTTTCATTTGTTGTTTAACACAGTGCAATTAAAGAAAATATGTGCTATTAGTCAGGCTATGCAAAGATTGCACATTAACTGGGCTTCTTTTGCAAGACATGTCCAGGAAAGTGTAAGTGACAGAAACTGATCACGCATTATTATTTTCTTTCAGTTAAAAGTATCTTCATTTATACACTTTTTGGATAAAAGCCAAGGACTCTTTTCATAGTCTGTACTTCCTGATCAGAACTCAAAATCACGTGAAATCGCTCTAGCATATTGGTGGGAAGCGCCTACCCCGCCCCGCATGCCTCTCTCTTCAAAGATATCTTCCTGTAAATTACACAGGCCTTAACACAATGTTAATAGAAGTTAACTTTAAACTTAGTTAAACAGCCTTGCTCCCTATGAGTATAAGCGAAGTCAGTGATAACTTTCAATTTTTGTTCACCTTTTTATGCCCTAACGCGCTTATGGCTGCATAAATACATATTTAATTGTAAAAAAAAATTACATAAGCAATATGACCATTAAACATAATGCAGTGAATGACAGCTCAAATGAGAATCTATGCACATTCGACGCCGTCCCATGCTCTCGCGAACAAAGATGGAACTAGGTAGGCTAAGACAGAAGATTTTTTTAGTTTTGTGTTTATATCTAGATGGTCAAAATGTCTGTGGAAAATTTTGATTTGGTCAAAGATGGTGTCTCTTTTATCTTTAAATAAGTTCAAGTCTGCTTAAAATGCGCCACATTCTAACCATTTCTCGCGAACAAAATATAAAACTGAATCGTTGCCGGTGACCACACACTAAGCTACTGTATATTTAGCAATATATGCTTCACAAATCTATTGAATACAAATGGTTGTGTTGCTGGTAAAAGGCTAACAACTTGAACCCTTGTTATTTTGGGATTGATCATGTTAGCAACTCCCCCCCCCCCCACCTTATCTATAAGAGGCTGGGCAGCCCGTGTGAATGTACCAGCTAAAGCAAATATAATTCCAAAGGCACAAAAGAAAATTACCACTTTTACCTTTTTGATATTGCAATATGAATCATGGTAGTCGTGAGAGGTACAAACCGAATAAATACCATAATAGCAGTTTTTTCTGTATTGTATGTATGTAAACCTTTATTTAACCAGAGACAACACAAGTCAGCAAACACTGGTTTCAAGATGCCTCTGACATATAACATAAACAATACAGGATAAAACAATGTCAAATGAATTAAGTTTAAATGTAGAAGTTCAGACTTATAAATAGTTGTTTAGGGGCTCAAAATTCTGACTCGATTAAAATGTTCGTGTATATAATAAAGAGTTTATCTATGAGCCTATGCGTCGCCCTCTGATGTGTTTACTTAGTAGCACTTTAAAATTGTTCAAGCTGAAGGCATTTTTAACAGTTGCTAGTATTGTATTGTAAAATATTGCTCCTCGGTACATAAAAGTTCTCTTGAGGCAGTTCGTTTTTGGCTTTGGTAATACTAGATCACAATTAGTAACCGATCTGGTGTTGTGCTGATGAGTAACATTATGGGGTTGTCTTGTTAAGCAGTGAGGTGCAGTTTTTGAGATCCAAATTCCTGCAGCTACCATAGGGTGCCATCTGTCAGGCAAGTCTTGTAGCTGGTCTTGTGTATTGACTACCAATACAACGCCATCTGGTAGGCAAGTCTTGTAACTGGTCTTGTGTATTGGCTAACAGTATAACGCCATCTGTTAGGCAAGTCTTGTAACTGGTCTTGTGTATTGGCTAACAATATAACGCCATCTGCAAAAAGCAATGGTGAGATGGACTTGTTCCCGACACATCATTGACAATCGTTATCATATAAATTTAGATATTTTTCCAAATCCGTAGTCTGTACGTTTAACAATAGTGGCCTAAGGAAGCATCCCTCATTGAAGCCTATCATGCTTGGAAAATATGGTGTGTACCCATTTGGGATCTTGGCCGACAGCATTGTATCAGTAGAGATATTTGTTCCAGTGATTATAATACCTGCATACTTCCACTGCCATCATATAGTATGTACAACAAAAAACTTGATAGTATCAAAGGCCTGTCAAAAATCGATGCACGCTTTGGACAATTCTTCTTCTTTTAAAAAAAAATTGGGCATCAATCAAATACTTTAACACACAAGTATAATCAGTAGTTTGCCAGACCTCTAAGAATCAAATTTGTCTATCATTGACAAAACGGTTTTCCCGGAGAAACCTACAGTTTCTTGTTTAATACAAAAAAAAAAAAAAAAAATCTTACTTAGCCTTTTTTTTAACCATATACCTGTGTAGTTCTAAGGTCAGTCCCTCGATTTATTGTACACATTAGGACGAGGTAGTTATTTCCAAATTTTAGGGTATTGCTGCATAGTAAAAAAAACACTTAAAAATATCCACTAGACATTCCCCTGTACAGGAACGACTCGTTTATAACATTCCATTTTAATTCCGTCCAGTCAAGGTTGCTTTGTAGATTTCTTATTAGCATTTAATTCTTCCAGGGGTAACCTATTACTATTAACAGGGTGCTTTTCTCCGTTTCTGCATTTCGCGATTTGTCAGAGAAAGTTTCTATTGCCATAACCCCACTGCTTGAAGTGCTGGGGCAGTAAAAGGGTTACTAAGGTTTTTGTACCAAGTATACCACTGTGACGGTTTACCTGGTCGAAATGTCGGGTATAGAAATTGTTAAAAATCATGTAAATCCCAAAACTTAACACTCATTAATGCTTAATTACCAATATTATTTTTTCCGGGTATGCCAATGTTTTGCATATTTGTTGAAATTTTGTATCGTTATTATTCATCACGTTACCTGCAGAGTAACAAATAAGACCTTGCGCAATGACATGAATGTTGTTCAATACAGAAATTATGCTATGAAACCCAACAGAAATGATGATGATGATGATGATGATGATGATGATGATGATGATGACGATCATCATCATCATGACGACGTTGACGATAACGACAACGATGACGACGACAACGATGATGGTGATGATAAATGCACTGATAATTTCCTTTTACTTCAGAATATTATGGAGTGTGGATTTCAAAATATATTGAGAGGCTTGCTTTCATGTAATTTTAAATACTGCTCAGAGCACGAAACGTTTTCCTGGAAATGTATTCTCGTGATTGTACTCTATTTCATGTAAATTTGAAAATAAGTGATATCTAAACAGTAGCAACACTATCACACTTCTATTGATAGTAAAAACATTCTGTGAACATGAGGAGCGGTTGCTGCTCAAATGTCTGTATTTGTCTTATCCAACTATATCCAATGAAATGTCCTATTTCTGGAATATACTTGGCACTCTCTCATGGGGTGTCCATAGTCATTAACAGTTGCTTGTCAAGGCCATCCCTTAGGTGCCGTCGATCATTCAAAGGATATAACGAAATAGAAACAACTAGAGTAGTCCCTCCTTTGAGAGACCACCCCTAGGGCCACTCAAAAGGCAGTCACTTAAAGCAGATGGTACCTTAAAAGAGGTACAAATAACATGGAAAGTACTACAGAAAGATCTGACAACTGTGGTCTCTCAAAGGAGGTGGTCTCGCAAAGGAGTGGTCTTTCAAGGGAGGGACTACTGTACATTTAAATAAGTCTTATACCCATAAACCCAAAATGACTTGGATTGAGCAAACAACATTATAGACATTTTTTCACTGCGAATTGTCAATTTCATTAACGCAATGAGCATGTATTTTGCGGGTTTGGAATTCTAGCTGAACCTGAATGCGTGGAAAAATATTCAACTGTTGTGTTTCTGCAAGTACATTAATCTATTCAGTGGTACGTGCTCCAAAGACCATATGTTTTAAAAGACCAGATTAGTTTTTTGGACCAACTACCACGACATGTACAATGGACACTCATGCGTGTTCATTTACCTGCAATCGAGTATTATCTGCTACATGTGTCATATGACCATTTTGTGTGGCAGTAGGGGCTAATTGCAGGTATATCTATAATTAAAAAAATATGTACACTGGGCCCTGTCTTTAGAGACTGTGCTGAAAAAAATAATCAAAACTGGCCTCCAAGAACAGGGGGGGACGCTCATTGGAGACACAATAACATGGAAAAGAGAGCGGAAGTGACCTGCCAAATTATTTTTTCAATCTAGGTGGCCTCTTATCGAAGTGGCCTCTTAATACAGGACCCACTGTATCCTAAGTATAAATAATGATAGTACTGAAGGGCTTAATATCGCAGGTGAATGTGTTGTAGTGTACCTTACACTGGCATCACGTACAAAACATGAGGCAAAGGTTAATTGTGTTGTATATCCTGTCAGTACAGGGGATGGCAGCAAAAGATAAACCAGAAATACTAATCCCTTTGTTTTCTATCACGATGACACAACCAACAGGAACTCAGTTGTAAAAACAGAAACAAAAACAAAAACAAACAAACAAACCCCCCAAAAAAACAAAAACCACCACCACCACAACAACAACAACAACAACAACAAAAATCCCCAACCTATATATGCAAATATATGCTGGTTGCAACATTCTGTGTTTCATGCCGAGCTATGTGCATTCGTTAGTTCGTCAATGTGCATCATCTGCATCATTCCGCTGAATGTGATGTTTCGAAAAAAAAAAGAAGAATTCGGACAAATGAACTCGAACAGGACAATTTCTACATCACCTCCATGGACCTAGGCCTACATGTACATGCCAATGCATAGCTACCCGTATATATATATATATATATATATATATATACATATATATATATATATATATATATATATATATATATATATATATATATATATATATATATACATATCATGTTTGGGTTGATTTTAGTACTATAACAGGCTTGTATAAATACCGTATCATAGGCCTAAAAGCTACAGTGCCACGATATGATGTACCGGTACTGTTACAGTGGTATCGACATTCTGCCGATGGTATCAGTATCCATCCGGTTTCATCAATAATTGTGTTGATGAGGAGGAAAACTTTCTGCAAATGTCGTTCTTATTTTTGCTTTGTGTATTGGAATGTACAAATTGAAACAAACCTGATTTTTACATTTGATAGCATGCGTTGTAGCGAAATGTAGTAAGCAACTCTGGATACCACATAGCAGAACTCGTTTATATACTTCATACCGTTCACAAAGCATGCTATAATCTATAATATATATATATATATATATATATATATATATATATATATATATATATATATATATATATATATATATGTATGTATGTATGTATTTATTTTTATATATATATATATATATATATATATATATATGTAAACCTATATGTATAAATATGTATGTATGTATGTATTTATTTTTATTTATATATATATATATATATATATATATATATATATATATATAAAGATAGATAGATAGATAGATAGATAGATAGATAGATAGATAGATGCAGCATAGGGTCTGTGGAAAAAAGTCATCCATGACCATTTGCATAAGCAAAAGTTTTTACACCTTTCCAGAAGCTGGAGAGAGTGAAATGCTCTCGTTTGGCAACTTGCCAAGAAAAACAGTATGACTTATCACCGGACTGATCATGCAGAATGGAATATGGGCCCAGCACTACAATACTGACTCCAGTCCAGTCAAAGTAAAGGAAGCATTGTGACTTACCACCTCCATAAAGGCATGTGTCCAACCTTCCGCTGGCAAGGTCATGCTCACAATATTTTGAGACTAGCGCGGACTACTGCTGATGGAATTCCTGGCGAAGGGTACCACAATTACCGGGACATACTATGCTTCTCTTCCACAGAAATTGAGAGACGCCATAAAAAAGACAGGCATGGCATGCTGACCAAAGGTGTTTGCCTGCTTTTAGACACTGCCCCTGTTCACAACTCACGCATTGCTCAGTGAAAAACCTTTTTCACCCCCTGACTCTCCAGATCTGGCATGGTCTGACTTCCACCTGTTTCCAAATATGATGCTATTTTTGAAGGGTATGCACTTCCCAGATGATGAAACACTTATTTCTGCGGTTAAGACTTGGCTTATTGGGCCACCTGCAGACTTCTGCAGGTGAGGGCTTCACAGTCGCATAAAGCGATGGGAGAAATGTGTCACTATTGGAGGCACCTATGCAGAGAAGGACAAATAATTACTGCCCAGTTTTGAGTCCACAGGAAGTGGTTCCGGGGAAATCTTTAATGAACAACCCTCATTTGCTTTCCGTCTAGAAAGCCTACATGCAGGTTCAGGGTTAAGATAAATTGCTCTTATCTGAATTTGTATTATGCAAGTTCAGTAATTGTGTTTGGTGTGACAGGTATTCTTCATTCATAATGAAACTCTGCATTTATAAGCAGAACTTCACATATTTAGCTAATTCATCATTTACCACGTTCATATTTATTCATTATCATGTGGGTTGCCTTTGCTGAATATTTAGCTTACATAAGAAGCTGCTTGCTCACAGAGAGAGAGAGAGAGAGAGAGAGAGAGAGAGAGAGAGAGGAGAGAGAGAGAAAGAGAGAGAGAGAGAGAGAGAGAATCAGACAGACAGACAGACAGACAGAGAGATGTACGGGTAAGGCTACGAAACATGTTCTGGGTGAATATCTGCTGAAGACCCTGAACTTTATTTGGGCTAATACAGCCCATGGCAAAATTGTTTAGAAGGACGTGCGCAATATGGACAATGGTACTTCAATATGTATATAAGTTATACAGTGACAGGTTAGCTTGTGAAGAGTAAAGAGTTCGGACTGCAGAATAGGATAAAAACTACTGGGAAGCGGTTTTGGACAAAAAGAAACATATATAGACAAATATGTATATATATACAAACACACATACGTATACATACATACATACAAACATACATACATACATACATACATACATACAAACACAGACACACACACACACATATATATATGCATGTATGTATGTATGTATGTATGTATGTATGTATGTATGTATGTATGTATGTATGTAATTACATAAAATAATCACAGGAAGCATTTTTAATGTTGGTAGAAGATATGAAACTCATCATGGTGAAGGATCATGAGATACTGTCTTCAAGTTTCAGTTTAAGCACTAGGATTCTCGCTTGTTTGGGTAAGTTTTTTCGATTGCCAACAAATTATGATAACAAAATATAGGCACCTCATAAGGCTAACATAGACACAGTAACACATGCATGCAACTACTCATTGGATATTATGACGGATATCTATGAAGCGGCAATCGCCCATAGCAGTGCCATCTGCAACGGTTTATTTTGCAATTCCAAATTCGGGATTGATTGCACATTTTTTAAAGACCATTCAGATATCAGCAGAAAATGGACGCCATGTGACTGCATCGTACAGCAATGGCCAGCAAAATAATTCAGATGACATAACTATTTTAAAGGACAATAACTTTACTTTTAACTACCAAATGTCTACTGAACATGATCAATTGGAAGGCATGAAATACTCTAACCACTAATGGAAGTTTTTCCTGCCGCACGTGCATTGAAAAAAAAGTGACTTTTCAAGGTCATGGTTGTGTGCTTATTCCAATATTGCTACCGGATGGCTTAGCAATTACGTCAAAAAATTGGATGCCTGTGCAAAGCATAAAAAGATTTGAAACACTTTAAGTCCCCAAACTGTTTGGCGGCCTGTGGATTTTTCATTTCAGCAAGTTTATCAAGATCTTCGTCTGTCAATGAAGCGAATATGTCGGGTATTGGGGACCCTGGAACATGAACGGCCAAATTTAAGGCATTCCCTACTGTATTTTAATCACCAATGAATAGCTGGGCCATCAGTAACCCATTTGTAGAGTTCATGTATAAAAGCTGCAACATGAATGCCTGTGTATAAGTCTAATAATGCAATTTTTTGTATTGCTAGTTCATATGTTTTGTTAATTGTTACACGTGTGTGTTCCCTGTAACGTACAACTTCTGAAATATGACAGTCCAAGGGTCCGATAAAGAATCCAAGCTGCCTTATAAAAAATTGATCATACAGACCCTCTTGAAAAATGGCATCCTTCTGTTTTTAAATTTTCATTTAAACAAGAGGACTGTGGCAGTCCTATACTCAGCTGACATGTACCTGTACACCCTGGCATTTACCAAGATTCCCCCCCCCCCCAAGAAAAAAAAATTATAAAAAAATGCCATAATCAATAAGTATGACCATTTGAACAGATCTGGTAGAGACTTATCCACGGTACATTGCAGCCAATTTTGAAGTCAATCTCGCTGACGGTTTCTTTTGAAATGTCCAAAATGTGAATAAACATTTGAATATCCATTGACTTACAAAGTAATCAGTAGGAAAGGTGCATTTACCAAGTACCCAAATGGAAAAAAAATCGTTAATATTAGAATCCAGGTGTGCCACCTAGTGAATAGTTTTGTTCAACCCTTCCACAAGGAACATATCTACCAGGTTTCAGCTTAAACTGAGAGTTGGTTCTGGATAAGGGGTCAAAAATAGCAAAAACGCCCCCCCCCCATAAAAAGAAATAATAAAATAAACAACAACAACAACCACAGCAATAATAATTAAAAGAATAAATATTATCAAGCACCCAAAATAAAGCGCCACCTGGTGAAAAAATTAAGGACTATTCCTCAGAGTGTTCCTGTATGTAATCAAAGTAATCGGGTGATCAGTGTCAGAGGAGATTTTTCTGAAGATTTCCCAAAGAGACCCCTTCCCCTCCATATCTCTCCCCTAAGTGTGAGATGAATCTGGCTAATGGTTTTGGAGAAAAAGTGGAGATGGTGAATTGTGGATGCCAATGGCTACGGGCGGATGGACAGACGATGAATGCCTAACCGCCACATAGGCTCAGCTGAGCTAAAACACATTTCAGTGGCAGAAGCATTCACACGATCTTAGATCTCTCTCTCTCTCTCTCTCTCTCTCTCTCTCTCTCTCTCTCTCTCTATATATATATATATATATATATTTATATAGTTTTTTCCAAGTGACAAAGGGTAATTCCACAGTGCATTGTACTACTTGGAGTCCAACTACTATTGGGTACCAATTGGTTACCGGGTAATAGTCCATTGTATATTTCTGGAGTGTGTTGCGGCCCTTCAACGCACTCCTATTCAGAATTCTATCGGTTACCCCTGAGCAATAGAAAAGCATCATGAGATAAAAAAAATGGAAGACTGGTCGTGTCTGGGGTGTGATCTGTTTGTTTTCAACTCAAATAAGTTAAACTTTACATGCAGGTGCACGTGGACATAAAGGGGTGTCATTCAACAAAAGCAAGCCACTAGGTCAAATATCTGGACCAGCGTGGTATATGTTTGAAAAATCATGTCTGGATTGTACTTCGTTACTCATTATATTAGTTTATGAAATTTCACACACACACACACACACACACACACACACACACACACACACACACACACACACACACACACGCACGCACGCACACATCTAAATCCAAAGGTGTATCATGTAATAAAAGTAGGTCCAGTATCTGGGTCATAGTTAGGCCTTTATATAAAACCGCAATATGGTTGTTCGTGTCCGGACTCTACTTACTTGTCCTTCAACTTTGATGAATGGAACTTAACAAGCTGGTGCCACTAGACATAAGGATGTGTAATGCAACAAAGGTAGGTCATCGGCTCAAATATCTGGGTCACAGTGGCATGGTTTCGCTTGACAGCACTACTTATTCCAGCAAAGGGGCTATACGATGAGCGGAGCATACTTCTGGAAATCTCTGATTCCGTTTTAATTTGGCTTCTACTGTGATATCCACGGTTATAGATGAAATTAAATATCAGAATAAATTTTCAAATGGTTAAAGTCCATGGTCTATGTTTGCAATTGTGTTGTAAATTAATCACGGACATTCGGGTTACCCACATGTAATTGCCAAAATGTGGATGAATTTACAGTTGTTGATTTAATTTGGTTTCCTTCACGATATCACGTTTTATGTATGAGATTATATATTAGAATAAAGTTTCGAAAGTTTAACTTGTATGTTCTATGATTGCAATTGGGTAGTAAATTGATCGTATTACTGCTTTGACCATTTAATACTTGCAGAGCCTAAATGACTTAACATATTATAAGGCAGAAATGGACGAACTATGCATGCACGATATAATTGAACACAGGTTGTGCAAACTTGAAACCCCGATGTGCATCTGTCGTCGCCTAGGATTCTGCTAAATCTATATAGTGGACATAAAGACATGTGCTATTTTGAGAATTTGGGAGTGCAAAACACCCCCCCCCCCCACACACACACGTGGCCAGAATTGACACACTGTGACATGATTATTTGGCCAATACAAGCATTCACCAAAGTAAGATATGTATTTATGACATACCAGAAGCTTGTCCCATTCGGGTTTTTTGCTCCAGATACTAAACGTAATAATATAAAGCCCATGATGTTACGTTACGCATGGCATGGAAGTATGGTCTATGTGTAGAGACAAGCGTGCTTAAAACTGCAATGCTTGAGTACAATTCAAGGAAGACTAAACCTTGTTTTGTGATCAAATTACAGTATTTGAAGCAGTAAGTTAGGTAATTAAGCTCAATATTTTAGTATGAGAAAAGAGAATCTACAATGGGCTGTCCAATTTTATTAAAATTGGGTTACCCTGTCCGATTGCTATTCAGTTGCCCGGCAGAGCCTTGTAAAACCAAAATATCCCACTACTTGTGACCCCAACAATATACAAATTTCATAGCTCATTGTGGATTTTCTTTTTTCCACAGACTAGAAGCTTAACCCCAATCAGGTCATCCCAGATACTATGTCAGATAATTACAGTGTCGTCACATCATAGCTGACATGGAGGAGTTATTCTCTGTGTGTCATTTTCGTGATTCTAGAGCCTCGCAAAATGTGAATATCTCACAACTTGTGGCCCCAACGTTATACCGCTAGCGTTTTCTTGGGAAAAGGCCATATAAATCATTTGGTTGCATGGGCGGAATAAAAGGAAGCGAATTATAAGCTTATAAGGCTGAATGTGTCAATATTACACAAAAAGGCCGCCAAAAAATATACAATTTTAAGTATTTTTAAGAGAAAATAGAATCCGTGGAAACGTCATTTGATAAGCTTTTTACGGCCATAAAGACCCGGAAAAAAGGTCATTTGATTAGGTTGCCACGGTAATGAAACCGTAAAGATTTTCAACAACCAGCTTTTTAGTTTTAGTATTTTCACAGGATATTCACGGAACATTCACAATCACAAAATTCATGGTATTTGTGAAATTTCCGTGAAAATCTTTCCTTAGCTAAAGTTTGACATAATTTTTACAGGAGTTTTACATGATATACCGCTGCAGTGCCATTTCGTACGACTTTATGTTATGATTCCTGTGTGATATTGTACAAATCTGTTGGTGGATTTTAGGGTCAGGAAAATATCATGCACAGTTCGATGTCTACTATAGGTTACCCACTGCAGTTGTGATTGTCGGTTTGGCAACCCTAACGGTGATTGTCTGGTTGGGCACCCCAACAGATAGTCCGTAATTGTGAAAAGACTGTTTTCAGCGTGCTGTAGCTTCTGTGTAATTGAAGGCTTGCTGCATCACCGAGTTGCTTCAGTGGTGGTCATATAAGTCGACTGCCTACCAGGCCAGGTTGTAGGGCAAGTTCAAGTTAAGCTTTATTTCGTGTTGATTTTTGGTACAATAAACATTAGCTCGTTAGAGCTATTTTCCGACATGGTGTAAAAGGTATAAAACATAGAGAAATCTAATTAAAAAAACATGGGCACCACATAGTTTATAAAACACAAGATAGATAAGCAGCAATGAAGTAAAATGAAGTAAATCTACCATGAAGCTGCCAGGTAGACCAGCAGGGACCTGCCGCCATCCTCGATGGGCACCTGCTGGGCCAGTCGGCCACCACACAGCATACATAGCACCCATTACTAAATTAAATATACGGAGGTTTATTTGCATGCTCTGTATTTGCATTCGATTCCGTTCGAGTTTTCGAGTAGACTCTTGTACTGGCTGAAGCTGGAACTGGTCCTGAAATTATCAGGTAATTGGTTCCATAGCTTGGCAGCACTGCATCTGAAAGAGTTTATCCCGTGGGTTGTGGTTCTAACCCTGGGTATGACTACTTTATTATTATATCTAAAAGTGATTTTCTTGTCATTCCGTACCAACAGATCGTGTAAGTAGGTAGGACTCATAGATTTTATATGCTTCCAGCGCCATGGCTTTCAACTATATTATATGGAGGGACGGGAACTTAGATTAACGTAAGAGGTCATCATATGTTGACGTAAGCTCATCATATATGAATCTTAAGGCCCTCTCTTGGATCCGCTCCATCTTTTGGACACTGCCCTTGCTGCAGAATTGCCAAGCCAGAGGGAAGTATCTAAAAATTAAACAAAATAAAAGAATGGTAAATAAGAAGCTTGCAGCTTCTATTTAAGTAATGTCCTATTCTTTTTAGGACATTAAGTTGCTTCAAAGCTTTGGCACAGATATCAGATATATATATATATATGTCACATTTCAGTTTGAAGTCGATTGTCACACCAAGGCGTTTAACTTCTTCTTGGCAAATGATGTCATAATGGTCTATGTTGAGAGCAAACTCCTGATTTGAATCACTGCCAAGTAATATTGCTTGGAATTTATCTGGGTTTGCTCTCATCATGTTGGGGTCAAACCAGTCTATCAGGTCTTTACAGCCTGCTTCCAATACTCTTTTTACTGTTTGTAGACAAGTATGTGAAAAAGGCTGTGTATTCTCATCAGCGAAGTTATAAAGGAGTCCTTCTTTGATAAAGAAAAACATGTCATTTATAAATATGTTATATCATAAGGGACCCATAATCGAGCCCTGGGGGACACCTTTCAAGATGTCTTGCCAAGAACTAGTAGTATTTGCCACCTTTACACACTGTTTTCTATTGGCAAGGTAGCTCTCCATTAGTTTCAAGGCCCTGTCATTTAGACCATAAGCTTTGAGTTTACATAGGAGCAGCTTATGAGGAAGACAGTCAAAAGCCTTAGAGGGATCTGTGAGCACTGCTGCTACATGTTTTTTCTCAGGGCTTTCTTCCAGTCTTCCACTGCTCCTTGTAGAGTGGTCTGGCATCCATAGCATCGCCTAAAGGCAGAGACAAATGGATGCAGGATGTCTGCAAATAATTTCCCAATTGTTCATCCATCGCCCACTCAAACAATTTTGAAATAATGGGCAACAAACTCACAGGTCTGTAATTTTTCTTTTCCATCGGGTCATCTTTTTTGAGTATCGGGGTAACCTGAGCTTCTTTTAACTTATCTGGGAAAAGACCCTCTGTCAAGGTGAAATTTATCAAGTTCGTTTTTGGCATCACAATAGCTGGTTTTACTAGCTTAAAAAAATTGAGGAGATGCCTTCATGTCCTGTTGCTTTTCCTACATTTATCCTGTCAATTTGTTTTTAAACAAATTCAGCATTGACTTTCGTATAATCAAAGATCCCATTTTCCTCAAAATGAGAATTTATTTCCACTATGCTGGGGTGATTTGCAAAATCAGTAAAGTTTTAATGACCAATCTCGTCAGCAACATGTTCATAATACTCGTCAAAAATTTTACTGACTTCCTTATTGGCAGTTATAGTCTTGTTATCGCTTGCTAGATTTATGTTATTGGTAGGTTTGTTTCCTTTCCAGGATAGAAATAGCTTAATGGTGCGCCAAACGTCCTTAGTGGGTACTCAATGCTGAGATTTAACAATGATGTCCCCCTGGCCAGAGTACAATTCAAACACCTGTCTTTAGATGACATTCAGGTGTTGTTTCGTAATTCAAGTATCACTTTATTGAGCTGGAAAATATATAACAAATAATTATCCGTGTTTTTATGACATTTAAATCTTTGAAGTTCCATTCAAGAAATTTTAAAATACCAAAATGCTGACTTGTAAGACTTAAAAACGCTAAAATGAAAAATAGAATAATTTATAACTGCGCTCTGTTGCTCATAGTTAACGTGTTTGTGGAATCGTGAACGATTTAATTGCAGACCTGACAATCCCTTTGATAGGTCAATATATGCTACGATTCCTAGGAAACGAGTAGAAAATGTTGCAAATGTACAAAACACCATGAAGTTGCTGAACACCCTATAGCATGACTATATCGATGTATCAAAACCAAATACAGGTCCTGCAACAAAACTCTTGCATTTAGCTTCCGCACATGAACTAAAGCAAATCATACAGGAACCTACAAGGACTACTGAACATTCAAAAACTTGTTTAGATCTTATTTTTACTAACGAATCAGATGTAGTCACAAGCTCTGGAGTATTTGATCTTGGTATATCTGACCTTGATTTGATCTTTTGTGTACGTAAAGGTACAATCCTGCGTCCAAAACCAAAGTATGTACATATTCGCTCATTCAAAAACTTTGATCCAAACAAATTTGCAAGTGATTTAAGCCATATACCATGGTGGGTCATGAGTATATTTGATGACATTGATGATTGCTTGGATTTCCTCACGAAGATATTTAGTACAATCTGTGACAATCATGCTCCCAGTAAGCCGGTGAGGGTAAGAGGTAAACCCGCTCCATGGATTACTGACGATGTGAGAGAAGTAATGTACCTAAGAGATTACTACAACAAAAATAGAAAGTCAGTTGATGCTACAATGCATGACCATGATATGTACAAAACACTCAGGAACCAGGTAACTGATAGAATTAGAAAGGCGCGTAGGGACTTCTATGATGAGATGATTTTAACAGACTCTTCTTCAAAAAATGTGTGGAAAACCTTAAAGAAGTTTCTACCTAGTAAGAAAACAGGTGAACCCCAGTTTTTAGAGGTTGAAAGATTCATAGTTAAAGATCCTATGTCCATCTGTAACTCTTTTAATAAATTTTTCACTTCTATTGGCTCGAGACTGGCCGATAAATTCACCAGCATTTTCACATGCCAGCTTCAAAAAGCCCATCCCAAAATGCATTTCCAAGAGGTACCTGCAGACACTGTGTTACAGGGCCTTCAAAAGCTTACTACCAGTAAAGCAACCGGCACTGACTCCCTGCATCCAACTTTTTTGAAGGCTGGTGCGCATGTGATATCAGGTACTCTGACATACTTATATAACCGTTCGTTACGTACAGACCCATCTCAGTCATACCTTTACTATGAAAGTATTTGAAAGAATTGTCCACGATCAACTATATGCCTATGTAACGGAATACAATCTCCTGAACTTAAACCAGTCGGGCTTTAGACCGTTGCATTCTACAGTTACTACCCTGATAGATGTAAATGACTATGTCCTTACCAATATGGACAAGGGTTTAATTATAGGTGTGTGGTGTCTGCATTTTAGAGCTCAAAAAAGCCTTCGATACTGTGTTACACGAAATCTTACTGACTAAACCTGAATATTTAGGGATCAATGGTATTGAACTCTGTTGGTTTAGAGACTATTTATCCGAGCGGACTCAATGCGTCCAATTCAAGGGGGAATTGTCTGACCACATGAAAATAGCCTATGGTGTCCCACAGGGATCAATACTAGGTCACCTACTTTTCGTCATTTTTATAAACGACCTTCCCTCTGTTATTACAAATAGTAAGGTTGTATTGTATGCTGATGACACTGCTATATTCTTTGTGCTAAATCGGTTCTTGACATTCAGAGGACATTAAATATTGAAATGTTTAATGCAGCTAAATGGATGAACGACAACCATCTCACCTTGAACATTCAAAAGACTAAATGTATGTTATTAGGAACTAGTAGGAAACTTCAAGAAAATGACCAACTGAATATTTTAGTGGACGGCAAACAAATTGAACAGGTCGACTATTTAAAATATTTAGGACTATGGTTTGACAAGCAGATGTCATGGTACAAACATGTTGAAAATATTTGCAACAAAATTCACAACGTCATGGTATTCTGAGGAGAATATCCCCATTTGTGTCAAAAGATTCAGTATTACTCCTGTACAATTCTCTGATATTACCACTTTTTGATTACTGTGACGTCGCATGGTCTGACTGTTCTACAAAAAACCTGGACATGCTTCAAAAGTTCCAAAATTGAGCAGCCAGGATAATACTTTCTAAAGGTCGTAGAACAAGGGACAGAATTAGGGACATATTTAAGGAACTTCATTGGACTATTTTAAGGGCCCGGCACCAATATCATCGAGCTATTTTCATGTTTAAAGTTATAGATGGGAAATCTCCTACCTACTTGAGTGACGCCTTTGAGAAGCAGTGTCGGAAGTCCATGGGCATTTTACAAGGCAAAGCAAGGCTAATCTGACAGTCCCTAGCACACAAGGCAAGTCAGGTCAAAGAACGTTTAGGTTTACAGGTGCCAAGACTTGGAATAGCTTAAATGAGAAGGTTAAAGAAGCACCATTCCTGACAGTTTTTAAAACTATACTGCAAAACGTACCATGTGTAACGATTTGACGTCTTTTACAACCTGCATTATGATCGTAAATTTGCCATTACATTAAGAAAATGTTCAAACATCATTTACGTTTCATCATGAAATCACAATCTTTTAGTTACTTTTAGTCATGACCTTTTTATACTTTTTAATTTACCTATCGTTCATGTATTTTACAGCATATTATATTTATACCAATTGATGTATGAGTGCGAGTGTGCATCCAGGGCCCCTATGGAAAGCAGCCTGAGTGCTGATCAGGGCTACCCTGAATAAATATATTGTATAACTGAATAAATAAATCGTCTTAAACACATATAATATATTTTATAGACAACATAGGGCCCCTTGTAAGTCACTCGTTTTAATACTAAATGATAAATATATGGACATCAGGCCTCAACTAGATCGGGAATGTCATGTTACTGTTCTCAGTAATCCTGTTTATACTTATATATATATATACATATGTATATATACATATATGGATCTCCCTACTAAGACCATCTCAGTGGCATAAATGTGGTGTTAATAGGGAATAAAAGTTCATTGATAAACAGGAATGGGGAAATTTAAGATTCTACGCCATAATCTCCCTGTCTCACTAGGCCGCTCTTTTCCACACTAGTGAATCGAATAGCTTTTTTCTTTTTTGTTTGTTTTGTTCTTTGTTTTGAAGCATCAAACTACGATCGGAATTAACACCCCAAGTGGATGTGCAATAATTATCATGGGGGAAGAAAAAGTGAATTGTTAATCAAGATAAGTTGCTGATGAGGTAGGAAGTTGGATAATCGTTACAATATACCAATAATTGTGGATACTTTGATGGATATTTGAGAAATATGATTATTCTAATGCAAATTATCATTTAAAGTAAAAAATAAAAATTGTTGAAAATCAAAAATGCTAGTTTATTCAATAGATATATTGACAAGTTGCATGACTAAATCATAATTATAATTTTTCGTTGTGGTAAAATGAAAGCCCATAAATTTTGTCTTAGAGACGTTGAAAACAATATATTTGAACGGAGGCAATCATGTATTTTGTTTAGTTCCAGGTTTATATCGACAAAATTATGTCTATTACAGGAGTTATCGTAAGTTTATGATGGTCATAAGTTATGCTTTGCCGACGATGCTACTTTTAAAGGTTCCATGTGTGTATTTAAAACTTATGATAACTCCTGTAATGGACATAATTTTGTCGATACAAACCTGGAACTAAACAAAACACATAATTGTCTCCGTTCAAACATATTGTTTTAAACGTCTCTAAGACAAAATTGATGGGCTTTCATTTTACCACAACGAAAAATTATAATTATGATTTTATCATGCAACTTGTCAATATATCTATTGAATAAACTAGCATTTTTGATTTTCAACAATTTTTATTTTTTACTTTAAATGATAATTTGCATAAGAATAATCATATTTCTCAAATATCCATCAAAGTATCCACAATTATTGGTATATTGTAACGATTATCCAACTTCCTACCTCATCAGCAACTTATCTTGATTTATAATTCACTTTTTCTTCCCCATGATAATTATTGCATATCCGCTTGGGGTGTTAATTCTGATCGTAGTTTGATGCTTCAAAACAAAGAACAAAACAAACAAAAAAGAAAAAAACTATTCGATTCACTAGTTCTGATACATTCTATGCACACACGGAACCCCTATATAAAGACCTCCATACTTTAAAAGTTGAAGATATAATGCATGTTCGAACTTTGAAACTTTATTTTAGATAACTATTCAATGGATTACCACAATACTTTACTAGCATGTTTGCCACTAGACGCCCTTAATGTATTTATATATAATACCCGAAACAGATATTCAACTCAAACAGCTGATCCAAGAAGAAACAGTGCCAAAAATTCAATTAGATATTATTTGCGAAATTTCCTTAAAGAAATGGCAGCATGTATCAACGAAAATATCACCACACATCCACATGATGGTTTATCAAGATATATTAACCATTACTGTCTGAATCAGTACTCTAAATTTAGTACAGTTGGAAATTGTTATATTTGTAACAAAAAAGGGCCTCTACGATAGTCTGAAATCTACTGTTGTGTACATATCTCTGCTCATCATTTTGGTTACATTTTGTGAAACTGAACTGATAGGATTTACTCTTTAAATCAGACAGAATTATGTTATAGGTGGCGACAATTATAGCGGTATATATTCCTTAATTGGGGTCATCTTGACAAATTATTGTAATAAAGATTTATTTTCTTTCTTGTACTTTAATTAAATAGGTCGTTTACATTTCCTATCAACCGGCTAACTATGAACATACCAACATATTGTTTCTCCGTCAAGTTAATGAATCTTGAATTTTACTATTTTGGTGTGGAAAAGAGCGGCCCAGTGAGACAGGGAGATTATGGCGTAGAATCTTAAATTTCCCCATTCCTGTTTATCAATGAACTTTTATTCCCTATTAACACCACATTTTATGCCACATAGATGGTCTTAGTAGGGAGATCCATATATGTATATATACATATGTATATATATAAGTATAAACAGGTTTATATAGGGAGAACTTTTAAATTATTCAGGTCTCAATCAGAAATATATTTATGTACAAAATGTAGCCCAAACCAAAACTCATCTCTCTCTCTCTCTCGCTCTCTCTCTCTCTCTCTCTCTCTCTCTCTCTCTCTCTCTCTCTCTCTCTCTCTCTCTCTCTTGAGAAGTGAGGCCCAATGCAAAAGGATTGTTTTATTTAATGATTGGTTAATTTTCAATCTGTATTGTACCACGATTTGCTATTTGAAGTTACCTTGGTCTCCAGTGATTAGTGACAGCGGTGGAAATAGAACATAAATCAGCTTATTTGCAAAC
Organism: Hermodice carunculata; assembly: GCA_964020975.1. Lineage (NCBI taxonomy): Eukaryota > Metazoa > Annelida > Polychaeta > Eunicida > Amphinomidae > Hermodice > Hermodice carunculata. The sequence goes on along the minus strand of OZ026626.1, from coordinate 10,052,717 downwards.
CAAAGCAGCGGGAAAAACGTTTAATTTCAAAATGCCAAACACTGGAAGAGGCACTTGAAAAGTTTTGAAATGATATGAATAAACAGTTTATACGATACATTTCCACACATGCATTTCATCTGTTTGAAACCCTGCCCCCTATTTTGTTTGCTTTTGTTGTATGGTGTTGTATTCTAGTGTAAGTGCTTAGTCTGTGCATTCGTATTGTTCATGTCTTGTAGTTGACACATTGCTACCAAGGTATTGAATCGCAGTCAATAAATGTTCATTTTGTTTCATACTACATCTCATAACTAGTTCACTTTTAACTCGAATGCGTTGTGTTGTTGACTCTTTAAAAAACGTAGTTCAACACGAAAACTTTCAGAGGCCATGGCACAGTATATATATATATATATATATATATATATATATATATATATATATATATATATATATACATATATATATATACATACATGTATATGTATATTCATATGTATATATATGTATATGCAAGGTGACAGATAGATACATTGATAGACAGACAGACAGATAGACAGACAGAGAGACAGATTGATCGATAGATAGGTAGATAGACAGACAGACAGACAGACAGACAGATAGATAGATAGATAGATAGATAGATAGATAGATAGATAGATAGATAGATAGATCGATACATAGATAGATAGGTAGATAGATAGATACATTGATAGATAGATAGATAGATAGGCCGGTGAATTGGTGTCACAGTATAATAGTTCACCTTATACCGAACACAACCATCATTGTACAACATAAATCTAATCCCTCCACCGAAGATGTGCTGGGTTACATACATGCATACTTACATACACACTCATGCACTTAGACAGATAGATACAAACAAACTTAGATACATATATATACATATATATATATATATATATATATATATATATATATATATATATATATATATATATATATATATGTGCCATATGACGCTGTTTCTAGTGACAAATCGCATGGCAATACAAAACTTCATTTCAATTTCACTCTTTACGCTGTACTATATTTTGCTTTCGGATAAAATATAAAAAGGAGATATCTCGCTTTATTAAAGACCATATGTTAAAACCCTTATTAGATTTAAGTGCGGACTATGGAGTGAGTCCAGATTTGTCAAGCAACATGATGAGAAACAAAATCTTACAATCATACATACATACATATATATATATATATATATACAAACTTACATACATATGCTCTATTTCATTAATCACACGCGTGCAGTAAGCTTTGGCGACCACAGAAATCAAGATGCTAATGTTGAAGCAAGTTTTCTCATTCACTTGCCGTATTGTCCTCCATTTTGGTCAAACTGTGGGAAAAGGAAGCTAAACATGACCGAGGAGATGTTTTCTAAAAAAAATATGGAAAAGCTTCCTGCGCTATCAAAACTATCACTAAACTTGGAGCCTTCAAAATGCCAAAAAAACCAAACGGACTGGAACTGCATGAATGTGTGCATGTGTTAATTCTTTAAGAGACTTCCATGCACACACACACACACACACACACACACACACACACACACACACACACACACTCACATAAATATACATATATTGCCTATTTATTGTCAGTGAAATCGCAAACATTGAATTGAGATAAATTGAACATTATTTCACATCACAGTAGTGGTAGCCACTCATTCCATTACTTAAAATGTCATCAGTGGAACACATACCCACATACTCTATCACTCGCACACTGTGTTTTCGTTCATACACATGTCGAAAAAAAAAGTTTCATGTTGCTTGTAAAATATTGGCATGGTGCATCTTTCGGGATAGAGCTTTTAGTGATGGGGTTTCACGTTTTTATGCACGTTTTACATGTGAGTAACTTTGGGTGCAGTCCTCAATAGGCAGCACATTGACAGGGAAATGATGACATTTAAAAAATACCATAAACACCGTAGTGTTTTATTTGTATTGCAATACGCTACTGCTATGAGATGCATCAACATATATACATACTCCATAGTGCTTGCGTCTGCAGGCTATCAGACAACCAATCCAGGTGAACTAAAGATATTGCGAAGAGGAATTTTTCTTTAAATATAAGCCCCCTAGTTATGTGCTGAAGGAGTGTTGATAGGTGGTTGTTGAGTTTGGTCAGATGTATTCATCTTCAATAATCTGTTTATAGGTAATAATAATTCAGTGATGGATATGAACGGTAAACTACAAGACGACTAGTACAATTTGAGGTGGACGCAATAGTTTTATCTATATTTGTGGTACACATTATGAATAAGTATGTATCGAACAAAGTTATTTAAGGTAACATTTTATGCTGAGAGGAAAAAAAAGAAGAAAATAAGATGATGTTACATCTTCAATCATGAGGTCGTGTATAGCATCCAGTAAATGTATTGATGAAGTGAAGATGAGAAGTATAAAAGAGGCCATGGTTGCAAATGCACACGCTCTGCACAAATTATGTAGCTTATTCTGCCACTGTTGAAGAGAAGAGCAGTAATGGAAATATATGTATGGGGAAAATGAGATCTGCATGGTTGTCATCAAGATAGAAGAAACATTTTGGTTAGGAGAATACATACGGAAAGTGCCATTTACTATAACGTAATGGTGATAACATCAGAGTTCAGATGCCAGATGCACGTCAGAGACGGCAATGTATCCTGCAGGGCTTTGGTAAAGATGGTCTAGTTTCTTAATTACATTATCTTCCTCACTCACATCCATACGCTATCAGCTCAAAGTTAAGTCAGAGTCACTTATGTTGCAATTCAGGACTTCAGTTGTAGGAGTTGGCATTGAAACTTGTTTTGACTACAAATGTTCTGCATATAATAATAGTTTATTGAAACCTCCAAAGTTGGAGAAAATAAAACACATTTACATCTAGATATTCACAGTTATATACAAAAGACAAAGTACAAAAATATATCAGCGACAGTTAAGTTAAAAACAAGTTTTGAAGTCGCTATATATATGCTTAGATAAAAGCTAACATGAAACTAAAAACACCTGGTTAATAGTACAGAGAGCACATGCTCCTCAGGCCACGGCTTTATAAAATTCTCGTGTGCAGTCAAGTATCTCAAAGAGTCGACCACGCCACCCTCTTGTGGTCGACTCTCTTAGACACTCGGAGAAATATCGGAGACAAGCTGCATAGGGGAGAGACCGAGGCGAATAATTCTGTCAAGTATGGATCCCTTTGTCACTGATCCGTGCAAAATATAAGTGGCCAGCATATATGAATAAAATTTTGACAGTGGCGAATCAACCCTAAAGAAACGTCGGAATAAGGAGATAGTTTTACTAGTTACAGTCTCAGTTACATGTGGAACATACAAGGCCTTCAATAGAGACGAATGATGGGAGCGCTTCCCAATGCCCAGGAAGCGCTTGACCAGAGTCACTTGAGCAGACTCAATCTTATTTATACAATCTCTGGGTAGACTTATCGTTTCCAGACCATAGGTAAGTACTGGAGTACATATAGTTTTCCATAAAAATTTGTTTTTACATCTGTTTCAAGACCCGGGTGTGATAGACCAATATTTCCTAGCCCATAATAGCTCTGTCTACATAGTTGTAGCCTTTTGTCCACGTGTAAGCGTGAACTACCAGCGCTACTCTTTGCAAATTGAACACCAAGAATATCTATTTCATCACGTACCAACAACTTAGTGTTGCCGAGGTACCAACATGGAGTTACACTGAATAGATTTGGTCCCATCGTTAGGCATTTAGATTTCTTTGAGTTGAAACTAAAACGCCAGGCCTTGGCATAATCAGCACAAATATTAATATTTCTTTGGAGGCCAGTAATTGTGGAACTTAACAGTGTTACGTCATCTGCATAGGCGCAAACATTATATTGCTCATCGCCTACACAGACACCATTACCATGAGTTGACACATCTTCAAGCATATCATTTATGAATATATTAAAGAGGTGAGGTGAAAGGATGCTGCCCTGACGGACGCCCCTGGATACAGAAAATGATGGGCTGACGTCACCATTCCACCTCACCACTGCACAAGTGCTTCTATACCACTTATACAAAAATCTCTAATGTGGTGATGGTAAGACATCCAAAAGTTTAAAGAATAGGCCATCATGCCGTACTCGGTCGAAACACTTCTCTGCATCCAAAGCACAGACGTATACAGGTGAACCTTTACTATTGAAATACAAACCAATATCATGAAGAAGAGTACAATATGTAAATTTATTCCTGTCTCCACAAAATAAAAGCATCACCATTATCGTCATCATCCCTTCATGTAAATCTGCTCTCACTGGATCCTATAATATTCAGAGAATGGCATTTCTATGAGTTGCTTCTTTGGTTGTTTTTTTTTTCTTCTTTTTTTCTGACCCATATAATGGTCATTTAGAGCATATGTAAACATGATAAGTGTATCACTACCAGTTTCCATGCGTGACTTCTGGTGTATACATCATTGTGTGCAATGTGTCCTTCACATGGTAAGGATGCGCTTTTTGAACCTTTGTATATGACTTTGTTGTGCTGCATTTATGCCCAGAGCTGCTAAGCAACTGCCTCTGATAGGCTAAAACTATACTACAGGAATTTTGAGACCAAAACATATTTCAATAGCATTGAATAGGGTATATTTTGCCATCTGAAAAGACGTGCATTGTGATTGAATATTTAGAAAAATTTTCAAGGTACATGTTAGTCCTTTTAAAAACTTTGGTTTGCGGCAATGATACATTAACTGTTTTATTGGAAATTATATGGATCATTGGTATCAATAAAGTCAATGCCCACTTAACGAATTTGGGGATTAAGAAAAGCAACCATAATTGGAAACGCTTAATTTGCAGCTGACACTTGAAAAATTATGCTTTGTTGTGACTGTAACTATGTCTAGCAAAGTCCTATATTTGAAGACTGACTATGAAGGGTAAGCAAAGAAATCATGTAATACTTTCTGTGTCGCCAATAGCAACTCTCTTTGAACGAGATAATATTAGCTTGTTTTTAAATTAAACGTCTCACATGGCAGAACAAATATAAAACAGATATGCGAGTTGTATTGCATATATATATATATATAAATATATATATAAATATATATATATATATATATATATATATATATATATATATATATATATATATATATATATATATATATATATATATATATATTCAGCCAAAACCACTCAATCCTATGCAGGTTCCAGATATGCAAACCTTTGCGTGCCATCTGGCCAGGTTTGTTTTTTATTTATTATCTCCTGGTTGGTGATGCATTGAATTTGCTTCACACGGTAATGTTTGCTTTTATCAAAGCCACATCCTTTTCTCACAAGGAAAAACAACTCTGCTCTTCCTGCTTAAGCTAAGGCATGTGTTGTAAATTTCACTCCATTGTTCTGGCCTGTTGATGCCCTGCCAATAGTAGGGCACAGGCAATTGTTTTTTCTTTCATAAGGACAATGGGCCATTGGTATTGAATGCCATTGTCTTCAGAATGAGATCCTTGCAACTTTACATACGTGCGTATCTAGGCACAAAGGTATATGTTATGGAAAAAAAATGTCATTACGTCAATTATTTAGGTCATGATGCCATATCCTTGTCAAATCGTTCCCTGGTTAAAACGTCACTTGTCCTTTGACTTGATTTTCTTAACTTGACACACATTTTCATCTACTGACTTGATCCTTGTAACTGTGTACGCACATATTTTATGTTAGTAACGAGCGGGACTCCAATCTGCAACCTTTGGCACCAGTCACCTACCTGAAATGGGAAACATACATTTCTACTGGACTTAGTCTCCATTCTTATACAAGAATGGCTCCATGGAGGTAGTTATGTGCGAGTGCCATTATTATGAAAATGTGTATGTCTCTTTGTGTTTATTTGGAGACGTCACTCTATTCATTGAGTGTGAGCTATGTCATTGAGTTCAATGAATGCTTGAGAGGGTCACTGCTGAGTCACTGAGCCGGCCTGTTTTACGGGTGACTCACATGTAACTGGTAACCATATGGAATAAACTGGAGTGGTGATGTACATTCATATGAGGTGATCCAGACAGGTCTGAAGGCACTGGGATGGGTAACTAATTGAAAAACTCTGGAATAATTTTGATATTTCTGTGTCTAGGTATAAAACAGCTATTTTCCTTACTGGAGAGAGAATTCTGAAGGATCTGAGAGAAGCTGTGTTGTCATCAAGCCATTGGGACTCTGAGCCATCGTCAAAATTCTACCTGTGGAACATGGACAGTGTCTTGCGTGGACTTGTATATTTGGTGCTACCCATTTACACTTTGAACCTGTGGAGTGTGGATATCGTCTTTTAGTGGACTGGTATATTGTAGCACATTGGAACCAAACCGTACGTCTGTGGGATTGGATCAGCATCACCCCTTTCAGTACCACATTGGACCAAACTGTACCTCTGTGGAATTTATACCAGATCATTTGGCACCTGTCATAGGACTTGGAACTGTGGGACAGTACCTGTGGATAATCTCACCAGGAATAAGGATTTACCTGAGATTGCTTGACTGTTGACATATCAGGGAGATAAGTTTGCCTACTTTGTACCGATTTTGATTGTTAATATATTGTGAGTGTTACAATTATATCATTGTTGTCATTCTTTGTTGAGTTCTGCTAATATTCCAAAGGTGGGTATCTTAAAAAATTGTGGGAGTTCGTCCGGGATCAATCCAAGACAAACAGGATCAAATTTAAGACAAAGCATTGAATTATTTTGCAGCAAGAACATAAAGATTGAGTCATCTGGAAATTTCCGGAAATTTCTAAATACCGAATCTTACAGTTTGAACTCAACAGAGGATATCTGGTATTTGTAAACATAGTTGTTGGTAAATATACAGAAAATAAGACAAAATGTCAACGGATCCAAGTATCTTTCTGGCTAATGAAGACATAACATTCAAAGATTTTGATAAATTGGTAAAGGACGACCTTGAAAATGTGGCCAAATACTTAAATTTAGAAGGACCATCGAAAATGAGGAAAACATCTTTGAAACAAATGATAATTTCCCATTTAGTTATTTTTAAAGACTTTTTTTGAGGATGAGGGATTAGAGGACAAAGGCTTGACAATTCATCTTGGCTTGGCTAAATTGAAAAATTGAGAGTGAAAGAGAAGCAGCACAGGCAGCAAGAGATGCAGCACGTACAGCAATAGAGGTAGCACAGGTAGCAAAAGAAGCAAGAGAGCACGAGTTAAAATTAGCAAAGGCTGCAAGAGAAGCGGGTGAAAGAAAAGAACAGGAAGCCAGAGAGGCTAGAGAGCAGGAGTTACAGCTCAGAGAACTCCAACTTGGGCATTCTAGATCAGCTAATTAAACACAGTCAGAGTCTTTTGATGTACCTCAGAATGTATGAGTAGTACCAAAATTTGAAAAAAAGGAGGTTTCAAATTCTTTCTGTCTTTCAAGAAAATAACTGAAACTTTAAAATTGCCTAGACGGGTGTGGCGTCTTCTTTTGCAAAGTGTGTTTATTGGAAAAGCACAAGAAGTTTATTCGTCTTCCTAAATGGAACAACGTTCTGGGTATAATGTGTTGAGAGATGCTGTTCTGAAATCATATGAGTTAGTACTTGACCTTTACAGACAAAAGCTCAGGGACAGCAAAAAGAAACCAGGTGAAACTGATGTGGAATTTCCTAGAAAGAAATATAATCTGTTCAGCAGATGGTGTGCTTCCAGGAAAATAGAAAATGAATTTGACAAATTAAGGAACTTATTTTAGTAGGAGATTGTAAAGGCTGTATTGCTAAAGAAATTAGGACATACATGGATGAACGAAAGGCGTATAAATAACATGAAGCTGCAGTTTGGGCTGATGAATATGAGTTGACATACAAGAACTTCTTTGGAAAACCCAAACAGGGTCAGTACAGATCTAAATTTGGGAAGAAACCAGAGGGAACTTGGAGCCGCCCCCCTCCCCCCCCCATCAAAAATCAGAACAAAAACCCAATAATTCTTTTCAGGTTGATAAACCTGCTACTCAGAAAACAGAGCATAAGGTCTTTATGGGACCCACATGCAGTTACTGCCTTAAAAGGAGTCGTGTCAAATGAGTGTTTTTTACTCCAGAGAAGGACAAATAATACTATGAAACCAGTTGGTTGGGCCAGCATTAAGGGGCGCCCACCCCTAAGAATGTCTGGTGGACATTCTGATAATCTCCATGCCAAATTTGAAATCCCACGTGTTCGGGTAGCTTAACCCATATTGGATGGCTATGAAAGTTTCAAATCGGGAGGGTTGGTGTCACAGAAAGAAAAATGCTGTTGACGAGAAGGCAGTAGTGATCCTGAGGGTCAATGGTGCTGCCCAGTCTTTCCTGTTGGAAGAGGTTTTTCCTTTGTTGGATGAAACTTATCAAAAAGCCAGTGTATTACTTCAGGAAGTTGAGGGAAATTACATAACAGCCCCACTTCACAAAGTTTACCTCAGGTCTAATTTCAAAATAGGACCAGTGATTGTAGGTGTTCTACCTAGTCTCCCGATGGAAGGTGCGACCTTCCTTCTAGGGAATAATAAAGCAGGGGATAATGTGAAAGGTAAACCGGTATCATATTTAACCCATGAGCCAGTCATGAGACAGGACACAGAACGTCTTGAGCAGGAATTTCCGGCCATTTTTCCCGCCTGTGTTGTGACAAGGTTAGTGGCTTTTGAAGCTTCTAAAGAAGAAGCCAGTGACAAGGATGATGAATGTCTTGTGCTAGCAGAGACTTTCTTTGCTGATAACCTTGAGGACCAAGTAAGCCCTGAAGGTAACGATTCGAGAGCTAAGACATGACAGTAACCTCTCTGGCCAGGTAAACCAAAAGGATCATCTGAGTCAAATGCCTCATTTGAATCGACCTGGTCTCTTATTAAATCAAATCAGGAGTGTTGATGAGGAAATGGATAATCATTCATCAAATAGTGGTTCCTCAATCATATAGGGCAGACGTTTTAAATACAGCTCATAATGCACCTATGGCGGGCCAGATGGGTATTAGGAAGACTCAAGATAAAGTATTACAACACTTCTTTTGCCCAAATTACATTGGGATGTGGCAGAATTTTGCAAGACATGTCATAGATATAAAGTGGTCGGAAAACCCAATCATAAAATATTACTCGCTCATTTGACTAGTGTCCCTGTTGGTGAAGAACCATTTAGCAGGGTTATTATAGATTGTGTGGGAATGCAATCCCATTAAAAATCCTACTATCATTGATGCTTAAATGAATTATTTCACTTGTATAGGACTGCTGATACAGGTACAAAGTGACTTATGTTCAAATTTCATGTCTGCAGTGTTTCAGGAGGTTGCCCACCAGTTGAGCACTAAACAGATTAAATCTTCAACCTACCACCTAGAAACAGAAGGAAAACAAGGACGGTATCATCAAACACTGAAGAATATGATGAGAACCTATTGTTTTGAAAATGAAAATGAATGAGATAAAGGTATACAAATGTTATCATTTTGCCACCAGAGAGATACCAAATGAATCTCTGGGGTTCAGTCCATTTGAATTTATATATGGACATGCTGTGAGAGGTCCGCTTAAGATTATAAAAGAAAAATTGTTGTTGGAGACCTAAGATGAACCAATCTTGGAGTATGTGTCCAAATTCAAACAAAAGCTGAAATAAAAAGCTTGTGAGGTGGCACAATCAAGTCTAATTAATGCACACAGTAAGATGAAAACATGGTATGATCAGAAAGCAAGGAAAAGAAGTTTGAAACCAGGGGCCAAGATGTTGGTACTGTTACCTGTGTGAGGGCATTCAATTCAGGCAAAATTCAGTGGTCCTTACCTGGTTGAAAGGACGTTGAATGATGTGGATTATATAATAGCTGCACCAGATAGGAGGAAAGCTTAACGGCTTTGTCACATCAACAGGTTAAAAGAAGACCATGAAAGAGGAACACCAGTAGGAATTATCAGTGGCACTACATTGAAGAATGATGGAAATGATAATGGGGATGATGAGAATGATCCATTCTCAAATGAAGACTTGAGGTCTATTTCCAGTGTAAAAATGCAGAACCCTGACAAAATCTTGATAGTGAGATCAGTCATTTGGAGCCTGCACAGGAAGGTGATTTAGCAAAACTTATTCATGAGTTTGAACATTTATTCTCATACCAGCCTGGTCGCACCTCAATATTATGTCATGATGTAGATGTTGGTAATGCTGGTCCAATAAAACAACACCCTTATCAGATGAATCTTCTGGGATTGGCTGCAGTTCGAAAAGAAATAATCTACCTGCTGGATAATGATATTATAGAACCAAGCCAGAGTAGCTGGAGTGATCCTATTGTATTGGTTCCAAAACCAGATGGTTCAGTGCAAATTTGCACTGTTTATAGAAAAGTGAATTCTGTGACTTAATCAGACTCCTGTACAATCCCTAGAGTGGATGATTGTATTGATATGATAGAAAATGCATATTTTGCATGCAAATACGACTTGATTTAAGGTAATTGGCAGGAGCCACTGACAGAAAAAGCTCAAGAAATATCAACAAAATTACAGGAATACACATATTATTGAGGAAATAAAAAATACCATGATACCAATTGCAGAAACCTTGATTTTGGTGTGTATTTAAGAGTGTTTCTATGTTTCCAACTTACAAGCAACTGGCCTTAGGATTTTAGAGGTGGAGTGTCTTATACCATTTTACCAAAAATGTGCAACAAGTCACATAAAAGATGAAAAACTCACTGAACCAGAATTGCATGAACATGGTAGAAATTTACATCACTACTAGTTTTAAACACAGGACCAGGTGAACTCTCAAGCTAAATGTAATCATGCTTCGCCTTTTATAGCCACAATTGTGGCCAGTACTTGCCTGCCAGCGGTTTGCAGTTTGATAAAACATGAAAAGGTATTTCATCTTTTGTTTATCCGTGAGATACTGTGTTTGCAGATGAAAGAAATGTTTTTATAACATATACATAGAAACAACAATTCAAATAAAACAATATAATTTGTTTTATCGAGTACGACCTTTCCACAAATGTATTTTATGCTTATCTTTACGTGAATATTTGTCACCTTTTAAATGGCTAATTGACAATCAGCGCTCTTTGCACTGTGGTGAAATAATATGCATCCTTTTGGGTTCAAAAAGGAAAATAAAAAAAGAAGAAAAACTTTAGAGTAGTTACTCATGACCATGTAATTAAATCACAACCCTCTGTGAAATACTTGGGTGTTCAGCTGGACCAGTCCCTCTCGGGTGACAATATTGTAAGTAATATTTTACATAGAACAAATTCCGTTAGAAATTTCTGTACGGACAATCCAACTGTTTGGAGACCGAAAGCTTTTGCACTCAACTTTGATACAACCTAACTTTGACTGATGTATCTCAAGTTGGTATCCATCGATTTCAGCAAAAAATAAAAATAAACTCCTAATTTGTCAAAACAGAACAGTTGGTTAGGTCCTGGAATTAGATTCCAGAAATCACATTGTCCCAACATAATTGAGGAAAGTTGGAATGTTAAATGTTGATTTAAGGGCATCTCTACTCCAACTCAATCATACTTACAACATCTCTTATGAAAGATGTCCATCTTAACTCAATTCTGGATTCACTCTTATGCCAGATTTGCATTAACATAACACTAGGTCAAGCGATTACACTTTTTTTTCATTCCACGCAAATGACCAGCTGAATACAACACCTTTTACCCAAGCAACAGTATCCTGGAATAAATCTCGAAATAAGAGTAAAAGCTACCAGTCAAAATCCATCTTTGAATTTAATTTAAGGAAGAATCTGAACTCAAAAGTGGAGTAATTTACTCCTTTATGTGCATTAACAGTACAGGGTATTTAACTAGATTTTATACTGTATATCTGTTTGTATTTTAGTTATATATTATGTATTTTTATTACTTTAATATTGTAATGACGGACCCCGCTGGAAATAAGTCCCTGGGACTTATGTATGTATGTATGTATGTATGTATGTATGTATGTATGTATGTGTATGTGTATGTATGTATGTATGTATGTGTGTATGTGTGTGTATGTATGTGTGTATGAATGTATGTATGTATGTATGTATGTATGTATGTATGTATGTATCTATCCATCTGTCCATCCATCCATTTATCTATCTATATACCTTGTGTGGCTAAAACTCACACCATTTTTGGGGGCATAGATTGACTGCTTAATGAGCCATATAGAATAATGAAACATATGAAAACTAAAGAAATGAAATAAGGGCTACCTAGTTATAATATGTAATAGAACGCCAGCCATGGGATATGGGATACTGAAGTGCTGTAAAATTAGCACATTGAGGTAAAGATTACAGTTGAACCGAGCAGATAAGCACATGGCTATAATAAACCGTGACTGTTGGTTTAAACACATGTTACTATATCCATTCAAATATTTATTGCACATTTATGTAGTTCACGAGTAGGAGATTAGGAAAGAGGCTTTGCCCTAGCTGAATCCTTCTCGCTGGACAGAAAAGACAGTCAATATAAGACAAACGAAACACATAATGCGCACACGATCAGTCAGGTTATATAAGTGTTAGCTGGGTGATTATGGGAGTGCTACAAAAAAAAAAAAAAAAAAAAGGAAAAAAAGAGCGACACTCACTGTTACAAGACACACAGAGAGGCTATAAGTGTTGTTATTTATTATCGCTAGCACTAACCTAAACTAGATGGCTTAAAACACTTCGTTGCTGCCATAAAATCATGTACTGTCGACAAAATCTTTATATTGTCAGCAAAAAAGAACAGTTTAAAGAACCATACAATGCACATGAAAAACAAAAACAGGACGGTTATTGGTTATCAACTGCATAAGGTCAGAGGACCATAAAGGAGAGAACAATAGTGTTTACCGGCTGATGTTGTCTTCTGGTATGCGACGAGGGGAATTATATATGTGCTTCATATTTAATCCAGGAGAACCAAAACGTAACTGACCAGTCTTGTCTCTTTTTGTCTTTGGAACAAGTGCTACAGTTTTGGTTTCAAGTGATTGAACGCATATGTTTTGAAAAAAAAAAACTATAGTCTCTGGTCAATGAAAGTTATTTCAAAGGTTAAGAGAACCGCTTTAAAACCACCAGTTGCCTTTTTATGGGTAACTCCCTTTTTTCAAATCAGTCGTGAAATTCGTTTTTCACATTGGTATAAGAACAAGGGTGTTGAAATGTTGTTAATTCTTGAATCTCTATGCTGTCCTTGTTGGTGTGAAATTTATGAATATGGGAAATGATTGTCTGAATTATATACTAGAGATTCACGTTGTGAAAATGGATGTATATTTCTTCAAAATGTCCAAAAGCGTATATGTTTCTCTAGGCTAAAACAGATGGAGATACTTTAGGTATAAACACTTTTTACAGTCATTATTCTACGTCACGCGTGACGTATAATGAAACATTGCTCGCGCACATTTGACATTGTCTTAATATCAAGGCCTCACCTCATTGATGCCAGCCCGTCACAATTAACAATGTTTAGATCATGTGATCAACATTGAGTTACTGCTTTTGATTTTCACTCCAGAAAATGATAATTCACACTCAAACATAGAATAAATATATGTATGTGTGTATACGTGTGTGTCTGTGTGTATTAAGCTTTTGTTTGGGCTCGCAGACAACATATGTAAATTGGATAATGTATGAAGCATATTACACATATATGAAAAATAATTACACATAATGTGAAATATTTGTGCACATATGTAACATTAGTACGTTCTCACATGTCGAAACTACTTTGCATATAAAGAACAATGCATTTTTCACCGCAAATTTAGCTGAAATTGTTCAACTGATGCACCTTGCCTGAATGCTGGTGTAGTTTTTTAATGGGCTCCGAAAAAATATTCTGAGCAGTTCCCTGCTGAAGACCTTTTTCATTTATGTGGGCTGATACAGCCTATGTCAAAATTCTATAGAAGAAGGTATGCAATACGGGCAATAGTACTTCCATATGTTCATAGGTTAGACAATGACAAGTTGGCTTATGGAGAGTTCGGAATGCACAATAGAGTAATGACTACTAAAACGTGGTTCTCGAAAAAAAGACACAAAAAGACACAAATACAATATAGTTTCTGCATTGCAACTTAGAGCGCCTGAAAGCAGCATCCTCTATAAATCAGTGATTTAGGATCCATTGGTCCGCACAGTTCGTTGAGTAAGAAAGGGCTGCATTGGCAACAATGTGGTGCAAAATTGGTATCGTTTAAACATGGATAAAGATAAACGTTATCCCATTACCTGAGACAAGTCCGTTAGCTCCTGGGAAACGTGACGGCATTTTTGGTCCAGTGCGCAACTTTGTATTTTTTCATGGATACTTGCCCAGCAGCAATCGTGATGCTTTCCCTGCCATTCCCGTTTCGTTTAGCTATTTTTATTACCAATCACCATTCAGTCTAGTTGTATCAAATTCAATCATTTCATTTCCACTTCAACTATAATCACATTGTGTTCATGTGTTTTACGTACGCCCCGTATCTAGGTCTGGTAAAATTCATTTTATAAGCCATGATTGTGTACTTCACCGCACCACTCATATATCCCGTCTTTTATCCATACTTGCTGGACTGGTTTTTTATCCTTTATTGGGCATCAAGACATGATAATCTGTAATTTTTATCTCTATTTTATTTCAGATCAATATTAATGTATGGGAAATTTTCAGAATATTGCTGCAACTAGTCGCAACAGTAAATTTACTAATTCTTTTACCTCGTCGCTAAAGGCCGAATAACTCAAGAAGGGTTAGATATTCATATGTGCTACTGCCTGCGCCCCTAATTTGACCAAATTGATTTCAAAGGTACGTCTTTTCCAGTATTTTGGCGACTTTCCACAGCAAATCTTAGGGTAGATGGGAATAAAATAGTACATAGCTTCTGCTTATGACAATTCATACACTTTTTATTCAGGTCAGCAAGGGTCAATCTAATTGGCAGCACTAGACATAATGTGGAATAAAGAGTCCATAGCGAAATTCCTTCGTGCTTATCCCACAACAGCAACATAAAGGTTTCAAGGACAAAATTAAAAAAAAAAATCAAATTGCTTTGTATGAACTGTTTTTACTTTTGAGACAATAGAGTAAAACTTGTCCTTGTGGACACGATAATGCGCATATCTGTACAATGTTATGTTGAGGAACAAAAGGTCAATTTTCTTGTTCAAAACACCTGTCTATTCTGGATACATACTAACTATGGACACTTTTTGTTATAACCAAAGGTGTCCACAATGGACAGGTTTCACTGTATATCAATTCAATCTCAGAAGACGTGTCAAAGGTTTTCATTACTGTTGCTCAACCATTCAGGGCCAGGGAAGTACAATAATACAACCTGAGGAACCACTTTGATTCTACACGACTGTGTATCATTTATTTATTCATTTGACAGTATTTGATATATTATGACATCCAACATGAACTTGATGAAACCATTTTGACCAATTGTAAGCTTTAAATTGAACACATTGCATTAAAGAGATTTTTGCATACAGAATAGGATTTACAGCAGAGCTGAGGAACCACTTTGATTCTATATGACTGTGTATCATTTATTTATTCATTTTACAGTATTTGATATATTATGACATCCAACATGAACTTGATGCAACCATTTTGACCAATTGTAAGCTTTAAATTTAACACATTTCATTAAAGAGATTTTTGCATACAGAATAGGATTTACAGCAGAGCTTAATGGTAATATGAAAATAACAAAAGTGTCGACAAGTATCAGATTATCTGGACATCCCAGATGGAAGGACAGAATGAATCCAATTAAAGGAGCATATAATGTTATTGTGAGAAATGTTATTGCCAAAAGTCTTTGAGTTCCTCGAACATTCCACTTGTTATTCCTGAACTTTTTGTTACTTTTTTGAATAGCCACTATGCAGGCAAGGTTGCCATATATTATGAAAGTAAAACCTACAGAAATGCAACCAATTGCAATGCTTCGAATCACCAGATTATATGGTGATGGTATAATTAAGGGAAAACAGACTGCTGACAAACACGGATGCTCATTTTCAAAAATATGTGACCAAGAAAGAATGACATACAAATTGAGCAACAATAAACCAGTAAACCAAACACATGATACATAAAGCGCTCTGGAACGTACCCAGCTTGAAAACCTAAATACAAGGACAACAGCTTTAAATCGCTCAAACGTTAGGAGACAAACAATGTAAACAGAGCCCAAAAATGAAAACACAGATATTAAGCCCGCAATCTTGCACCATACACTTGAGATCCATGCTCTGTGATATGCCAAGTAATCATCTCCATACAACAAATCACCATATATAAGGAGACACAGGTAGATACCAGCTAATCCATCCATTAATGACCGGATTATCTCAACAAGTGCATGAGTAAACTTGCTGCCTTTATAAAATTGTATCATACTAGGAACACTGTTTAGTATTAGACACCAAAGCGCAATAACCCAAACAAGGCGTTCATTTACTCCTGCCTTTATGAGAAGACAGCACTCGCTATACCTGTATACTTCAGGAACACATGTAGTGCCCTGGGGAGAAAGGCAGCATATCTCCACTTGACGGGTGTAGATAATACGTAAATTGGATGTTTCTCGGAACATATTTTGATGTATTTCAAATATCTTGTTCCCGGTAATATTTATTGTGTGCAAGCGATACAGATTTTTAAATGCATTGTTTTCAAGGACAAGAATTTCATTTTCTGAAAGATCGAGAGTATCAAGTTGTCGTAGCGCTTCAAACATTGCTGACTTAATGATTTTTAATTTGTTCTTTTGAAGATACAGCATAGTCAAAGACGTCATTTGAGCAAAAGATTGATGATCAATATTTCTGATGCCATTTCCCTTTAAAATCAATCTTTTGAGCTGTATAAGCCTTTGCAAAGTGTAATATTCCAAATGTGTGATCATATTACAACTTAAGTCGAGTGTATGTAGCATAGACTGATGTAAAAACGCTCCTACGGCTATCTTGGTAATATAGTTATGACTAATATCAAGGTAATATAAGAAGTGGTACGTTAAATGCTTTTGGAGTGTAAAACTGTGAAGACAATTCCCCCAGAAGACAATCGATCTCATGAACGGTGACACATAGGGCATTTTTGTCATGTTCAAATTTGCACACTCGAAAGAAAAGCCCACACAACGACATTTTAAGGGACAATCAGCAAAAGAACATACACGTTCATCATCAGCATGATTGAAACAATCAAGCTTTCCATTGCATACATCAGAGAGGTGGATGCACAGTGGTCCCTCCTTGCATACAAAATGAAGAGCGCAATTCACATTTTTACAGGTAGCTTCATCTTCACCTTTTGGACAGTCCCATAGAGTGTCACAAACTCTTTTTATTGGCACGCAATAAGACCCGGGACATTTGAACCTTCGGGAGCATTGAATTGCATCGCAATTGTCCAGATGCATGCCATTGTTGCACGACATTAGCATTCCCTGAGAATCATAATCGTATTCGCAAATGGAGTCGATATGGAAACATGGCGATCCAGGTATGTCCAGACATGGCCGCCAATCGGCTAATGTGCAATTTGATGGAATTATTTTCCCAAGAGAATACCCGATGCTATTTCTTGTGCCTCCGACCCTATAGGGTGTTGTATATGTTCTACTTATTCCGGTTTTGTTTGTCTCTCTTTTATTAAAACTATTTAAGGTGCAAATAATCTCATCAGTTTTATCATCGCAGTCATTAAATTTATCGCATAAAAGAGATATTGGAATGCATCCACCCCGTTTACATTGAAAGTAAAAGGGTTTGCACGTACATGCGTATGGTTTACATTTTTTTACGCACCAAGAAGGGACTTTAGGCATGCCATCTTGTAAGAAACAGATATGTGAACAGTTGCCCTCATCAATTCCAAAGAACAATGGGTCGCGACAATCAATTGCACCATTGCATACATAATGGTCTGGAATGCAAGTTTTATCGCCACATTCAAACTGTCCATGATGACAGTGCTCAATAACACCAGGCAGGCTTTCGCACAATACTGAGTGTGGTGTGGTACAGTTTAAAGCTGTGTAACAGGCAATCCGAAATCCGATTGGAGGTATTAATGCTTTGCATGTACACTTTCTTTTACAGCTTCCTTTCACCTTCCTACAGTTTTGTGCTTTCTCGCTTGATGGCTCTTTCTCACAATTTAGAAGGCACATCATCTCTGTGTCATATGTAGCCACTAACCTTACAGCTCCCAGTGAGACAGATCCCAGATTACTTTCTTCCATGTATATCCATACTGGCGGCCCATTAAACATGGTCCATATTTCAAATTGCATTATCATTCTTCTGTATAGCGCAGTTATGTGAAAACAATCTGACCATATTTGAACTAATGCATAGCGTTGGAAATAAAAGCGGGGATAAATGCTGAGGTATGTGTGAGGCAAAGTTACTGGATGAGCTTGGTATCCTGCACAGAGAGACAGAGCTGAGTTGTGTGTCATCATGCCTAAGCTAGAGCGAAGTAATACACATATTTTAGCAACTAATACCCATGGGATTTTACAATATTTTTCTGTTAAAAAAGAAGATCCAGTGAAAGTGTATTTTGCTCTGAAGTCAACATAAATAGGGTTTCTCTTAACTTCGCATATGAAAGCAGAGCTGGAATATAGCTCACCACATGGAACCATCACCCAGTGATAGTTCCAGTAAAAGTTACACATGATTAAGGCACCACATTTATACACAGCTTGCAATATTGAGAGGTTATTTCGACGGACAGGCGGAAATGGGCGAAAACCTGAAGGAACCAGACCGCTTAATTTTGCAAAATAACAGCGATTCATATGATCTGGCTGGATTTCCTGAAAGAACGTTACAGGGGCTCCTGTAGTCCATCTCAGTGTGTTCTGAGGAAAACAAATTAGTAGCTGGAGTAAATGTATATATATATATATATATATATATATATATATATATATATATATATATATATATATATATATATATATATATATATATATATATATATATATATATATATATATATATATATATGTATTGCATATATATATAAATAAATATATATATATGTATTGCATATATTTATATATATATATGTGTATTGTATTGCTTTCACTTTGCAAATTTGTATAGCAATACAACCATCCTTAAAAAGTATATAACCCCCACACATACGAAGTAAAATCTGCCGTGCCAGTTGCTCACTAATTCACGAGATACATTCACAAAAAGATCGCACTCTGTATGACTACCATTAAAAAAGCAAAGGTACACGTCACACAGACCAGGGTAATCCAAATAAAATGGCATGCTGCAGCCATTGTTGGAACTCTCAAGAATATGTATGTATGTATGTATATATATATATATATATATATATATATATATGTATATATGTATATATATATGTATATATATATATATATATATATATACCTGCACACACACATACACACACACACACACACACATATATATATATGTATATATATATATATATATATATATATATATATATATATACATATGCATGAATAACGCACATCATTTTCGTGATTTCGATAAACGTTTAGTAAATGAGATGAAATGAAATCAGATGAAAAGTGTAATAATGTTCATTTGTACGCCAGAATATGAGTTCTTATCTTGGTCTGTGTTACCACCATTTTATTTAAAATAAGTAGAAGTCACACAGCCCACGCAATCAAAGTAAGACGTCATAGCTGTAGCTGGTGTTCAAACTTCCACGGAAGTATATATATATATATATATATATATATATATATATATATATATATATATATATATATATATATATATATATATATATATATATATATATATATATATATATATATATATATATATGTATATAGAGAGAGAGAGAGAGAGAGAGAGAGAGAGAGAGAGAAAGAGAGAGAGAGAGAGATACAGGAAATACGCACATGACTTTGGGTGATTCCGACAAAAATTAGAAATGAGTTAAGCAAAATAAGATGATAATTTTCATTGGTGCGCCAAAATATGAGTTCTGATTGGTCACGTATTGTTAACAGATAACCATTTGATTTTCTACATGTAGATTGCGCCCATAGCCAGCTTGATGTTGCCTGATATATACGAGACAAGCTAGCATCAAATGTAAGCCCACAACGCCAAAATGACTCTTCACGTTTTCTCCAACGAGCGAGAATATGATCGCTGCGAAAAATGCCAGGTAACGTCCGTACTCGTATACGTATTTTGCATCCCGATGTGTAGAATGATTTCACGAAACGTTTAATGACGACTCTGATGTTACAAGATAAGATTCTGCAACGATAATTCCACAGATCAGGTGTTTCAAAATCTTCATGAAAGTCACTTAGGCTGGTCATACGCCACACCCATGAATAAGTATAATGAGATGTGGTAAACATCATGGGATAAGCCGACAGGTGCAATGTAAAATAAGATAAGCAATCATAGCGTGCCATTGGTTTTATGCTTAATGTCACAGGTTCATATGACTTTCGTCCAGGTATACACAGTATAAACCATTCACACACTGGTCTTACTATAATAAGCAAGTTTGATAGGCAGTGATACAAAGCAGTGAGATGGTAATGCGTTTTATTGATGTGAGTAAGACTACAACGAGTGTCTTCAAAATGAACGTCTAAGATGAAATCTAGATTATGATGTTCACAAGGACATACCCTGACTTCAAGGCAAAACTTTCCTCGTATAATTTGACTTTTCATTCCTTTTGCAGAAACACAACCGTGCGTGTGTGATTCAAAAGTATTTTCACAGGTAAAATGCCAGCTCAATCTTTTATGTTCCCTTTTGCAGTCGTTGTAAATCCTTGCATGATATAGATAATTTGTCATTATTGATATCTCATATGATCTGTCTTTTATTTGGGTCAGAGCAATGCGACATTTTGCATACATTTCATAATCAGATGAGTACTCCCCAACAGAAAAACAAGTGCCTCCAAGTATATTAATATCGACTCTACCTAACAGCAACTTTGCCTGAAACTTATTTTCATAATTAATGCTACTATTCGTTCTCGAACAAAGTGTGTTTATACCAGGGCACTCTGAAAAGGTCCATCTAAATTGTAGTTGCATTTTCTCTGTCAACAGGTATAAATGATGAAAAACGCTTAGCACAGGTCCTGAGGATGTTATTGGTATCCTTCGTTTATTGTCAAGATAAGGAAAATCCCGAAAAGCACCACAAAACGGGCCGTATTTAGCGTTGTTTCCCACCACAGATTGTTCTTCATATATTGTTGTGCTCCCGAATGTGCAAGCATTCTGCACGGGCCCATCCCATATGACAGGGGAGAGAAGTATATTGATAAAAAAGCCCACCTGTACCATCAAAACAACAATGTTTACAAGTGGAATGGCTCTAGAGTGGGGAAATAAGCGTGTGGTAAAAAATACAATGTGTGTCATTTGTTTTAGGGCTTTTAGGCTTGTAATTGAGTTTGGCAGCACTGGCATGGACCTTGAACTAAACTTGATATATCCTATGCCCAGAGGGAAGGTCCCAAAAAATGCACGAACACTAATGATATGTGCTGTCGATGTGGATATTGTTGTTCCATGAACAGTTAGCGGGCAGTTAACAAGTCTTTCATTTAAATGCAGTGATGTAATGTTTGGTCCATCGTATGTGGTTAACAGGAGTTTGCCTCGTGTGAACAAGTCAGCGGCAGTGTCTAATATACAAAGTTGGGTTTCAGCTGATTTGTATATCCAAGTGAATGACAACGGATAAACAGAGGAATGAATTTTGAATTGTTCATTCAGTATAAATATGTGTGTGCCTGTTTGAATGGTTTTGTATGCATTTAAAGGAGGGGTATTTATTGATGCTGAATAGATTAATAAACATGAATGAGATACATCTCTGAACCCACGATACCTTGTGCAGCTCTTGTATTGAAGCATTTTCATTTTAAACTCAATGAAAACAGTGTTAGACGCAGAGATTATTGACACATTTTGCAGTTTTCCACAAAAACGGCCAATGTTTTTATCTTTTATCTTTGTTCTATTGTTTATGTGAATAAACTTTCTCATTTCCAGATACATCACAGAACATTTTCTGCCAGAATAGAGAAATTTCATGCTGAAAATGGTGATCGCAATACTGTGCATAGAAGGCAAAGAGATCTGCCACTGCGCCCAGGCCACAGAAGGATGTCGTGAGTTAAGCTGTGTAGAAAAAAACAAAGCTCCACACGGAGCTGTATATGGACCATCTGCTGGCCACTTATCCCTGTAGCCTTCCCTCTGTGACTGTCTGGAGCAAATTTGTATCTGGGAACGAAAACAGCATAACATGAGAGCCCATGTTAGTGAGAAAGAATACTGTTTAAACATATTAAAACAAAGAGACAAAGTGGTGTCATAAATGTTTTGTACATTTGATATATAAAGAGTGGCTTCATATACAATATGAAAACGATTACCATTCAACCGATCAAGATACATACACAGTGTCCTCCCGTTGGAAACACATGAGAATCTGTAACTCCGACCAGGGATTGAAGCTAAATCAATGTGAGCTAAATATGGCTCAACCCAGCAGAGATCACTTACTTGAATTGTTCCTCCTTTTAATCTATTAGGAAAGTTATATGCAACTCTTACACGGAAAGGAAAACGTAGAACTATTTTGATTATCTGTGGCTGTTCGCATATTCCGAGGAACATCACATCAATCATATCAAGAGTAATATGCCCTAATGGTTTATTTGAAATCATATCTACTTCTCGGCACTTTATAGCCACAGGGCTCCCCTTGGACAATGTATGTTGGGCACAACATACATAATTTTCCTGTATAGCTTCATTCAAGAGGTTGCTATTTTTTAGAACCATTACACAATATGCAATACTATGTAGTAAGTACCACACTGGCACCTCCGTTGTGAAAGCCTCGAAAGTTGGAGCCTGAAGTAAAGATATGTTTTTGAAAAAAAAAAACCACTCTGTGATAATCTTGGAGCGATGAATTCAAATATTATATCAGAGAACAAAGGGCATCATTACAACCAAATAATTCATGTGTTAGGTTCCCGAGGAACTGAAAACATGCTTAAAGCAATTGATAGCTTCTGTGTATGATCATTTGAAATACATGATGAAATATCCCAATCAATTTCTAGGGTGTGTAGTTGTATAATTGTTCTGCTCTCTTTTGGTACATACTTGCCCACTTTCCACCTTAATATATATTCCTTAATATATATTAAGGTGGTGCCTTAAAAGGGCGATGATGGACTACAGGAGCAATCTTCCAGTCGACCAAAAACAGAAATCCATGATCCACTACCTGAATATGTGGCCTTATGTTCAGCAGACCAGACAGGGAGAAGACCCTTGTCACCCTACGACCACTAAGGAAAAAATTGCAAAGGAATTTCTACAGTGTGACCTTTGCATCACTTTGACCATAGATTAAAAAACAAATAATAACAATAAACTGGAAATACCCTGCTGATTTTGTATTTAAATATAAAACAAGTTTAATCCATGCTCCAATGACATTTTTAAATGCTTGAATCACTGAACTTCTCAGGAGTGAAGAGTTCTGTACTAATGTTTTTTGGTTCCCATTTGACTAATTTCCTATTTATATGCGACATGTTCTCGTTCAATTTATATTTTTTGCCTTTAACACTTATTTCCTGCCCTGAAGAGGGCAAAAGGAATGTACAGACTCTCTTTTTTCCCGTTATTTCTTTGTATTTACCTTCAATGATGCCAAAACAGTAATACTCTTTTATAGAATATTGCTCCCATGTTTAAACTTTTGTGATACGCCATGTCACTACTCACAGCGTATCCACACAATATGTACATGTATTTCCAGGCCCCGTGCTTGCAGCAAGACCCATGCTTTTCATTGTGGCTTTTGCGACATGGTATGTCACAACTTAACATTGTACGCATGCTACATTTATTTTCAGGCCTCAGGTTTGCAGAAAGACAATTGACTTTGATTGTATATTTTTTGCATTTGTGCTAGTGATTGTTTATAATATGTGTAGCCTTGGCCTCTTAATAACATCTGAATTGGTTGCTTACTTTTGTTGCATATGGTAAGCTATGTTTTTCCGAGACACGTATCATTATTCAAACTTCAGGTGTACGGCATTCTACATCACCGTGAGCTGTCAGTATTTTATCACCGGTAAATAGACCCCCGTATTAAGATTATATATTTTTTGCATGTGTTCCAGTGACTATCAGTAATATGTGGAGCCTTGACTTCTTTATTACTTTTGAAATGGTTGTCAACTTTTTGGATATAATGGGAACCCAAGATTTTCTGGGACACGCACCATTATTTTGTGTGTACCACACTCTACATCATAGTGAGCCATCAGAACTTGTTCATCTTGACTTGCATGTGGCAAGGCTGGCTTTTGGTCATTTTCCATGAGTTATTTCAGTTTATTGAGACATTTCACATCTAACTGTCCGATTCTCGTCGGCATCCAGCTGTTCTGCCGATATCCATATCCAGTATTTTTTCTCTGAACGTGTTGCATGTTGACTTTTACACAGATAATACCATTTTACAATGGAGTCTAAAGGATTGACCTCTGAAGTTCTCCAAAATTTTGGAGGCGCAGCTAAAATTAACTTAAATGGTTTGTTACATAATCTTAAACAGTTGGATAGTGCAATTTCAATTGTCTCTGAGTCTTCGTATATTGATGTGAGCATCTGACGCCTTAACTAAAACCGTTTTCGCAACATTTCTCATTCTTATGGTTCAACAACCCCTGAATGCTAAATTTGATAAGTTTAAAACATTGATAGATAATCTCGCAGAAAACGATTTCACTTTTGGTGCTATCTGTATTCAGGAAACTTGGATGGTAGGCGATGAGCTCGACGTTTCTTTATATGAAATGGTAAATTATGTGCCTTGGAGCTACCTGCAGCTCACATAGTAGTCGAATGATTTACTTGCATAAGAATTTCAATATACTGTCCGTGATTGTTACTCTCCTAACAAAATGGGAGGGGGGGGGGGGGTTAATTGATCAACATTATGGGTGATAGTTTAAAACAACCAATTATAAAGGTAATTTTTATAAACCCCTAAGGGACTGTAATGATGACCTAGACTTATTCATTAGGGAGATTACTCCCATTCTCGAGGTTTTGTCTAAAGAAAAGTCAAACACATTTATTGTAGGAGATTTTAACATTGATATATTACAGGTAAACTTGAGGGAAAAGTTTTCGGAGTACCTGGATGTCACACTTAACAATAGTTTTGCACCCAAAATTACTTTGCCAAAACGTCTATCTGACAGGTGTGCTCCTTTCATTGATAACAATTTCTGTAGCACATCTCATTCTAAAAAGTCCCGCCACTCAGGCATCATTTTTACCGCACTATCAGATCATTTCCCCTACTTCACTTGTTTAAATCAAAACTTGAACTTACCCGGCCCTCCTAAATTTGTCAGGTTTGAAAAAAAGAGATAACCAATATTTTAATAACTTTTACTCTGAACTAGCAAATTTTGACATTATGCAATTTTTAATCACTGATCCTTCCCAAGATCCCAATGTAAATTACAATACACTTGAACGCATTGTTTGTTAGGCCAAAGATAAACATTAACCTAAGAAAACTGTCAAATTCAACAAATATAAGCATAAGCAACCCCCTTGGATGACAAATGGTTTCCTAAAATCTCTGAAAATTCGTGATTCTCTTTATAAAATACTGCAAAAACTCTGCCACAAGATACCATTAGTTATCATACCACAAAACAAAATCGTAAAGTTTACAATAAAATTCGTCAGAAATTAATGCGACATCTGAAACAAGAGTTTTACAATCGTCAATTTCCAGAATTCAAAAATGAAAAAAGAAGATTCGGGAGACTAAAAAGTCAGTTCTCCATATTAAAAAGGGTAAGAAAGACTTCCCTTCTTTCTTTAAAATCGAAAGCATAAAAATGTCCAACAAACATAAAACTGCTGAACGTTTCAATTAATTCTTCCCTAAGGTCCCAAACTGGCTAGGAAAACACAGGTGCCTAACCTACCTCATTTTTCAACTATTCTCAACGATACTATTGTACACTGGTTTTCCTTTACACATATTACACATACTGATATCCTGAGCATTCTGAATCAATTCAAAGGAAAGACTAGCTATGGGTATGATCGTTTAACTATGAAACTGGTGAAAGGCGCAAGTCCTTCACTAGCAAAGCCCTTGTCCTTAATTCTAGATTAGTCTTTCAGTACTGGTATTTTCCCTGACAAATTGAACATAGCAAAAGTTATACCCATATATAAAAAAGATGATAGCACCCTAATAGATAATTATAGACCCATCTCCCTGCTCCCTGTTATGTCAAATATTTTTGAAAAAGTTGTACACAGCCAAATTTATGATTACTTTAAATCTAATCTTTTACTTTGCAAAAGTCAGCATGGGTTCAAAAATTACATTCAACCGAAACAGCTTCATTGGAATTTCTTGACCGAATTTTTAATGATCTTGATGCACCAATTAGTGTATTTCGAGACTTATCGAAAGCAGTCGACACATTAGATCATGCTATTCTTCTAAAAAAGCTGGATTACTATGGTATAGTAGGTATTCCAATAAACTGGTTTCAAAGTTATCTTTGTGATCGAACTCAATTTGTCGATTATGATGGTATATGCTCTACAACATTATCTATGACTGCCGGAGTACCGCAAGGGTCCATCCTTGGACCCCTTTTGTTTCTCATCTCTATGAATGATATGCACTCAGTTTTTGATAACTATGAGTCAATTCTCTGTGCAGATGACATAACATTACTGGAGTCTCTCTCTTTTTTCAACTTCTCTACTGGATGAACGGACCATTTTCCCCCCAAAATATAAATTCAGAATTACAGAGGGTACATCAGTGGTTAACAGCAAACAGAATATCTTTAAATAACGCAAAAACCAAATATGTGATCTTCCATTTTCCTCAAAGAAAAGTGTCGCTAGATTTACACCTCAAAATCAAGAATACTAAAATTGAAAGGGTGGATGAATTAAACTTTTTAGGCCTGCAGATTCATAAATAGCTTTCATGGACACCACAATTAAATAAAATTGGCAATATACTCTCCGAGTCATTGGTACTCTCAGGAGACTGTGTTCATATCTGCCTACTTCGGTGCTTCTTCTCGTATATAATTCTCTCGTCATGCCTCATCTCAGTTATTCTATTTTAGCTTGGGGTCATTCTTCAGACAGAATTTTTACATTACAGAAAAAGGCAATAAGATGCATATGCAACACCAATTTTCTTTCACAAACCGAACCTTTGTTACAAAATCCTGAACACCCTTAAACTTAAAGATATGTTGCGTAAGAAAGCCCTTAGATTTTACCATTGGTATCTAAACAACCAGCTTCCTCTACTCTAACAACATGTTTTTGACTCAAACTGCCACACACTCGCATAAAACCAGATACAGTGATGTTCCTCGATCAGCTATCCCTGTCAGAAGTTCCACACAAAACTCAATATGTTCTACACCCCTAATTTGATAAAAGCAGCTTCTTTAAGTATTACAGACAAAGTCTCTACTCAATCTTACACTGGATTCTCAAAGTATGTAAAATTGCAGTTTATCAATATATACTCCGAAACATGTTCAGTTGTAAATTGCTATATATGTAACGGAACTTATTCGAATGTTTGATATGGCATATTTTTAATTTTACTTATGTTTTTATTTTTTGTCTTTTGTTTTTTTTTTGTTTTTGTTTTTCAGTCCCGCCATTGCCTAAACTATTTTGTCCCTCAGTCCCAGACAACCAGTGTCTATATAATACACAACCAGGTGATAATATTGCGATCTTGTTTTCTAGGTAGCTCTAGTAATAGCGGAATTATATATTCCTTGACTGGAGTTATCCTGACAGTATATATATATTTGAATGCTATTGTTATTACTGTACCATTTTGGACGATGTATTTTGTTCTAAGTCTAATAACATTGTGTCTGATATGTTTTATGTCATACAGTTGTCAAATAAATCCATTTAAATCCTGAATCATTGAATTCTGAATCATATATATATATATATATATATATATATATATATATATATATATATATATATATATATATATATATATATATATATATATATATATATATATATGCAGTGTACATCCCTGGCTTACCCAGATACATTGAGGAGATGCCTTGAATACCTTAGCCAATGTGCACTGGGCTACGATGTTCCAAGCTGAGCCTGACTTAGCTGCAAGTGGATAATACACACACACACACACACACACACACACACACACACACACACACACACACACACATATATATAGAGAGAGAGAGAGAGAGAGAGAGAGAGCGAGAGAGAGAGAGAGAGAGAGAGAGAGAGAGAGAGAGAGAGAGAGAGAGAGAGAGAAAAGGGTATGGGTATATATCTCTCCAAACAGTTTTTTCCGAGAATGTGCATTACCCCATTCAGAATATAGCTATACGTAATACAAAGTCCACACTTATTTATGTAAGCTACAAAAGGATTAAACTTCTTGGACACTTTAACTTGTATGGAAAACCATAGTAAGATGTATAGAATTCCAAAAGAAATTGTTGGTTTTATGGTTTTGGAAAACTTTAGAAAGCCCCTCCTTCCCAATTAATTATAATTTGGGTTTGCTCCTTGTTTTTGCTTTATTATGATTTGACCATACTTTTGTGTATTTGTTTAATAAATCATCATCATCATCATCATCATCATCATCATCATCATCATCATCATCATCATCATCATCATCATCATCATCATCATCATCATCATCATCATCATCATCATTATCCTCATTGGCTGTACACTGTACAAGAAGTAATGTAATCAATACACTTACTTTAAGATTTGCTTTATTACTTCAACTAATTTAATTCAATTAATTGGGGATAAAAGGGTATATGTTAGGGCATTGGACACAATATTTTTTTTTCTATCTTTTGGGCATATTTTATACAGCTTTCAATAATTGGAATGTCTATATGAGTAGCAAAGATCATGTTTATCAGTTGAACACTTGTTCTTAAGATTATTGATGTGAAGTTCATATGGTGATTGCTGCCAAATGTTGCTGAGACCTGGCCTGGACTTGGTCAAACAAGAAACCGAGCAACAGAACCACCACCACCAACAACAGACAGCATTCAAATTTTGGCTGAATATAACAGCAAAATGCATTGTTCTTAGAACTAGTGACTCCCTTGGCACTCCCAAATTATTCCATTACTTAAAATAGAAACCCCTTACAAGTTAAAAAGCAACGTATACATTACAAATGTACATCATATTGTACAAAATCATGGGCATGGTAAGTGATTCAAACTATACTGAACCAAACAAATAACGCAACCCTTAAACTTTTTAACTTAAATATTTATTGTTACTTTCATATCACAGAAACAAATTAGATCCATATTCTGCAGTCTTTTTGGCATAACATGTGAAAAACAAAAACTTGAAACTGTCAACGAGGGCGCGACCAGCTGGCAATAAACAGGGCAACATTGATTTGTAAAGTTCACAAATTGGCATGTCCACTAATACTGTGTGTGACCACCATCAGCATCTGTAACTGCTATGCAACGTCGGCGCATGGATGACACTAGCCGCTGCACCATCAGCCGGGGCACACGATCCCACTCTTCTTGAAGAGCCTGGCGAAGCTGCTGGTGGTTGGCGGGCGCTGGATCCCGTCTCCGAACACGCTGGTCAAGGTAGTCCCAAAGATGCTCAATGGGATTGATATCAGGTGAGAAGGCTGGCCATGGCAAAACGTTAATTCCTTCTCCTTGCAGAAAATCCATCGTCAGTCTAGCGGCATGGGGCCCAGCATTGTCTTGTTGAAGCAAGTGGAGTTGGTGGTGTCTAAGGAAAGGGACAGCAACAGGCTGAAGGATCTCATCCCTGTAATGGGCAGTGTTAAGATTGCCTTCAATGAAGATTAGCTGGGTTTTGGCTGTGAATGAAATTCCACCCCACACCATCACTGATGCACCTCCAAATCGATCTGTTTCCAGCACACAGGCATATGAGTAGCGTTCTCCCCTTCGTCGCCAAACACGTGTCCTACCATCTGCATGATACAGGGTGAAGCGGGATTCATCTGTAAATAGCACATCCCTCCAC
The DNA here is from genome assembly GCA_964020975.1 of Hermodice carunculata. Classification (NCBI taxonomy): domain Eukaryota; kingdom Metazoa; phylum Annelida; class Polychaeta; order Eunicida; family Amphinomidae; genus Hermodice; species Hermodice carunculata. The sequence continues at coordinate 10,022,405 of OZ026626.1, read as the reverse complement.
TGTTGATGGGTTCAGCGAGTATGGGCAGTAGCCCATTGTCATCAGGCTTGCCTTCTTGCCTGTGTCAAAATTTGACCCCTGTAAGGACGCCTGGCGTGTAGATGGTGTTCTTGTAGTCTATTACAGACTGTCTGGGCAGATATTCTGTTATTGGTTCTGCCAGGTGTCTGCTGTGCAGTTCTAGTGGCTGGTCGAGTTCTGTTCCACAGATGTGACACCCTGATGTGTCTGTCTTCTGCAGGTGTGGTTTCTCTTGGTCTCCCAGGATGCTGTCGATCAGCTGTGGCCCCAGTCTCCTGGAATCTTGTAGCAAGTCTGGATATAGTGGATTTGTGGACTTGCAGTCTTCTTGCCATCTCTGCTGCAGATAAACCAGCCTGTAGCATGCCAATTCCTCTCTCCCGATCTACTGTTGATAATCGACCCATAGTTCTTGGAATATTGTGCCAAATGAATCCCATGCTGCCCTTTTATTGTCCGTGAGGAGCTATGCCCAACCAGTAAAGGTGCGAATGTTTTAGTCATGTGGGTAACACTGAATCCTGCAGTTGACCTTGATTCAGCACAACCACCAAACTTTGAAAGCCTCATATCCTCGCAAACAGTTACGCCTGGGCTGATTTCAATGTGGCCTTTTCCTTTCCCAGAATCAAAGACTTGGCAACCTTAATTTCGGGTGTCAGAGACTTGCGTAAAATAGCCTGTTGTAGTCACTCTTGATTCATGACAATGACCCCATAGCAAGGTCAGGGTACTCGACCTTGAGGTCACACTACTTGGTGCATTATTTTTAAAATTGATTTAACAACGGTTCGTATATTTCTGAACTTTAAATACAGTTGGCCACATCGAGTTTTTTGCCTTAGTGTCTTTGCCGTTTGTTTACAAAGACACAATGTCAGTGATTATTAGATATCATGTGTAAAATGTATGTTCTGTAACTGTCGGTAGTTGAAAACAAAGTGGTATAAAATGAATACACAGTTGTTGTGAGACTTGACGATATATGGACTGTGATAAATCTCCAATAAAACATTGCATTGTGAAATATTTTTTTGAATGAGTGATTGCTATGATTATGGTGTCAATATGGTTCGAATCACACATACCAAAAAACACGTAGCTGTAACAATATCGTTGCAAGGTATCTGGTATATCTTGAAAGAGCCTAGATATTTGTATTTTCCACTTTGTATTACTTTGTGAAAAGATTTATGATATTCAAAGCACTCAAATCTTACATAAAACCTTTCAAAACTATATTTGCTGTTTTTGAAAAAGGGTGACATTCTAATTTTGTGGCATCAAGTACTACAGTACAACATATGACAGGGTCCAGTGAAGCTTCAATACAACGTTATCGCATATATATATATATATATATATATATATATATATATATATATATATATATATATATATATTTGTGTGTGTGTGTGCATATGTACATTTACCTTTTGAAAAGAGTTATGTCAGATTTTAGCATCACTATTAATAAATTTTATTTGAAATGTACTCACATTCAATTCGGTATTCATTGTGTCTCTCGGGGTGTAAATATGTGTACCTGAAAGAAAGGTGTAATAAAGATCATGCTGCTCTTTATGACTTTCATGTAAAAATGTTTATTTATTTTCTGTCTATGGTTATGATTTGATACCCTGGAAGTATTTATATTGGAAAAAAAAAACATAATGTCAAATTTGATTCTGGCACGGAATGTGTTCTTTCATTTATTACTCCAAATAAAAATTTATCTATTATCCTTTCAGATGCTTTTTGTACATCTTGCACCAAATTAAAAAAAAGTACTCACATAAAAATACGTTGAAAAGAGATGTGGTGCCATTTCTACACATGAGACACAATTTTGGAAATATCAGTAATTTATGACATTGATAAAAGAGTCACTTTTAGCACAAAGTCTAAGTACTCTCGAAAATAACATATCAGACGTATGTTCAAGTTTTAAAACTTGCACTTAGGAAGTGTCAAAACTGACATATGTGCAATAATAACAAGGACCTGCGATTATTTTCCTTACAGAGATTTAATTATTTTTGATAGATTAACCCAAATGTGTACTTTTATAATATATAGTTTATGTGATTCCATAGAAGCAGTCTAGTGTATATAAGGACATGTACAGGGCAAAGACATATTTTCTGTGTAAATCGCTGTAAAAGTGTACCACGCTCTTCTTATGGAATCAAATCAAGTTGCCTCAAACCGAGTTTAATTGTAAGAGCTGAAACACTGAAATCCAATATTTTAAATTCGAATTTGTTTTTTGCTGCTCGAAATTTATGTGTTATTTCCCATCATAAAGCAAAGTTGAAAGTCGTTAACCAACCTGATACAACTTACTGCAGGAAAATATTATATGTAACGTTGACACAAGTTCAAAAATGGTGAATCCTTCCGTCATAAATAGAAAAGATTGCGTAATAGGACGATGCACATGTTACAAAATATCACCCGTGATTTGTAAATGTATACACTGTTTTTGTGGTATACTAACCAGTGTGTTCCCATGTAGTTTTTGTGTTACAAATATTTGTCTTTTAGCTCTCCGTATTTATAAAGTGTTGCTGGCCAATACATTTCAATCAGTATCCGCTATGGTGGACAATGGAAATACACAATATTTACTTGTTTTAAAAAACCATGGCCGTGGCACAAACATGTGCATTATGTACCAAAATTGACACTTTTATATGGCTAACATATATCTCAACAATTATTCTGTATATGTGTAGCATGCTAATTTATCAATAAGTACTTTTAAACAGGGTTTTACTGTGTTACAAAATCTATAAAAAAAACAAACAAACTGAAATGTCAGGTTTCCTTCACTCCAAAATATGTTTGCACTAAATGTTACATTTAACACACACAACCACACGCACACACACACACATATATATATATTTATATACATACATACATATATATATATATATATATATGTGTATAAATATGTATATGTTTACATACCTAAACACATTCATGCTCACAAATTATATATATATACATATATATATATATATATATATATATATATATATATATATATATATATATATATATATATATGTAAATATAGATATATATATATATATATATATAATATTTCATTTTCCATTCATCTCTGTGCAACCAGCAGGCTCTGCTATATTACTTTGCTTACATGTACATAAATAATTTTGATATTAATATTGTTGCAATTTTCTGACAATCATATCAGAAAATAAATAATTAACCAATAGCAAACATTAAACCATAAAATCAAACATTTTTGATACTGATTTTATGTGATCAGTGCACACAGGGTGGGGATTCTACTTGTATTCTGTATGTAAATCCTCTGGCGGACCATATTCTTCAATGCTCTGTTCAAGTGAACTCCTGAATGGCTACAAGTGTAGGACACTGGTCTGTGTTCACATACAGTACGTATTAAGGTAGGAGCCATGAAGCAAAATCTAATTTGGCAAAACCCCAAATCACGTTTTATTATTTTGAGGAAGGCTGGTGTACAGGTCACCCAAACTCAGTTTTGAAAAGTGGAGTTTTACATGAGAAAGCACAGTTGAAAAATTGGATTGTGTCAGCATCCACTACCATGTGGCATGTTGTAAAGAATGTACACCCTTTGCATTTATTTCTTTCAATCTTAATTCTGTTTTAATTTGCAATAGTTTGAAAATATAATTCAAAGTCTCGGCAGTGCCAAAAGTGTTATGATAAACAATTTATTAAGGTATCATTATAAACAGGGGTGCTGAAGGCATATACGATAAATGGCTTGGTACACAAATTGTCATCTTATTTAAAGTAAACTGTAAATACATGCGAAGCAAACCCAAGACTTTGTGGTACTCTGAGACATTATGATAATACAGCACAAATAACGTAATATCTCTTAAGCTGTCTGATGCTTTAATATATCATTGGCGTTAGTCACTTGTTTGACTTCTTGGAAATGCCATTATGGCCACAGTTGTTATTGAATTTTAAAATATAAGCTGTGTACAGGGATAATAAAGAGCTTTTACCATCTAGCCAACCTAGTGTGTGGACGTTAGTATTTGTTGATAGAACTTTGATCTCTTGAGCTATCAATTCCCGTGGCAAGAAGTCCACTTTTAAACTTTGTGGGTTTTTTTCATTACAATTGAAATATATGAGACTAGATTTTACAGTAGCAAGCTTGCCAGGATTAATTTTAATTCTTTATTATTGGGTTTTATGTGATTTTGCTGTCTTTAAAATTGGCATTGGCGCACAGAGGCCAACAATGAATGTAGATCAGTGGGAGGCTCCCAGGAGCTACTTGATGGGGCTAACAGGATTTTAAGAGTGTATAATCCACCTTCTAGGTACAGCAGGCTGCTAAATGGCAGGCACAATAGACGAAAGATAAGCTTAAAGGACTGACCGATAGTCTGACCTTTTGTGATGTGAATATTTGCTCACACGCTAGAAACGTTCTGTATGTTATTGATTTGATTTTACCACAGCTTCCACAAGACAATGCAGGCATTGTACTTATTGCCACCAAGCCACTTGTGAGCGATTAAGGTGAGAAATCCTCATACTCATGTAAGCCAGGCCTGAAGACCGAGGAAATGTACCCTGGGCAAGAGCACATACCGAAAGGACATTTTTATCAGTCAATGAAAATGAAAAGTTGAGGGTAACGGTGGAAAAGCTGAAGCAGGCCAAGAATGAAACATCAGCTTCTTACAATGGAAAATTCCAAGAAGCATGACAGCCAGGCTTCCCAAGCCCTCATACTGTGGATGCAGAAGGTGTAGTACTGTGGCAGTACATGCAAGGCCAAATGTCAGTAGGGCTGGTAAAAAAATAACTGAGCATAGGGTTGGCAGATCAGACACTTGGCTCACTTTGTAGAATACAGAGCATATCGAAGCAGGGCGGGAATGATATGTTGGACTGACCCAAGCAGCCCACCAGGAGGAGCCAATGGAAGTGGCCAATGCTAATACTGCCTCACCTGGTACAAACAAAAATGATGTTGTGGCTACCCTTGCAAGAATACAGAAGGGTCAGGAGAAGGAGTCCATGCATCAGAGCAAAAAAGAGCCAAATATGACTGTACGGACTCTTCCACAGCAAGGTCAAGCCCGACAGCCTGAGCTGGGGTCAATAATAGGAGGAAAAGAACAACCTTCTAATCTGAGCCCTGTTATGTGTCACAGATTATGGTATACAGGAAAACAGAAATACCACTTGATATGTTAGGCAATCTGAATGTAGTTGTGGTGGATGGCATTGCCCATCAGCACATTATTGGAAGGGACATACTTACTGCTGGTAGAGCCCTGGTTAATTATGACAACCACATTCTGACTTGGAAAGGTAAGCAGATGCCAGTTCATCCCTATAATCTGCCCCCCCCCCCCACTGTTGATTCTATTCATCCCCTAGAGGGTTTGAACACAGCATATACTAACCCTACCTCTAACATACCTAACTGGGAGTATGCAGACATAACTGCCAGGAATCAAACCATGTTTTATGAGGATGGGAAGCCATTTGGCCAGTCCCCCCTTACAGAAGTTACCATAGGTACAGGTTCTCATCAACCTAATCTCCAGCATCTTTAAAGGACAGCTCTGGCAAAACAGGTGGTTATAGATGACTGTATGAACCAGATGCTCAAGGATGGTGTTTTTGAGCCAAGTAATTCACCTTGGGCTTCCCTTGGTGTCTTGTTCCAAATATAAAGATTGGAAGATATGGTTTTCTGTTTATTACCAGAAACTAGAAGAAATCACAGCAAAAGATGGGTACCCTCTCCCTTTGATACAAGACATTTTTGATCAATTAGGAGTAAAATCTGTCAACACCATTTGCGATCTTAAAGTCAGGTACAACCAGCTTCCTGTTGCAAAGAAGGACCAGGATAAAACAGCTTTAATTTGCCACCGAGGCCCTTGAACTGTACAGTAGGTAGTTCCCCCTGGCTAATATGCCAAGCATTCTCCCAAGAACAATGGAAAGGGTTATTTCAGATTTATGAGGAAAATTTGTTTGGATGTTCTTAGATGATTTTTAATCACCTCCGAATCACCAATGCACCACAAACAAGATCTCCAAGCTGTTTTCGGCCAGTTTCTTGCAGCCAGGCTGCAATTAAAAGCTCCAAAATGCTTTTTGGGGGAGGTTGAAGCTTCGGTTGTTAGGATACATAATAACTCCACAAGACATCAAAAGTGACTCTGAAAAAGTTTGGGCCATGGTGGACATGCCCACACCAATGAACTTTAAAGATGCCATTCCTTCATGGGAATGATGAACTATTATTCCCAAACCATACTGGGGTATGGCTGATATTAGAACTTTTGGTGTGGTTGTCCCGCAAACAGCAAGCCTTTACTTAGGGTCCAGATCAGCAAAAAGCTTTCGAATCCCCAAAGGAACTCTTCATGTTGAGGCATGTAATGCCTATCCCAGGACTGATAGGGGGTATAAGTTGTTTACAGATGCTTAAAACAACTGTCTGGGAGGTATTCTAGTCCAAAACGATGATGAAGGTGTAGAAAGGGTCATCCAGTATGTGTCTCATCAACTGTCCACCTCTCAACATAAATGGTCAACTATAGATAAAGAAGTGTTTGAAGCAGTACATTGCATTGATAAACTAAGGGTATACTTATATGGCACAGACTTTGTGGAATATACTGATCATACACTACTAAGATATTGTTTTTCAAAGGAATGGCCAAGACAAAAAATGAACACATGGCTGTCTTTTTGACAGAAGTTGGTGCCCACATCCAGTATATCCAAAGTGCTACCAATGTCGGGGCTGACTTTATGTTAAGGCTATTTTCATCCAAGAAAACAGCACTTTAAAATACTGTCAATTGGGTTGATATCGATGCTTTACAAAGCAAAGTAAAGCAAGATCCAATCCCCTTGAAGTTGAACTCCTGGATGCTGAATCAATACACAAGGCTCAAGTGTCAGAGTTCCCTTTGCTAGTGATGGAGGCAGATATGCAAGAATCAGTTTATGAAGTGAATGAGGGTTTATTGTATTATGTCCAGGGCCCCATAACAACCTGCCCTGGTGCCCCAGATTGGCCTTGCCACAGTCATTCAGGATGCAGGTCATTGATGGGTGCCACAGAGATGTGCGCCACATCATCCTTTCAAAGAAGCTAAACATGGTAACAGAAGCATGCATCTGACTGGTGTTGAGAGGTGATATAGCAAATCAGATAAAAAATTGTCAAATGTGCCTGGTGAACTAAAAATGAACAGAGCATCCACCAATGAGAAAAAATACCCCTCCTGTTCTACTGCATGTGAATTGTGGGAGTTGATTTAATTGGCCCCTTTGAGCCTAGTAAGCAAGGCAATCGTTCTGCAGGAAGAGAGATTGACCATTTATCTGGGTGGGCAGAGACACATCCAAATGTTACCAAATAAAACCTCTGGTGTGGTGGAAACTGCTCTTGCACAAGAATTCATTCCCTGTCATGGACCTCTAAAAAGTAATTGCAGACAGGGGATAAGAATTCTGTTAATGACACTTTAGACACTTCCCGAAGGGCCCAGGCATTGACAATCACCAGCCTACCCTTTATTGTCCCAAAACAAATCAGAAGAGACTGAACAGAAACCCTGAAGGGCATAAACAGTAAGCTTGTAGACAGTCAGGCCCGAGAGTGGCATGATAGGCCAGCAAATGCATTTTGTGCTCACCGAAATAGTGTAACCAATCATCTGGCTTCACATCCTTTTACTTAATGTACAGTAGGTGGGGGAGAGTTCACTCGACTTAGTGCTTGGGGGTCCCAAATAAGGAAATTCATATAGAAAGATGACTCAGTGACCTGGCAGATGCCCATAACCTGGCCAGGGACAACCTAGAAGACTCAGAAAAGTATCACAAGGAATGTCTGAATAGATGTGCGAATGCCGGTGACTTAAAACCTAGGGATACTGTAGTGGTAGGGGCTGATGGGAATATGATATTCACTTGCAGGTGGCACTTTGAATTTGAGATTATGAGAGTGGGGGGTGGGGTGGGTGGGGGTGTTTGATGGACCAACATTGGGCATTATTGTCCTAACGTGCTTGCTTTAGGTTGTTGTTAGTGGACCCCAATGTGGCATGGGATGATGTAGCCCCAAGGCCTCATAGAAATGCCCAGCAGGGCGCTCACGGTAGAGCCACACCCCTTTCTTAGGGGCCCTGGTCCCATAGATGGTGAAGCATCTGAAGAGGGAGGTCCTCCTAGGCACGATGAGGAGAATGGAAATATGGAGGGAGATAACACTGATGCCTCATGGGGGGGGCATCCATAGTTAATCAAATAGGACCTCTGCCCTATCAGTAAAAAACAAACCAGTACTTCACGAGGTCACAGGGTGCTGTTCATGACTTCAGAGTGGAGTTATTCAAAAGTCATTACCAAGGTGGAGTTGTGTTTGTAAACTAAGTAAGCGTGGAATATAAGTAAGCTCATGAAGTAATTAATGGGCCACTGGAAGGGTCATCAGTTAGTCACTATGGGAGCCTTACACTCTATAAAAGGGCCACATGGACTTATTTTTGACTGCTCATTTTTTGGATATGCATTCATTTATGCTACTCTATTTATCTGAAGCAGAGTTCGATAAGTTGTGACCCCTGTATGACTATTTGATACCTTGTTTATACTGATGGGAATTCAAATACAATATTTCAGACTGCCACTCATTGTCACAAAGTCACCCATTGTTTCTAGGTAGCAATTTATTAGATGTGACAGGTCTTTATAGGTCATAGAATTTTTTCAGAAACGTTTAATGCATTACATGAATATGAATAAGCGACAAAAACAAGAATAGGTTTGCTGCATCAAAAATAAGGCACTGCACTTATCCATGAGACTAGGGTAATCAAGATCTTATGTCTTTCCCAAACCCTCAGGGACCTTGATGCTATAGTAGACGGTCACCTGTCTCTTCCCTGGCCATGATACTGGAGAATATGCATTGTCTTGAGTATGATTAATTACATGATTAATGCCTTAATTCAATATTTGACATACAATGTTGATGAAGCGTACCAATATGGTGGTCAGGCTATTGATGAATTGGTTCACTATCCACTTGACAATGGGGATGTGAAATATACATTTAGCATTGTGGCCAGTTATGAATTGATGTCTAATTTATAAGGCTGATTTGAGGCATGATCTATGTGGTTGGTTAAGCATTATCAGCTTCCCATTATTATGATTATGATGATGATTATGATTATGATTATGATTATTATTATTATTATTATTATTATTATTATTATTATTATTATTATTATTATTATTATTATTATTATTATTATTATTATTATTATTATTATTATTAATAGTAGTAGTGCTAATTGTGATATAAGCATCGCCTAAGCAAGTAGGTAGGAAAGTATATGCCACCATCTGTGCCATGGAGAGTGATTAATATGGGCTTGGCCTTCTTCCCAATACATGTAAAAGATATGGGTCTATTACTTCTTATTCAAAAATTCTGAGTAGAGCAACTAAATATTACAACAGCAGTTTTGACAAAAACTCCTAGGCACTCCTCTCTCTCCCTTTATATATATATATATATATATATATATATATATATATATATATGTTTGTGTGTATATATATATATTTGTATGTATGTATATATATATATATATATAGATGTTTGTATATATATATATATATATATATATATATATATATATATATATATATATATATATATATATATATATATATATATATATATATGTAATGCGACCATCCCTTTGAACAATTCAATGGGATGGCTCTATATGATGGACCCTTTGGTTTAACGTACACAGATAGATAGGTATGACATTAGCATTGTAGTTCAATTTTATGCTTATATCGTGCATAAAGTAAAGCTAAAATATATATTTTTTTCCTTTGACACTGTTTAAAACGAGGATCGTAAATTATAGCTCTGCTTATCTGAATTTGGATGCATGGACTGAATTAGTTAAGTAACCTTTTGCTTTAATCTCTAGGTCACCTTCCTATCAGGACAGGTAAGACACTAAAGCAATGTTGCGTAACAACAACCATTTAAGGTGTTGAGCTGAAAAAATAATGTGGAAAACATGTAAACAATGTATATTTTCAACCAAAGGCACAAAAAATTTTCATATTTGAGATCCCCTTCATTTTTTAATAGAAAGGAACCAAATATAAAACAAGAGGGTGTGTTTGAACCGCTTACCATCAGCTGACCCTCTTTGAACCTAAAATAAGTCTGACCCTGCTGCATGGGTACCCAGAAAATATGTGTTCACTTTCAAACCCATTGGCCAAGTGGCTGTATAGACGATATTTCCTACGATTTTCAAAGACATAAAATGGACCAATAAATATCAAATATTTTTAACATCCCCAAATCACTGCTGCATGACCAGTTGAAACAATTTCAATCAACACGCGCCGAAAGCATATATCTAGGTTTCAAGTCAATCTGTCTGCTTATTTTGGAGAAGTATACAATGTCAATACTTATTCTGGTGTCTTACTTAAGCATCTACGTATGGTTCAATACTTTTCATTGAGCCAGATTCATGCAGTATTTCGCGGTTGAGTCTTGAAATCGGTCTCAATGTAAAACCACCATACTTTGCCCTATGGCATTCCGTCTTGCAGCAGGCATGTGTAAGTTTTTATATACTGGATATATGAAGAGCTCTATATTTGAATTGCTGTTATAATAGAAATGCCTTTGACTGTATTTCACTTGGATAAAAGTCGATAAAACCAACTAAATTTATGAAGATTGCTGACGAATATATCAGGTCTAAAATGCATTGCTTGATACAACAGATACTCATCCTGGGTCCTAACCGTTTGAGACAAACATAATGTGCGGCTTCCCATTTGGCATTGAGACATTTTCGTAATCTGTCGTAAGTATGGAATACTTCCTCTGATATCAGAGAGATCAGTAATAGGCCTGCGGCATTTGAGGCTAAAATATGAATTTGGTCTACCCGCCTGCCGTATAGCTACAACATAGCCTACCTGATGTAAAATTTTGTCTACTTTCAGAAAATACCTGTTGTGTTTTATGCTATGAGCAGAAATAGATACCTATCACTGAAAAGGAAAACCATCACCTTAATGAAATCGAATAAATTTCTTCAATATAGGTTTATTATTTTAAATTACAGACCCGTACTTTTTAGGTTCTTTGAGGCACCGAAACTATCTTACAAATAAAGCTGTGTCTGTATATTAATGTTATATGCATATATTTGCGTTATAAAAGTCTTTTCGGCACATGCAAAAAGACCAAAATCGCCATTTCTGATTTCAATATTGTTAAATGTTCAGTTACTACAGATCACTTAGTTTTTTTTAAAAAATATTTTGTCTTTATTTGCACAAAGTGGGCAACTGAATATATAGAACAAGTATATATATAATATATGTATATATATATATATATACATATATATATATATATACATATATATGTACACCCACATATATATATATATATATATATATATATATACATATATATGTACACCCACATATATATATAAATATAAATAAATATATATATATATATATATATATATATATATATATATATATATATATAAGTGTAATCCCAGACATATTGTTTTTTCAACATTTTTCCTTTCTTTCATTCTTTCTTCTTATTTCCACCACACAATTTGTCTGGAGCTTTTGGCAGACACTGTGCAAGCTACAATGTTTAAACTTGGCATGGTAACAGAGCTAGTCAGGACGTTGACTTATATGATTTGGAATAATCGACATGTTTAAAATTATGCAAATTAGGGCCTTTGTAAAATTTTAAAGCTCCATATTTTTCAAACTTTTGCAGATAAACACAAAATTTTAATGGGCACATCTAGGTTTGTGACACATGCCAATATAATGGACAGTAAATGAAAGTTGTAGAATTTCAATTTATGTTAATGAGGGGCATTTAAAAATTTGAAAGTTAAATATCTACAAAAGATGAAATTCTGAGGTTAATATAAGGGTTTGGGGCAAAGCCAAATCCAATGAACCATGAACCAAAGTTATAGGATTTTAATTTAGGCAAATTAGGTGGATATGCACAATTTTAAATGTTGAATAGCTTCAAAACTATTATAGATAGAGATGCTATATTAACTTCAATTTTGGGGTTTGTGACAAAGCTGCATACAATGACCCATCATCAAAAATTGTACATTTTTTACTGATGCAAATAATATGAATACAAGAAATTTAAATCTTGAATAACTTCAAAACTATTATACATAGAGGTGCCATTCCGACCACAGCTTTTAGGTATGTGGCAAAGCCGCATCCCATGAACCATAAACCAAAGTTGTAGGATTTTGATTTATGCAAAATTGGCAAATACACAAAATGAAAGCCTTTGAATAGCTATCAAAACTATCACAGATAGTAGTGTCATTCAAACTTTACCTTGTAAGTTTTGTGACATGGCCACATCCAATGAACCAAGAACCAAAGAGTTATAGCATTCTAGTTTATGTAAATTGGCATAATACACAAAATTTAGACTATGCTGAAGAATGGCAAAGTGTAGCATTTCAAACTGTTCTCATTTTGAAGGTGCCGTGACAGATTTGCTGTGAAGCAAATCTTTTCTAGTCATTTTTTGTTTCCGACTTCTCTAAAATCACTGACTGAACTCTATTCAAAGGTGGTGGGTATTACTTTGACTTGGTGTCCATCAAAGCGGCTAGGCGATGCTTCCTCCCGGCCCCGGATTTTTCACAAAAAATCGTGATTATAAAAGAGAGAGCACATTGCCATTGGTACAGTGATGGGCTGCTGTGAATACATGTATACGTAATGTTCCCCAACACAGTTTACTGGATCCACTGTAGACTTGGCACTGCTGCAGATGTACCTTGGATAGATCTCCAGCAAGTTTTGTTCTATAGGACACGCGTCAGTGGCTTATTTATGTCTGGGTGCAAACCCAGACATTTTGTTTTTTAAAGAATTATTTTTTTCTTTCCTTCCTTCTTTCCATCCTCTTTTCATCCTTTCTTTCTTTCTTTCTTTCTCTCCTCTTTACGACCAAGTTTGTCTGTAGTTTTTCTCGGACACTGTTATTCGGACAATTACAAAACTTGCCATGGTGACTCACCTACCGGTGAAATTAAGCACCTGACTTCAAATAGTCATGATGTTTAAAATTGTACAAATTAGGGACAATTAAAATTTTAAAAGCTCCATATCTTCCAAACTATTGCAGACAGACAGAGAGTTCCACCGATCACATGTAGGTTTGAGACATCTGCCAATGGGCAGTGACAAAAGTTCTAGAAGTGCAACTAAATGTGGCAATTTTGAGACTTTTTTGCCATGTTAATTGTCTGAATATTTTCTTGAGGAAGGGGAAAAGGGAGGCACATTGTGTTGAATATAAAATGGTTTCATACATTGACACAAAATAATTCAGACAAAATTGTTCTGATTAGGTGTGCATGCGATAAGGACGTTCTTTGGGAGCTCTGACAATTTTACACATGTATCATTGCTCAGCAGTTTGCATCACGGTTGATAATGCGTGTCCAATATCAACAAAAATATGCTTTTGAATAATCATGATATTTGGGGGAACGTTGCTTGGTTACCATAAAACACTCCTACTTGACTCAATTTACATCAAATTTAGTGGAGAAAGAGTCTCTTTACATTTTAACAGCGCATTTAATAAAAAGTATTCCTAAAGTTTGATGCTAGAAACAAGCTTCTGAAGTTTGATTGCAAATTGATGAGATTTTTAGCAACATTCCGTTGCCATGGCAACCAACTTTGACACTTACAATCTCAAACTGGTTTCTTAGGAAATGCCTGTATAGTAGGTATGCTGGTGAAAAGTTATGAAGTGGTACCTTGCATTTTCATTACGAAATAGTTAAAACTGTGTTTTTCCCTGGACTACTACAAAAAATGTCGTTACCATGGCAACCAATAAAAACATATGTTGCCCATTAAATCGATGGTACATTTTAAGTAACCTTTAATTACACGTTCTTATCTTTCAATTAATACCAAATTTAGCTCAGGATTTTTTTGTTTAAGGACAGAGTTTCTGGCAATATTATCACTTGTATGTGTCATTTCTCAGCAATGCGCAGCACTGGCCATATGACCAATTTTGCAATATCCACAAAGATCTGCTCATTTTGAGTTATGTAAACATTTGCAAGCACGTTGCAAGGCTACCCAAAACAGTCTTCCTTCACTCAATTGACCACATTGTTAGTGCAGAAAGAATCTTTTTACGTTTTAACATCAAATGTTATGAAAATTATTCCCGATATTTAAAACTATAAATAAGTTTCTAGTGTTTACATGCAAATTTAAGTGATTTTTACAGACATTCTGCTGCCATGGCAACCTATTGTTGACACTTACTATCTCAAACTGGTTTCTTATGAAACACATGTATAGAATGTATGTTGATGTAAAGTTATGAGGTGGTGTCTTGTATGCCCATAAAGTTATGGTTAATAAGGTGATTCTCCCTTCATTCCATGAAAACTTAGTTTCGTTGCCATGGTAACCAATATAAATACAAATTGACCATGAAATTGATAGTACACCTTACCTAACTTTAAACTTCAGGTTCTTATCTTTTGATTGACACCAAATCGAGTCGGGTATTTTTTCCAGTTGAACAAAAACTGAAAATAAGCCTTTTTTGAAAATTTAGCTGCTCTACTATAAAGGTTTCTTAATTTGCATATACCGTCAAACTGAACAACATGAGAGCTCCACAATAGGTATATTTGTAATCTACAGAAGATTTGCAAAAGAATGAGGTATGTTAGGGCTATAAGGCAGACGGGTAGACCAAACTCCTTAAATAAGGCCCTTTTCTGAGATTTGCGCAGGCCTATAATCTTGGAGCCTCAAAATGTAATAAACAAACGGACAGGACCTGCGTGAATGTGTGTATGTGTATATTTTTCAAGAGACCTCCTGTAATATATATATATATATATATATATATATATATATATATATATATATATATATATATATATATATATATATATATATATATATAGAGAGAGAGAGAGAGAGAGAGAGAGAGATTGATATAATTATTACCGTGAATTTTAATTACAATTTCAATTTATTTTTTTTACTTTAAAATCACAATGCATTTACCTTATTTCGATGTCATTATTGTCAGTAACAAGCACACAACAGAACCTCTTTTACTTCGTTAATAAACCCGATGTAAGATAAGTCATATTCTTGTTTTTGGATGTATGGAAATATTAAACATTTAATTGAGTTGAATAAAATATCACTCTACATCATAAAACATTGATGTGGGCACTAACTACATTTCTATAAAATGTCATAAGTAGAACACATACTCACACAGTCCAACACCTGTGGAAAAAGTTTAATTTCACTTTACATAGTTCTATTTTTGTGATGGAGCTTTTAGTGATGCGGCTTAAAAGGTTGTTATGCACGTTTTTCATGTGACTAGCTTTGGGTGTAGTCGTCTTTGCACAGTAGTCTTATTGATAAATAGTGACAGTAATATCTAAAAATACCAAGAGCATCGTAGTGTTTCATTACTACTGCAATACGCTACCGCTGTGAGATACATGAACAGATATGCATGTGCCCTAGTGTTTGCGTCTGCAGACTATGACAAAACCAGTCCGGGTGAACTGATGATGTTACAAAAAGTATTTTGTTGTAAATACAAGGCCCGCAGTTTTGTGCGGAAGTATTATTGTACGGTTGTTGTTTAGTTTTGTCAGATGTGTACATCATGGATAAAATCATTATGTGTAATTTCTAGTAATGGATATAACCCGCAAACTACAAGACGACAAGTGCAATTTGCAGTGGAAGCAATTATTTTATCTAAATTTTTGTTACACCTCATCGACAAGTTTGCATGGAACAAAGTTATGTAAGCTAAAAGCTCATAGTAAGTACCAAAATATAAGACCACAAAATATCTTCAATCATGAGGTGGTGTACAGCATCGAGTAAATGTATTGATGAAGTGCAGATGTAA
The DNA here is from genome assembly GCA_964020975.1 of Hermodice carunculata. NCBI lineage: Eukaryota > Metazoa > Annelida > Polychaeta > Eunicida > Amphinomidae > Hermodice > Hermodice carunculata. The sequence goes on along the minus strand of OZ026626.1, from coordinate 10,006,288 downwards.
AGTATATTGAAGGCCATAGATGAAAATTCACACTTTCTGGACAAATTATGTAGCTTATTCTGTCAACGTTGAAGAGAAAAGAAATAAGGAAATATAGGTACGGGGAAAACGTATGCATGATTATCATCAAAATAGAGGACAGATATGTAAATTTATTGTTCTCTTCGCAAAACACAAGCACCATCATTATTATCATTATGATTTGATGCCAATCTGCTTTTATTAGATCTTTAAAAATGTTCACTGAATGGCATTTCTGTCAGTTTCTTATATGCTTTTTTCTTTTCTTGTGACTCATATAATCATCAGTTGGAGTATATGTTAACATGATTATTGTAGTAATATCGGTTTTCCGCATGGATACTGGTGTACACAACACTATATGCAATATGTTATTCACACATGGCGGGGATGACTTTCTGGAACCTTTGCACATGGCTTTGTTGTGTTGCATTATTAAAAGCCCATGCCACTGAGAGACTAAGACTATACTATAAGAATCCTGAGAGCAAAATATATTTCATCGATGGAATAGGGTGTCTTATGCAATCTGAAAAGAATTACAGTATGATTGAATATTTAGAAAAATGTTCAAGATACATGTCAGTCCTTTCATTAATGACTTTGGTTTACAGCAATGATAAATAAACTGTTTCACTGGGAATTATATTAATCATTGGTATAAAAAAGTCAATGCCCACAAGCTGAATTTGGGGATTAAGAAATGTATCAGTCATTGAAATCGTTTAATTTGTAGATCAAGATTTAAAAATATATGTTTTTAAAATTTGCATATGTGTAGAAAATGTTTAATGAGCTGTTTATTCAGTTTCGTTGCTTATTTAAAATTCGATTAGAGACTATGACATATATAGAGAAAGGTCCTTTTAAAAATTCAAGACTGACTGCCAATGGTAAGCAGAATGCGCTATATTCTACGGATTGTTTCAAGACGTATAAACCATATATGAGCACCCTTGCCGTCTTTCAATCATGTAAATAATTTTGTATTGCCATGAAAAACTCCATTCGTATGAGATAATGTTTGCTTCTTTTTAAATCAAACTTGTTGCATGTCAGAAGTAGCACTGTGCCTGTGAACAAAATCCCATTTGTGTGATTTAGCTCATTGGTAGCAAATATAAAGAGGAAATGAGAGTTGTAGTAAACGGTGTTTTATATATATATATATATATATATATATATATATATATATATATATATATATATATATATATATATATATATATATATTTATAATATATATTATTCAAGTTTGGTCACAAGACATTTTTACAATGTATCTGCATGTTTTTTCAACTTATCTCCTTTTTATCAAATAAGGGTGCTGCAAACAACAATATGCGCTTTTATCAATGCCACATGTTATTCTCACCCAAACACACAAGTGCGGTCTAAGCAATATGTTGTAATTTTAACGTCATTGTTTCTGGCCTGTTTATGCCTATTCAATAAGGGGCCACAAGTGATTGCTTTTTCAACATGTGCACCCGTCTGTCATTCTGTCTGTTACGCTTTCATTTTCGGTATATCACACCATTGCCCTTGTAATTATATTTGTCCAACTTTATATACATGTCTATCTGAGTACAAAGGTATGTGACATTAAAAAAAAATAGGGTCACTAGGTCAATCACATAGGTCATGATGTTATAGGCTAAAACTCGCTTGTCCTTTGATTTGTATACGTGTGTTATACAAATGGGTCTCTAGATCACGTTTCTTGGTCTTGGTGCTGCGTTTTATATAAAAATACAATGCATTACCTTTCTACCTCTGAGTAAATAGTACAGAAACACATGATCCATATTCATTAATTCCAAACCCAACAATGACAGCAAAGAGATTTCAGACTTGCCAAAACATCAACAATTCTTTTCCAATACCAATGTGAAGAAACAAATTTCACTCCTGACTTGAGACAGGCAGTCACCCATAAAAGGCAACTGGTGGTTTTAAACCGGTCCTCTCAACCTTAGAAATATTCATCATTAACTGCAGACACTAGTTCTTTTCCAAAATGTATAGGCCTAACCTCCCAAAACACAAATTTCATTTCTTCTGCCAAAAATAAAAAGAGACCTGTTAGGCCTATCACCTTTTAGTTCTCCCGACTTGTCAGTCAGCTAAGTTTAAAGTAAAAGAGTAAAGTAGGCACACATCGTTTTGGTGATATTTATGAATCTCGAACATCATAAACACACCCTACCTCCACTATAACTATGAGTCGGAGAACAAATCCCACAGCACAACATAGCCAATGAAGTAATTTTCAAATAGTACAGAAACACATGATCCATATTCATTTATTCCAAACCCAACAATGACAGCAAAGAGATTTCAGACTTGGCAAAGCATCAACAATTCTTTTCCAATACCAATGTGAAGAAACAAATTTCACTCCTGACTTGAGACAGGCAGTCACCCATAAAAGGCAACTGGTGGTTTTAAAACGGTCCTCTCAACCTTAGAAATATTCATCATTAACTGCAGACACTAGTTCTTTTTCCAAAATGATAAAAAAAAGATATACTTATACAGGACGTGTGTCCATAGGGTCACACGCCCTGTATAAGTATATCTATATCCAAGACCATACAGAATGATACAGGTTTGTATTGCCTTACCTACTTACCCATCCGAACATATCTGAAACAAGCCAACCAACAATATTTGATTGCAAAAAGTGCACTTCCCCGGACCTTTTGTATGTGGCAGTTTTGGCGTAATCCTGACTTGAGAACAACTGTGGTTTAAACTCTTTTTCTGCATACTATTCAAGTCTGATTCAAACCTAGAATAAATCACAGATGAACAGACACTCTATCTGCAAGGGACCACCCTGGCACTAGAGGGGCCCCTTAGCAAGAAATGGGTGGGGAAAATTACGTTTGTACCATGGGGAAGGATTCATACAGTCTATGTATGTCTCACAATCCATGTAAAATAAATATGTTTGCTTTATAAAAGTAAATAAAGTTTAGCAGCTTGCATCTTCTTCTTCTTCTTCTTCTTCTTCTTCTTCTTCTTCTTCTTCTTCTTCTTCTTCTTCTTCTTCTTCTTCTTCTTCTTCTTCTTCTTCTTCTTCTTCTTCATCATCATCATCAACAGAGAACTTACCATATCATCAACATGCCACTTAGTCTCCATTATTTTGACAATCTGTAGTTCAGATTGTTATTGTGAGCATTTTGTCTAAGGTGCCTTCATGTATCCCAGCGATAAAAAGCCATTACGTTCCTTTATAATATTTAATTCATTCCTAGTCAAAAACCATCCATATTTTGATAAGCCCAAAAGCATGAACATCTCCAGATATAACGTGAAGACTTGTACATCCAGCTAACATTGCATTATTTATTGAATACATGAAATGATAAAATGTCATATTGACAACATAGAACTGTAACTGTCATGAAATATATGGATATTACAAGGTAAATGGACAATAGTACCATCAACGGTTCCACCAAGGACTTTAAATTATATACAATCCATAACCTGTTAATACCTGAAGATGCTTTTATCTGAACACAGTAATTTAACCAAAATTCTTGTACCTTCTGTAAGCCCTTTGACAAGAAAAGTAGCAATTCTTAGAGCATACTACACGTTTAGAATTCTTGCTGCTAAGACACATTCTTATGGGCACCACCAAATTATGATACTTCGCGATTCATGGTACCAACTGCAACAAAGAATGCTCCATTGACTGCAATCCAGGGTGTCACCGGATAGCATCAGCTGACATGATGATCGAAGTGGCTGAATATCTTGTAAAACCTCATTTATATATGGCATCCTTTTTGAAGAGATAACCAATATAATGTAACCTTCCGATAAAGCAAAACATTGGAAAGAACTGATTTTGGTGAGTATACATTTTTCAACGAAAAAAGAATCTTTATAGGGCATGTGCAATAAGGAAAATTAGGAGTATTTGTTGCTACCTCGTTCACAAACACGTTGCCGAATATTCGCGACCATGTCTCCCTAATTCTCCGCTAATATTAAAAATTGATTTAAAAAAATGACAAAGCTCTTCATGTTGTTTTCGCCGGTGGGGAATCTGGACTGGTAAATCTAAGGTCCTTTTTGGTTGCGTTGTCTGGGCTTTAAGTGTGATAACACTTTGACCTCATTGATAACAATATAAGAAAGAGAGCCATACGTGAGTATTTATTAAGGCAAGAAAGACATCCTATAGTACATGATTGTTACAAATAAACCTTTATTATATTAATAGGTATTAAATACAAGGATTTCTCCCAGTATGGGAATTAATTTGCAATGCAATCACCCAGGGGGCAGGACGTACAATTCTGTACATCTACACTTTTGTACATGTCCCAGACATACAGTTCTGTACATCTCATGATGTATACCTTTGTAAATCTCCTGGAAGTACGGTTTTATACGCAACCTACAACTTGTATTTTTACCACAAGGAGGAGCACCTTAACCCCTGGTGTTCAAGTATTTCTCACTTTGTTACAGTTAAAAGAACGAGGTACTTTATCCCCTGAAGTCATGTGTCTCATATTGGTGGCCAGTTATATGTTTTTCAAGAGAGTGTATTAACTAAAATCTGGCCATAGTTAGGAAGTACTTGAACCCCTGAAGCTACGTATATATATATATATATATATATACTTTTGGGGTGTTTGCAAATGAACAGCGAAGTACATATCAAGTGCAAATGGTAAAGTTTTATACACGTGATAACATATAGATAAAGGGATAGATAGATCGATCGATAGATAGAAAGATAGATAGACAGACAGACAGACAGACAAACAGAATTTATGTCAGACCACTCGGGTCCATAAAATAATATATACAGAGACATAAAATGTTTGATACATTATTCTCAGACAGTACAGACATAGTAAAAAAAAGTGGGAACAATGAAAGATGTCTAATATTCGAAATCTTTCAGACAATTTGTTTGTCTAAACTGCCATACACTATACCATGGACAGATGTTATGATATAAGTGCCTGAACCATCTAACATATACATACAAAGCTGAGGACGCAAGAACTGTGTTTATCACATTATGTACTATTAAATATTCCACCAAAATATACCGTTCCAAAATTTATCTATTTCCTTTTATACGTAACTTGCGTAGATTTCTTTTTACAGAATAAATCAATATGGATTTTGATTTTTATACAATATATACTCTTTCGGTTCAAATTTCTCAGCTACTATGTTGTTTTGAATTAGAATCCGCCCTGTGTTAAACTGCCAGCTAGATTTAATGGACTGGTAAGCAAATTGAAGTTACACAAACTTTAGGTCAGTGGTCCTTAGCAGGTCGTGGTGGTACAAAAACAAAAAAGATGATGAGAGTAATATGCTAGGTGCATCTCAAACTTTGTCTCAGAAGCTTGTCTTGTTCATAAGCTCTGGCTTCACAGTGGTGGCATTTATGATACCTGCTAGGTTACTGGCAGTTCTTCACCTATCAGGATAAACTGTTTTTATGCACGTATATATGAGGTTGGACACAACTGCTATAAAATGGGACTAACAGAGCGTACCTCTGTGATTACATAATATTGTATAATCTACCTTTGGGAAATAAAGTATGGTATATACATCTCTTACCTTTCAACGTTATAAGTATAGAATACACCCCCATCATTAGCCCTCTCAGCTATAGGGCGTACCCGTACATAAGGGCAAACGTGTGAGTATCAAGATGGGTTAGATATGCATCAAATTAAATATATTCTTCATATATGTGACTAGAGACACGATAATTAGGAATTGGAATATTTGTCAGTGTGCCAGCATAAAATTATTACCCACCTAGCTCTGAAGGAACTTAACCTGTTAGAAAAAGAATTGGCCCATGAGTTGTCTTATGTAAACAGTAATTTTGTATCTTGCTTGCACACTTGTACCTTCCTTCGGAATAAATTATTCATACATACTTATCAGTCTCATCTATGTATAATTCCACAATCAAAATAATGCGCGCAAAATATACCTAAGATAGAAACAGAAAATGAAAATGTTAGCATGTCACGTGCAAGTCCTGAATGAACTATATGCCAAATATTGGGGGGAAGACACAATCACTTTTTACTATTCACTCCTGCTTTTTCAACTTGCCTTTTGATTTCCTCCAAACATTCTAGAAATGTTGTCCACATAAACTTGTAACACAGTTGTTTATCAGAATGTACTGATGTCAAATGTTAATGATTTATTACATTGTTTCATGTTAAATTAGGGTATATTTTTGAGTGGTTACTAAGCACTTAAATGTCAAGGGGCAAGAGATGCTAAATTTCTACATGTAGACCACAATCTATGTCGGAGTAATATATTAATGTACTATTCACGACTAGGCAAATTTACTTTCTTTCTTCATGATCTGTCTATGGAAAAAGGCACATATCAAGGCTAAAATACGTACTATAAAGTAAATATAGGATATGTCAAATGCTGAAATACCTATTTTAAAGTACAAATAGGTCCAAATGCTAAAATGGCAGGTCAAGGGGCATATACATAATGCATCCAACATTTTGATGCCATTTCCTTGTGATTTAGTTTTTTTTAGGGACTCCCAGCATTGCAGATCAGGACGGGCATCCATATCATGCAGCAAAAATACCTTACCAGGTCCGGGGTCTAGCTAATAGTAATACCCGTTTACTATTTGTGTTTAGCTTCTAATTAACTTGCCTTTTGATAGTCTTTATGAGGCATTGCATATAAAAGAAATGCCCAAGATGTTTCCAAAACATGTCAGATATTACTCCCGCACGTATCCATATATTATCAGCGAAAGGTTTAAACCAGTTTATCAGCAAATTTTTAAACATTTTTTTCAAATATGAACTAAATGTCCTTAAACTAGACACACTAGTCACTTTTTAAAAATCGTGGCGGATTCCCACCCGGTATGGAGAGAATCTGGCTTACAAAGTTTTTAAGAAGTTGAGAATGTAGGTGTGACTAGATGACGACGATGATGACGACCACGACGCCAATCAGGTAAGGACTCATCATAAAAACACCTCCGCAGACTAAACTTCAGCTGAGGTAATATGTGTTTCCAAACTCGAAGGGCAAGCTGTGACACGTTTCAAATGTATGGAAGCGCTCAGCAGGACAGTGTAAAGCAAACCCAGTGTCTTACATAAACGGTTAATGGAAAATTATCTCGCTACACCGACTCCCAGCGGTCATATGAGGAGAATTCCTTACTTGTAATGATAAAGTGAAATTAGCAGATTTGTCATATTTGTGTAAGAAGAAAAGTACATAATACTATTATTTATTTCTTGTGGCGAAACTTGGCTTTTATTTGAAATAGCTGTGTTGCTGGTAAAAGGCTAGCAACTTGAATCCTTGTAATTTTGGCATTGATCATGTTAGCATCTTTTTGCCCCTTTCTATAAGAGGCTGGGCAGCCTGTGTGAATGTACCAGCTAAAGCAAATATAATTTCAAGGTAAGAAAAGAAAATTACCACTTTTACTTTTTTGATATTGCAATATAAATCTACGTAGTCGTGAGAGGTGCAAAAAAAGAAAAAATACCATAATAGCAGTTTTCGTTTCTTGTAACTGGTCTTGTGCATTGGCTAACAATACAACGTTATCTGTTAGGCAAGTCTTGTAACTGGTCTTGTGTATTGGCTAACAATATAACGTCATCTGTTAGGCAAGTCATGTAACTGGTCTTGTGTATTGGCTAACAATACAACGCAATCTGTTAGGTAAGTCTTGTAACTGGTCTTGTGTATTGGCTAACAATACAACGCCATCTGTTAGGCAAGTCTTGTAACTGGTCTTGTGTATTGGCTAACAATACAACGCCACATGCAAAAAGCAATGGTAAGATGGACGTGTTCCCGACATATGATTGGCAATCATTATCATATGAATTTAGATATTTTTCCAAATATGTAGTCTATACGTTTAACAATAGTGGCCTGAGGAAGCATCCCTCATTGAAGCCTATCATGCTTCGAAAATATGGTGTGTACCCATTCGACAGCATTGTATCAGTAGAGATATTTGTTCCAGTGATTGTAAGACCTGCATACTTCCACCGCCATCATATAGTATGTACAACAAACTTAATTTTGCTGTTCACATCCGAAGAATATTAGAAAGTTTGGCTACAATAATTTACAGTTTTTAGACTTGTCTGTTTTACTACTTGACTTTATCTTTTGGCACCATGGTGTTTTAATGTTCATCTTTCAGACATTTTAGGCTAGCTTGTTTTCTGTTAGGTCAACCCCCCAGGGGCTATAGGTACCGAGCAGCTACTGACGACAGTTACAAGTTTGCCCAATTGTACTTAAAATCCTGTTAAAAAATTGTTTTGATAACATGTTTTTGGCATCTAATGACTTTCATTCTTTTCTGACATGCCTAAATGCACATTTACGCAATTAAAAAAAAAACAACTCAAAATTGACAGTATTTTCTCAAATGTCTCAAACCGGACACATTACGTGGATACATTGACTCAGGGTTAGCAGTTAAATAGAGTTTAATTGTTTGAGGGGTAGGTGTCATCATAGAGTTTATTTTACATGTTTGGTACAGGATGTTCATTGTTCCAGTCCTTGTTAGGATTTCCCTTGGTTTGTACAGGTGGTCTAGCTGCAACTGTTTATTTTACAATCACTGGGACAGAACATAATGCCCCAGCTTGTTTCCACTTCAGTTATACACTGGTGGGTGGTTTAACTATGATAAGCTGTCTTGTTAGAAAGGGTACATATTGGTTCAGGGGTAAGACAAATTGTTCTTATCTGAACCTGTACTATACAAATTGAGTAATTATGTTTGTTTGACAGGTATTCTTCTTTCATAATGAAGCTCTGCATTCATAATCAAAACTTCACGTATGTAGCTAATTCATCATTTTGCCACGTTCATATCTAATTTTTATTATGATGGTTGTCTTTGCTGAATATTTAGCTTAGACAAGGAGCCGCTACTCAGAGAGACATGTACGGATAAAAGGCTCCATAACATGTTGAGTAGTTACCCGCTGAAGACCCTTTAATTTATTTGGGCTGATACAGCCAATGTCAAAATTTTACAGAGGAACATGTGCAATAGGAACAATAGTATTTCCATATGTATATAGGTTAGACAGGGACAGGTTAGCTTATGGAGAGTAAAGAGTTCGGATTGCGGAATAGGGTAATGACTACTAGGAAGTGGTTCTGGGCAAAAAGACACAAATACAATTAATAGTATCAAAGGTCTGTCAAAAAAATCGATACACGATTTGAACAATTCTTCTTACTTAAAAAAAAAATTGAGAATCAATCGAATATGTTAACACACAAGTATAATCAGTACTCTACCGACCCTCTAAGAATCAAATTTGTTTGTCGTTGACAAAACGGTTTTGCCGAAAAACCTACAATTTCTTGTTTAATAAAAAAGAACTTAAGTACGCTTTTTTTAACTATATACCTGTGTAGTTCTCAGGGGAGTCCCTCGATCTATCGTATATATTAGGACGAGGTAGTTGTTTCAAAATTTTAGGGTATTGCTGCATAGTAAAAACCTTATTTAAAAATGTTCACTAGACATTTTCCTGTACAAGGACGACTCGTTTATAACATTGCACTTTAATTCCGTCCAGTCAAGGTTGCTTTGTAGATTTTGTACTAGTATTAAGTTCATCCAGGGTTAACTTATTATTATAACACAGTGCTTTTCTCCGTTTCTGCATTTCGCGATTTGTCAGAGAAAGTTTCTATTGCCATAAGCCCGCTGGTTTAAGTGCTGGGGCAGAAGAAGGGTTGCTAAGGTTTGCGTAGTAAGTATACCACTGTGACGGTTTACCTGCTCGAAATATCGGGTATAGAGATTGTTAAAAATTATGTAAATCCCAAAACTTAATGCCCAAAAATGCTTAATTATCAATGATATTTTTTTCCGGGTTAGCAGTGTTTTGCATATTTGATGACAGGTTCTATCGTTATTATTCATTACGTGGCCTGAAGAGTAACAAATAAGACCTTGCTTAATGACATGAATGTTGTTTAATACAGCAATTATGCTATGAAACCCAACAAAAATGATGATGATGATGATGATGATGATGATGATGATGATGATGAAGAAGATAATGATGATGACGACGACGATAACGACGACGATGATGACGACAACGATGATGGTGATGATAAATGCACTGATAATTTCCTTTTACTTCAAAACATTATGGAGTGTGGATTTCAAAATATATTGAGAGGCTTGCTTTCATGTAATTTTAAACACTGCTCGGAGCACGAAACGTTTTCCTGGAAATATATTCTCGTGATTGTATTTTATTTCATGTATATTTCAAAGTAAGTGATATCTAAACAGTAGCAACACTATCACACTTCTATTGATAGTAAAAACTTTCTGTGAACTTGAGGAACAGTTGCTGCTCAAATGTCTGTATTTATCTTATCCAAATATATCCGATGAAATGTCCTATTTCTGGACTATACTTGGCCCTCTCTCGTGGGATGTCCATTGTCAGTAGCAGTTGCATGTCAAAGCCATTGCTTAGGTGCCGTCGATCATTTAAAGGATCTATCGAAATAGAAACAACTAGATTACAGTAGTCCCTGCTTTGAGAGACTACCCCTAGGACCACCCAAAAGGCAGTCACATAAAGCAGGTGGCACCTCAAAGGAGGTATAAATAACATGAAAAGTACTACAGAAAGACCTGACAACTGTGGTCTGTCAAAGGAGGTGGTCTCCCAAAGTAGTGGTCTTTCAAAGTAGGGACTACTGTACATTTAAATTAGTCTTATACCCATTAAGCCAAAACGACGTGGATTGAGCAAACAACATAGAAATTTTTTTCACTGCGAATTGTCAATTTCATTAACGCAATGAGCATGTATTTTGTGGGTTTGGAATTGAAGCTGAACCTGCGTGCAAATTAGGATAAAACTGCTGTCATAATCTAAGTTAATTTACAATAGCCGTGGTGTTCAAGAGCCCCACAGGCGTATATACACAACTATAGTAGTTAGAAAATTTGCACCGCACGCATCCTCTTTTATTACATTAGTCCTGCAGTAGAAATATCACATTTTTTCTGACCAGGTTTAAACAATACCATAAAGTACTTAGAGTCCATCCATTCATCTCACAGTTACAAGTGGAACAATTAATAAGCAAAAAATCCGTCCCAGGGATATTACATCAAATTAAACAGCAAACATTTAAATTTAGAAGTTATAAACCCTAGGTAGTTAAACGAAAACAAGCGTAATGGACAGGAGACCCCTTTTTGTACTTTAAGTTTGATTGTTGTCAATTTTTATTTATTTTTTTTTTTCATAGTTATAAAACACTTCACTAAAGAACTGGACAGAACATGCACTCATCCTTCTACTTCGATTTGGCATAAAAAGTTAGAGATGATTGTTTGAATCGTGCCTCATCCTGTATGATGGTGTCAGCCATTTTCTGTCATTCTGTACAACAAGAGGGCCTGGAGAATTGCGGACATTCTTGACAACCGTCTGAAAAATAATAATGATGGTATCACACTACTATGGGCCAGCTCCATGAAAATCTTCGCAAATTTCTGGTGAATTTGTGTGAAGCTCGCACGTAAAAAAATCGCTCTCAAATCTCCTTCTTCTGTGAAATTCATTCAACCGCCTGAAATAAAATCAGGATCCAGTGATTTTTTTGCTCAGCCTGCTGACCCTGTGAATTTCATTCAATGCCGTGAAAACACCTCAAGATCTCATATAAAAACTATTTGCTCAAACCGCTGACCAGGTGAATTTCACTCATTGTCATGATATATTACCCAGAATGCGTGGAAAAATATTCAACGGTTGTGTTTCTGCTAGCACATTAATCTATTCAGTGGTACATGCTCCAAAGACCAAATCATTTAAAAGACCAGATTAGTTTTTTGGACCAACTACCACGACATGTACAATGGACACTCACTTCTTGTTCATTTACCTGCAACTGAGTATTATCTGCCATATGTATCATATGACCATTTTGTGTGGCAGTAGGGGCTTATTGCAGGTATATCTATAATTAAAAAATAAATATGTACATTGGGCCCTGTGTTGAGAGACTGTGCCAAGGACATAATCAAAACTGGCCTCCAAGAACAGGGGCGACCCTCATTAGAGATACAATGAAATGGAAAAGATAGGGGCAGTGACCTGCCAAATTAGTCTTTCAAACTAGATGGCCTCTTATCGAAGTGACCTCTCAATACAGGACCCACTGTATCCTAAGTATAAATAATGATAGTACTCAAGGGTTTAATATCGCAGGTGAATGTGTTGCTGTGTACCTTGCCATGCCATCACGTACAGAACATGAGCCAGGAGGCTAAATGTGTTGTGTGTCCTGTCAGTACAGGGAACGGCAGGAAAAGACGAACCACGATTATGAATTCCTTTTCTCTATCATGATTACACAACCAACAGGAAATCAATAAAAAAAAAAAAAAAACAAAAACAAAAACAAAAACAACAACAACAACAACAACCACAACAAAAAAAAAACTATGCAGGCCAAAAATGCTGGTTGCAACATTCGGTGTTTCATGCCGAGCAATGTGCATTCGTTGGTTGGTCAATGTGCATCATCTGCATCATTCCGCCAAATGTGATTTTTCGAGAAAAAAAAATCGGATAAATGAACTGGAACAAGATTATTTCTATATCACCTCCATGGACCTAGGCATACATGTACATGTCCATGCATGGCTACCCATATATATATATATATATATATATATATATATATATATATATATATATATATATATATATATATATATATATATATATATATGTCATGTTTTGGTCGATTTTAGTACTATAACAGGCTTGTATAAATGCCGTATCATAGGCCTCAAAGGTACAGTGCCGCGATATGATGTATCGGTACTTTTCCGGTTGTATCGGCACTCTTCCGGTTTCATCAGTAATTGTGTTGATGAGGAGTAGATTTTTTCTGCAAATGTTGTTCTTATTTTTGTTTTGTGTACTGAACTGTACAAATCGACCCAAACATGAGATAAAAATTTTATAGCGTGCTTTGTTGACGATATAAAGTATATAAACGAGCACTGGATACCATTGCTCACTCGTTCTGCTATATGGTATCCAGTGCGATTATAATCTATAATATATATATATATATATATATATATATATATATATATATATATATATATATATATATATATATATATATATATTTGTGTGTGTGTGTGTGTGTGTGTGCACATATAGTACAGTATAGGGTCTGTGGAAAAAAATCATCCATGACCATTTGCATATGCAAAAGTTGTATACACCCTTCGAGAAGCTGGAGAGAGTGAAATGCTCTCTTTTGGCAACTTGCCAAGAAGAACAATATGACTTTTTCACCAGACTGATCATGCAGAATGGAATATAGGTCCATCACTACAACACAGAGACCAGTGTCCAGTCAAAGCAATGGAAGCATTGTAACTCACCACCTCCAAAAAGGCACGTGTCCAACCCTCAGCTGGCAAGGTCATGCTCACAGTCTTTTGGGACTAGCGCGGAGTAGTGCTGATGCATTTCCTCGCACAGGGTACCACAATTACCGGGGCATACTATGCTTCACTGCGACAGAAAATAGAGAGACGCCATAAAAAAGAGAGGCGTGGCATGCTGACCAAAGGTGTTTGCCTGCTGCAAGACAATGCCCCTGTTCACAACTCACACATTGCTCATTAAGATCCTTCCTCACCCCCTTACTCTCCAGATCTGGCATGGTCTCACTTCCAGATCTTTTCAAATATGATGTTATTTTTGAAGGGTATGCACTTCCCAGATGATGAAACACTAATTTCTGAGGTCAAGTCATGGCTCATTGCGCCAACCGCAGATTTCTAGAGGCAAGGGCTTCATAGTTGCCTTTAGCGATGGGAGAAACTATTGGTGGCACCTATGCAGAGGACAAATAATTACTGCTAGGTTGTATTCCTCTGAGTCAACAGGAAGTGGGTCAGGGGAAACCTTGAATGAACAACCGTCGTAAGCTTTTCAGCTTGAAAGCCTACATGCAGATTCAGGGTTAATTCCAATTTTTCTTATCTGAATTTGTATTATGCAAATTAAGTAACTGTGTCTGGTGTGACAGGCATTCTTCATTCATAATGAAGGTCTGTATTTACAAGTAAACCTTTTCGTATTTTGCTAATTCATCATTTACCACGTTCATATTTATTCATTATTATATACTTTGCCTTTCCTGAATATTAAGCCTGCACTAGAGGCTGCTTGCTCAAAGAGAGACATGTTAGGATAAGGATACAGAATGTGTTCAGGGTAAATATATGCTGTACACGCTGAAATAAATTTGGGCTAATACAGCCTATGTCAAAATTCTGCAGAAGGATGTGCGCAATATGGACAAAAGTACTTCAATATGCATATAAGTTATACAGTGACAGGTTAGCTAATGAACAGTAAAGAGTTTACACTGCCAAAAAGGATAATGACTAGTGGGAAGTAGTTCTGGACCAAAAAGAAACAATTACAATATATATATATATATATATATATATATATATATATATATATATATATATATATATGTATATATATATATATATATATATATATATATACATATATATATATTCATACATACATACATACATACATACATACATACATCTATATACATACATACATAAACAGACACACAGACATATATACAGTCAGGCCGCGTTTATCTGGCACCATCTGTTTTTGGTCATTTTGCCGGAAATCACAGTATAATTCACCAGGATATATAGAGAAGAAGAGACCGAATTTGCAACTAACAATGAGTAAATAAAATCATGATAAAATACACGTATTACCAATCATGAAATTTGAAAAAAAAATGTGTAAATTATAGAAAAAAGCCATCATTCTTGGGGTCGCCATTGCAGTGAAATTTAACCATTTAAGGCGGGAATAATTAACGTCTAATCAACTCAGAACTTGTTTGGAACACGTCAGGTGATTATTGATTTTGCGGTACAGCGCAATCAGGTATGTTATTGCAAGGTATATTCTCCATTGAATATCAAGTGACGGATTAAAGAGACAAATTACATTCAAAAAAGCCCTTTGGTTTGGCAATTAACATGCCGGTGACGAAATTCAAGGGTGCCGGATTATCATGTAGTAAATCAATGGGGGAAATCCGTTCACAGCTCATTGCTGCCGAATTTCAAGGGTGCCGAATTATCAAGTGACGGTTAAAGGCGGCCTGACTGACCAAAAAGAAACAATTACAATATATATATATATTCATACATACATACATACATACATCTATATACATACATACATACATAAACAGACACACAGACATATATACAGTCAGGCCGCCTGGTGCCAGATAAACGCGGCCTGACTATATATATATATACATATATATATATATATATATATATATATATATATATATATATATATATATATATATATATATATATATATATATATATATATATGCTGATATACATATATGTATATTTAATATAATGAATTGATACAAAAAAATAATCGCAGGAATCATTTTTAATTTGGCTGGAAGATACAGGACTTATCATGATGAAGGATCATGAGATACTGTCTTCAAATTTCAGTCGAAGCAATGGGATTGTCGCTTGTTTCGCTACGCTTTTTCGATTGCCAACAAATTATGAGAACAAAATATACGCACCTTATGAGACAAACAAACACAATAACACATGCATGTAACTACTCATTGATTATTATGACGGTTATCTATGAAACGGCAATCGCCTATTGCAGTGCCATTTGTAAATGGTTTATTTTTCACTTCCAAATTCGGGACTAATTGCACATTTTTAAAGACCATTCAGATATCAGCAGGGAATGGACGCTATGTGAATACATCTTACAGCAATGAGCAGCAAAATAATTCAGATCACATACCTATTTCAAAGGAAAATAACTTTACTTTTAATGGCCAAGTGTCGATTAAACACGATTATTGGGAAGGCATAAAATACTCTAGCCACTAATGGAAGTTCTTCCTGCCGCACGTGCATTGAAAAAAGTGGCTTTTGAAGGTCAAGGTAGTGTGCTAATTCCAACATTGCTACCGGATGGCTTAGCACGTACGTCAACAAATTAGATGCCTATGCAAAGCATAACAGATTTGAAACACTTTAACTCACTACTGTTTGGCGGCCTGTGGATGTTCATCTTAGCAAGTTTATCAAGATCTTCGTCTGTCAATAAAGCGAATCTGTAGGGTATTGTGGCTCCCGAAGCATGAACGGCCACGTCTAAGGTATTCCCTACTCTATTTTAACCATCCATGAATAGCTAGGCCATCAGTAACCCATTTGTCGAGTTCATGTATGAAATCTACAACATGCCTGCCTGTGTACAGGTCTAATAATGATATTCGTATGGCTAGTTTATATGTTATGTTAATTATTAGGCGTGTGTGTTCTCTGTAACGTCCGACTTCAGACATATGGCAGTCCATGGGTCCGATGAGGAATCCAAACGGCCTGATTAAATATTGATCGTACAGACGCTCTTGAAAAATGGCTTCTTTCTGTTTATAAAATTTCATTTAAATAAGAGAGCTGTGGCAGTCCTATGCTCAGCTGTACATGTACATCCTGGCGATTATTAAAGATCCCCCCCATAAAAAACATGGAAATTTATTAAAAATGCAAAAATCAATTAGTATGACCATTTGAACAAATTCGGGAGAGACCGATCCACGTTACATTACCACCAATTGTGAAGTCAATCTTGCTGACGGTTTCTTCGGAGATGTCCAAAATGTGAGTCAGCATTAGAATGTCCATTGACCTACATAGCAATCAATACGAAAGATGCATTTATCAATAGGTACCCAAATTGAAAAAAAAAATCGTTAAAAATTAGAATCCACAGCAGTGCCAACTAGTGAATAGTTTTGTTCAACCCTTCCACAAGGAACATATCTACCAAGTTTCAGCTTAAAATGAGTGATGGTTCTGGATAAGAAGTCAAAAATGGCAAAAAACGCACCCCCAAAGAAAAAGAAATTATAAAATAAAACAACAACAAAAACATCAACAACAAAAATAAATAAAAACAAAAATAAAAATTACCAACCCCCCAAAAATAAAGCGCCCCCTAGTAAAAAAATTAAGGACTAGCTCTCGGAGTGTTCCTGTATGAAATCAAAGTCATCGGACGAGCAGTTTCAGAGGAGATTTTCTTAGGATTTATCAAAAAAAGACCCCCAACCATATCTCCACTAAGTGTGAGATGAATCTGGCCAGCTGTTTTGGGGAAAAAGTTGAGAAAGTATATTGTGCATGCCAATGGCTACGGGCAGATGGACGGACTATCTGGACCAGAGTGGTATATCTTTGAAAAAAATCATGTCTGAACTGTAATGCTTTACTCATCATATTAGTTTATGAAATTTCACACACACACACACACCATTACACACACACACACACACACACACACACACACACACACACACACACACACACACATCTTGACCCATATCTGTGTCCGTGCCCGGACTCTACTTACTAGTCCTTCAACTTTGATGAATGGAACTTTACATACAGGTGCCACCAGACATAAGGATGCGTAATGCAATAAAAGTAGGTCATTAGCTCAAATATCTGGGTCACAGTGGCATGGTGTCACTTCACAACACTACTTATTCTAGCAAAGGGGATATACGATGAGGGAAGCATACATCTGGAAATCTCTGATTCCGTTTTAATTTGGCATCTTCTGTGATATCAACAGTTGTAGATGAGATTAAGTATCAGAATAAATTTTCAAAATGTTATTGTGCATGGTCTATGTTTGCAATTGGGTTGGATATTGATCACGGACATTAATATTACCTTCATGTATTTGCCAAAAAGTGGATGAATTTAGAGTTGTTGATTTAATGTGGCTTCTTCTGTGATATCGCCGGTTGTGTATGAAATTATATATTAAAATAAAGTTTCGAAAGGTTAACCTGTATTGTCTATGATTGCAATGGTGAGTAAATTGATCTCATTAATTAATGCTTTGACCACTTAATACTTGGAAAGCCTTTATGACTTAACATATTATAAGGCAGAAATGGACGAACTAGGTGTGCACGATATAATTGAACACAGGTTGTGCAAACTTGAAACCCCGATGTGCATCTGTCGTGGACTAGAATTCTGCTAGATCTAGGTAGTGGACATAAAGACAGGGTGCTATTTTGAGAATTTGCGAGTGTAAAATACACACCCACACCCACATCTCCCCACACACGTGGCCAGAATTGGCACACTGTGACATGATTATCCGGGCAATACAAGTATTCACCAAAGTAAGATATGTATTTATGACATACCAGAAGCTTGTCCCATTCGGGTTTTTAGCTCCAGATACTAAACGTAATAATATTAGGCCCATGATGTTACGTTACGCATGGCGTGGAAGTATGGTCTATGTGTAGGGACAAGCATGCTTAAAACTACAAAGCTTGACTACAATTCAAGGTAGACTTAAACTTGTTTTGTGATGAAATTTAAAGTATTTGAAGCATTGAGTTAGTAATTGAGTTCAATAATGTAATATGAGAAAAGAGAATCTACAATTGGCCGTCCAATTTTATTAAAATTGGGCTACTCTGTGGGATTTACATTCAGTTGCTCGGCGAGCCTTGTAAAACCAAAATATCCCGTATGACCCCGACAATATGCCAATTGGATAGCTCATGGTGGATTTTCTACATCATACCTGACATGGAGGAGTCATTCTCTGTGTGTCATTTTCGTGGTTCAAGAGCCTCGCAAAATGTGAAAATCTCACAACTTGTGGCCCCAACGTCATGTGGGTAGCTATTTCTTGGGAAAAGCTATATAAATCATTTGGTTGCATGGGCGCAAAAAAAACAAAAAAAAAAACGCCCCAAAAAACCGAAAGAAAAAAAAAAGCCAACAAAAAAAAAACAAAAAACAAAAAACAAAAAAACCCCCAAAACCCCCCAAAACTTACAAGCCTGAATTCGTTTAAATTTAAGTTTGAAAGCTCGAACATGCATTATATCTTCAAATTTTAAAGTATGGAGGTCTTTATAGAGGCTTCCGTGTGTGCACGGAATGTATCAGAACTAGTTGATCATTTTTTTTTTGTTTGTTTTGTTTTTTGTTTTGAAGCATCCAACTACAATCGGAAGTAAAACCCCCGCTGATATGCAATAATTATCATGGGGAAGAAAAAGTGAATTGTAAATCAACATAAGTTGCTGATGAGGTAGGAAGTTAGATAATCGTTAAATTATACCAATAATTGTGGATACTTTGATGGATATTTTAGAAATATAATCATTCTAATCATCATTTAGAGTCAAAAATAAAAATTGTTGAAAATTAAAAATACTAGTTTATTCAATAGATATATTGACAAGTTGCATGACTAAATCATAATTATAATTTTTCGTTGTGGCAAAATTAAAGCCCATAAATTTTGTCTAAGAGACGTTTAAAACAATATGTTTGAACAGAGGCAATCATGCATTTTGTTTAGTTCCAGGTTTATGTTGACAAAAGTATGTCAATTGCAGGAGTTACCATAAGTTTTAAATAGACACATGGAACCTTTAAAAGTAACATCGTTGGCAAAGCATATTGTCTCTACTTTGGGATATGCGATTACTAAATCATTAATAAATATGATAAATAAAAGAGATCAAGGAACAGACCTTTGAGGTACACCAGTCTTCAAAGATAGAGTTTCAGAACTGGAATTATCAAACTGAACATATTGAGATCTTTCTTGTAAATAAGTTTCAAACCAGTCCAGCTCTATACCAGTAACTCCATATGATCTAAGTTTATGAAATAAAATATTATGGTCTATCATACCAAAGTCTTTATATAAATATAAATAAACGGTTACAGGCTATTCCCCTCTGTCAAGTATTTTAAATAATCGATCTGTGAGTTCCAAAGCCGCATCCTCAGTCGAATATAATGTTTTGAATCCATGTTGTCTCCCGTTTAATAAATTATGAGAAGAGAAAAAAATGTATATCTGTTGATGGACTATCTTTTCCATTTGTTTTAAATGGGAGGAGAGAAATTGGTCTATAGTTATCAAACAAAGAAACAATCCTCATTCCCTCTTAAAGATATGTAGCTTTGGCAAACTTTACATTGTCAGGCAATGTTCTAG
Source organism: Hermodice carunculata (assembly GCA_964020975.1). Taxonomy (NCBI): domain Eukaryota; kingdom Metazoa; phylum Annelida; class Polychaeta; order Eunicida; family Amphinomidae; genus Hermodice; species Hermodice carunculata. The sequence continues at coordinate 9,986,027 of OZ026626.1, read as the reverse complement.
TGCTGAGGGACTGATTAATTATAAGAGTAAATTAATTCATTATATTCCTTTAATTATTTTTAGTAACCTCACAGAGACCCGGCATCCCTGGGCTAGATTTAGGTTTTAAATTATCAATTATTTTTGAAAACATCTAGAGGTGATAAGGGGAAAATGAAAGGGAGTAATCTGGATGTTCAATTAAATTAGAAGAAAAATGGGGGGTGTTAGTCGAGTAATTTTTTTCCGGCTAAGTTTGATCCAACATAAATGAAAATATTACTAAATATTTCAGCAATTTCGTCCCTACTTGTTATTTTTGTAGTATTTATTTCGAAAAAGGATGGGGAAATTCTTTTTTACTTGTCTTTAAGTTAAGAGTTCATCTGATGATGTCCCATGTTTTCTTCGAATCACCTTAATGGGGTTGGGGGTGGGTTTTGACCTGGATCCATACTGAGTTCACTCAGCTGCCTTCTGACAGATGCAACACATTTTGCATTCTAGTCAAATGGTACTGGTTATGTGTATGGAACCGACACATACATGTAAGGACGTCCGCCGGTCTCCTGCATATAATGAACTTAATCAATCAACTTTGGTATCAATCATAGTATATTTATTGCGATTTTTATGCCTGTTACATTTCATGTCGTAACAATCAACTGCTTCTGCTATCGCCCACCTCGTATGCATGTCCTGATGATTTGGATACATGTACGACCAAAAGCAAATAAATAACGCAGATCCACATTTATTTTCCAACGTGCACTAAAAATAAATATGGACGCATATGCATGTACGATTTGTCCGCTCGAATTAAAAACCCAGTCATGCGTCGACATTAACAACTATCAACCTTGCCAACATAAATGTAAGCGGGCTACCCTGAAGCTAGCACTCAATTTTACCACGCAATTAAACCTGGCCGGAGTTTAGCCATCCAGCGATAACAATGCAAAACGTGGCATTCCGGTTTGAAAAGGGAACGCCACATTCATTGTTCACCTCAGATATGACCAAGAAGCAATACAAAGGCTTGCATAGACCACAATGTGGGGTATTAGTCGAGTAATCAGACGTTTAAAACTGTTAAAGACATTTTTGGTCGTAGGCAGGATTTTGTGCATGGTGAAATCCTGCCTATGACTAATTTTAGTCGCACCATTGTCCAAAACCTCATGCGCCTACCCACAACCTGTCCCAAGGACTGCCTGCAATTACTCGTGACTTGCTAGTCTTTAGTGGTCTTATCCTGTCGTAGGTTTTCATAAGCCCTAGTGTGACAGGGGATTTAAATATATTAACAAGCTGATAAAATTCTAATATCAGTGAATGACAATTGAATTCATTATAAAGGAAAACAACTGCTCCCCTGACTTCAGACAGGTACGAACTAAAGTTGGTTGTAGTTTCTATCGAAATAAGGCCAGCACTTCCCGGCTTTGCACTATCTTATCTCATACACGCATTGACCATACGAGTATGCAATTGGCTTATGGGTTTGAAGTTGAAGATCAAGTTCACTGAGATTTTATAATAATTCAACGTACACCCGTATTGTCTGAAGTGTCCAACATCACATTTTGAAGCAAATGTTTTGTTGTAAGACATGAGCCCAGCCTTTATGGAGGAAAGGTCAAGATCACAGTGACCCAATACTGGTTCTTCATAAACCCATGTTCTATGAAACATCGCACCACCCAATTTGGAAGTTGTTGGCACAAGGTGCAACCCTACAGTCCTAAGTTGGAGATAGCCTTACACCTTGAAAACACTATCTCGCGCACAAGATGAACAGATTCAAGAATTGACGTATTTACAAGTTTGCTTGTATATTTACAGTCTTGTAAAAGTGCCGTTTTATTTACTTTGAGCTGGTATATACATGCATTATTTCTAATAAGATCAATCACATATGTAGGCTACTTACGTATTGGTCCATATCAACACTGACATCTAAAGACTTTGGGGCTATTTTACTGGTGTCATACCACCTGCAGCATCTTGAAAGCTAAGATAGATAGATAAACTTTATTTAGATAGATAGATATACTTTATTTCACCAGGGTTACAAAATTAGCGTGACGCTAGTTTACATTTTGGCCCCGAAATAAATATTTACAATATATACACATAAAAAGAAGAATGTCAATAAAATTCAAGGCTTGGTTTTCCAGTAGCTCCTTTTAAACTTTTCCAGTGATGGTTCCAGACGAACAGATTCCGGAAGTTTGTTCCAATGGAAGGGGCCGGAGTAGGAGAAACTATTGCGAAATATATCAATTTTAGGTTTAGGGACATATAGGAGGGATTTGCTGGTTGATCTGGTACTTCGTGTGGAAACGTCACTCGTAAAGACCAATCTATCACGAATATAGGAGGGCCTTTTCCCATGTAAAGCCTTATATGTTAAAATACATTTGTGGAATTTGAAATTGTCATATAAAGTATTCCACTGTAGTTGTTGGAATAAGGGCTCGGTGTGATCTAAGTAAGAGGCACCAGTGAGTATTCGAGCCGCACGTTTTTGGAGCTTGTAAACCTTGTCAAACAGTCCTGCACTACAGTTACCCCATACAATATCACAATACTCAAAATGGGGTTTAACGATTGCATTGAACAGTAGTTTTGTGTAGTCTTGGGGTAGAATTGTTCTTAGGTACTTCAGAAGTCCAAGTTTTTGTGAAATCTTTTTGCATATTTTGTCAATGTGGGTCTGAAAGGTCAATGCTGAATCAAAAATAACACCAAGCAGTTTAGCTTCATTGACCTGTCGTTTACTTGAACCATTAATTGAAACATTGTAGCCATCAATATTGCATTTCGAAAGACGCTGGTGGGTACCAAAAAGAATTGATTGACATTTAGGAATGTTCAATACAGGCTTATTCTGATAGAGCCATTCAGAGACCGTAGCCATATTTCGATTTAATTTCAAACTTTGTGCCCCAATGTCTTTGTCCGAACACAGAATGCTTGTGTCATCTGCATAAAGATGAGCCTGAGCATCCATAAGCGTATCTGGCAGGTCATTTATAAATAATAAAAACAATAACGGTCCTAGGATTGACCCTTGGGGGATGCCGATTGTAATAGGGAGAGGCTCCGATATTTTCCCTGCAATAGATACGCATTGCCTCCTGTTGAAAAAGTATGACTGAAAGAAGGCAAGTGAGGTGCCTTCAACACCATAGGCTTTCAGTTTTTGGATAAGAACCTTGTGATCTACTGTGTCAAAAGCCTTCCGTAAATCTATTAATATAGCACCGTTTAGCTTGCCGTTGTTGATGTTTAAAAGAATGTCATCATAAAACTCAACAAGTGCAGTCCCAGTGGAATGCAAGTGTCTAAAACCTGATTGATGATTTACTAAAAGATCACGTGAGTTTAAAAACGTGTAGAAACTTTCATGTACTATCTTTTCTAAAATCTTGCTCATAATTGACAGAACTGATATTGGGCGATAGTTGTTTCTGTCCTCACTGTTTCCATCCTTATGTATAGGTGTTACTTTTGCAGCCTTGAAGTCGTCTGGGACTATACCGGTCTTTAAGGAGAGGTTAAGCATCCAGGTTATCACGGGCAAGGTGACATCAAGGCTGCTCTTAAGAAGTCGAACACTTATACCATCAAGGCCTGTTGCCTTACCATTAGGCATCTGTTCAATAATCTTTCTCACATGTGTCTCTTCGACCATTGGAAGTTCAAACAGATCATTACACCTCGTAGGCTCAATTTGGTGCATCTACAACAGGCAGCATGACCAAAGAGGGAATTGGTCATGTTTAGCACCATGAGTAAAATGTTCAATGACGTGTGATTTTCCCATGAATTGCTGCATGCATTTTCTCTTCATTTACCGGGGCAGGGAATTGTTTGTACTCCAAATATATTTAAAATCATATACATATAAGTAAATGTGGTTTTGTATTTTTTCATTGATAAAAAATACTTGATGGAGCCTTATAAAAATGTGACAGATTTACATTGGTTGAATCTCAAACATCGTCAATTAATGAAGGACAATTCTCGCAGCTACTATTATTATGACCATTAGATGATCTGTCTCCAAATTGTGTACCTTTTTAAGACATACACCATGAGAAGCTGACAATTTAGCCTGAAAAGGTGAGATGTACTTGTCATTTGTAACAAACATGTACACACATTTATGTACCACACCCATACTTCAGAGAATATTTGAGCTGAGTTGGTTCATTGCGTGTGGTAGGCACTTGGAGGTGATCCTTGAAAAATGCATGGCCTTGTTTCTAACTTGCTGACAATCAGGTGGGTAGCTGGCCGAGAGCACATCGTGAACAACAGTCATAAATTCATATTCATATTAAGAATGGTCTTATAACCTTTTCTGTCAGATTAAACCCCTAGGGGCTATCGGTAGCAAGCAGCAGCCGATGACAGTTACAAGTTTGCCTAATTGTACTTAAATCTGGTTTAGGACAGTTTTGTGTTCATAGCATATTTTTGATTTGAATGCTAATGACTTTTATTTTTTCTGACATGCCTAAGTACACATGTACTCAATACAAACTAATTACTCAAATGTGACAGTATTTACCCAAATGTCACTAACCTGACCCATTATGTTGAGACATTGACTAATGGTCGGCAGCGAAATACAGCTTTATTGTTTGGAGACTTTCAAACTGATGAGCAGGTGTCATTATGGTGTTTGTTTTAAATTTCCGGTGGAGGATATCCGTTGTTGCAGTGCTTGTTATCATTTCCCTCGGTTCGCCATGGTCTAGCTGCAGCTGTTTGTTTTACAATCACTGGAACTGGATATTGTGCCCCAGTTTGTTTCTACTTTAGTAATGCACTGGAAGGTGGTTGTACTAAGATAAACTATCCAGCTAGAAACGAAACATACTGGTTTTGGAGTGAGTCAAAATGTTCTTATCTGAAATTGTGCTGTACAAATGTAGGAATTATGTTTCCTTTGATAGGTATCCTTCTCTCATTATAAAGCCCTGTATTTGTAAGCAACCCTGTATTTAGCTAATTCATCATTTGCCACGCTCGTATTTATTCATTGTTATGAAGGTTGTCTTTGCGGAATATTTAGCTCAGACAAGGACAGGCTACTCGGAGAGACATGTACGGTAAAGGCTCCGAAACATGTCCTGAATAGATACCCGCTGAAGACCATGTTTTATATTTGGGTTAACACAGCCTATGTCAAAATTCTACATAAGAAGGTGCTCAATGTGGGTAATCCATATTAAACAATATATATATATATATGTATATATATATATATATATATATATATATATATATATATATATATATATATATATATATATATATATATATATATATATATATATATATATATACATATATATATATATATTTCATAATGTGTCATATTTTTGCCTTCGTATCAGCTTTCTGCAAGTCAGCAGATTGCCTGTCAGTTCGCACTTCATTGAAGTATTGACTTTAGCTGCCATTTTTAGAAGTAACATAATTTTTTTGGATTAGTGGCAATGCACTTGCTTACCTCTTTAATAAACATACAGAGGGAAAACTGCAATTTCTATACCCCACCACCAATGCATAAACGACCATGTGTTATTGCAAGAAACAAAAAAATAGAGACATATCGATGAATCAGCATCACACTTTTTACAATTTCACTAGTGCATGTACATCATCTTACAACAAGTAATAAACCAACAATATCGCTTACAAAATCCTTTCTTGTGCATACACATTTAACATTATTGATAGTCTTTTGTTATGCTTTTCTCATTGACAAACTTATTATTGGTTGATCGCACATTGGAGACTGTGGCAGGTGAACCAATTTTGACAGGGTTAAAAGCTGACACCTTTGACTCAAGTGATTTCAACATTTAAATTATGTTAGAATAATCTCAAAAGAGATAAATGTCTTACTAACTTTCCAGGGAATTGCTTTGCAGTCCGCAGTGCAGTCTGAATCACTCACTTTGCTACTGAAATTCGGAACGATGTTCCCCAATTTTGGCATCAAGGACTGTCGATTGTTTTGCCTTATTTTGTTCTCGCAATTTCCCCCATAAGAATGGCTTGGGTACTTCAAAGAAAGGACACTGACCCTAGGATGTTTGTACTCGGGTTTGAGATTAAGTTGTGCTTCTGCAGCTGATGAAATGCGTCAAAATTTGGGACACCACCAAAGGCACGCTGGTATCACAAACATGTGACAATGTGTATCAGCTTCTCAGCAACAAATTTTATTTCCTGGGCATTTTATATTGACATTTTTCATGCCTTATATATATGCATATATATATATATATATATATATATATATATATATATATATATATATATATATATATATATATATATATATATATATATATATATATATATATATATATATATATATATATACAGAGAGAGCGAGAGAGAGAGAAGAGAGAGAGAGAGAGAGAGAGAGAGAGATCCTAAAATATATGAAGGAAACCGCAACTTAATATTGTGCTATCTGTAAAATCTAATCTCATTTTTCCAGCTAAAGATTGCACACATTTATATGAGTAAGTTCGTCATTTGCTTTTGGTTACGTGTAACAACGAGTACTTAAACTTGACAAAACACGTTGTGTGGAGCGGTTAAATTATATATGGTGATTGTCCCCAGTCTGAGTGGCATCATTCCAGGTATGTCAAATTGAAACATATTACAAATCTTGTATGTTTAACCTTTTAGTTATGACAAAAATCCAGGTACAAAATCCAACGTGTACACGTCAATGACCTTGTGCACCTGAAATATACAAGCTGATAAAGACATGAATTGCAACATGAGTACATGTCAATGCCCTCTGGCATCTGAAATATACAAGCTGAAAAAGACCTGAATTGCGACATGTGTACACGTCAGTGCCCTTGTGCATCTGAAATAAACAAGCTGATAAAGACCGGAATTACGACATGTGTACATGTCAATGCCCTTTGGTATCTGAAATATACAATGTGATAAAGACCTGAATTGGGACGCTAGTACACCTCACTGCCTTTGTAGATCTACAATATAAGATCATACATCTTGAAAAGATGAGACTCACTCAGTGAATGACCAATGCGAAATGTTTTTTTTTTGCCAGGTGCAAGATAAACTTCCATTACATATAAACCAATCCATGACAATGCATAATTATATATTTATCATGAATATAATGTTAGAGTCACTGTACCCGTCTATTCTCATAGTGACGTTCTGAAGCATAATGCCATATTATCTTTAAGAAACAGATGGCTATTTTATAGTTGAAGATCGCCAGTGCTACAAATACTCTTTGCTGACGGTAGCTGCAGTTTCAAATAGAAGGTACAGTTACTGATGTACTTTTATATAATATGATAAATTTAGCAAATGTTGATCTCGTGATAACGTTTTTGTTTAAAAGCTAGCTTAATTGAATAGGTACACCAAAGTAAAACGTTGATGTTTCGGGTGGTTAAAAATGATATCTGAGAACTAAAATGTTAAATTTCATTGATGAACAGTGTTTTTTAGCTCTGAAAGTGTGCCTCATTGCCTACATGAAAGCAAGGGAATTTTGTCCTGTAGTAGACTGCTTTGGGAACGTAATGGTGACGTCATAAAATACAATAAGCTGGCTTGTGTGAATGTCTAATAGACCAGAGAGCCTTTAGTTAACCTAAAGTTATGACACTTACAGAATAGTATAGTGATTCCGTCATGTCTTGAATTTTCATGTACAATGTTTGATAAGGATTAATAAGAATTAATAAAAAACCTGTGACAGCTGGGGAAAGAAAAACGATCAGCCCTACAGACAAAGGCCGGTGGTCTGGCACCCTGCTGTAACCAGTACTGCAGGGAGACACCAGACATCCCAACTTGCCGTCTTGGTAATGATTATCCCCTACAAAAGAGATATTTCCTATAGAAAATTACCAGACTTTATCTAAGAAGGACAAACATGCATGGAATAACTTAGATTTTGCGTTAGGAAGGGCCTGGTCTTGTGGTGTTTCAAATTCTAGCATTCCCGGGAACATTTATGGCCTATTGTATGTTCAAGTCTGTACAGACAGTTCATTTTCCCTTTAGATCTGTATGAATTATTAAATATAAGTTTGCATTTATGAATGACTATAAATATCTCTATATCTACAAGGCAGAAACCTCGTAACTCTCAGCAGGCAATAATGGACGTTTCCGTGTGCATCGGTGCGTGTGCTAATGATCTTTTATTTCAGTCCGTATCCACTGTGTAACACTAGTAAATATTTCCCTCAAACATACAATGAGATGAGATCATGAAAACCCGGTTATTGGGAGCTGGCTGTGTACTGTCACAAACAGTGGCATACGAATGAACCAGTTCAAAGGCCAGCTGCCCATTGGTCTTGGCGGCTGCGTAGATGGGGGATGAAAGTGGTAGCTATCCAAACAAATTACAGTGGCGAGCTAACTCAACCCAACTGAAACATACCTGCATGTATTCTTAATTCTGTTGATAAAGTAACACTTGACAGCCATATCATGCTAGAATGAAGTCTGGCCTGTCAGCCAGTGGTGTTGCGTTTGTGACGTGACTAGCCTTTTGCGCCTGGAGGGTATCAGGTGTGAATGGATGTGCCGATTGAAGACGCAGATTTTTCATACAAATGTGAATAAAATATCATATTCACATCTATTTGTTCACTTAACCAAAACTGCAGTACCCGTTACTTAATAGCCACATACTATTGGTTGTATGCTTGCTCGACAGAATTGTTACAACAATTCTCGTTTGCAATTTTCATTTCATTTGTGACAAGATTTTAGAGATTACGATATTCATGTCACACAAGTGGGCAATCCCGAGACAAACTTTTTTTTTCCGGGGGGGGGGGGGGGGCAAACTATACTCTCTGGGACATACAAGTTTGAGAATATTTCGTGACATCCATGTATTCCGCCTATTACCAAATCTAATATTACCGATTAGACTGCAGGTACCACAAACTCAACTTCCAATTACCAGGAATACCATTCTCCGACTCATAGTTATAGTGGAGGTAGAGTGTGTTTGTAATGTTCCAGATTCATAAATTTAACAAAAACGATGTGGGCTTCCTTTACTCTTTTGCTCTCAACTTAGCTGACTGACAAGTCGGGAGAACTAAAAAATGATAGGCCTAACTAGTCTCTTTTTATTTTTGGCAGAAGTAATGACATTTGTGTTTTGCGTGGTTAGGCCAATAGATTTTGGAAAAGAACTAGTGTTTGCAGTTAATGATGAATATTTCTAAGGTTGAGATGACCGGTTTAAAACCACCAGTTGCCTTTCATGGGTGACTGCCTGTCTCAAGTCAGGAGTGAAATTTGTTTTTTCACATTGGTATTGGAAGAGAAATGTTGACGCTTTGGCAAGTCTGAAATCTCATTGCTGTCATTGTTGGGTTTGGAACTAATGAATATGGATCATGTTTTTCTGTACTATTTGGAAATTACTTCATTGGCTATGTTGTGCTGTGGGCTTTGTTCTCCGACTCATAGTTATAGTGGAGGTAGAGTGTGTTTGTAATGTTCCAGATTCATAAATTTAACAAAAACGATGTAGGCCTCCTTTACTCTTTTGCTCTCAACTTAGCTGACTGACAAGTCGGGAGAACTAAAAGATGATAGGCCTAACTGGTCTCTTTTTATTTTTGGCAGCAGTAATGACATTTGTGTTTTGCGTGGCTAGGCCTATAGATTTTGGAAAAGAACTAGTGTTTGCAGTTAATGATGAATATTTCTAAGGTTGAGAGGACCGGTTTAAAACCACCAGTTGCCTTTTATGGGTGACTGCCTGTCTCAAGTCAGGAGTGAAATTTGTTTCTTCACATTGCTATTGGAAGAGAAATGTTGATGCTTTGGCAAGTCTGAAATCTCTTTGCTGTCATTGTTGGGTTTGGAATTAATGAATATGGATCAAGTTTTTCTGTACGGCCTATGTTTGTAATACTATTTAGAGCATTACAGTTGCATCAATCATAAAAAAATAGTTAGTGAAGAATAAACTATTCTGGAGGAAAAATGACACAAATATAATTCCAAAACGTTTGATTTATTGATGCTTGATGGATACGTCTGCACAGGCTAGTTCTCGGACTTTGGGTTTAAAAGCATACTGTAAAGCCAGGGAATCTCTACAGTCCAGCACCTATTTCATACTTGTTTTTGCCATGGCGTTGTTGTTAATTCCGTTAGTCGTTGAACTGTTTAGTGACAATTCAGGTTAATGATTGGGGGACATGAATATAGAAAATTGAAAGAGGGCCTCTAAACACTACTTCTAAATCTAAACAAATCATAAGCATAGAAAAAAGGGAATATAAATGGTTCGGCGTTATATTGGAGCGCTGATTTAGGAATACATTCTCACTAAAATCGTAACTCGATTCTGTGAATCAAATTTCACTAAGAACAAAGCCTTTCATATAAACATTACCAACAAAAAATCAAATACAGAAACCCTTGCTCAGTAAATGTGGTATTAACTTGTAACTCTTCCAATATCATTTATTTGATATCCTGCACCACATTTAAATCACAATATGTGGGCTTAACTACTCAATCCGTTAAAAACAGATATTTCGAGGACAAAAACACCTATAATTAAAAATCGGAAATTGAATACCTTTTTGTGCCGCCATTTCGATTCCAAGAAATCTTCACATTTGGATTTGCCGGGCACATATTATTGATAAAATGCAACCAAATCTATTACACCAAGATAGTTATGTTAACACAAGAACAACTGGGTGAGTTTTGAATAAGAATAATTATTTAACTTTATCCGTTGGACTTTTTTCACAGAGTGCTAGACTGTGATGATATTAGGAACTTGACGTCGCAACTGTTGATAGCAGTCAAACAGCTTTTCATAATGATCAAGTTGGTATCAAAAGAAAGAGAAGTCATGGACAAAGAAAATCCCGGAAAAACATGAAATTTAGGAATGTAGAGTCCAAAGCCTTTGTTCCAAATTTACACCAGGCTTTTCTCTAATGGCATTGGTAGCTCTTAAAGCACTATCATTGGGAGAAATAACCAAAAGATTTTGATATTTGGGTCTTACTTATTCTGAATACACAGTCCAACAACTTTTTGGTGAAATTGTATACTCAAAATTATTATATAGCTGAACTTTCCCATTATTACCTATAATTATTGCAGTAATAATGAACAAATAAACATGAATTATAAGGATTTTCTGGCTTTAATTGCTCATATCGATATTGCACCTAAACAAAGTTGTGACTGTATGTACAACAATAAAAATTCAAATTTTTGTTCATACACACTACAGGTAATGTGGACACAACTCAAAATTATGTTCTTGAAGAATTGATGAAAAAAGATACAAGTTTTGGATATGTTCTGAGTATATTTTTCTATAAAAGAAGTAACACTGTCTTTCACTGCAAGTAGGATTCATTTCTGTATATACTATAATGGAATTTCCAAAAAGTGTAAAATGTATTGCTATTAGAGTATTGGCAATTCTTCCGAGTTTGATGTCAAATTAATGATTTATAAGCAATAAATAAGAAATGTTTTGCAAATTTTGGGATTTGCTCGTATTTGTACTAAGTTTCTAGACTTGCACAAATCTCTGCCTCTGGTGCATGTTCCTATTTTCCCGTTCCACAGTCTTGCCCACAAGTGTGATACATTTTCCCCTCCGCAAAGTTACCTGTATAATATTATGCCACTGAACAGCATAGTGTTATTAAGTACCCACTACACTTATTTTTTTTTAGCCTGGTGGACACCGCCGCAATGCCGGTTCAACAGTGGCAACTATTGGGCCTCAGTTAGTTCATATCCTATCAGCATTGTGATGAGGCTAAGTGGCCTGGTTATTTTAGTCACTGACCATTGAAGCGAGACAAAGATGAGCGTCTCCCTGCGCTGTCGACACCAAGGACTTGTTAAACTTGCATAAGCCCACTCTGGACTACCATCATTTTGGTGGGAGTGATGTCACAACATCCTAGGACTCGGCACTGGGTATCCACATTGTTTGTGACTTTTAAAACGTCACAACCTAGCTGATATTTCTTCATTTTCTGTTATTAGAGGCTTGAAAATTCCGTATTATTTTTATTTATGGCCTCCAAGACACATAGGCATATCCTATAAACAATACCAGAACACAAGGCCGAGTTCAGTGTGACATGAATCGCATCTTTGATTAGTATTCATTGTGCAGTTTTTTCATCACATCTGAACTTCCTCTTCCTCTCGAATAAATCACATATCGCATATATAAAATACAAACTCCTTCTTGTGATTGTGGGGTTTTATTTCGTACTACACCTTTCTTGGTGGCGTTGGCACCAGGGTATAAAATGCGCCCACACCCATGCTTGACCACATTGCCTTGGAAATGCCGCATGACTGGCTGAGGCCAAGGTGAAGGTCAGAGCTGCCTTGCGGTTACCTGCTTGACTGCTCATGAATACTTGAAATCAGCGCAAGCCTTCAAGCTTTCCGAGTCGAGCTTGACGCAGTGCACTGCAATTAATCCTTTATAATACAACAACTCAATTAACAACTTCTGCAGAGTGGTGCGTTATAACCGCTTGTTTGTGTGTGCGATTACAATAAAGAAAACGACAAAACAAAACAAACAAACAAACAAACAAACAAAAAAAGTGCAGACTATCCAGCACTGAGCTTCTGGTGACAATGTTATCTGGATATAATATCAGGTCAGGGCAGGATATCACCTCAATTTATGCTCGTACAAATACCTAATATAATTCTTTTTTTTTTTCCTGCCACGGTGTGCGAATGGAACCTTCGTAAACAATCAGTTAAAAAGTCTGAAGATTTAGGTGGATTTAAGAAGAAATTAATTAAATGTGAAGCGAAATGTAATGAAATCTTTTATTTTGGAGGATGAAGAATAAGTCATATTCATACTAGGCTGAGAACGGGCTGTGTCCAGCTGAACAAAGATTTGCACAGGGTGAATCTAATTGAATCACCACTTTGTGCCTCTGGTAGCTCGGCAGAGGACAGTTTTCAATATTTTTTTAATGCAACAAACACATTATGGCCAGAGACGAGCTACAAACTAAAATAATGCCCCTTGCAGACTTTAATTTAAAAACATTATTTTTGCACTGTCAGCAACAAAATATTCTGGAAATCGGGATATATTTCAAGCACTTCACAAATTTGTTAGAACCCCTGGATGATTCAATGGTTAGCTGGCTGAGTACTGGGTTGCAGCTGTCCCATCATAATTAGCCACATAATTACACACAAGACAAATATGTAACAGAGATCTCATACTTTCTACTTATTGTTGTGTCCAATTATATATCCATGTATTTACAGGAATAACGCCCATTCATTTCCTGAGCCTATCCCTCTTTACCATTATATGCGTTATGTCCCGTGCTTTCTCTAATAGTTATCTAGATGTTATCCACTGTTTGTCGTATGTCAATTCGTGTAAAAGAAGCCTTCATATAGTCCTTGTGCCTGTTGGCCACTTGACTTTGCAAGTAAAATATGCTTAGACCAATGTTATCTGGTTATAGACACGATTCTAGCCAATTAGACAGGTTTACGGAAGTACACCTGGCTGTACTATTACAGTATAAAGCTGCAGCATGTGTAACGGGTTTCACATAAAGTTTTATTTTCCATTGAATTTAATTCTTGAGTAAAATACCAAAGACAGTCCAGTGAGACTTGATCAAGCCTACTAGATTTCGAGACTTCGGCATCTAGGACCAAATATATTTACAATCAACATGCGTCAAGAGGATTCAAATATGTACTTTGGGTCAGATATTTCTACAGTTTTTGTTATAAATGCCCAAAGCCTGTTAAACGTTTTGTTGCAGTGATTTCAGAGATTTAACACTTTCTCGCTTTGCTACTTAATTTTATCTTTTTGAACTGTTCTGTTTTAAGATTCACATTTCAGACATTTTAGGCTTAGCCTAGCATAATTTGCCAGGTTTACGCCCCTGGGGCTATTGGTAGCATTCACATGACGACATCTACAAGTTTGCCTAATTTGACTTGGAATCTGGTAAGGATTTTCTTTATTACATTTTTTGACCTGAACCTGAAGGACTTTCATTCTTTTCTGACATTCCCTAGAAAATTTGTTGTTAACATCCAGTGATTCTCAGAAAGGTTGGGTGCAATAGTTTTAAAGATATTAGACTTCCCTGTTTTGCTACTAAATTTTGCATTGTGGCAACGATCTGTTTCAATATCTACCTGTCACACATTTAAAGCTCACATATTTTCTGTCAGGTTAACCCTCAGGGACTTTCTGTAGCAAGCAGCGGCTGACAATACTTAAATGTTTTCCAAATTGTATGTGAAATCTGTTTATAAAATTACATTTGACATGCTAAGGAACACATTTTCTCAATGTCAAAGATTACTCAGATTTTGACAGTATTGACTCAAATGTCACAAACATTCACTCAGGGTTGGCAGCAAAATAGAGCTATTTTTGTTCAAATACTTCCCAAGTGAGAGGAAAGTCCAAACATTTGCACATTTATGTCATATAATTTTCTATAGATATGAGTTTGTTTTATACATACACGTGTCTGTATTTATGCTTCTGTTTCACGTATTAATAAAATGTTCACACTGATAAAAGAAATTTACATCTATGTAAGCCATTTTTTGGCTATATGAATAAATTGTTTTCACATATGCAAAAAGAATTTTAGAAAAAAAAGTACAAATCTACGCAAAGGATCTGCATATATGTTGGATACTCTTATGCGAAAATATATTGTGTTGAATAGTTTTGTATCTGTTATTTCATCACTGTCACTTTCAATATTAATACATGAGAAATTGACATAAAAAAATCATATTGCACTGGATAAGAAATTTGTTCAGGCAGCACACGTATTTTTTCAAATCAAGAGTTTTTACCCATTGTACTTGTCTGTATTTCTTAGAAATAATGTGCTCTGTGGGAAAGTGACACATTTATTTATAATTTTTATTTGCACATCGACGATTTCACGGGCAAATGATTTTGAAGATCCACTCCTACCCTGCCAAAATCACTCATTCCGGTACCTGATACATTATTTGCTGGAGTTAAGAAAGTATATGGAAGTTTTGATTTCATAGGCAACTCTTGCCAAAAGTTTTTAGCATGTTTGTGACTGGCACCTTGAACAACAACTGTATATTTTATGAGCTCTTCTACAGGACAAGTGAATATTCAAGTAACTTGTCCCCAAGAGAACTTTACTTGCTCCAGACAAGATGATCAGAGGAGTTTTATCACACAACGTGTGCGGTCTCATTAGATCTTACACGCACAGAGACACATACGTATGCGTTAGATATCTTTCTTTAAATGATCACAAGCTTTCCTACATTACACATAACAAGATGTCACTAAGATATCAGGACTCTCCCCAGAACTGCAGAACTCCTTTTCCCCTCAGTTGCAGGCTTGGATCCCTGATTTTAAAATTTTGGGTACTGGCGAAAGGTCGCACTGACAAAATGTGGGCTTTACATGTTCATTTAGCACAGTAAGTTACAGGTGATTCAACTCTATGCTGTATAACCACATTTACAGGATAGAAAGCCCATAAGGCCCCTATGGTGTACTTTACATGCTGGATATATTGTCCTTGGAGACTTACTCTCAGGTTGTATTGTTCATAAAGTTGTTAAAGCTGGATGTTCTCTTGTCGAAGCAGGTTTTGTAAAACAGCATATTAGGGAAGGAGAACCACAAGATGATAGCATGGTTGATTCCATCGAGTTTTCAACTCTTCATGGAAAGTTTATCAAACCTTGGAATAAACAACACATATCTGCAAAGCTATGGACCACAACGTTTTAGGCAGTACACATTTTTCAAGGTAAGAAGTGTATGTGATGATTATCCAGCTGCACAGCATGGGGGCTTATCGTGTCATGTGATGGCTAGGTGCCGTTCCATGCTGCAGTGTCCCCCAGTCTGGCACAGTGTGTCACACCCCGGACAGCATGAATAAGGGTTTATATTTCATAAATTTTAACTGATCCATCTAGAATCTGTGCCCTTCGAAACTACTTTTTAATTGTACTTGTGTATGATCAGAAAAGAGGGAGGGGCGGCTGCGCTATGCGGGTGCTAACCCGTGCCTACCCCCGCTGGTGTCACCGGGCCCTCCCACTATGTGCAAGAGCTGCTGTCCTGATTACTGTCCCTTGTCTAATGAATGGCACCTAAGTACTGCTTATCAAACGTCTTCTTCTTATCCTACTCTCCCACCTCCTCCTTCGACTTCTTCATAAGTGACGGTAATGTTGATTGCCTGTCGACCTTGTCACACCAGCTTGCCACACTACGGTAAACACGTCAGGCTGGTGCTTTTGTTGGCGTGTCTCGCACGCATGCCTTTCAGTACAACACTTTCGCTGCAACAATAGTCCAAGATAAAACACGTTAGAAAGTAGGCCTTTCCGTGGCATTCATACCCGAAGGATGCATAGGCAACAAAAGAACGGCTTTGGTGGGAAAACAGAAAGAAATTCCGATTATTAAAATACCAAAAGTGTTGTTGTGGACAATTTGAGAAAAAGGTCTTTTGCAGATTATCTGTCAAAACAAGGGTCTCGACAGTCACAACCCCAAAATGGAGTTACGAGGTCTGGATCAGTTACAACCAAGTTGAAAAGGTTGGTGGGCGGAAATTCGGTCGTCGGAAGCCCGATCATAGTGACTGCTGCCCATTAGGGGCATATTATGGATTTGTCTACAGGGTCCCGTCTGTTGGCAACATATTTACATCCTGCATTTGGGGGTTGGTGGCTAGGGTGGGGTGGGGGTGGGAAGTGATGATGTTAGCATTGCTGCCATGAAGGTAAGTTTCTTTTGTGTTTTTACATTGTATTTTGCAACAGTCAATTTTCTACATCCTTTCATAAAATAGTGATTTTTTCTATTGAGGATTCAATGCTTAAGAATAAAAAAAACTAAATATTGTCTTCCTGTTAAGGTTCTGGTGTTACAGGCAATTGCAAAAAAGTAAGTCACATGAATGATCACAAAGTTTGGTTTATTAAATTAATTGATGGCAGGTATATGACCACTTTACACACAAGAACCTACAAAACAATGCACAATATTTAGTGACTTTTTGTGTCAACACAGCATCATACCCTCTGATGGTCGTATTCATTAGTCTTGGAATAGAAACCACAGCACAAATATAGTAGAAAACAAGAAACGTGCATTCAGTAACCCCTATCCATTACACCAGAGAAATAAAATATAACATTTTCCCAAGGAGACGCATATCAATAATTCTGTGTACGGGCTAGATCTAGCTTTTCAGTTATGCGGATTATGTGCAACTTCATAGATTTTTGGCGAGTTGCAAAGTCTAGAGGTACATGTATCAACTGTGGCCTGGAAATTGTCAAAAATTGCATCAAAACATTGAAACATTGTGTTTTCTGAAAGAACATTTGGATACATAAATCAACTTGTAACTTTCAGTCAAAGTTATTTGGTCCAAAGTCTTAACTCATCACTAGCCACTTTGAAGCGAAAGAAGAGGGTGGGGGGTGGGGGTTAAACCCTCTTTCTCATAGCCAATAACGTTCTTGATCATGTCCATTTCAGGGAGTCTGTGAGACAGTGATGACTCTATCAATATCAAAATAATTCATTTTTTGACAGGCAATTTAATTTTCTTTTTACAGGAAGGAGACCGGCTACTCAGGGACAGTACAACTGCCAGCCCATCATTTGCAACTTCAAGTGGCGCCAGGAGTTATGGACAGATGGTATTCTCACAAATTTTATATGTGACATCGATTATTAAGAAAAAAAGAGACTGGAGAAAATACATGCAAGATGGATTTACAGGTAACGTGATTAAATGTTATATGTATATCCCCCATTGCAGTAACATTCACCCTCTTTTCTGCACGTTTGTCTCAAAGAACCAATGTATCCTGAACCTTAATGGGGGTATACTTGTATTATTGTGCTACCTCATCCAACCATCTGTAAATTAAGTTTTGTCAGGATGTTGTGCTTTCATTAATGGATATATCATTTTCAAAATCCCCTGAAATGTTATGTGACCTGGATGATTAGAAGATGAGTGACCTGGGACAACAGGTGCCGCTGTAGCATATGTTGGAGCAAACCAAGCATGTATTTATCATCATAGATGCCAGAGACAGTTTAAAGATTTTACTTCAAATATGAGCCAAAATTATGTGAAATCTACATACCCCTTTTTTCCCTCAAATTTGAGCTGCTTTGACAAAAAATGAAATTTGTTTTTAGTTTAATAATGGACAAATGGTTGAAACTGCTCTTCTTTTGGAGTGGGACAGATTATCATAACCTACAAGTATGATGTGCTTGAAATAACACTTATTGCAAAGACCGCCCAAGTTAAATCTGCTGCTCTGTTCACATTAAAATTGGTTGAGTAAAATATGTGCTTTCAACCACATATATGTTCTATTGTTATCAATATCGTGGAAGCACATTGTAATGACACTCAAATGTTCAATATATTCATTTAACAGACATTTATTTTGAGAGGATAAATATACATTTTTTATGAGATATATTTATCTAACATTTTCCGTAATCTTACACATTTGTCAGGATCAACGTGGCTGTTTTATAATTCTAGTTGTTTTTATGTCTCAAGCTGCTTTTACCACATAAATACTGCCTTAAACTTACTACAGTGATCAAAACGATTATTGTATAGCAACACCGTTTAAACATTATTCCAGTGTAAGGTTTAAGAAATAAGATTGATATGTGGTATAATTATCAAACTCTTACAAAGAAAGCGCACTGTCATATGAACATACATTTAACATGTGCAACCAAAGAAGCAGACAGTTTTCAACTTTTATCTTTTTTTTTTTTTAAATTGATATTACAGCAGCCTCTTGGACCTGAAGCCATGACAGCACCCAGAGTGCCAATTCCGGTTTTTGGATCCCATGTGTTTGTGGATCATGACTATCAATATATCAGAAGAAAAATAAAAAACTTCACAGACTTGGACGTGACTGCACCTAAAAATAGTGGTTCGGAATTGCAGACAGTGGTCCCTGGGCAAAAGATAGTTTTTGAGCAGGCTGAAGAACCAAAGTTGAGTAATGTACCATCTGAAGTTTCATCATCATTGTCCTCGTTGTCACCGTCAGTGTCGTCCTCCTCCTCCTCCTCCTCCTCCTCCTCCTCCTCCTCCTCCTCCTCCTCCTCCTCCTCCTCCTCCTCCTTCTCCTCCTCCTCCTCCTCATCATCATCATCTCTCTTTCCGAGTGAGAAATCCTTAGAGTTATCTGGCAGCCTCTACAGTCAACAAGCTAATTTACCTTATGTGGTTTCTGATTACATTTACATTGAGTCTGATGAAGAGGGGCAGACTGCACAAGACAGACGTTTTGTTGTGTTTGAAAGGTGACTCATTAAATTATTTGGGAACTGCTCGACATGTGGCAGCATAGATAGGTCAAAATTGACAATGGCAAACATGGTAACATATAAACAAGAATGTATAGAGGGGCATGGAACAATATGGCGCTGTCAACCTCTCTTTCAAGGTGTCCCTTCAGGAAGTATCGTACTTGCTGCTGCTATTCTGTTTACTGGATTGACATATACAACAATAGCAGCATTTTCTGAAGATGGGAATATGGTAGTGCCCATCAAATTTATATTTTATAAGATCCAAAAGACATACTGTTCCCCAGTATTTTAAAAGACCTAGAAAGGGCAGCAAGAGTTTATCCTGGCCAATTAACAGTCACATGAAAAATTACTCCTTGATGGTGATGGAAGATGTGACAGTCCTGGTCACTCTGCAAAAGACAGGACATACACTATCATGCAGACTGACAGCATGCAGCGCAGTGCCCAGAAAGTGGTGGACTTTTACCTGATCTAGTGAACAGAGGTATTGAAAAGTCAAAAAAGAAAATCTGAAGTCCTCATAGTGTGAAGGAGCATGACAGATTGACTGTGTGCCAACAGCATAATAGTTTTCCGCTTGAAAAGAATATTGAATAGAAGCAGCTTGTTACATAGGCAATTTCATGTGTCCTGATGCATCAGAAACTTCTGCAATTGAAAAGTTGGCACATTTACTTGTCGCCTCTTTGGGGGTGAAAATATATAGCCATAATAATTTTATCGCCTATTTTTTGTTTGATAGCATTTTACACACAATATAAATTTTGATACTGCATATATATGGATGCTGTATTACAATAGTGCCTACAATTTCGAACCCAGCTGTGAGGAACCACCTGAAATGTGACCGCATGTATAAGAATAAAACAGGCTAATTGCATTTTTCTCTGTATCTTTATCTGCAAACTATTGGATCACCGCTGCCTGGCTGAAGTGGCTGAAACAACAGGTAATACTGCATAGCAATATAAATACAAAGCCAAGTACACCCCAAACATGTTCAATTGGAATCATGTCTAGAGACTTGGATGGCCAGGGAAGAGTCTCAATCCCTTGCTCTGTCAATAACTGTGTGACAATGCGAGCCCTGTGGGGTGGGGCAATCTCATCCTGCAGGATGAAACCTTCACCAATGACACCTGCAAATGGAAGAACTATCGGCTGTAGAACCTGGTTGATGTACCACTGCCCTGTAAGGTTCCCCTCAACAAACACCAATGAGGTATGCCCACCATCAGAGATTCCAGCCCACACCATGGGACCTCTGCCCGCATACCATTCAAACTGTTCTATGCAGTCATCTGAAAAGCGTTCCCCAGCATATCTCCATACCAAAGTCCTTTGGTCATCTGGCTTCAAACAAAAACGACTCTCATAAGCAACCAAAACACTGTATCCTCTTTTCTTTGTGTCTGTCCAGCAGCAGTAACCTGCGCACAGGGCTCCTGGCATGAACTCCAGCTGTATGCAGTCTGTTTCTTTCAGTCTTGTCTGACACAGGTCGGGCTCCTGGACCTCTCATTTGTCGCAGCTCTCTGGGGAAATCGTTGGCATATTTCTTGCAATTATGGCGAGCTTGGGCAAAAATAAAGGGATCCTCTCTCTCTGTTGTGACTCCGTTGTGACTCAAGGTCGCCCAGATCTTTGCCTGTCTGCTATAGTCCCATCCTCTATGAATTTTGTTTGCAGCTTGCTGAGGGTAACGTGGCTTACATTGAACAGTTCTGCAACTGTAGCTTGACTTCTGCTAGCCTGCAGATGACCAATGGCTTGCACGCTGTTCCTTCGACAAACTGGGCATAATTGAAAATTGCAGGTCTTTCTTGACTGTGGCATTATCTCACCTGAGCGAGGGGGTCATATAGCCCTCCCGGGAACTCAGGTGATCACTACATTGTTTCAAGCCAGGCTGTACCTCCAAGGCCATTAAGACAGTACATGCAAGTTTGATATGGACTGCTTAATCATAAACAATTTCAAACTGTTTGTGTAAAAAACTGTTACGTAATGTATGAGAAGACATAAGACTTTCTTTTTGAGGCGGAATTTTTTAAAGTTTTGGAATGGGAAAATACTATAACTTGTAGAATATCATGATAACTTACTTTTTGAGGGGTATATTATATGTTGTGTCTTTGTGTTTCTCAGGTCCAGAAAGTCTTGAAGACATACAATCCAAAAATCAACCACCACTGACATGTTGCAATTTGAGCATCCTGAAAAGGTTGTTTCACAGTTCAAGCCAGTATGGAAATGAAAATGTGTCAATATCAGCAGCATCATGAGTCATTTCTGTTCAGCGTGTGCTTCAGGTGGTGGATGTTACCAATCTTTGCGGTATATGTAAGGACCCACACAAATTACACAAATGCAATAATAAAATTAATCTTATCCCAAACCACATTAGTGTAACTTACTGATAGAGGTAAGACAGTCAGGTTGCAAGACGATATGGTGATGTTACAGGTAAGAACATACCTACATCTTTATAGGAACTTACTTGTTTCTAATATATAACTGAGTGCATATTTACCTTAAGAAAAAATACCTTTGCTGTGTGAAGTATGTGGAAGAGGATCAGAGATTTTAGCCATTTCACAAACAGATTGATTGCTCAGGAAATTCTCTGTATATGTACATGCATGAAGCAACGGCTGCTTTAGATTATGTGCAAGTCTCAATACACTACAGGTTTGAAGCTGGAGGCAACATAATAATAAACGATGGCCCTAATTTGCAATCTGTCAAGCTGCAGTGGAAGCCCTGGAATAATGCAGCAGTGCTAGAATATTCACAAACTGATACATGTATTTTGGTGCAGACCGGGAAGCCACCCAACACTTTGTTGTTAAAAGAGACCAATGGGAAAATGCTCTGTTGCCTGGTAGAACTCTGGGCAATGTATTACATGTGTATTTTGACTTCCATCCATCAGCACAGAGTTGATGCATAACCAATATCCAGCATTGTGGTATAAACAACAGAACACTGTCTCGTCCTGTGGGTTTGGCTGCACATTTCAAAAACGGGGCTGCAGATCTGAAGAGGCCACCAAACATGCCGACAATACCATGCCCCCTTTGCAGTGTAGAACCTTTATAAAATGGAATCCCATGACCAGTTATTTTTGTAGACATTGTCAGCAGGAGCAACATACTCAGCAAGTTTTCATTTCATGGCAGTTGCCTTTACCTTCTAGGCCAAAAATGAAGTGCATCAACTGCTTGACTTCTATTAAATAGGATTGGTTGACTGGTCTGACACCCCATTTTTATGGTCATGACATCGAACCTATTAGTTTTTACAGGTTGATAAAGTGGTGCATTGTAAGGTGCAGTACCCTGAGGCCCATGTTCCCCTGCTACTTTAAAAATTCGCTGAATTGGAGCCAACATATCTCCAACGACTGTAAGTTCAACCACATCTGTATAAACAAATATGGAGTATAATTCTGCATCCAAATCTAGGTTTAGTGCATAGGGGGAGTTTGACATCATCAGTATCAGAGCTGAATTTGCACTGCACAAATCCAAGGACTTGACAAAGCTGTCTACTTAAACTTTCAAGCTCTACATATGGCAGTATAATCTTATTGTCATCTTGTGTCTGTCTTTGTCATAAACAAAGCTGATGCCATGATCTGCACAAGTATTGCTCAGCAACTTTTTCAAAGCATTTGGATTGCTGTTGAAAAACAATTTCTTCAATTTGATTGTTGAGTAGGCAAACCTGATTACCTGGGGTTTCTATTTTGAAATGAACATCAGCAGCTGGGATGTCCTCCCAGCTCAGGGGTATGATATCTCTGACAGGGCCACTTCATACCATCCATGTAATTCTATGACTTTTGGAAGCTTAACCTTGAATTCAGTTACCATGCTATCTGGAAAGTACTGCTCTGAAATGTCAGACAGAAGGTTAAATAAAATTTCGCCATTGTTCTGATTGATCCAAAGTGCCGTTGTTGTCAACGCCATTTCGAGCAAGTCTGTCCAACAGCTTTGCCACTTTTAGTAAGACAGCCACGATCATACCCCTAAGAAAAGCGAGTGATATACTGACATCTTTCAGATATGTGTCACCATCTTGGCCTAGATCCTGTACAATTCTATTGCTGCTCCATGTGGTATTCATTTCAATGTTTTCCTTTTCAATGACTGGTAAAGTGTAACAGCCTCGATATACAACCGATTTTATGATTGCTCACTTGGATCAGGTCATCTTCATAGAAGGTTCCCTCAATTTCTTCACCCTTAGATCTCTTATATAGTAGACACCTGTTCTAGGTACATACTCCTCGATTACAAAAACTTCTTCTGTCAATTGAGCCTGATACCCTTTCTTGGTATGCGCTATGTGAACAAAACCAAAATATCATCACTGACATGTTCCCTCGCATATTGCGGTGTTATACCATTCACTGATGAGTGCGGAGGACTGTTGTAGGCAGTCAGCAAATCGGGTAACACATTGATGTACCTATGAGTAACCGGATTAGGAAAAGTATCGCCACATCATCTCTTTGAAGGTACGATCAAACTTCTCAACCATTGCTGCTTTGATATCTTCATTTTTAGTAGAAAAGTGTTCTATTCCATGCTGCTTCATCAGCTGTTGGAAGGAAGAATTTGTAAACCCAGGTCCAAGGTCACTTTGGAGTGTTTTGCAGTGGTTCCAGCCATTTCAAGTACTTTCTGCATTGCTTTGTTGCCCGCGTGTACATGTTTACTCTTCACTGGGACTGATCAAGCAAAATGCGGCAAGCA
This sequence comes from Hermodice carunculata, assembly GCA_964020975.1. NCBI lineage: Eukaryota > Metazoa > Annelida > Polychaeta > Eunicida > Amphinomidae > Hermodice > Hermodice carunculata. The sequence goes on along the minus strand of OZ026626.1, from coordinate 9,961,796 downwards.
ATCGATCACTGTTAGGATATATCGATTACCATTGTTGTACCTGGCAATAGATGGAAGGTCACGCAGATCTACCTGCCACTCTTCATCGGTTTCTCCTAAAACAGTGCATCTCTGCGGAAATCTCCTCTTTGGTTGTTCGTGAAATATATCCACTCTCTGTTTTATTAACCAACTTTTTGCTTTACGTTCACTGACACCAGCCTCTTTTGCGAGTCATTTGACGCACCGTACCTTTCAGGACTAGCAGAGTCGTCATAAGTGGTAGCCAGTTTGTCTTCCAATTTTGTTTATATCGCTCCCACTTGCTTCCCAATGTTATGAGGTCCCTTTTTGCTTTTTCTGCTATTTCCCCCCGACTTACTCTTGGGGGCAAAGAGTCAAACGCAGGTGCTAGTTGCTGTACCCTGGCTCTCTGTGGTGAGTTAGGAAGAACTGATTGTGGAACTATGGTCTTGGGTATGTTTGCTTTATCGGTTGTACTGTAAGCAATAAATGACTACTACACACAAATGTGTCCTACTAAAGTTTTCTGTATTAATGCTTATCTGTAGTGGGATTTTGGGACAAGTTTATGGTTTGATTCATTTGCAGCCAGATCTGGGGGTGGGAATAATCGAATAATCATTGCCTGAATTATGTCAACTTAACACAAAATATTATGATTCATAAAATGACAACAAAAGGTTTTGACAATTTCTGCATCAGGCCCTGCATTTGACTTGTAAAATAACATTTTACCGTGATATGGGGGCATTCAAATAGGTCTTTTTTCACCTTAGCCCTTTAACAGTAAAAAGACTTTCTATCCAGATGTGTTTACTGTGATTACAGGTAAGTGTCATCATTTTAAGTGGAATTATGCAGTCTGCCACTTCATTCTCAGGATCTTTGACACCATAGTAATTGAAGACATTGGAGGTAAAAAACGTGAATATTAACCTTTCTGGATGATTCCGGGCTACTCTTTCAGATGTTGCATTATACACATTCCTCAAAATTGGTTTTTGAAATCATTAAAACAATTTGAATAAATTGCACTCTTGTTCCATGGGAAATGATGCATATAATCCTGAACATTTTCAGCCTGGAAAATTATACTGAATGAAACCATATAAAGAGAGTACCACCATTCCAGCTAAAAGAGATGTTGGAATGGGAAGAAAATCATACAAATCCATAAAGACACTTCTTCACAAGAAAGACAGACCAGACAACAAAAGCAGCAAATGCAAAATTACAGCACAAGTCATGCCCCTACAAAGAGAGGCGATCTGCAAACACACCAGATTCACATGAATGGTGGCAAATGGTCATGTCTTTAATACCTCCTAGCGCAGTGCAGCATGCACATTATCATCTTCAGTATTGTAACCACACTGTATTAACTCTATTTTTCATTTTTTTTTTCTGAAAGAATTTTTACGAGTTAAATTGTCAGAACTGAAGGTCTTAACCAGAACAGATATGGTGTTTTCTGAAAAACAGTGATAGATGGTCTGCTACTGGTGAAAGTCTACATGTGTTTCTGTTTCACATGAGTATCATAATCAAGTATGCTCAACTTTTTTGGTGTCATCTGATTTCAAGTTTTTTGAAAGCAACATGTGTGGAATTTCTGACTTGGCCTAATGGTGCCTTGAACAAATTAGAACCATCTCAACATTTTCTTTAGACAAAAAAAGTCCTGGGTGGTCAGTTTCCCATGAGAGTGTGGCTTCGGTATTGTTTCACATGAGTATCATTGTCAAGTACACAATAATTTTTGTGGCCTACTACTTGACCCCTTTTTAAGAAACATGTGTGGAATTTGCAACTCCACCTGAATGCTGCATGTTACAACCATCTCAGAATTTCCATTATCATCATCCAGGAAGAGTAAAATGGATAACATACCAGTTAGTGTGAGGGTACATATACATGTACACCCAGTTGTTGTTGTGGCTGGCTTCTACTGTCAAGAGCAGGAGCCACCCCAGGAACCGTCACAGGAGGAGCGTGCACATGCAACCCAGGGGCCACTTGTCACTGATGATATCATTGTCATCAGTGATAATAAGGATGAGGAGGAGCCCCAGGAACCACTCAAGTTACCCCTGGTGTCCCTGTACAGCATCAATGAGGATGATTTCAGCATCGTTAGTGAAGATGAAGAGCCGCTTGGCTTGAAAACAGGACAGCAGGGAGAAAATAAGGAGTAGGCATTTAAATATTTGCTGGGTTGCACCAATACAACAATCTACATACTTGGGCACGTTTGCTGACTGGGAAGAGAAAGCCCTCCAACATACTTTGAAGATGACATTCCTGAAATGTCACTGCTGTAAATATATCTTGTAAATAGACTTTCATACTTATATACATATTATCATAGCAAAACACATTATAGGACCATAAAAGAAAATCTGCTATGCAGGAACCCCCCCCCCCCAAAAAAAAAACTATTAAAAGAAGGGTAAAACGCAAAAAGAAAAAAATGACCATGCCTTTTTAGGCCACAAGTACAGTTAATAGAGATGGCAGTGGAAAGGCTGGATTTAAAAAAAAGTCTTCTGGTGGTCCATCCTCCTGTGGTCCTAAAAACACGCTTCACAACCAGTTACACTGAACAGGTTAAAACACATGCACTCAAAGGTAAGAGCCTAGTATTCTTTTTCAAATTGCTTTCGTTTCCCGCCCTAAAGTCGCGTGACTGCTGTCATCCAATGGGAAGACAGGAACATTTGTGCACAGAGACTGGTTACGTGACCCTCATCGACCAATCAAAATCCAGGATTCGGGGGCCATTAAATGCAAAGGGATTCAAAAGTCTTATAGCCACACTACTTTTATATCTTTCTCATTCTCTCATTATACATTTTGGAAATGAACTAGTGTCTGCAGTTAATGATGAATATTTCTAAGGTTGAGAGGATCGATTTAAAACCACCAGTTGCCTTTAATGGGTGACTGCCTGTCTCAAGTCAGGAGAGAAATTTGTTTCTTCACATTGGTATTGGAAAAGAAATGTTGATGCTTTGGCAAGTCTGGAATCTCTTTGCTGTCATTGTTGGGTTTGGAATTAATGAATATGGATCATGTTTTTCTGTACTATTTGAAAATTACTTCATTGGCTATGTTGTGCTGTGGGCTTTGTTCTCAGACTCATAGTTATAGTGGAGGTAGAGTGTGTTTGTAATGTTCCAGATTCATAAATATCACAAAAACGATGTAGGCCTACTTTACTCTTTTGCTGTAAACTTAGGTGACTGACAAGTCGGAAGAACTAAAAGGTGATAGGCCTAACAGGTGTCTTTTTATTTTTGGCAGAAGTAATGAAATTTGTGTTTTTGGTGGTTAGGCCTATACATTTTGGAAATGAACTAGTGTCTGCAGTTAATGATGAATATTTCTAAGGTTGAGAGGATCGATTTAAAACCACCAGTTGCCTTTAATGGGTGACTGCCTGTCTCAAGTCAGGAGAGAAATTTGTTTCTTCACATTGGTATTGGAAAAGAAATGTTGATGCTTTGGCAAGTCTGGAATCTCTTTGCTGTCATTGTTGGGTTTGGAATTAATGAATATGGATCATGTTTTTCTGTACTATTTGAAAATTACTTCATTGGCTATGTTGTGCTGTGGGCTTTGTTCTCCGACTCATAGTTATAGTGGAGGTAGAGTGTGTTTGTAATGTTCCAGATTCATAAATATCACAAAAACGATGTAGGCCTACTTTACTCTTTTGCTGTAAACTTAGGTGACTGACAAGTCGGAAGAACTAAAAGGTGATAGGCCTAACAGGTGTCTTTTTATTTTTGGCAGAAGTAATGAAATTTGTGTTTTTGGTGGTTAGGCCTATACATTTTGGAAATGAACTAGTGTCTGCAGTTAATGATGAATATTTCTAAGGTTGAAAGGATCGATTTAAAACCACCAGTTGCCTTTAATGGGTGACTGCCTGTCTCAAGTCAGGAGAGAAATTTGTTTCTTCACATTGGTATTGGAAAAGAAATGTTGATGCTTTGGCAAGTCTGGAATCTCTTTGCTGTCATTGTTGGGTTTGGAATTAATGAATATGGATCATGTTTTTCTGTACTATTTGAAAATTACTTCATTGGCTATGTTGTGCTGTGGGCTTTGTTCTCCGACTCATAGTTATAGTGGAGGTAGAGTGTGTTTGTAATGTTCCAGATTCATAAATATCACAAAAACGATGTAGGCCTACTTTACTCTTTTGCTGTAAACTTAGGTGACTGACAAGTCGGAAGAACTAAAAGGTGATAGGCCTAACAGGTGTCTTTTTATTTTTGGCAGAAGTAATGAAATTTGTGTTTTTGGTGGTTAGGCCTATACATTTTGGAAATGAACTAGTGTCTGCAGTTAATGATGAATATTTCTAAGGTTGAGAGGATCGATTTAAAACCACCAGTTGCCTTTAATGGGTGACTGCCTGTCTCAAGTCAGGAGAGAAATTTGTTTCTTCACATTGGTATTGGAAAAGAAATGTTGATGCTTTGGCAAGTCTGGAATCTCTTTGCTGTCATTGTTGGGTTTGGAATTAATGAATATGGATCATGTTTTTCTGTACTATTTGAAAATTACTTCATTGGCTATGTTGTGCTGTGGGCTTTGTTCTCCGACTCATAGTTATAGTGGAGGTAGAGTGTGTTTGTAATGTTCCAGATTCATAAATATCACAAAAACGATGTAGGCCTACTTTACTCTTTTGCTGTAAACTTAGGTGACTGACAAGTCGGAAGAACTAAAAGGTGATAGGCCTAACAGGTGTCTTTTTATTTTTGGCAGAAGTAATGAAATTTGTGTTTTTGGTGGTTAGGCCTATACATTTTGGAAATGAACTAGTGTCTGCAGTTAATGATGAATATTTCTAAGGTTGAAAGGATCGATTTAAAACCACCAGTTGCCTTTAATGGGTGACTGCCTGTCTCAAGTCAGGAGAGAAATTTGTTTCTTCACATTGGTATTGGAAAAGAAATGTTGATGCTTTGGCAAGTCTGGAATCTCTTTGCTGTCATTGTTGGGTTTGGAATTAATGAATATGGATCATGTTTTTCTGTACTATTTGAAAATTACTTCATTGGCTATGTTGTGCTGTGGGCTTTGTTCTCAGACTCATAGTTATAGTGGAGGTAGAGTGTGTTTGTAATGTTCCAGATTCATAAATATCACAAAAACGATGTAGGCCTACTTTACTCTTTTGCTGTAAACTTAGGTGACTGACAAGTCGGAAGAACTAAAAGGTGATAGGCCTAACAGGTGTCTTTTTATTTTTGGCAGAAGTAATGAAATTTGTGTTTTTGGTGGTTAGGCCTATACATTTTGGAAATGAACTAGTGTCTGCAGTTAATGATGAATATTTCTAAGGTTGAAAGGATCGATTTAAAACCACCAGTTGCCTTTAATGGGTGACTGCCTGTCTCAAGTCAGGAGAGAAATTTGTTTCTTCACATTGGTATTGGAAAAGAAATGTTGATGCTTTGGCAAGTCTGGAATCTCTTTGCTGTCATTGTTGGGTTTGGAATTAATGAATATGGATCATGTTTTTCTGTACTATTTGAAAATTACTTCATTGGCTATGTTGTGCTGTGGGCTTTGTTCTCAGACTCATAGTTATAGTGGAGGTAGAGTGTGTTTGTAATGTTCCAGATTCATAAATATCACAAAAACGATGTAGGCCTACTTTACTCTTTTGCTGTAAACTTAGGTGACTGACAAGTCGGAAGAACTAAAAGGTGATAGGCCTAACAGGTGTCTTTTTATTTTTGGCAGAAGTAATGAAATTTGTGTTTTTGGTGGTTAGGCCTATACATTTTGGAAATGAACTAGTGTCTGCAGTTAATGATGAATATTTCTAAGGTTGAGAGGATCGATTTAAAACCACCAGTTGCCTTTAATGGGTGACTGCCTGTCTCAAGTCAGGAGAGAAATTTGTTTCTTCACATTGGTATTGGAAAAGAAATGTTGATGCTTTGGCAAGTCTGGAATCTCTTTGCTGTCATTGTTGGGTTTGGAATTAATGAATATGGATCATGTTTTTCTGTACTATTTGAAAATTACTTCATTGGCTATGTTGTGCTGTGGGCTTTGTTCTCAGACTCATAGTTATAGTGGAGGTAGAGTGTGTTTGTAATGTTCCAGATTCATAAGTATCACAAAAACGATGTAGGCCTACTTTACTCTTTTGCTGTAAACTTAGGTGACTGACAAGTCGGAAGAACTAAAAGGTGATAGGCCTAACAGGTGTCTTTTTATTTTTGGCAGAAGTAATGAAATTTGTGTTTTTGGTGGTTAGGCCTATACATTTTGGAAATGAACTAGTGTCTGCAGTTAATGATGAATATTTCTAAGGTTGAGAGGATCGATTTAAAACCACCAGTTGCCTTTAATGGGTGACTGCCTGTCTCAAGTCAGGAGAGAAATTTGTTTCTTCACATTGGTATTGGAAAAGAAATGTTGATGCTTTGGCAAGTCTGGAATCTCTTTGCTGTCATTGTTGGGTTTGGAATTAATGAATATGGATCATGTTTTTCTGTACTATTTGAAAATTGCTTCATTGGCTATGTTGTGCTGTGGGCTTTGTTCTCCGACTCATAGTTATAGTGGAGGTAGAGTGTGTTTGTAATGTTCCAGATTCATAAATATCACAAAAACGATGTAGGCCTACTTTACTCTTTTGCTGTAAACTTAGGTGACTGACAAGTCGGAAGAACTAAAAGGTGATAGGCCTAACAGGTGTCTTTTTATTTTTGGCAGAAGTAATGAAATTTGTGTTTTTGGTGGTTAGGCCTATACATTTTGGAAATGAACTAGTGTCTGCAGTTAATGATGAATATTTCTAAGGTTGAGAGGATCGATTTAAAACCACCAGTTGCCTTTAATGGGTGACTGCCTGTCTCAAGTCAGGAGAGAAATTTGTTTCTTCACATTGGTATTGGAAAAGAAATGTTGATGCTTTGGCAAGTCTGGAATCTCTTTGCTGTCATTGTTGGGTTTGGAATTAATGAATATGGATCATTTTTTTCTGTACTATTTGAAAATTACTTCATTGGCTATGTTGTGCTGTGGGCTTTGTTCTCCGACTCATAGTTATAGTGGAGGTAGAGTGTGTTTGTAATGTTCCAGATTCATAAATATCACAAAAACGATGTAGGCCTACTTTACTCTTTTGCTGTAAACTTAGGTGACTGACAAGTCGGAAGAACTAAAAGGTGATAGGCCTAACAGGTGTCTTTTTATTTTTGGCAGAAGTAATGAAATTTGTGTTTTTGGTGGTTAGGCCTATACATTTTGGAAATGAACTAGTGTCTGCAGTTAATGATGAATATTTCTAAGGTTGAGAGGATCGATTTAAAACCACCAGTTGCCTTTAATGGGTGACTGCCTGTCTCAAGTCAGGAGAGAAATTTGTTTCTTCACATTGGTATTGGAAAAGAAATGTTGATGCTTTGGCAAGTCTGGAATCTCTTTGCTGTCATTGTTGGGTTTGGAATTAATGAATATGGATCATGTTTTTCTGTACTATTTGAAAATTGCTTCATTGGCTATGTTGTGCTGTGGGCTTTGTTCTCCGACTCATAGTTATAGTGGAGGTAGAGTGTGTTTGTAATGTTCCAGATTCATAAATATCACAAAAACGATGTAGGCCTACTTTACTCTTTTGCTGTAAACTTAGGTGACTGACAAGTCGGAAGAACTAAAAGGTGATAGGCCTAACAGGTGTCTTTTTATTTTTGGCAGAAGTAATGAAATTTGTGTTTTTGGTGGTTAGGCCTATACATTTTGGAAATGAACTAGTGTCTGCAGTTAATGATGAATATTTCTAAGGTTGAGAGGATCGATTTAAAACCACCAGTTGCCTTTAATGGGTGACTGCCTGTCTCAAGTCAGGAGAGAAATTTGTTTCTTCACATTGGTATTGGAAAAGAAATGTTGATGCTTTGGCAAGTCTGGAATCTCTTTGCTGTCATTGTTGGGTTTGGAATTAATGAATATGGATCATGTTTTTCTGTACTATTTGAAAATTACTTCATTGGCTATGTTGTGCTGTGGGCTTTGTTCTCCGACTCATAGTTATAGTGGAGGTAGAGTGTGTTTGTAATGTTCCAGATTCATAAATATTACAAAAACGATGTAGGCCTACTTTACTCTTTTGCTGTAAACTTAGGTGACTGACAAGTCGGAAGAACTAAAAGGTGATAGGCCTAACAGGTGTCTTTTTATTTTTGGCAGAAGTAATGAAATTTGTGTTTTTGGTGGTTAGGCCTATACATTTTGGAAATGAACTAGTGTCTGCAGTTAATGATGAATATTTCTAAGGTTGAGAGGATCGATTTAAAACCACCAGTTGCCTTTAATGGGTGACTGCCTGTCTCAAGTCAGGAGAGAAATTTGTTTCTTCACATTGGTATTGGAAAAGAAATGTTGATGCTTTGGCAAGTCTGGAATCTCTTTGCTGTCATTGTTGGGTTTGGAATTAATGAATATGGATCATGTTTTTCTGTACTATTTGAAAATTACTTCATTGGCTATGTTGTGCTGTGGGCTTTGTTCTCCGACTCATAGTTATAGTGGAGGTAGAGTGTGTTTGTAATGTTCCAGATTCATAAATATCACAAAAACGATGTAGGCCTACTTTACTCTTTTGCTGTAAACTTAGGTGACTGACAAGTCGGAAGAACTAAAAGGTGATAGGCCTAACAGGTGTCTTTTTATTTTTGGCAGAAGTAATGAAATTTGTGTTTTTGGTGGTTAGGCCTATACATTTTGGAAATGAACTAGTGTCTGCAGTTAATGATGAATATTTCTAAGGTTGAGAGGATCGATTTAAAACCACCAGTTGCCTTTAATGGGTGACTGCCTGTCTCAAGTCAGGAGAGAAATTTGTTTCTTCACATTGGTATTGGAAAAGAAATGTTGATGCTTTGGCAAGTCTGGAATCTCTTTGCTGTCATTGTTGGGTTTGGAATTAATGAATATGGATCATGTTTTTCTGTACTATTTGAAAATTACTTCATTGGCTATGTTGTGCTGTGGGCTTTGTTCTCCGACTCATAGTTATAGTGGAGGTAGAGTGTGTTTGTAATGTTCCAGATTCATAAATATCACAAAAACGATGTAGGCCTACTTTACTCTTATGCTGTAAACTTAGGTGACTGACAAGTCGGAAGAACTAAAAGGTGATAGGCCTAACAGGTGTCTTTTTATTTTTGGCAGAAGTAATGAAATTTGTGTTTTTGGTGGTTAGGCCTATACATTTTGGAAATGAACTAGTGTCTGCAGTTAATGATGAATATTTCTAAGGTTGAGAGGATCGATTTAAAACCACCAGTTGCCTTTAATGGGTGACTACCTGTCTCAAGTCAGGAGAGAAATTTGTTTCTTCACATTGGTATTGGAAAAGAAATGTTGATGCTTTGGCAAGTCTGGAATCTCTTTGCTGTCATTGTTGGGTTTGGAATTAATGAATATGGATCATGTTTTTCTGTACTATTTGAAAATTACTTCATTGGCATGTTGTGCTGTGGGCTTTGTTCTCCGACTCATAGTTATAGTGGAGGTAGAGTGTGTTTGTAATGTTCCAGATTCATAAATATCACAAAAACGATGTAGGCCTACTTTACTCTTTTGCTGTAAACTTAGGTGACTGACAAGTCGGAAGAACTAAAAGGTGATAGGCCTAACAGGTGTCTTTTTATTTTTGGCAGAAGTAATGAAATTTGTGTTTTTGGTGGTTAGGCCTATACATTTTGGAAATGAACTAGTGTCTGCAGTTAATGATGAATATTTCTAAGGTTGAGAGGATCGATTTAAAACCACCAGTTGCCTTTAATGGGTGACTGCCTGTCTCAAGTCAGGAGAGAAATTTGTTTCTTCACATTGGTATTGGAAAAGAAATGTTGATGCTTTGGCAAGTCTGGAATCTCTTTGCTGTCATTGTTGGGTTTGGAATTAATGAATATGGATCATGTTTTTCTGTATTATTTGAAAATTACTTCATTGGCTATGTTGTGCTGTGGGCTTTGTTCTCAGACTCATAGTTATAGTGGAGGTAGAGTGTGTTTGTAATGTTCCAGATTCATAAATATCACAAAAACGATGTAGGCCTACTTTACTCTTTTGCTGTAAACTTAGGTGACTGACAAGTCGGAAGAACTAAAAGGTGATAGGCCTAACAGGTGTCTTTTTATTTTTGGCAGAAGTAATGAAATTTGTGTTTTTGGTGGTTAGGCCTATACATTTTGGAAATGAACTAGTGTCTGCAGTTAATGATGAATATTTCTAAGGTTGAGAGGATCGATTTAAAACCACCAGTTGCCTTTAATGGGTGACTGCCTGTCTCAAGTCAGGAGAGAAATTTGTTTCTTCACATTGGTATTGGAAAAGAAATGTTGATGCTTTGGCAAGTCTGGAATCTCTTTGCTGTCATTGTTGGGTTTGGAATTAATGAATATGGATCATGTTTTTCTGTACTATTTGAAAATTACTTCATTGGCTATGTTGTGCTGTGGGCTTTGTTCTCAGACTCATAGTTATAGTGGAGGTAGAGTGTGTTTGTAATGTTCCAGATTCATAAATATCACAAAAACGATGTAGGCCTACTTTACTCTTTTGCTGTAAACTTAGGTGACTGACAAGTCGGAAGAACTAAAAGGTGATAGGCCTAACAGGTGTCTTTTTATTTTTGGCAGAAGTAATGAAATTTGTGTTTTTGGTGGTTAGGCCTATACATTTTGGAAATGAACTAGTGTCTGCAGTTAATGATGAATATTTCTAAGGTTGAGAGGATCGATTTAAAACCACCAGTTGCCTTTAATGGGTGACTGCCTGTCTCAAGTCAGGAGAGAAATTTGTTTCTTCACATTGGTATTGGAAAAGAAATGTTGATGCTTTGGCAAGTCTGGAATCTCTTTGCTGTCATTGTTGGGTTTGGAATTAATGAATATGGATCATGTTTTTCTGTACTATTTGAAAATTACTTCATTGGCTATGTTGTGCTGTGGGCTTTGTTCTCAGACTCATAGTTATAGTGGAGGTAGAGTGTGTTTGTAATGTTCCAGATTCATAAATATCACAAAAACGATGTAGGCCTACTTTACTCTTTTGCTGTAAACTTAGGTGACTGACAAGTCGGAAGAACTAAAAGGTGATAGGCCTAACAGGTGTCTTTTTATTTTTGGCAGAAGTAATGAAATTTGTGTTTTTGGTGGTTAGGCCTATACATTTTGGAAATGAACTAGTGTCTGCAGTTAATGATGAATATTTCTAAGGTTGAGAGGATCGATTTAAAACCACCAGTTGCCTTTAATGGGTGACTGCCTGTCTCAAGTCAGGAGAGAAATTTGTTTCTTCACATTGGTATTGGAAAAGAAATGTTGATGCTTTGGCAAGTCTGGAATCTCTTTGCTGTCATTGTTGGGTTTGGAATTAATGAATATGGATCATGTTTTTCTGTACTATTTGAAAATTGCTTCATTGGCTATGTTGTGCTGTGGGCTTTGTTCTCCGACTCATAGTTATAGTGGAGGTAGAGTGTGTTTGTAATGTTCCAGATTCATAAATATCACAAAAACGATGTAGGCCTACTTTACTCTTTTGCTGTAAACTTAGGTGACTGACAAGTCAGAAGAACTAAAAGGTGATAGGCCTAACAGGTGTCTTTTTATTTTTGGCAGAAGTAATGAAATTTGTGTTTTTGGTGGTTAGGCCTATACATTTTGGAAATGAACTAGTGTCTGCAGTTAATGATGAATATTTCTAAGGTTGAGAGGATCGATTTAAAACCACCAGTTGCCTTTAATGGGTGACTGCCTGTCTCAAGTCAGGAGAGAAATTTGTTTCTTCACATTGGTATTGGAAAAGAAATGTTGATGCTCTGGCAAGTCTGGAATCTCTTTGCTGTCATTGTTGGGTTTGGATATAATGAATATGGATCATGTTTTTCTGTACTATTTGAAAATTACTTCATTGGGTATGTTGTGCTGTGGGATTTGTTCTCCGACTCATAGTTATAGTGGAGGTAGAGTGTGTTTGTAATGTTCCAGATTCATAAATATCACAAAAACGATGTAGGCCTACTTTACTCTTTTGCTGTAAACTTAGGTGACTGACAAGTCGGAAGAACTAAAAGGTGATAGGCCTAACAGGTGTCTTTTTATTTTTGGCAGAAGTAATGAAATTTGTGTTTTTGGTGGTTAGGCCTATACATTTTGGAAATGAACTAGTGTCTGCAGTTAATGATGAATATTTCTAAGGTTGAGAGGATCGATTTAAAACCACCAGTTGCCTTTAATGGGTGACTGCCTGTCTCAAGTCAGGAGAGAAATTTGTTTCTTCACATTGGTATTGGAAAAGAAATGTTGATGCTTTGGCAAGTCTGGAATCTCTTTGCTGTCATTGTTGGGTTTGGAATTAATGAATATGGATCATGTTTTTCTGTACTATTTGAAAATTACTTCATTGGCTATGTTGTGCTGTGGGCTTTGTTCTCCGACTCATAGTTATAGTGGAGGTAGAGTGTGTTTGTAATGTTCCAGATTCATAAGTATCACAAAAACGATGTAGGCCTACTTTACTCTTTTGCTGTAAACTTAGGTGACTGACAAGTCGGAAGAACTAAAAGGTGATAGGCCTAACAGGTGTCTTTTTATTTTTGGCAGAAGTAATGAAATTTGTGTTTTTGGTGGTTAGGCCTATACATTTTGGAAATGAACTAGTGTCTGCAGTTAATGATGAATATTTCTAAGGTTGAGAGGATCGATTTAAAACCACCAGTTGCCTTTAATGGGTGACTGCCTGTCTCAAGTCAGGAGAGAAATTTGTTTCTTCACATTGGTATTGGAAAAGAAATGTTGATGCTTTGGCAAGTCTGGAATCTCTTTGCTGTCATTGTTGGGTTTGGAATTAATGAATATGGATCATGTTTTTCTGTACTATTTGAAAATTGCTTCATTGGCTATGTTGTGCTGTGGGCTTTGTTCTCCGACTCATAGTTATAGTGGAGGTAGAGTGTGTTTGTAATGTTCCAGATTCATAAATATCACAAAAACGATGTAGGCCTACTTTACTCTTTTGCTGTAAACTTAGGTGACTGACAAGTCGGAAGAACTAAAAGGTGATAGGCCTAACAGGTGTCTTTTTATTTTTGGCAGAAGTAATGAAATTTGTGTTTTTGGTGGTTAGGCCTATACATTTTGGAAATGAACTAGTGTCTGCAGTTAATGATGAATATTTCTAAGGTTGAGAGGATCGATTTAAAACCACCAGTTGCCTTTAATGGGTGACTGCCTGTCTCAAGTCAGGAGAGAAATTTGTTTCTTCACATTGGTATTGGAAAAGAAATGTTGATGCTTTGGCAAGTCTGGAATCTCTTTGCTGTCATTGTTGGGTTTGGAATTAATGAATATGGATCATGTTTTTCTGTACTATTTGAAAATTACTTCATTGGCTATGTTGTGCTGTGGGCTTTGTTCTCCGACTCATAGTTATAGTGGAGGTAGAGTGTGTTTGTAATGTTCCAGATTCATAAGTATCACAAAAACGATGTAGGCCTACTTTACTCTTTTGCTGTAAACTTAGGTGACTGACAAGTCGGAAGAACTAAAAGGTGATAGGCCTAACAGGTGTCTTTTTATTTTTGGCAGAAGTAATGAAATTTGTGTTTTTGGTGGTTAGGCCTATACATTTTGGAAATGAACTAGTGTCTGCAGTTAATGATGAATATTTCTAAGGTTGAGAGGATCGATTTAAAACCACCAGTTGCCTTTAATGGGTGACTGCCTGTCTCAAGTCAGGAGAGAAATTTGTTTCTTCACATTGGTATTGGAAAAGAAATGTTGATGCTTTGGCAAGTCTGGAATCTCTTTGCTGTCATTGTTGGGTTTGGAATTAATGAATATGGATCATGTTTTTCTGTACTATTTGAAAATTGCTTCATTGGCTATGTTGTGCTGTGGGCTTTGTTCTCCGACTCATAGTTATAGTGGAGGTAGAGTGTGTTTGTAATGTTCCAGATTCATAAATATCACAAAAACGATGTAGGCCTACTTTACTCTTTTGCTGTAAACTTAGGTGACTGACAAGTCGGAAGAACTAAAAGGTGATAGGCCTAACAGGTGTCTTTTTATTTTTGGCAGAAGTAATGAAATTTGTGTTTTTGGTGGTTAGGCCTATACATTTTGGAAATGAACTAGTGTCTGCAGTTAATGATGAATATTTCTAAGGTTGAGAGGATCGATTTAAAACCACCAGTTGCCTTTAATGGGTGACTGCCTGTCTCAAGTCAGGAGAGAAATTTGTTTCTTCACATTGGTATTGGAAAAGAAATGTTGATGCTTTGGCAAGTCTGGAATCTCTTTGCTGTCATTGTTGGGTTTGGAATTAATGAATATGGATCATGTTTTTCTGTACTATTTGAAAATTGCTTCATTGGCTATGTTGTGCTGTGGGCTTTGTTCTCCGACTCATAGTTATAGTGGAGGTAGAGTGTGTTTGTAATGTTCCAGATTCATAAATATTACAAAAACGATGTAGGCCTACTTTACTCTTTTGCTGTAAACTTAGGTGACTGACAAGTCGGAAGAACTAAAAGGTGATAGGCCTAACAGGTGTCTTTTTATTTTTGGCAGAAGTAATGAAATTTGTGTTTTTGGTGGTTAGGCCTATACATTTTGGAAATGAACTAGTGTCTGCAGTTAATGATGAATATTTCTAAGGTTGAGAGGATCGATTTAAAACCACCAGTTGCCTTTTAATGGGTGACTGCCTGTCTCAAGTCAGGAGAGAAATTTGTTTCTTCACATTGGTATTGGAAAAGAAATGTTGATGCTTTGGCAAGTCTGGAATCTCTTTGCTGTCATTGTTGGGTTTGGAATTAATGAATATGGATCATGTTTTTCTGTACTATTTGAAAATTGCTTCATTGGCTATGTTGTGCTGTGGGCTTTGTTCTCCGACTCATAGTTATAGTGGAGGTAGAGTGTGTTTGTAATGTTCCAGATTCATAAATATCACAAAAACGATGTAGGCCTACTTTACTCTTTTGCTGTAAACTTAGGTGACTGACAAGTCGGAAGAACTAAAAGGTGATAGGCCTAACAGGTGTCTTTTTATTTTTGGCAGAAGTAATGAAATTTGTGTTTTTGGTGGTTAGGCCTATACATTTTGGAAATGAACTAGTGTCTGCAGTTAATGATGAATATTTCTAAGGTTGAGAGGATCGATTTAAAACCACCAGTTGCCTTTAATGGGTGACTGCCTGTCTCAAGTCAGGAGAGAAATTTGTTTCTTCACATTGGTATTGGAAAAGAAATGTTGATGCTTTGGCAAGTCTGGAATCTCTTTGCTGTCATTGTTGGGTTTGGAATTAATGAATATGGATCATGTTTTTCTGTACTATTTGAAAATTACTTCATTGGCTATGTTGTGCTGTGGGCTTTGTTCTCCGACTCATAGTTATAGTGGAGGTAGAGTGTGTTTGTAATGTTCCAGATTCATAAATATCACAAAAACGATGTAGGCCTACTTTACTCTTTTGCTGTAAACTTAGGTGACTGACAAGTCGGAAGAACTAAAAGGTGATAGGCCTAACAGGTGTCTTTTTATTTTTGGCAGAAGTAATGAAATTTGTGTTTTTGGTGGTTAGGCCTATACATTTTGGAAATGAACTAGTGTCTGCAGTTAATGATGAATATTTCTAAGGTTGAGAGGATCGATTTAAAACCACCAGTTGCCTTTAATGGGTGACTGCCTGTCTGAAGTCAGGAGAGAAATTTGTTTCTTCACATTGGTATTGGAAAAGAAATGTTGATGCTTTGGCAAGTCTGGAATCTCTTTGCTGTCATTGTTGGGTTTGGAATTAATGAATATGGATCATGTTTTTCTGTACTATTTGAAAATTGATTCATTGGCTATGTTGTGCTGTGGGCTTTGTTCTCCGACTCATAGTTATAGTGGAGGTAGAGTGTGTTTGTAATGTTCCAGATTCATAAATATCACAAAAACGATGTAGGCCTACTTTACTCTTTTGCTGTAAACTTAGGTGACTGACAAGTCGGAAGAACAAAAAGGTGATAGGCCTAACAGGTGTCTTTTTATTTTTGGCAGAAGTAATGAAATTTGTGTTTTTGGTGGTTAGGCCTATACATTTTGGAAATGAACTAGTGTCTGCAGTTAATGATGAATATTTCTAAGGTTGAGAGGATCGATTTAAAACCACCAGTTGCCTTTAATGGGTGACTGCCTGTCTCAAGTCAGGAGAGAAATTTGTTTCTTCACATTGGTATTGGAAAAGAAATGTTGATGCTTTGGCAAGTCTGGAACCTCTTTGCTGTCATTGTTGGGTTTGGAATTAATGAATATGGATCATGTTTTTCTGTACTATCTGTACCCCAGTCAACTGCTTCGTATGGTTCCCCTAATGGGTTAGGAATCCTCGCCCTTACTGCTGCAGTAACACAGGCCGCCATCACTTTATGGATGTACCAGGCAAGCTACCCATGGATCCACCAGGTACACTGTTTGTATCTGTTGTGACATAAAAAGGAAAACAAAGCACATTGGTGTGTTGTAGAATAGAGAATTCTTTAGTTTGAAGTATGCAGCTTCTGCAGTCATCCACAGTTCAGACACTTTAAGGGCAGTGCGAATCTTAGCTGGGATGTTAACACGTGTAGGAAGTTTTCATGGATCTTGCATGCGGTCTTTTAAAAAAATATGCACAAACTTCGATGTATGTGCATATCATTCATGAACACCTGCATTTACTGCCAATCTATGCCCAAATATGCATTTCAGTATTTTGTAGAGAAACATTTTTTAATGTAAATTCAAGTTCCATACTGATTGCATATTGTCATTTGTACAAAATACCAAGGAGTACATGTACTTATGCATTAAATGCATATACAAACTGATTCATACTTTTTGAAAACTCAAAAAACTATCTGCCTGTGTGGCTGCAATCTGTGAAATGGAGTATGATATGAAATCTTGTTGTCAGGAAAATATAGCATGATGAGGCCACGCCATTTTTTTATGGAGAAGACAAATTGTTGGAAAATGTTACGCAGCCCAAAAGATCTCTGATACATGCAAACCCTGTATACGAATGCAAATGAAAAACATGCAGTACAAATCCAATTGGCAATTCCGATGGGTTTTTTGGGGGGGGGGGGGCGGGGGGCAAGGGGAGGGGGTGTTTTGCAAATGTGAAAACGCAAAGGGCCAGTAAATAACAAATGATAGCTGGACAAACTCTATGGTTTATCAGCGTTAAGCACTTTGATAAGCTTGACCTTGTGCATGTAGGACCTTGCATCATGCACAATTTTGTCAGCAAAAGACATGTAAAAAGAATATTGAATTTTTACTAGTCATTATAAAGGGATGGGAGTTGGGATGAGAAAACAAATATGTCTGTGCCGTCAATACTAAGCTTGAGCAAAAACTGGCGCTTTACAGGAACATGACTGTAACCAAGACTAATCTGACATACAAACAGTGCCATTGTGTTATAAACCAAGAGAATAAAAACAGTTTCATATACATGTAATATGAACAAACAATTTGTTTGTCTAGATGATTTGTGAAAGTTGTGCAAGAGGATGCATGTTAAAAGAGCCCATAAATGCAAGTGATCCCAGTAAATGAAATGAGTGTCGATTTTATGATTTTAGTGAGAGCCACACTTGCCCCCTTGACTTTCCAGATACTCACACAACACAGCAATAACGGACACATCAGATGTGCATAAAGGACAGGGTGGGTTACTCCTAATACCTATCAATCTGGGCCAATGTTTCTGCAAAAATGATAAACCCGCCCCTCTCTTCCATCCAAGAATGAACACTGAACTCGTTAACATGTAAATTGTACATGGCATATCCATTGTCTGTAACTTTGTGAATGCAAACAATACCGGTACCTTGGATGGATGAATGAAGATGTACATTGTATTATTTATAACAAATGTAAATGTACCAACATAAAATTTCGTAACTAGGACTGCATTTTGTATTGATATGGTTGACATGATTCTTGTGATGAATAAATTTTGCTTGAAGCATCAGGCATAATGACCATGACTGATGAAGGTAATGCCAGGCTGGGATTTCATTTGCCAAGTAATATGTTCATGAATACAAGCATTTAAACAGTATTATGTTGCATTTTTTTCATTGTGATAAAAATACAAACATGATTTTCTACAACTTAATCAGGCTTTTCCACTAATCATGCAAACAGCGTATAATCTATAAAAAGAACTTTCAATATGATTAATGTTTCATGTTGCAACACAGTGGGTCTTTCTTCGTATTGAAATTACAAAACAGTGTGTTAAAAGTCATGGTTTTTGTGATGAATAATTTTGCACAAAGACCAAGATGAATGAGGAAGGTTATGCCCCTACTTGGTAGCTGAGAGTTCATGAATACAAGCATTAAAACAGTAAACTTTATTATGTTGATTTTATTTATCAATTTCCAGTTGTCATCAAAATTGCAAAGAGCTCCAAATATCCTAAATAATTGGAATATAGTTGAGTTGAAACAAATTTGAAACAAACCTTAGACTTCAGTCTCACTCTCTCTCTCTCTCTCTCTCTCTCTCTCTCTTTCTCTCTCTCTCTCTTTGTCTTCCAACTAACTATGAGGCCAGTCTACATAATTAAGCCCTTCTTCTCAAAGACATAGCTTGCTTACCTGATGACTTGGACGCTATTGGTAGCAGTCTGAGTCTGTCATCAGGTAATATCTTGTCAGTTAATCAAAGTCATCTTGATGATCAGTGAACAAAAGAAACACTCTAAGTCTTATCCTCTTCCATAAAGATTGTTTTTCAATCTTTTCAAAAATTCAATGGCCTTTTCCAGTGTATCTGTATGACACTGATCACACTCGCACCAACACAATTCGGCATTTCTCAGCCAAGCAGCAGCATCCTCACTTAATTAATTATCTCAGGTTCCGCCCGATCAGCATCCTGGGTCTTATTGTCTGCCGGTACTTTCTAAGGGGAGATTTCCATAGCCGCATCGAGGATGTCAGGTGATGTAGACTTTTTTAATTTTGACTTGCCTTGGCATTTGGGAGATCTTGATTTGAACAGGTAGAGAAAGAGTTCTCAAAGATGGGTTTTCATTTTTTTTCCTGGAGAGGTAAGTTTATTGTTTCAGCTGGGAACTTCATGGTGGACTTGAGGTTTTATGTTTCATCTTGGCTGTCAAACTGAGAAATGTTGGGCACCAACTCCTCCATTTTCTGGCTTCTTTTCTTGTTATCCCCCTCATTTATGTCATTTTTATGTTAGCTAAACTTTTTTTATAGGGGTCTGAACGCCTAACTCACGACCAGGTTGCCTATGTTGTTCATAAGTATGTTTTTTCATGTTGATACACTTGTTTCACTCTCAAGGTAGACGGTTAATATGGGGCGAAGGAAATAAGTGTTATTAAGAGCCATTGGACCATGTAGCAGTATGATATCATTTTTTTTTTCGCGTCTCAGTCAGACAGGGTTTAGGATTTGAGAGTTAGTACATGTAAATGTTGTAAATATGAATTGTCTTTTGAGGATAAATGTAGCGTACTGAGAAGATTCAACCATTCATTTTTATGGAGACCCGAGCACTTTTCAAAATAATGTTTGGCAATATTTGGCTGAAGTTTTGGCAATATTTGGCTGATGTTTGCAAAAATAGGCATTCAGCTAAAGAAATGCGTGTCTCAGTAATGAGATGCTTTAACCAGATTTAATTGCTGAGGACATGGGTAAAAGTTTTATGAGGTAATTTAAAGATAAAACAGTATTTAGATAAGGAGATAAATTCTAAGCTAAAATGATCTTGTCAGAAACTTATATTTTCAATTGAAATAGCAGTTTGGATTTTTGTTAAAATAGAAACAGCATAAGTGAATTTTTCCTTTCTTCTCTTTTATTTCACAGAACAATATATATATGTATATATATATATATATATATATATATATATATATATATATATATATATATATATATATATATATATATATATATATGTATATATTGTTCTGTGAAATAAAAACACAAAATGAATATAAACCTATTTTATTTTCTTGAGTGGTTATTTTGCAAAAAGGATGTGAATCAGAGCCCACATTACCCGGTACTTATAAATCCAGGATTTCGAGTCCCCCCCCCCCCCCCCCCCGAAAGAAAACTTGACCTGGTCAGTCACTGTGCTGGTGGGAACTTTTATCATAGAAATTTTCATTGGGGAGCTGATTGTGACAATGGTGGAGAATCCGGGTTTTATGAAACAATGACAACCAAAAATGTTATTTTGGTAATTGTGCCAGGATAGTTAATATTTGTGGAGTTGGTGTAGTTTTAGTAAAGTGGGGGTAGAGTTTAAGTAGTACAGGATAGCAGGCTTGTGAATTAGGCATATTTTCCCTTAAGACCCTTTTTTCTCATATAATTTATCATATGTCTTGTTTATTATTCTTTTGTATATATTTTCATAAGCTTCCAACAGAGGATGAATTACGAGTATATATTATCAGAAGGCGCTGTTGGAGAGTTGGCTGTGCAGGTCAGTCAATCTTTCATAATCTCAGCAGCGGCAGACAGACCCAAGATCAGAGTGAATTGACTGACCAAGAACTGGGGAGACCTCCGGGAGGCATGTCAGATAATGTTAAGGTAGATAGCGAAAGGGGTTGTTTCGCCTATAATATATCACTTATTTTCTCCTCAGTGGCCTCCTGGTATAGAATCGCAGAGAATGGATTTTACAAATGGAAATTATATGAGATTGCAGAGATTGTCATCTGGATGGGGATTCCATGGGAATTCATACTTCTGCTCCAAACACTTAGAAAGTTTTTGAGTCTGAAGCTTTGAAATGAATGTAAGAGAAAATTCATTCTTTGACCAAAGAATTAGAATCTTTAAAGACAAGACTACCTTCAAATAACTGTTATGTTTGTTGATAATGTTTGCAGCCATAGCACCTTAGGTTTAACGGTGAGAATATTAAGTCTTGTATCCCAGAACAGTATCAGGAATATATGGTAAAGAGACAAGTCAGATATGCTAAGAATCAGTTGGGAAACAGTGAGAGGCAGAATGGAACTGGCCATTTAATCCTATTAAGACTTGTTTTACTTCTGAATCTATGAAATGTACACCATTCTTTCTTACAGGAAAAATTGATGGAGTAGATTGCAGATTTGTGCTTGATACCGGTGCTAATGTGAGCATCCATGCTTCCTTGCTTGAATTGTTAACATGTGAAGTAGATGTAGTGCCATGTGATCTAGAATTCACAGCTACTAATTGAGACTTATTTCTGTCTTGGGAAGGGCCGTATTAACTTGTTTTGGCGAAGTTACAGATTATTCTGACCTTCATTGTTGCTGAAATCACATATGATGGGATAATTGTTACTGATATTCTAGAATCGCAGAAACCTATTGTTGATTTAAGTGCACGTAAATTAGCCTTAGCTGGCGTGGAGTTCCCTGTAGAGATACATAGGAATTTATTGGAGTAGCTGAAATCACATATCAAGGGATACTTGGGACTGATATTCTCGAATCACAGAAAGATATTGTTGATTTAAGTGGACATAAATTAGCCTTAGCTGGTGTGGAATTCCCTTTAGAGATACATCAAGGATGTTATTGGAAAGAACCTGAATGTAGTGTTCAAAATATGAGTGTTGCTCCACAACATGAAACAATCATTTCTGTTTGAAACAGATTTAAGACTGATATGTGAGAATATTTGATAGAGGCAAATATGTTGAATGTGGAAAATACTGATAATGGATTAACTATTTTGCAGAACTTTAGTAAATACAGAACTGCCAATTTTTCCAGTTCCAATCATGAATCCTGGCACTTTTCCTATTCATATTAAATGAAGAACTCGTATTTGTTATGTGTATAAAGTTGCTGCTGTCACTAGTGAGTGAATCTCCTGTAATGCGTTTGAACAAGAACTACATCCAGTTGTTCAAGAGATGTTTGAGAAACAAAGTGGACCATTAAATTCTCAGCAGAGGGAAGTGTTTAAGCAATTATTATTAGTCATTATTAGTCATGGTAAAAAAAGCCTGATGGTACTTGGAGATTTTGTGTCAACTCTAGGAAACTTAAGCAGGTAACTAAAATTGACGCGTGGCCACTGCCACTGCTATATGATTTTCAATAATTGCTTGAACCCCTTCCCAAACAAACTGTCTTTGATGAGTGTTATACTCCTCTCTCTTCTTCATATCTAAATTCCTCGTCTTAAGACCCCACACGTCCACTGTTACTCGCAGTACTTTCATCCAAGCTTGCTTGCTGGCAATGCTGCACGCGCAGAACACTTCCAGTGTTTCTTTTCCCTCCGCTTCAGAAAAGGGCCTAAATATTGACACAAGAGCCTAACTGTCAACATAAACATTACGTAAGGAAGGAATGTGGCGCCACTTTCAAGATGAATAACCAGCTTATGTTTTTACTGATATTGAGATGATTGCAAATGTGAGTACCAAATTTACTTCACATTAATAGTTATAAGGTCTAAAAGAAAGGTTAAGCAAATTTACTCACAATATAATAAATAATCTATTGATTATAATTGATACTTATACAAAATTGAAGTGAATTGATTGAGAATGAAGCGAGGAAAAGGATTGATACTTCACGCTGAGTGAAATGATTGTATTTACACTGAAATGAATGGTCAGTTAGTAAAATACCAATGCAAAAAAATTGCATTAATATTGCGAAACGAATTTTAGAAATTATTACAAAATAATTCTACATTCACCATTTCAATACGGGACAACCACATTAATAAAGGAAAGAAAATCTGAAAATATATTAAAAAAATAGGGAATTGTCATTTTTTAAATAACGGAAAGCTGCATTAATAGATAGGGACAACTAAAGATTTATTAAGGTCTCAATCAGAAATAAATTTATGTACAAAATGTAGCCAAAACCAAAACTCATCTCTCTCTCTCTCTCTCTCTCTCTCTCTCTCTCTTGAGAAGTGAGGGCCAATGCACAAGGATTGTTTTATTTAATGATTGGTTAATATTCAATCTGTAGTGTACCACGATTTGCTAATTGATAAAAAATAGAACACGAATCAGCTTATTTGCAAACCAAAGGAGCGGGAAAAACATTTAATTTCAAAATGCCAAACACTGGAATAGGCACTTGAAAAGTTTTGAAATGATATGAATTAACAGTTTATACGATACATTTCCACCTGTGCATTTATTCTGCTTGAAACCCTGCCCCCTATTTTGTTTGCTTTTTTTTGTAGGGTGTTGTGTTCTAGTGTACGTCTGTGCATTCGTGTTGTTTATGTCTTGTATTTGACAGATTGCTTACTAAGGTATTGAATCGCAGTCAATAAATGATCATTTTTGTTTCATGGTACATCATATAACTAGTTCACTTTTAACTCGAATGCGTTGTCGACTCTTTACAAAACCTAGTTCAACACGAAAACATTCAGAGGCCATCGCACAAATATATATATGTATATATATATATATATATATATATATATATATATATATATATATATACATATATATATATTTATATACATACATACATGTATATGTATATTTATATGTGTACGTATGTATATGCAGGGTGATAGATAGTTATATGGATAGACAGATATATAAAAAGAAGATAGATAGATAGATAGATAGATAGATAGATAGATAGATGAATTGATGGAAGGATGGATGGATGGCTAGATAGACAGATTTATAAATGAACAGACAGATAGACAGACAGAGAGACAGATTGATCGATAGATATATAGGTAGATAGACAGACAGACAGACAGACAGACAGACAGATAGATAGATAGATATATAGATAGATAGATAGATAGATAGATAGATAGATAGATAGATAGATAGATAGATATTGCCATATGACCCTGTGTAAAGTGACAAATCGCATGGGAATACAAAACTTAACGTCCCTTTTACTCTTTACGCTGTACTATATTTTGCTTTCGGATACAATATAAAAAGGAGATATCTCTCTTTATTAAAGAGCATATGTTAAAAAACCTTATTAGATTTAAGTGCGGACCATGGAGTGAGTCCAGATTTGTCAAGCAACATGATGGGAAACGAAATCTTGCAATCATTTTTCAAAGTTTGCCATGTATTCCCAATGGGCCATGTTACCTGACACACAAAGAGGCACACATTCTATGTTTGTATTCTTGAAACTTTGGAACAATTCACGAAATAGTATCCCACAAAATCCCCGTGGATATTCCACAGTGTCCCAATGGGATGAGGCGATCCTTTGCATTTTCATACAGTTCACAGTTGAATAATATGAAATTACGAAGGATCGCCTCATCACATTGGGTTACACTAAAACCAAATCCAAAAACTGTGAACCCCTAAAATTAGGCCTGGCTCATTGTAAACAAAACTTTTGTGCAGACTCTTCGTTTATGTGAGTGTGGCACACTGTACCTGATATATATATATATATATATATATATATATATATATATATATATATATATATATATATATATATATATATATATATATATATATATATATACATACATATACATGAACTCTATTTCATTAATCACACATGTGCAGTATATGTATATATATATATATATATATATATATATATATACATATATACATGTACTCTATTTCATTAATCACACATGTGCAGTAATCTTTTGCGATCACAGAAATCAAGATGCTACTGTTGAAGCAGTTTTTCCTCATTCACTTCCCGTATTGGTCTCCTATTTGGTGTAACTGTGGAAAAAGGAAACAAAACATGACCGAGGAGGTTTTTTCTAAAAGAAAATATGGAAAAGCTTCCTACCCTATTAAAAATATCACTAAAGTTGGAGCCTTTAAAATGCAAAAAGCAAACGGGCTGGACCTGCGTGAATGTGTGCATGTGATAATTCTTTAAGAGACTTCCGTGCACACACACACACACACACACACACACACACACACATATATATACATATATATATATATATATATATATATATATATATATATATATATATACATATATATATATATATATATATATATATATATATATATATATATATATATATATATATATATATATATATATATATATATATATATATATATATATATATATATATATATATATATATATATATATATATATATATATATATATATACATATATATCCGCCACTTTTGATTTTAAGTTTAAAATCACAATGTATTGACTTGATTTTATGTATTTATTGTCACTGACAGGCCCATTTGACTAAGTTTGTAAAACCGATGCAAGAAAAGAGTATTTGTTTTTTCTTCTCTTTTTCGGATATTTGGAAATGGCAAACATTAAATTGAGTTGAATTGAACATTATTTCACATCATAATAGTGGTAGCCACTAATTACATTACTTAAAACGTCATCAGTGGAACACATACTGACATACTCTATCACTTGGACATTGTGTTTCGTTCATACACCTGTCAAAAAAAAGTTTCATGTTGGTTGTAAAATATCGGCATGGTGCATCTTTCGGAAGGGAGCTTTTAATGATGGGGTTTAACGTTTTTACGGACGTTTTACATGTGCGTAACTTTGGGAGCAGTCCTCAATACGTAGTACTTTGATAGGGAAATGATGCTGGTAACATTGAAAAAAACATTGAAATGATGCTGGTAACATTGAAAAATACCATGAACACCGTGGTGTTTTATTTGTATTGCAATACGCCACTGCTTTCAGTTGCATTAACATATACACATACCCCCTAGAGCTTGCGTCTGCAGGCTATGACACAACCAGTCCAGGTGAACTAAAGATATTGTGAAGAGGATTTTTCTATAAATACAAGGCCCGTAGTTATGTGCTGAAGGAGTGTTGATAGGTGGTTGTTTAGTTTGGTCAGATATGTTCATTTTCAATAATCTGTTTATATGTAATGATAATTCAGTGATGGATATGAACGGTAAACTACAGGACGACTAGTACAATTTGTAGTGGACGCAATAATCATATATAATCATCTATATTTGTGTTACACATTATGAATAAGTATGCATGGAACAGAGTTATTTAAGGTAACATTGTATGGTAAGAGCTAAAAAAAAAGATGATGTAACATTTTCAATCATGAGGTCGTGTATAGCATCCAGTATATGTATTGATGAAGTGAAGATAAGAAGTACAGTAGAAGCCATGGCGGCAAATTCCCACGCTCTGCACAAATTATGTGGCTTATTCTGCCCCTGTTGAAGAGAAGAGAAGTAATGGGAATATATGCACGGGAAAATGAGATCTGCATGGTTGTCATCAAGATAAAGGAAACGTTTTGATTAGGAGAATACATACGGAAAGTGCCGTTAACTATATCTTAATGAAGACATCATCAGAGTTCAGATGCCTGATGCACTTCAGAGATGGCAATGTATCCTGCAGTGCTTTGGTAAAGATGGGCTAGTTTCTTACTTACATTATCTTCCTCACTCATATCCATACACTATCAGCTCAAAGTTAAGTCAGAGTCACTTTTGTTGCAATTCAGGACTTCAGTTGTAGGAGTTGGCATTGAAGTTTGTTTTGACTACAAATGCTTTGCATATATGTAATTTTTTTCTTCTCTCCGCAAAACACAAGCACCATCATCATTATCATCATCCTTTGATGTAAATCTGCTTTTACTGGATCCTATAATATTCACAGAATGGCATTTCTATGAGTTTCTTCTTTGGTTGTTACTTTGTTCTGACCCCTATAATGGTCATTAAGAGCATTATAGTTTATGTTAACATGGCTAATGTATTAACACCAGTTTTCATGCATGACTACTGGTGTGCACATCACTGTGTGCAATATGTCCTTCGCATGGGATGGGTGAGCTTTTTGTAACCTTTGTACATGGTTTTGTTGTGCTGCATTTATGCGCAGAGCTGCTAAGCAACTGCCTCTGATAGGCTAAAACTATGCTATCGGAATCCTGAGACCAAAATATATTTTAATCTATTGAATAGGATATATTTTGCCATCTGAAAAGACTTGCATTATCATTGACCATTTAGAAAAAAATTAGAGGTACATGTCAGTCCTTTTAAAAAAATTGGTTTGCGGCAATGATACATTAATTGTTTTATTATAAATTATATTGATCATTGGTATCTGTAAAGTCAATGCCCACTAAATGAATATGGGGATTAAGAAAGGCAACTGTAATTGGAAACGCTTAATTTGCAGCTCACACTTGAAAAATTATGCTTTTAATTTTCTTCTATGTAAAGATTGTTTAATGACTTATATATTCATTTCTGTTGCTTATTTGAAATTCGATGTTGAGACTGTAACTATGTCCAGCAAAGACCTATATTTGAAGACTGACTATGTAGGGCAAGCAAAGAAATCATGTAATACATTTCGTATCGCCATTGGCAACTCTCTTTGTACGAGATAATATTGGCTTGTTTTTAAATTAAACGTCTCACATGACAGAAGTAGCAGTGTGCCGATAAAGACAATCCCACTTGTGCGATTCAGCACACTTATACACTCATAGCAAATAAAAAAGAAGATATGCGACTTGTATTAAACATATATATGAATATATATATATATATATATATATATATATATATCGTTGAAATTTAAATTTCCATGTGCACTCAAAATTGAACTATTTTTTTTTCAGCCAACACCGCTCAATCCTATGTAGGTTCCAGATTTGCAAACCTTTGTGTGCCATCTGGAGAGGTTTGTTTTTCATTTATTATCTACCAGTTGGTGATGCATAGAACTGCTTCAAATGACAATGTTTGCTTTTATCAAAGCCACATCCTTTTCTCACCAGGAAAAACAACTCCGCTCTCCCTACTTAAGCTAAGCCATACGTTGTAAATTTCACCCCATAGTTTCTGGCCTGTTGATGCCCTACCGATAGTAGGGCACAGGCAACTGTTTTTTTTCCACATGCGCAACGGTCCATCCTTCTGTCTGTTACACTTTTGTTTCCAGTATAGAAAGCCATTGCCTTTAGAATAAGATTCATGCAACTTTACATACATGTGAATCTATGCGCAAGGGTATATGTTATGAAACAAGAATATGTCAATACATCAATACTTTAGGTCATAATGCTATATCCTTGTCAAATCGTTTTCTGCTTATAAGTCACTTGTCCTTTGACTTGATTTTCTTTACTTTACACACATGTTCATCTACGGACTTCAACCTGTAACTGTGTATGCACATATTTTATTTTAGGAACGCGCGGCACTCAAACTTGCAACCTTTGGCACCAGTTGCCTAGCTGAAATCGGAAAGGCACATATACACATGACCAAATCCCCATTTTCTATAAAAGAATTATTCAATTGAGGTAGCTATGTATGAGTGCCATATCACCACGGTTATGCAGTGTATTTACTGAGGCGGCATTTATTTCCAGGATTGCGGACTTAAATCAACTAGCATTAATGAAATGTCCAAAATGTATAATTAATGTTTGGATCGGGTGGCACTAGAATCTGTAACCATTGGCACCAGTGGCCTAGCTAAAATGGGAAAAGTACAGATCCACTCAACCAAATCCCCAATCTTATAAAACAATGGTTCAATGGAGTAGTTATGTGTGAGTGCCACATCAACACGGTCACGCAGTATATTTACTGAGTCAGCATTTATTTTCAGCATAGGGGACTTAGATATATCAGCATTAACGAAATGCTGAAAATATTTATTTCATGTTCAGAACGAGTGGGATTTGAACCTGCAACCTTTGGCACCAGTCATCTACCTGTAATGGGAAATGCGCATATCCACTCGACATAGTCTCCATTCTTTTAAAGGAATGGTTCCATGGAGGTAGCTATGTGCAAGTGCTATTATTGTAAAAATGTGTATTTCTGTTTGTGTTTATTTGGAGAGGTCATTCTATTCATTGCGTGTGTGCTGGGTCATTGAGTTCCATGAATGCTTAACAGGGTCAATGCAGAGTCACTGAGCTGGCCTGTTTTATGGGTGACTCACATGTAAATGGTAAACATATGGAATAAGCTGGAGTGGTGACCTACATCCATATGAGGTGATCCAGACAGGTCTCAATGCACTGGGATGGGTGACTAATTGGAAAACTCTGGAACAATGTTGATATTTTGTGTCTAGATATAAAACAGCTATATACCTTTCTGGAGAGAGAGTTCTGAAGGATCTGACAGAAGATGTGTTTTCATCAAGCCTTTGGGACTGTGAGCCATATTTTAAATTGTACCTGTGGAGCGTGCATAGTGTCTTGAGTGGACTTGTATACTTGGTGCTACCCATTTACACTTTGTATCTGTTGAGTGTGGATATTTTCCTTGAATGGACTGGTATATTGTACCACATTGGAACCAAACTGTACCTCTGTGGGATTTACACCAGATCATTTTGGCACCTGTCATAGGACTTGGAACTGTAGGATAGTACATGTGGATAATCTCACCAGGGATTGGGATTTACCTGAAACTGTTTGACTGTTGACATACCAGGGGAGATTGTTTGCCTACTTTGTACTGATTTTGATTGTTAATATATTGTGAGTGTTAAAATTATATCATAGTTGTCATTCTTTGTTGAGTTCTGCTAATATTCCAAAGGTTGGCATGTTAAGTAATTGTTGGGGCTCGTCTTGGATCAATCCAAGACAAACAGGATCAAATTTAAGACAAAACTTTGAATTATTTTGCGACAAGATCATAACGATTGAATCATCTGGAAAATTCTGGAAATTTCTAAATACCAAGTATTACAGTTTGAATTCAACAAAGGATATCTGGTATTTATAAACATAGTTGTTGGTAAGTAAACAGAAAATAAGGCAAAATGTCAATAGATCCAATTGTCTTTCTGGCTAATGAGGACATGACAGTCAAAATTTTGATCAATTGGTAAAGGACGACCTTGGAGGTGTGGCAAAATACTTAAATTTAGAAGTACCATCGGGTATCAGGAAAACACTTTTGAAACAAATGATAATTTCCCATTTGGTTAAAGAAGGTTTCCTTGAGGATGGTGGATTAGAGGATAAAGGTTTGACAATTCATCTGGAACTCGCTAAATTAAAAATTGAGAGCAAAAGAGTGACAGCATGGGCAGCAAGCAAAGCAGCACAGCAGCAATAGAGGTAGCACAGGCAGCAAAAGAAGCAAGAGAGCATGAGCTAAAATTAGTACAGGCTGCAAGAGAAGTGGATGAAAGAAAACAACAGGAAG
Source organism: Hermodice carunculata (assembly GCA_964020975.1). Lineage (NCBI taxonomy): Eukaryota > Metazoa > Annelida > Polychaeta > Eunicida > Amphinomidae > Hermodice > Hermodice carunculata. The sequence continues at coordinate 9,931,525 of OZ026626.1, read as the reverse complement.
CCAGAGAGGCTAGAGAACATGAGTTGCAGCTCAGAGAGCTCGAACGTAGGCATTCTAGAGCAGATAATTCAGCACAGTCAGGTTCTTTTAATGTAGCCAAGAATGCATGAGTAGTATCAAATAAAAAAAAAAGTTTCAAATTCTTTCTTTCTTTCTTTCAAGAAAATAGCTGAAACTTTAAAATAGCCTAGAAGGGTGTGGCCTTTTCTTTTGCAAAGTGTGTTTATTGCAAAAGCACAAGAAGTTTATTCATCTCTCTCCATAGAACAACGTTCTGAGTATAATATATTTAAAGATGCTGTTCTGAAGGCACATGAGTTCGTACTTGAGCTTTATAGACAAAAGTTCAGGGACAGCAAAGAGGAACCAGGCATATTTATTCATTATTATGTGGGTTGTCTTTGCTGAATATTTAGCTTAGACATCGAGCCGCTACTCAGAGAGATATGTACGGGTAAAATGCTCAGAAACATGTTGAGTAGTTACCCGCTGAAGACCCTTTAATTTATTATTTGGGCTAATACAGCCTATGTCAAAATTTTACATAGGAACGTGTGCAAGATGGACAATAGTACTTCTATGTATATAGGTTAGACAGGGACAGGTTAGCTTATGGAGAGTAAAGAGTTTGGACTGCGGAATAGGGTAATGACTACTAAGAAGTGGTTTTGGACAAAAGACACAAATACAATCGTGAGGAATTTGCCAGAAAGATATAGAACCTGTTTGGCAGATGGTGTGCCTCCAGGAAAATAGAACATGAATTTGACAAAGTAAGGGAACTTATTTTAGTAGAAGATTACCAAGGTTGTATTGCTAAAGAAATTAAGACCTACCTCCTGGATGAACATAAGGCAGATAAATAACATGACGCTGCAGTTTTGGCTGATGACTATGAGTTGACTCATAAAAACGTCTTTGGAAAACCCAAACAGGGTCAGTTCAGATCGAAATTTGGAAAGAAACCAGAGGGAACGTGGAGCTCCCCCCCCCTCCCTCCTTGTCAAAAATCCGAAGAACAAAAAGCCAATAATTTTCATCAGACTTATAAACCTGCTAATCAGAAAACAGACCAGAAGTCCTTTAGGGGACCCACATGCAGGTACTGCCATAAAAGGGGTCATGTTAAATCAGAGTGGTGTTTACTCCAGAGAAGGACAAATAATACTGTTAAACCATTTGGTTTAGCCAGCATTAAGTGGCGCCAATGAGCCAGTCATGAGAGAGGACACAGAACATCTTGAGCGGGAATTTCCGGGCATTTTGCCCAGCTGTGTTTTGGCAAGGTCAGTGGTTCTTGAAGCTTCTCAAGAAGAAGCCAGTGACAAGGATGATGAATGTCTGGCAGAGAAATTCTTTGCTGGTAGCCTTGAGGACCAAGTAAGCCCTGAATGTAACTTGAGTATAGAGGTAAGTCATGACGGTAATTTCTCTGGCCAGGTAAACCAAAAGGATCATCGGAGTCAAAAGCCTCATTTGAATCGAGATAGGCTGATTAGGGAGCATAAAGCTGACCCTCGGTTAAGAAAATTGGCAAATGGAGTTTTAAATGAGGAAGAGGCTCAGAAAGACCTGGTCTCTTATTCTATAATTCAGTAGTGTTGATGAGGAAATGGAGACCTCCAGATGCTTTCCCTGATGAAGAATGGATAATCATTCATCAGATAGTGTTTCCTCAATTATATAGGGCAGAAGTTTTTAATACAACTCATGATTCACCTATGGTGGGCCACATGGGTATTAGAAAGACTCAAGATAAAGTATTACAACAGTTTTCTTGGCCCAGATTTTATTGGGATGTGGCAGAATTTTTGTAAGACATGTCATACATGTCAAGTGGTCGGAGAACCCAATCAGAAAATAAAACTCGCTCCCTTGATTAGTGTCCCTGTTCTTGAAGAACCATTTTCCAGGGTTATTATAGATTATGTGGGACCATTTCCAAAAACAAAAGCTGGAAATAGGTTTCTCCTTACTACCATGGATTTAGCCACTAGGTATCATGAGGCCATCCCATTAAAAAAAAAAACATTAAAGCTCCTATTATTACTGATGCTGGAATGAAATTTTGCACTAGAGTAGGGCTGCTCATACATGTACAAAGTGACTTAGGTTCAAATACCATGTGTGCAGTGCTCCAGGAAGTTGCCCACCAGTTAGGCAATAAACAAATTAAATCTTTAGCCTACCACCCAGAAATAGGTGGGGCTGTAGAAAGGTATCATCAAACACTGAAGAATATGATGAGAACCTATCGTTTTGAAAATGAACACCAATGGGATCAAGGTATACATGTGGTATTATTTGCCCCCATAGAGATACCAAATGAATCACTGGGTGTCAGTCCATTTGAACTGATGTATGGACATACTGTGAGAGGTCCACTACAGCTTATGAAAGAGAAAAGGTTGGATAGACACAAGATGAACCTATCTTGGAGTATGTGTCCAAATTCAAATAAAAGTTGAAAATAGCTTGTGAGATGGCACAATCAAATCTAATTAATGCACAGAGAAGGATGAAGACATAGTACAATAAGAAACTAAGGGAATGAAGTTCTGAACCACCATAAAAGTTGGTCATTTTGCCGGATTAACAAGGCTGCCAGATTAATAAATCACAGTATAATTCACCAGGATATATAGAGAATAAGAACCCCAATTTGCACCTAACAGTGAGTAAATAAAAACATAATCACATACACATATTACCAATCATATGAAATTTTAATAACGAAACGTGAAAATTATAGAAAAAAAAACTTCATTCAGTGTATTCATATTCATATGTACAATTAATGTTACGTTCAAACGTAAGGGAGCGAGCAGGCATAAATGTCCCAACCCCTAATGTTAATCTTACACACGTATTAGGACATATTTTGCCTTTAATAGCTTATTTTGGCACAGAGAAATCCGCATTTTTTTTTGTTTACTGCGCTCACTTTTCATATCTTTTAACTGTTCTTCAATGCGCCAAACTTTTCTTACGTCGTCACCACAAAATCCCTCATTGGATTCTGGCCATTGTAATGAAATTTAACCATTTAAGGCGGGAACAATTAAACGTCTAATCAACTTGGAACTTGTCTGGAACACGTCAGGTGATTGTTGATTTTGCTGTGCGGCGCAATCAGGTATGTTATTGCAAGGTATATGCTCATTGAATATCAAGTGACGGATTAAAGAGGCAAATGACATTGAAAAAAGCCCCTTTGTTCTGCAATTAACAAGCCGGTGACGAAATTCTAAGGTGTCGGATTATCAAGTGACGGTTAAAGGCAGCCTGACTGTATATATAATATCTACACCGGATAGGAGGATGAAAGCTACACAGTTTTTTCACGTCAACATGTTTAAAGAATACCATGAAAGAGGAACACCAGTAGGAATTGTCAGTGCCACTACTTTGAAGAATGATAGAAATGATAATGGGGATGATGAGAATGGTCCATTTTCGAATGAAGAATTGAGTTCTATTTCCATTGTAAAAATGCTGAACTCTGACAAATTGCAAAATCTTGACAGTAATATCATTCATGTCATTTGGAGCCTACACAGCGAGCTGATTTAGAAAAAACGTATTCGTGAGTTTGAACATTTATTCTCAGACCATCCTGGTTGCACGCCAATATTATGTCATGAGGTAGATGTAGGTGATGCTGGTCCAATGAAGCAACAACTTTGTTGGTTGAATCCGCTGAGATTGGCTGCAGTTCGAGAAGAAATAAATTACATGCTGGAAAATGATATTATTGAATGAAGCCAAAATAGCTGGAATAGTCCTGTTGTATTGGTTCCAAAACCTGATGGCTCAATTAGATTTTGCCTTGATTATAGAAAAGTGAGTTCTGTGACAAAATCAGGCTCCTATCCAATCCCTAGAATGGGTAATTGTATTGATAAGATGGGAAATACGTGTTTTGTGAGCAAATACAACTTGATTAAAGATTATTGGTAGGTGCCACTCACAGAAAAGCTGACGAAATGTCAACTTTGCAACACCAGATGGCCTTTTCAATGTAAAGTGATGTAATTTGGAATAAAAAGGTGCCTGCGACCTTCACCTGGTTAATGAACACGGTGACAGCTGGTATGGAAGGATGTGTATCCTACATTGATAATTCCTGTATTTTCTCCAAACCCTGAGCTGAACATCTTAAAAGAACTAGAGAATTCTTTAAAAGATTGAATTCACTGTGGCTGACGGTGAACTTGTAATGTGTAATGGAAACGTACTGCCAAAAAACAGCAAAAATTCAAGCAATTTTAGACTTTCCTCTGCCAACAAGAAAAATGGAATTATTTTTTATTTTTACGCATGGCTGGATATAATAGGAAAGTCCCCCCCAAAAATGTCAGAAATCACTGAACTATTGTCAAAATTGTTAAAAAGAAAGAGAAGTTCTTTTGGAATGATCAGTGCCAGTGTGCATTCCAAGAGCTGAAGCTAAACTCAAGCATGCAACAGTTCTTTCAGCCCCAGATTTTGAAAAGTCATTCAAGATTGCAGTAGATGTTAGTGATGTGGCAGCAGGTGGTCTGTTAATAAAGGATGGTATCCATGGTTTGGAACACACTGTGAGATATTCTCCAAGAATTTAACATCCATCAAGGGAAATTTTTCACCGTCGAGAAAGCTGCACTTGCTTTATTGTTAGCACTTCAACATTTTGAAGTGTATGTTACCCCAGGTCTGTATCCTATACTCGTCTACTCTGATCACAATCTTTTAAAGTTTTTGGATAAGTTAAAAGACATAAATCAGGTATTGTTGAGATGGAATTTATATCTACAAGGATATAATCTGACAATTGAGTATGTCAGCAGCAGGGACAATGTGGTTGCTGATGCACTAAGTAGAGTGAAAATTGCATAAATATTCTCCATATGAATGTGTTCAAATTATAAGCCTATTGTCAGTAATATTGTTTATGTAAGCATGTCAAATTGAAAAATGTACATAATAAATGGTGTAAGTAATTGAACAGGAGATCATTCCTATTGTGATGCGAAGGAGTATGTATTGTTGACAATAAAACTGTTCCAAAGTTAGATGAGACTTGTATAAACAGTGCAACTGGGTCAATTAGAACCATGTGTGTGTTTATTACAGTGGAAAATTTGAAGAGATGGTATAATTAATGTATGTGAAAGGTAATGCCGCTTTGTAGAAAGAGTGTTTTTTTTAATCATTGTATTGTAAGTTAGAATTCTCAGAAAATTTTCCTTATATATGTCCAATTTTTCTTTCTCCAAGGAGAAGGATGTGTTATGCAAATGTGTATGGCTGTTTGTTTTCATTTGGAAAGGTCACTCTATTCTATGAGTGTGTGCTGGGTCATTGAATTTAGTGAATATTTTGCAGGGTCACTGCAAATCACTAAGTTAGCCTGTTTTGTTGGTGACTCACATGTAACTGGTAAACATTCATATGAGGTAATCCAGACTAGTGTCAATGCACTGAGAATAATGACTAATTGAAAAAATCTGCTAGTATGGTGATATTTCTGTATCTAGATATAAAGCAGATATTTTCCTGAAATTCTGAAGGATCTGACAGAAGCTGCGTTGTCATCAAGCCATTGGGACTGTGAGCTATTGTTTAAATTGCACCTGTGAAGCGTAGACAGTGTCTCGAGTGGACTGGTATATTGTACCACATTGAAACCAAAGTGTACTTCTGTGGGATTGGATCAGCATCACCCTTTTCAGTACCACATTGGACCCAAACTGTCCCTCTGTGGGATTTATACCAGATCATTTGGCACCTGTCATAGGACTTGGAACTGTGGGACAATATGTGTGAATAATATCACCAGTGATTAGGATGGACCTAAGACTGTTGGACCACTGAAATATTAGTGGGGATAAGGTTCCCTACTTTGTACTGATTTTGAGTGTAAATATATTGTGAGTGTTAAAATTATATCATTGTTGTCATTTCTTATTGAGTTCTGCTAATATTCAAAAGGTTGGCATGGTAACAGCCATATCAACACGGTTTTGCAATATATTTATTGAGGGGACTTCAACCCACCAGCATTAAGGACTTGCCCAAAATGTATATTGTATGTTCGGAAAGAGTGGGACTCAAACATGCAACCTTTGGGACCAGTCACAAGCTGAAAATGGGAATCGCACATACCCACACGACCAAATCCCGATTCTTATAAAAGAATGGTTCATTGGACCTAGTTATGTGCGAGTGCCATATCAACATAGGTATGCAGTATATTAACTGAGTTGGAATTTAATTCCAGAACCGGGGATATAAACCCACCAGTATTAGGGAAATGGCGAAAATATATATTTTATGTTTAGAACAAGTTGGACTCGAATCTGACAACTTTGGCACCAGTCGCCCGGCTGAAATGGAAAATGCACATATCCACTTGACCAAATCTCCATTCTTATAAAACAATGGTTCAATGGAGGTAGTTATGTGCGAGTGCCATATCAACATGGTTATGCAGTCTCCTTACTGAACCTGCATTTATTTTAAAAATCGGGGATTTAATCCCACCAGCATTAAGGAAATGCCGAAAAATACATATATATATATTTTTAAATGAGTGGGACTCGAACCTGCAACCTTTGACACCAGTCACCGAGCTGAAATGGTAAAGGCACATATCCACTCGCGCAATTCCCCATTCGTATAAAACAATGGCTCCATGGAGGTAGTTATGTGCGAGTGCCATAACATTATGGTTATGCAGTATATATACTGAGTCAGCATTTATATCCAAAATCGGGAACTGAAATCCACCAGCATTAGGGTAATGCCAAAATCTTATATGTTGTATATTTACACACATATGTATATGTGTGTTGAAAAAGTCAGTCATTTGGAGGTTTTCTCTTTCTTTTCTTCGAGTCTTTTTTTTTTACCTTTTACTTTGTTCTTTCCCTTTTCTTCCACTCCTCATCATCTAATTCGTTTTCTTTTTCTTTCCAGCCCATATTTTAAAGTTTTTGGCCTATGAAGCTAATAAACGCAATGCCTATGTGAGCGGATTTTTGGAAAAACCCAATACTTTGAGTCGGTTTCCCTTAATTGATCCTCTTTTTAGAAAAATAGGGATACTTCCCTTCTGCATCATTGCGGTTGCTAGGTCCGAACAACGCTACTTGTTCTAAATTCACTGATTTCTGAAATAATGATCTTTAAAGAAGGTATGTAAATTATAACCTGTCCTGCATATCCCCCCCCCCTCCGCGTGGGTGATCTTGAATGACATCCATTATTTCTTGAAGCAGATGGTAGTGAAGTGTGTCCATAATTCAAAACCCTAGGCAGAAAATATAGACTTCATAATCAAGTAAATGGTGGAATGTATTACAGAAACAAATTCGGTAGGAATACTGTGCTGCCATTGTGTCAACAAAGACAATTTGCAAGAGAGATGCCACTATGTGATGGATCTCACGTTGAACGACTCAAACTTAAAACTTATTTGCAGCTCTTGTCAGATGTTTTAAGCGCACATTTTTTTTATGAAATTGATTCGATCACTGCTGAGAGAGTTTTTGAAATATATCGGACCTTTGTCTACACTTGATCGAAGGGCAAGTAAAGTAAGTCCAACATTGACAGAAATTTGGATACATTTTTACCTCGCAGTGAGACATAATTGGCGATACATTTCAAGTAATATTATTTTGCACACCAAACGCATCATACTAGAGGCCAAGCGAAAGTCGCAGTTTTTGACTCGTTAAAACACGTGATTTTTGGTTGGTATTTTTCTATTTCTGAACAGGCAATTCACCTATATACTTATGAATTGATTGCTAATTTTTTCCACGCCGAATTAGGTGCTATTGTACCAGATGGGACTGGTCTGCTGAATGTTCCGCTACTATATATTTAATAAAGATATGTTCAGCACTCAACATTAATAAACCTATACTGATATGTTTCTGACCTGTTTGACCATTAATCTTGTGGCTTGCATTAAGCAGTTAGTGGCTTGCATTAAGCAGTTAGGACCCGAGAAGAAAAAAGCTCACTAACTGTACATATCAGTTTATACACACAGGTTGAATAAAGATAAACTTGAATATTCACAAGTTTGCAAATAAAGTAGGGCTGGGGTTATATGTTGTGTGAGCAGAATTGTTAGATTGTGGTACTGAAATGATTTGATGTTTATTGGGTGATGTACGTATGGAAGATGGTTTATGGTCACTATAGGTTTTGATTTGGACTTTGTGAGTGATAAAGTTTATATTAAGTATCATGATTATGTTATGCTATGAACAAAATGTATTTGGCAAGACCACTTTTATGTATGGAATTATGTTGCTCCTTGTTGCAGAATAAAACATAAATTGTCAGATTAGCAGATTTGCACGCTGTATATAGTGAATTTGAGGTTTGAAGATTTACCGGCTATATAGGCGTAACTGTGAAGGTTTCCAGATTCACAGATGGTGTACTAGTATGAGGGACTTTGCAGATTTGCAGTTTTGATGATATTTACAGATTTACTTTCTTGCCGGCAAAACAGACTCACTTTGCCGTATTGGAAAATAGCGATTGAGGTACTGGGCACATTGCCAGATCAATTATGTAAGCAAACACAGATCGTCTTGGCAGGCAAGAAACTACTTTTCATGCATCTGAGCTGTAACATCATTGCCTTGGGCATGGTAAATTCTTGTAGCCTCTACAACAAATATTAGTGTCTTATCACAAACTACTCTAAAAAACCAGTGGAGTAGGTTATTCATGTGTAACAATGCACAGTCTTATTACAACCTTGAAGCTAATGGATTCTCAATACATGTAAGAAGCTTGTTTTCTTCTTCTATTTTTTAAACTCTATATCATCCTGGGAGTGATGTTTGTTTATCAATAACATAATGCTTGTCTCAGTTGTTACCTCATCATGATGATCATCTATGAAGACCGGCCATCTGGCATTGTGTATATTGCATGAAAGGAGCATACAGGACGACATATCTTCTTTCTTTCTTTTTTTCTTCCTTTCTTTCTTTCTTTCTTTCTTTCTTTCTTTCTTTCTTTCTTTCTTTCTTTCTTTCTTTCTCTCTTTCTTTGTCTCTCTCCTTCTATCTTTTTTTCCCTCACTCAGGCAATCTCACAACTTACTTCACAAACTGTCAAAGCAAAGAAGCAAAGCAAGACACATTGATAGGGGTGGACAGAATGGCATCAAACTTAATTTGCAAACAATGTCAATGATATAATTCAAATTTTGAAATTAAAGACGAAAGAAAAAATTTACTGCTCCCATACTGTATGCCTAGTCTTCAACTTTTTCAATTTTTTTCATTCTTTCTTTCTTTCTTTCTTTCTTTCTTTCTTTCTTTCTTTCTTTCTTTCTTTCTTTCTTTCTTTCTTCTTTCTTTCTTTTTTCTTTCTTTCTCTCTTGTTTTCTTTCTTTCTTTCCTCTTCTTCTTCTTCTTCTTCTTCTTCTTACCATAAACACATGTGAATACAGGACATAACATAACAGTACATTATCCAATCAGAAGAAAACTCAGTATCTGGCTAGTGGACTCCAGTTTGTTCGTCACCCCCTACTGCGCATACGCACATTGACGCAGCCATTGCATTTTTTATGCATCCAGGGTGATTTCTGCATTTTTGTTTACACCAAAGTCTCAGACCCACCGGCTATATGGATATCATGTCAATAATTCATCTTTACGCCAATATAGTGTTTTGAATAATAACAATTCACCAAGTCGCATTGTTGATATACTGATGGAAACTGGGCTTCTGTGGGCTAGAATTTTTTTTTCTTTTTTTTTTTTTCAGAATAGAAAAACGTTACAGGTGTGAGGGTAACCTGAGCAAAGTATACATCGTTTGTTGCGCCTGTTGCATGATGCCTTAATTAATGTCTACAGTCGCCAGTGTTATTGTCTGTAGGCACCAGTAATCCATTAGCATCTGGGAGCCTTCCAAATTGCAACCCATACTATGTCTTTCAGAGGCCTCCATGCACCATGTTGCCAATGAATGCTTAGATTTGGTGTTTATTGTTGAAAAATTCCAACACTCATTCTTCTCCGCCACCATGTCTCTGTCACAGGTTACGTCACTATTTCAACAGGGATATAGAGATCTTGGGCACTGTACGTGCAGTACTAAAATTGGTGGAACAGTGTCCAACAGAAGAAAAGCTATATGATAGATGGGTTCGTTCAGCTGCTCAAGGTACTACAGCCTCGCCATTTTTAACTGATTTAGTAAATGACCGTTAGAGGGACCTAGCGACGAGGTCCTACTGCCTGATCCACCAACGTCGTTATTGATACTTTGTGATGCTGACGATCACATCTTAGGCTTTACCTACAACATATAAAAGACATGTTGCTCTTTGATCAAACATGAGGAGAAATGACTGAGCAACTCCTGTCCCGGAGCAAGATGTGAAACTGCAAGCACATTCTTGTTCAAGCAAAGCCATTTGCAACAAAGTTGCCAGGGTCAAGGCAATAGCACCTTCTGGTCACGTGGTAATAATCCGCTTTCAAGTCCCCTTTGAAGCTGTCCCTGCCACATGTGAACCCACAGTGACAGGCTTGCAATTATGGCTGCCTTTGATGTCATTCGGATAAATAACTGCTTTTTAAGCCAATAAACAGCATTCCATGTTGGAAACTATACAACAAGTTTATGGATTGACATGTTTTCAAAGCATAGAAGCCAACATTTACTGTGGTTGGAGGGCAATATTGTCATTTCAGCCAATGATGTGCGAAAAAGGGGCCTCAAATCTTTCAACGCCAATTTCTCAGAATGGAATTTTCTGCTTATGAATCAATTGTTTTTTCAGACAGAGCCAACAACTAGGTGATTGATAGATATGCTTCAAATGCTCGCCTTTTGAAAGATAAATATATTATCTGGGAACCCTTTTTTTGTTTTCCGTCAGATGCCTCCTGCCGAGACTTTTGTAACTCACAAAATTTACTAACTGGTGATGCTTAAAATGATTATCAAAAAATTCAATTATTCTGTAATTATGTATTTATTTGTAAACCGAAATGCGGTTCCTGCATATTGGTCTATTCTTTAATTTGACATATATAATACATTTAGTGTTATTTCCCATCAACTATTTTTTACGAAATGCTGACAAAAGATGAAATCTGGTACCCTCTTGTTAACTGGCATATAAATCCATAAAAAATGATTGTAACAATATGCAACTTGTTTTTAACAAATCTACATAAGATATCTGTATAATAATTAAAATGTATGGTTCTATGGGTGAAATGTGAAAGCAAGCTAATGCAACTTCAAAGTGGCGGGACTGCTGTTCACAACTCAATCTACTCCACTGACGTTGCTGTACTCTGATTCAAAGACTTACCCCACATCCAAGCTGAAAACATACACGTGTATACATCTTGCCTCATGTCAAAAAGATCCAAGATGAAAAGAAGTTGCTTTACCTGTTCATATCCGCAGGCCAAACAGACAGATGATCCAAATTGTAACAAAGACTCACCTGAAAAACCACCGGCAGGCAAGTTGAGACGTTATGAGAAACATGAGTACATTAATGCCTCAAAGTATGAAAACCTACAAGGCACAACATATCAAGAGGGCTATGTCCCGATCCACCAGCGGAAACCAGGTACAGCAGGCTTGTGCAGAGGGCAGAGCCGGGAAACTACAGGGTATTGCAGTCTGTAAAGGTGCAAGACATGTAGAACTCTTGTATCAGAGATCACATAATATTCCGTTCAAACTGTACAGGTGATCTTACCTGGAGTCAGGATAATGATCATGATCAGGGTCTCTGCAAGATGGAAATACTGGTGTCTAAAGAGTGTGGATATGTCAACCCTCATACAAAATTGTTCCATAAAGTTCTAGATGACTATTGGATGCTGGTGAAAAATCAATTTGCAACAATTTACATTTTATTATTGTTATTAGTGTTATGATGATGATGATGATGATGATGATGATGATGATGATGATATTATTATTGTTATTATTATTATTATTATTATTATTATTATTATTATTATTATTATTAATATTATTATTATTATTTGTATTATTATTATTATTATTATTATTATTATTATTATTATTATTATTATTATTGTTATTATTATTATTATTATTATTGTTTTTATTATTATTATTATTTCTATTGTTATTATTATCATTATTATTATTATTATTATTATTATTATTATTATTATTATTGTTATTATTATTAATGTCCACAGTTTTATAGTTAGCCCAATGTAAATTTCAGGACTTATAGGGTGTATGAAAGTCGCATTCGTTCGTGGTGACGCCACCTACATTATTATGTAATATAGGGGTCAAATGTGAAAATCTTGTGAACATTCTAGCATTTTTAATTTGTGGTGGATCTTCATCAAATTTATTGGGATTGTGAGGGAGGCCAAAGTCTCAGATGCTGGTGATACTAGTGGTGCCACCTATAATTTGACAGAAATTATGAGCCAAAATGTGTTTTAAGATGTAAAATTATATATTTGGAAAAGTAATTCGATTAGACTTGCCAAGTTTATATGATATATAGACCATGGCCAAAGGTAGAATGTTATGTAATATCAGGAACTTGATTTCTTCCTGTGAGGTCACCATGCCTGTAAAGTTGAAAAAAGGATTTTGCAATGGCCGAGTGTAGCTTTGACATCAATGGCAAAGAGAACTGAGCATCCAGATCAAAATTGCACTTGATTACATAATACATATAAATGTACTTGCTGACCTGCTTTGGGTCACTGTGACCCAGTAATTATGGAGTTGGGCGCTTATCCAATTTATTGTCTCTCCTCTATAACTCAAAAAAATATTACCCGACTTGAATAAACAGACTATAAACGGAATGCTGGATGAAGGGTGCATATTTTGAACATAACAATTTTTCATCTGAGTTGAAGGTCAAGGCCACATGGCCAGTATGAATATTGAGGTTATCTTGTCAATGTTCTTTACCCCACAATTCATGAGATGGGAGTTATGAAGTGTAAAAAGTCTTTGTCGACATCAATGTTTGTGGCGCCAGCTGTAGTATTATATAATATACAGGTCAAAATATGAAAATCGTGTGACCACAGTACTGTCCACAATTTTCAAGTTAGCTCAATATAACTTTCAGGACTTATAGAGGGTATCAAAAAGCTAGATTATTTTTATATTGGTCGCACCACCTCCAATATTATGCAATGTAGCGGTCAAAAAACGAAAATCTTTTGAACACTGTAGCATCTTATTTGTGGCAGATCTTCACCAAATTTGGTGGGATTGTGGGGAAGGCCAAAGTCTGACTCGGTAATGATACTAGTGGTGCCGCCTATAATTTGATGGAAATTATAAGCCAAAATGTGTTTTAAGATTAAAAAAAATCCATATTTTGAAAACTGATTGAATTAGACTTGCCAAATTTGTAGGATATATAGACAATGTGGAAAGCTAAACTTGCCTGTAATATCAGTGGTCTTGACTTATTTTTGTGAAGTGACCATGCCTGTAAAGTTGAAAGATGTGATTTTGTAATAACAGGTTGTACCTTGGACTTCAATAGCACTTTAGGACTCGCAACTTTGAAATGAACAAGTGGAATATAGCCACTATGCCAGTAGAGCATTAGGCCCATGGGCCTTTTGTTATTATTATTATTATTATTATTATTATTATTATTATTATTATTATTATTATTATTATTATTATTATTATTATTATTATTATTATTAAATTTATTATTATTATCATCATCATTAGTATTATTTTTATAATTATTACGTAGCTTAATAGCTATACAAAAGTTTAGGTAGACACACACGGCAATGGTATGGGAAAAGAAACCATCAATGATCTTAACAGTAGGGGTAGGCACGCACTCAATGCTGCCACAGATTTAGGTATGCATGAAGGAAGGATAAGTCCACTCATGGCCGCAAAGATATACAAATCATTATATCTCCCTAATACTCTCTTTGTCGGTGAGGTCTAGATTGTTAAAGACCTAAATTCCTGCAATGTGTCATATAGGCATGTTGCCGGAACAGTGGAGGGCTTGCCAGAAAAATATGGTAAATCTGGGGGTTTGGAGTACTTTAGGCCATTTTTCCATAGAAGGAAAAGAAGCTACTACGAACTTTTATATTGTAATAACTTACTTAGACTACCAGCTTCATCCACAAAAAGACAATTGCTTCTTACACACGTACGTATGCCCGTATGACTCCCATAAGTTGTTCTATGGTGTCTCTGGGATCATAATTAGGTACCTGATTATATTTGGACTTTTTCGTGTTGATTTACGCATAAATAGCTGAGCTAAAATATCCAAGCAAATGCGAATGAAAGCAAAGGGTAAGGGAGGAGGTACGCCTAAATGAAACGGATATGTGGCATGGATTTGTTAGTTAAAATGTCAAATTGGACGTCCTCCGTTATATGGTTAAAGACATAGATCCACACCAGTTGTGGATTTTGCTCGCCATGAGTCTGTATTAGTACGGTGCACCATCACCATGATGAGGTAATATTTTGAGAGCACTGTTTGAATGTTACCACCGGTTGAGTTTTCTCCTTGGATCAAAGTCTACAGATATGTGAAATGTTTACCTCAAGGCAGCTGGAGGTTCTTAGTCACTTCACCTTCCAGTGCGAAAAATACATCTACACTAGAGAAAGAATGTTAAGAAACTATTTGTCATTATAGACTTCAACAGCTTTTTTGACATTGAACAGCTATACATTGCTTTGTTGGGTCTACTATGACCCAAACAAGATCAATGCACCATAAAACCATGAACATGTGCCGTCAATATGTGGCACACATGTATCATATAAGATGCACAGCAGAACAAAAAACTTCTGCGGAAACATATAGAATCCTTCAAGTGCAAATGAAATGAGTTGTTAGGAGTTAAGTGCCAACGTCAGTAAAGCAGTCATCTAATGAGGTACTTGGTATAATATATTACACTAAATAATTTTACATTTTTACTATACTTCTGCTTTCTCTCAAGATTTGATACATTCTACACCGTAATGAATAGTGACTGTACTATGCAATATGGATTGTATCCCTTTGGCAAATAGATTAAATGAAGAATATACATACATTACTATTATTTTTATCCTCATTATTATTATTATTATTATTATTATTATTATTATTATTATTATTATTATTATTATTATTATTAATATTATTATTATTATTATTATTATTATTATTATTATTATTATTATTAATATTATTATTATTATTATTATTATTATTGTTATTATTATCATTATTATTATTATTGTTGTTGTTGTTGTTGTTGTTATTACAATTATTATTATCAAAATTTAAAAAACTCGGTTGATGCCTTTTTCATGTACATGGGCAAGGTACATTTAATGTGTTTTATATTCTTATTCCAGTGACCACTATGTGGGTGAGATGTGTGGACACAAAGTTAGTTTGTCACTGTTACAGTGTAGGAGCTTGGCACCAGCCAATCATTGTGTTTGCTGGTCAAGGTCCACAGATTACCGTTTGTTTTCAGGATATCTCACTGACAAGGGCAACTTTTTTCGTGGCAAAACCTCCCAATCCATGCATAATAGGCGACATTTTCCTTTTGTGCACAGTCTTATCAAGGACTCTAATTATCATGGCTTTGAAAAGTTCCCCCATTCTGATTGAAAATTTTGCCAACTGGTTAGCAACGACATATTTTATATGGTTACTACAATACAAAAGAACCATTTAAACTGATTAAACCTATTACAGAGGAACGTTAATGGTGATACTTCATTGTCATACTCCCTTTTTATATAATTCATCTCCTCTCTAGCAATAAAAATTATAGCAACAACTAATTGACGACCTATATCTGTGGATTGGCCCATCTACTCATCTGTATTTCTCCCTTGTGAATATCCATGTGTGCACTGCCACATGAAAACGCGTGGGCAGCTGTAGTCAGGAGGTGCAGCAATAGTTGAACCATTCCATAGCCCCCCTCCTCTCACCCTCGACATGAGATAGTGGTGTTTATGATGGCAGCCTAAACCACATGCTGAGGCAACAGGAAGCCCAAAATCATCTTCAATTTTAAGAAATGACGTCAAAGGGACGTGACATCAATGGCTAATATCTAATGAAGCTAAAGATATATGTATTACTATATCTGACGAATGACAAAGATATAATATTTGATGCTTATTTATTAATGTCATCATGACTAGAAAAAATCTAAGACGTGTATAAGTATGACAGAAAGTCATCTTTAATATTTGGCTAGTCATGTCGATAAGGCTTCCGTGACCAGAACTGTTTCCTTTAGTATTCTTGGTTTTTACATTCATTTTAGAATATGAATCATCAATCAACATTTTTCATTTCTTGCTGAAATCCTTACCAGTTTTATGATCGTTGGTATGCGCGATGTAATAGCATTATGTCAATGAACTTACTTTGAAATAGGTACATAGTCCTCATGTTTCAGGAAATGAATCACAGTAAAATAATATATTTTATTTTTATGAGGTTTATATATTTCACCATTGATTACATTTGTAGATAATATTCATTTCATATTGTATGTAAGAATAGATGCTGTGGACAAACAGTCAAATGTAATGTCCTGGACGAAAGACGCAAATGGTATAACAGTTTTGCTGGTTTCACTTTGTATTCATGCACATATTTTTCATATGAACATGTTGACTTTGTTAATGTCCTTGACAAAAAGCTGTCTATGTTACATGCTGAAACTTTTCGCCAAGCAAACAAAAAAGGGACGTTGGGGGTTTCTGCATGTACCAATCTCAGGAGTGTCTCTTTATATTGACAAGGACAAAACGTAGATGTGCATTTTTCTGATGAATAAATGTATCAGGCTCAACTGGAATATCATTGCCTGTGCAAAACTGCAAGACGTCAGTCTGATAATTTCCACCATCCTTCCTTTGGCACTGTGCATGCTGAAAGAAAGTTCTCAGTCAGTGTCTCCATCGGTATTGTGGCATATTTAAAGAGAAATAAAAAAAGAAAGCCCTTATCTGGTGTTTCTCTTGCTCTAGTGCCTCAAATTTACATGTGAATTGGAACAAAACAGTCATCATTTGGTGTCTCAATCCCTATTGTGGGTTATAACAATTAGGTTAAAATTCTCCTCATTTGGTGTCTACATCCCTAATTATATAAACAAAGGTCGCCAGTTGGTGTATCCATCTCTATTAAGGGTTATAACAATTAGGTAAAAAGTCCGTAGTTGGAGTCTCGATCGTACAGTAACTCATTTCATGATAATCACGAAGGTAAGCCCTCAGTTGGTGTTTCTGTCTCTATTTGGTCACATCTTAAGACAACATAAACAAGAAGACCCCAGGCGGAAAATCCAGCTCTATTGTAGCACATTTAAAGATGAAGCAACAAAGAAAGCAGTCACTTGGTGTCTCCATTGCAGTCTTTTTGCATGAGTTCCTCTTCATCAATCTTATGTTGATTCAGTGAATCGACTCATCTGAAAGCAGGTCTTAACGTTTTCCCGGATCAGCTGTATGGTGGCATATAGCCACTGCATTCTGTCCATGATGCATATCAGTGGTTACAATTATTGACTGGCTATTAACGTTACACTGGAGGAGACTACATTCGGTGCAAAATGTTCAATAGAGTAGAATCATTTATATATACCTAATTTTGAACGAGTACGTGCTAGATTATCTCTGTGTTTGTTAACAGAGTATACGATTCTCTATCTACGGGTGGCATGATGAAAAGGTATGTGGTAGAATCACTCTGCCTCAGTCAGCTACAGGGTTGTTACGTTTCTCTACCGACGGGGGCATGACCGTTGCAGACCTCCAGGCGTACATAGGGCTAAAGAACACCAGGCCTAATGCTATTATCGCAAAAATGCTGGCCACTGCAATTTCTCCCAGAGAAATGAGCTGCCCAAGCAGATACATATCAATCACGTGATTGCCGATGTCTAAACCGACTGTAAAGAATGCAACAAAAATCCAATTTTTGCTGTATTCTCCTCTGTTCCATTCCAGTGACGTGAAGCTCATGAGCTGTAACGTAGACATAAAATGATATCATGACTTTAAGCGAGGCATAAAATAAACATGTGGAATCCACATACAGGCATCCCCAATTGCATTCTGTTTACTGGCCACACCAGATAATTAAGATCCATTTTAAATTGATCAATAAATAGTATATGTTCCAGTAGTTCTCCTTCGCTTCTCATGCAAATCACCAAGCTTTGCAGGATCTCTGTTTAAGTTGCATGGCAAATGTCATAAAGCCACTTGAAACAAATGAATATTGATAATTTCATGTAACAACATGTTCAGGAAATGAAATACAAAATGTATAACCAGAATCAAACAAATGAAAATAAATTGTGCCGCGGAATATATTCCATAAAAAAACGTGTTTGCTCTTGCTATCGGATGGAGGGTTGGGGTAAACACAGGCAAAAGTAAAGATCAAACAGTAAATTTGCTTAAACTACGGTTATAGCGTTGTGGTTAATATATATATATATATATATATATATATATATATATATATATATATATATATATATATATATATATATATATATATATATATATATATACATATACATATACATACACATTTTGGATTCTTCTAAAAAATGATGGGAATGCATCTTTGTTCAATCTTTACTAATTTGTGTGACATTTGGTGCTGATGATATTTTTTGATCACTGATATTTTTTCAAAATTATTAATTATTAAGGGCATAGATACAAGGTAGCATTGTTAGTTTTTAGAACAACAGAAAATCTGACACCTAGGCTCATACCTTCAAAATGGTGGATCCTGGGCCCATAATACTCCAAAAGAGTAATTGGAAAGTTCCTTTGTTTTTTCTCTTTTTTTTTTTGTGTGTGTGTGTTGTTTATTTTGACCTAGAGTGACCTGGAAATGTTAAACTGCCCTATTGGCGGTTATATTGATAATGATGGATCCTAGGCTCACGGTTACTATTAAAGGTCATTTGTAAAGTACTTTTTGAAATTATTTTTATTCGCGAACAGAATAAACATATACACATACGTTCACTCCTTATAACACGTGTAAATTAATTGTTTGCACACTCGTTATATGTAGCGTAGAATTATTATTTGCAGGGTAGAGCCGTGATTAGTGTCCACACTGAGTAATAATGTTTTTAATGGTAAATGTGTTGGGTAGGGACGCATTTGCTGCCCTCACTGACAATCCATTTTTAAAATATTTATCGTTTGTTCAGTAGAGTCCCGCATCCTATCCGTATCAACGAAGAGTAATCATTTTTATACAGTTGCTCGTGTATATCTTGGTTTTTCACGCTCTGTACCAATATTCAATATAATACAATTAAGTGCTTATGATCCTTAAATAGATTCCATATTGTACTTGTTTTACGACCCTCTGCCTGTACACTTAGTCAAAAGATAAAATATATTTGTGGTTATATATACAACAGTATTGCCTTTTGTAATCCTACTTTGTTTTTCAATATACTCTTTTTCTTTCTTTCTACTACGGTCAGGGACAACTGGTGAGCAATCCATATTTCTTTGCATACGCATATTTATCCCTTACCCATCATATAAATGTTATATTATAAGTTTGAAAAAATATTTCTAGTGAATGACGAATCCAAAGGTCAAATTGGAGTCTAGGAAACTAAATATTCAAGAGTAACCTTCCCAGAATAATTGCTTGCTAGTTTCAATGTGTTCATTTCCAAAATGTAGACGCATGTGAATTATTGGTTTCCAAAATGATGTCACTCAGATTGTGTAAAATAAGGCGTGGATATTGCAAACAGTTGTGGTCTTCCCAAAGGGCTAGATTGACAGTTCACATGGGTGACATTGCTGTCCCATATTTGAGATCACAGGGTGCTGTAATCTCTTCCACTCCTCTCTCAATATCAGGCGAACCACTTCCGTTACAACTTTAAAGTTATATACGGGGATTGTCCTGTGTAAGGACTAAAATGATAACGTAATGGTTGAGCTTGAGGAAATACCTCATTTTTATGACTGCATTGGGGAATTTATTGTTTTCGATTGGAAATTAAGCCTTTGCATTGAGTATTCACTTTAGAAATGTAGAGTCACAATTTTGATATTTGTATATGTGTTTATGTGTCCATCCCGCCGGTGCCTTTTGTCGCCAGTAATCCTATGTAACGTAACGTAACTTAAATGTGCACGAGAACCAAATGCTGTTTTAGGAGAAAACAATAAATTAGGTTATAGGTCATATGTCGGGTCACAGTGATAGATAAATGCATTATGCATTTCTTGGAAGGAATGTCTTTACACTTTTTTGCGAAACGACAGACACGCACATATCTAGACTGAATACACGTCATAATTTAATACTGGATCCCTGGGTCAAATACTATAGTTTCAATGTCCATTTATGACCATCTCTCGATTATGATTTTCCTGCGTTTGTGTGTTTTGAAATGAAATACACATATAGATGAAAAGAAACATATATGTGATGCAGAAAACCTAAGTCATAGGTCAAATATCTTGGTCCCTTATATTCATATGCTATCAGTTTAAAGTTCAGCTTATCCCTATGAGCTGCACTGAGCTTTGCTCTGCTCATCTCACTTCATGATCAAGTCGTACCATCCCTGAAGCTAACTCGGACGTATGGTCAAGTTTGGATCTTTTTAGGAGGATATGTCCAGCTGAGATGAACACAGGCTATTCCCCAGGCCTGTAGCTTTTTACTTTGATTAAGATCTTGTCCTCCCATATCGTGCATTGTTTACTAATCTGTAGTAACATTGGGCCAGTTTTCAGGGGCCCCAACTAGATGATGATTGGTCCCTTTTTCTCTCCTGAGATAGTCCCTTGCCTCCCAGGATACTGTAGTGTTCAATTCAAAATCATAAGATACACATCCTACCTTTTCAGCATATTTGCTCCCGTCCCAAAGGGCAAAACAGTACAGATGTAAGGCAATGTTGGGTACCGAGAGCCAGCGTAATTGGCTAGAAGTGACAACAAAATTGGTTATAAATACTAGAACAGCCTCCGCCAGAGCATTGAGGCGAATACTCTTCACATCTTTCCGCGGCAGGAGACGAATTCTGAAGAATACAACGGCGTGTGCTAAGGCCTCATAGGTTTCCAGCATAAAGAGAAGAGACCTGAGAGAAATCATTTCGAGACGTACGGCCTTGTATCACAAAAAAAACTACAAAAAACAAAAAGGCATGGACACCCCTGTAAATAACATTTGACCACATATTATGATATTGTAGACTCTACACTATAAACTGAAAACTAGAATGAAACTCGTCTTTGTGGTGGTGGTGTGGAAGTTAATAGCATGGGAGTTCCTAATCACGTAAAATGGTAATACACATTACCTTATATTGAAATTATTAGATGAATATCCTTAGACCCTTCAACAACCGTGGCAACAAAGAAAACTACACTTTCTTGTTGAGTTCTTTTCTTCCAGTAAAATAAAAAAAATGTCTTGTGGAAACCCCATTCCGGCACAAATATACACATGAAAATTATAAAGAAAGAAAGAAAATGAAGATTCCAAATTTCCAAGCGGTAAATTTTTCTAGGAAGACATAGGCATGTGTAATTTACATTTATAAAATAAAAAAAATTCAAGACCAGACTCAACTGGAAATGAAGATTTGCTTCAAAGCAAATCTATATGTGTGCCAACAAAAGAAAGTTGCTTCCTTGTTCATTCAAAATGAAAAGCGACATGACAGCAAACGTGAAATTCACCCCACCCACCCACCCACCCTCAAAAAAAAAAAAAAAGTAAAAGAAAAGAAAAAACTGTCAGAAGATAAAGTTCTTGGCCTGAAAAAAATTCTGACAAAGAGAAAATGCCAACCAGAAAGAAAGTATTGTGGATAAAACTGAATTTAAAGTGGCAGCAAATACACCAGATTTAGTCATGAGGTGAGAAGCTCTAGCTAGTTTCCCAGAGTACAACTTTTATTGCAACATTGGTCCATTTATTGATCACTGTTGACACAATAGCATATACTGATGGCGAAATGATCGCCATAATGTGGTAAAGAAGTGTTACCTTTGAAATGATGTTAACAAAAAATCCTAGGGGTGGGTGGGGGTGTACATAAAGATATTTTTACATATGATGGCAGATCATGGCCAGTTGTATGCTTGATATATCATATATATCGATACATCTGCCATTGGTTTTCTTAATTTACATTATTTCCATTTCACTGACAGGGCCACATAGACACTATTCAGAGATTCTAGCTTTAATGACATCTAAGTGTTAAACTCTGGGCAAATCTGTTGATGGGACTTACCTAGGCTGGGAGGTTGGAATGGCACATCTATGCATAATAGATTTATTTATGGATAGATATTCAATATCTAAATTGTTCAAGTTCCCCCATTCAGTTTAAAGTTCTGCTTCTTTTGGTCATGCCTCAGTAGATGTACCTGCAGCACAAACCCTGAATTGAATTTCGAATGACAACTCTGGCTGCAAAAGGTTTTTAGATACATAACTAAGTAGCTAACATAACTTCCATTCTTTTCTGACATGCCTAAGTACACATTTAGTCAATAAATAAACCCCTCAAAATTGACAGTTTTGTCTCAAATGTCATAAACCTGACACATTATGTTGATACATTGACTCAGGGTTGGCAGTGGAATAAAGCTTAATTGTTTGAGGGATGGGTGTCATCATGCAGGTGTATTTTTTACATTTCCGGTGCAGGATGCCCATTGTTGTAGTCCTTGTTAGGATTACCCTGGGTTTGTACATTTGGTCTAGCTGTAACTTTTTATTTTACAATCACTGGGACTGATTATAATGCCCCAGCTTGTTTCCACTTCAGTTATACACTGGCGGGTGGTTTAACTATGATAAGCTGTCCAGCTAAAAAGGGTACATATTGGTTCATGGGTAAGTCAAATGGTCCTCATCTGAACCTGTACTATCCAAATTTAGTAATTATGGTTTGTTTGGCAGGCATTCTTCTTTCATTATGAAGCTTTGCATTTATAAACAAAAGTTCACATATTCTGCCAATTCATCATTTGCCACATTCATATTTATTCATTATTATATGGGTTGTCTTTGCTGTATATTTAGCTTTGACAAGGAGCCGCTACTCAGAGAGACATGTACGGGTAAAAGGCTCCGAAACATGTTGAGTAGTTACCCGCTGAGGACCCTTTAATTTATTTTGGCTGATACAGCCTATGTCAAAATTTTACAGAAGAACGTGTGCAATTTGGACAGTAGTAATTTCAAATGTATATAGGTAAGACAGGGACAGGTAAGCTTATGGAGAATAAAGAGTTTGGACTGCGGAATAGGGTGATGACAACTAGGAAGTGGTTCTGGGCAAAAAGGACACAAATAGAATAAATTGAAATTTTACAACTTTAGTTTGTGGTTCATTAGATATGCCTACAGGAAAACATTTACATTGGGGTTGGAAAGGCACATATACCTATGAAAGCTTTGACGAAGTTCAACATTTAAACTATTAATTATCGTTAATCCAAATTTTGCAATCTGCGTTTGTGATTTATTGGACGCGTTTACAGCACAAACCTAAAATCAAAGTTGGGATGGCACCTCTACCTGTGATACTTTCGAAGATATTCAACATTTAAACTCTTGAAGTGCCTCTAATTAGCATAAATTAGAATTCTACAACTTTTGTTTGTGGGTCATTGGATGCGCCTTTAGCACAACTTTATAAATAGAAGTTGATATCCAGCTGTAGGTATGTCAGTTTAAAGATATTCAGGAATTTAATTTTCAAACGGTCCTTATTTGCAAAATTTTCAAAGCTGTTACTCCTCTTTATGGAAAGACCAGATTTTATGAGCGAGGCTATAATTAAACTAGGTTTGAAGTTTCCAGGTATGATAGTCTTTAAATAAAAACCCGGAAAAATCTGCTGCTAAAGAAAGAAACAATATTACAGAGACGGACGTTTGTGTTGCAACACAAATATAATAAGGAATTACTAAAAAAGAGGATGTCAGTGTTGGCACACAGACATAATTATTTGCCTACAACCACTCCACCTGACATTGAAAATCTTGGTAACAGGAAATTTTGCTTCTGCAGAATAAATGTTTGAGCTTAGAATTGCAAAGCAGTTGCGTTTTGACTCCAAATATATAGCAATGTCATCAGTGCATATGGATGTCTAACAGTTTTTGACGTATTTTCATCGTCATCATTTAGACCTTTTCCAGTTTGTAGTAAGTATTTGATGGATTGTTCTTTAGACCTTCAGTTATTTGGACGGGAGATAGGTTAGTGTGTATATTGGTAGCCTGACTATAATGAACAGGGATATATTCCTGCTCAGCTACACAATTGAGTCAACACCATCGAGGGCAGGAGGATGAATAACATACAGGCTGACGCTACACATGTGCATTGTCATGGAAATGAAAACGAGAGAGAGAGAGAGAGAGAGAGAGAGAGAGAGATGAATGGATGGATGGCTAGCTAGCTAGCTAGCTAAATAGATAGATAGATAGATGGATGGATGCATGGATGGATGGATGGCTAGATAGATAGATAGACAGATAGATAGAGAGATAGATCGATGATATATATATATATATATATATATATATATATATATATATATATATATATATAGACAGGCAGATACATAGATATAAATAGAGACAGAGATGAATGGATGGATGGCTAGATAGATAGATGAATAGATAGATAGATAGATAGATAGATATACAGACAGGCAGATACAGAGAGAGATATAGAGAGAGATAGAGAGAGATAGAGAGAGATAGAGAGAGAGAGAGAGAGAGAGAGCTTATCTTTCCAGCAAGGGGCTATAACTTGTTCCTAAGACAACCATTGACCCCCACCACCGCGACATCTCTATTTTATTTGGAAATTGAACTGATTTATCGGGTACGTCAATGTACAGCGGTTTTTCAACTTTCCGATGATAGGATTCCAGAATGTCTTTACTTTATTGAAATACCCTTGCTTCAATAATAAAATATGCTGGTGGACACGTTTGAGAAGTTGCATTCATGATTTTGCTTGACTATTGCCCACCACAAAACGTTCTGCTTGCAAAAATATGGTTTTCTGACGACATTGCACATTAGTACCAATCATGTGAGCTTTATGGCGAAGCATTTTTCATCATTCTGCTTCATGTTTGCTTGTTTTTCAAGTTGGAGTATGGGAAGTATCACAATTTATTTACAGAAAGGTGTGCTAAGGAATAGTTCCCATGTATAGGCTCTCGAGTGTAGGGTGTAAAGGGTCCGAATGAGATGTCTGGAAATCAGGGGATTAAAACATTACTGTTAACAAGAAATTACATCTTTTAGGTCTTTGGCCTTGGTCACCCTTTGTGGGGTTGCCCAATGGCTCTGAAATCAGCGGGTTGGACTTTATATTTAGCTATGCAATGATACCATAATTCGATGATTCAAATTCTATAGTGGCCTGACAAAAAGCGTTGTATTTTTCATTTTTCGATGATACTCTTTCGTATGTTTGTGCTGTGGGCCATGACACTGATTTTGCAATTTCATAAGAGATGTATTTTCCTATATATAATAAAAATTATTATTCTATGGAAATGACAAGCCAAACCTCCCATATTTTTTTTTGGGGGGGGGGGGTCATGGGTCATAAAAAAACAAAACATTTTAGTAATTTGAGCTGTTTGGATAATAAATTCGATATAAGATTTGTCTTATCTTTACTATTCGATAATAAATACCACTGTTTTTTACTACAAAATCTTGGTTTGCATCCATCTGATCTTGTTAAATTATTACTTTAAAGAGAATATTTGTGGATCTATCTGCAACCATGATGTACGACACGAGAGTCTCATCTGAGGTACTCTCACTCCATTTGAAGACGACTGTGTTCCCTTAATTTGTTTCGACAATGGTCATATATACTGCTGGGAAAAAGGCGAAGAGATGCATCCTTTGTTAAAACTTATGCACGGTATACGAAAATGTGTTAGGTATGTTTCTTTAGTTTATTATAACATTGCTTTTCACATTTCTTTTCGGAGGAAATATCGATCCTTAAACGCATTTTTTCGTTGTTGTTTTTGTTGGGAGACTGCATCAATCAATTGACGGCGTTATCACCAGGCTTTTGTAAACAAGCTTGGATCTGCCTTATCTTGCTGCTTGTCGGCTTGATGATCTTAGCCTTGGGAATTTGATTTCAGCGGTTCGCGAGCCTTTGTGCCAGTTGGTCTTTAACCAATGTGGGTGAAATCTTTTTTCCTAGCAGTATATATATATATTTATTTTGTCATGAAATAAAAAACACGTTGTTCATATTCATGAACAGAGCAAATAATTGTACTTCGTCTGTATGCTGGATAGCCTTGTCAGTCAAGGACTGTTATTCCACAGGGTTTAGTACGCAGATTTAAAGCACAACTATCCCAAAAGCAAAGAAGGTGTGATCACACCATTAAGATATATTAAGTCTTGTTGGCGCAGTAGGCTCGTTCGACCACATCGCGACAAATTATGCATTTGTAAAAATGTATTTTATTACGCATGCACAATAAACCTATTTATTAACACCACTTAGAACAACACATTCCAACGGTGCAACCCGACAAACCAGTTACTGACATTAAATTTGAGAACAAATTTAATCAATAGCATCAGGAACAAAGAAAATGAAGATATATATTTACATAAGAATAATATACAATTAAATCAAAGCACGTTAGTTCTTGTAATGAGGACTGGGAGGGGACATGCTCCTTTTTCAGGGATGACGCGAAATACATATGACTGATGACTAAACAATAAGATAAATGTCCCAAGAAAATAACAGCCAGTTCTTTAGGACGCTTTGTTTTTACTTTTAGCGCCTGCAAAGAAACATGAGAAATGTAAACTACACTGCTTAAGGTGTCCATGTGTGTGCAACTAAATGGCTTCTAACTTTATAACATAACATATACTAGTACATTTATGATAAATCCAACTATTTACAGCTTCTTTCGATCAAAAAAAATTTCCTGATGGGTGTGGAACTGCAAGTCTGACTACTGACATCAGCAAAAGTTGCTCTTATATTCAGATAAAATTGCATCAACCCACTCACCTCTCACTTCCACAGAGGATCCAATATTCAGCACAAAGAGTACAGAAGAGAGAAAGTCCAACAGGATGGAGGTTGGAGGGGACCTACCTTTCCAGTGGCTAAACAGGACTTAGTATGATAAGAGTGCGCTTCTCCGTTTTTTCAAGCACTTTTATAGCAACATATGGTGACCAGTTTGGCATCAAGCCATACTTTAGCGTCGCCAGGGATTGTTTCATGAAGAATACTTTCACTTTGTCTGGCATTTCCCTTTTTTCTGCCGATTTTTTTTATGCCATTAACACTATTTTAACCTGAATTTCATTTTTAGTTATGTAGCTTTTCCATTTGAATTTGAATGTTCAAGACAACAACTTTTCTTTGTATGCACAGACAGATTTGGTTTGAAGCAAATCTTCTCTTTTAGTTTTGTCTTATTTTTTCCCCTTTTTTATGGGAAAATCGGGCATTTTTCCAGAGCACAATGCCCTTTCATTGTGTAAACAAGTTCCAGTCGACAGATATGTCTGGGTCAGACGTGCTATGATATAGTTTCGTATCAGGAATGGCAGATTAATTATTTTTTATCCTTCTGTCTCTATTCTCTCAACTCCATCTCTGTCTCTTCACATCTGCCTGTGTCTCTCTTTTACAAATAAAAACCATCACAGAAGCACAACCACACAGCCCTTTATCTATCTATCTATCTATCTATCTATCTATCTATCTATCTATCTATCTATCTATCTATCTATCTATCTATCTATCTATCTATCTATCTATCTATCTATCTATCTATCTATCTATCTATCTATCTATCTATCTATCTATCTATCTATCTATCTATCTATCTATCTATCTATCTATCTATCTATCTATCTATCTATCTATCTATCTATCCATCCATCTATCTGTCTGTCTGTCTGTATTTATATACTCACACACGCACCCATATATATATATATATATATATATATATATATATATATATATATATATATATATATATATATATATATATATATAGAGAGAGAGAGAGAGAGAGAGAGAGAGAGAGAGAGAGAGAGAGAGAGAGAGAAAGAGAGAGAGAGAGAGGTGCTGTAAACGTTTTAAATTTCGCGAATTTTGCGAGTGCGTTTATGGACGCAAAATTAATTACCTCGCAAAATTAATTACCCTCAAATTATAAAAACAACCTTAATGCCTTGTTGTTGACTGCCAATGTACTATTCAAACCATATGGTCCATCAAAACAAAACCAAAAAAAAAAAAAAACCAAAAAAAAAAAAAAAACCCCCCCCAAAAAAAAAACAAAAAAACAAAAAAACAAAAAACACCCAGGCTCTTTTGTTTGATTTCTTTATTTCTACAGGTGGTTTAAGACTAAAATCCTCACGTTGTATATACACAAACAGTTCAAAGCATTTGTGGCTGAACTCGGGAGCCCTTGCCAACACCTGATCATATCAAATCTACCAACTATAATCTTAGCCCCGTATGTCACGCATTGCTTTGGCTATGGTTTTGCAGAGACAAATTTGTGATATAAGATAGTCGCGAAAAACGAAAAAAATGGGAATTCGCGAAATTAAGTACACGCGAAATATAATAGGTTTATAGTATATATATATATATATATATATATATATATATATATATATATATATATATATATATATATATATGTTTGTTTGTGTGTGTGTGTGTGTGTGTGTGTGTTATGATGATTAATATGGTGATGGGACAGTAACGTTTGCGTAAATGACTGTAATAATGATTATGATGTGGGGGACGACAAATATCATCAGTGGGACGACGATGCTACCAACGGAGTCGAGTTGCATTGTGATACTGGTGTTTATTTTTTTTCCGGTGGTGTTTGAGTGGACCCTTGCTTGCCAGGTCATGTCTTAGTACTTCCTCAGCATACGTGTGTGCTGCTGGAAACTTGACTAAGCTAACCTCATTGAAACAGAAGCTACACCATGTTGAAAAAACGGCATTTTCATAATTAAGGACTATTTTTGTTTGGATGGGCAACCAGTCAATCATAAATGTGGTCTACAACCCACTGGGGTTCCCAGTTTTTCAAAACTCCTATAACTAACGCCATGACTTGTTTTCTGTTAAGGATGTACATCAACTATACCAAACTCCAATAATAAGGAAATTTTTAACTTGGTACAAAACAACCTTGGAATCTGATTTTTTCTATAACAAATCAAAATTTGAAGAAAAATATATAGTTGCTTTCAATAAATTTTTTTTGTCAAACTCCAGTAGAACAGAGCATGAGATATGATGCAATCAAGTATTCACTTGCCTGCTGGACCTGCCTTTACAATGAGAAATCAAATGACCATTCCATCCCTGAGTTTTAATTCAAATTTTAAACATATTGCTAACATTTTATTAAAATGTAAATCAAATTGGTGAATCTTTGACTGTTTTAAGCAGACATATTAAATTTAATATGTCTATAAAAATAATGATGAGTATTACTGATCCATCAGTTGAGGATCATGGGGAAATCAATTACATGGAGCCGGCATCTAATTGCAGCCATTTTGGCAGCATTTTCCTGATACAATTTGGAACATGGGAGACAATGGAGCAGTTTCAGTCTCTAAACATTATTGATAAATTAAGGTTCACAATTTAGGCAAAATTGTTAAAGATTGGGACAATGGTATTCAGTAAATTGAGGTTTTTTGGTATTAAAAGTAAGGAATTTCATGGCAGCCACTATTTCAACACTATGTATGTAGTTGCAGATGATCCAGCCACCACAAACCAATATGTCTGTGCCTTTTCCCGTAGAAGACTGCAAAACTTGTGGCTAAATGATGTGGTTTCCGATGTATGTGCATAGATTAGAAAGAAATGACCAACCTTTTTTCGGCATTATCAAATTGACACAGATAGTCGGATATCAAAGTTCACATGTGTATTTATAAGAACCCTGATGTGGAGTTTAATAATGAAACAATCATCAGGCTTACTTTATTTTCAGAGGATTGTTTAATGGAAACTAAGTTTTCATAGCTTTTTAACTTTTTGAAAGTCATGTAATTATATATGGGTATGTGTAAGTTCATATGTGTTGCTACATATCATGAACATGCCGTGTTTTGGTAAAAGTAATGAAATGTGTAGTGTTTTCATGTTAAAAATTACATGGTAATGAACTAAAATCATCATCTACATGGGCTTGACTGATGTTAAATTATCAATCCCAGTCAAATGATATTAATGACACGTTTGCCGACCAAGAAAAAAGATGTAACCCCCCACAAAACAATAAAAAATTCTGAAGATTTGAAAAGTTCAACAGGCAGATATAAAACATTCATTTATTGCCCCTAAGTCACTTAGGTCTCAATCACATATTTAATAACAACAACTTTTGCACGATTACTCGCAACAACCCCACATGCTAAAGGGGGGTATTAATATAGGAACTGATGTTTGTCTCAAAACAGATGCATAGCATGGGATACGGTGCATTGCACTATATAGCGTATTCCTGCGGACAGCCTGTGTCCCACAGGAACCGTAATTCAAAGAGATGCGACAGTATGTTGAATTTAGAGGATTTTCATAATAAACGACTATCTTCTGTGGCCTACAATCTAGATTGTGGATATTATGGCTCAATCTCTTCACTAGTCCTATTGCGCCAACAGAAAAAATATAGTGTATCCTAAAGGAAGTAGACCTTTTGGATCCCCATTATCTGTTACAACCGTGTCCACAGCAGTCAGTGCCCGATGAATTTCCGTCCCAATTGTTTGCATTAGTGTTTACTACAATAGGGTAAGACAGGCAATGAAACTGGAGGTTTTCATATTTAACAATATAATCTTCAGATCTGCTTTATCACTCTCAGTTGCCAGGCAACGGGACTTTGCCTCCATCATGATGTTGGCACCTGTACCAATTAATATATCACTTCACCATCTGGATATAATTTTTGCGCCTGTAAACGACATTTTCTCAATATATCTAGAATGTGGTATGTGCAGTGAATTATTTTTACTGAGGTTTTTGCTGCCTCAAGATGTTACGTTTATTGTAGACGTTCACTTGATTGTGCTTATTACATGAATTGACCCTTTTTCCTTGTTAGAGCCCATCTTCCCGCACAGCATCCCAATAAATATGCATACCTACTGGTTTTGATGAAGACATCGCTTGATTACATTCCAAAGAATACCATTTGATTCCTCTGCACTGTAATGTGATACTAAACCAAGGAACTGCTTCATGCCATGCCAGACTACAGGGGTAAGTCTTCTCCTGAACCAACTTCGCCCTACTATACAGAACAAATCTAAGCAATACTTTGTCCCAAACGACACTGCCTCTGTAGTGAATCCTTTTCTTTCAAGTTTCCTTCTTTGCCCGCATGGCAAGCCTGTAAGTGAAGCCGTTGAATACAATCTGTCAATTTGTGACCAATAACCATACAGATGTGCATAGTCATGCTCTTATTCCTTCATCTTAGCTCTGCATCAGCTAAAGTACTCTATCCGCTTTCGCGTTTGCCACCAAGAAAAAAAAAACGTGACCAGCAGGTAACACTTGATTTCGTCACAGTCATTTTACCAAAATATTATATTGAACACAAAAATTTTAAATCAGCTAGCTGTATTTACATGGAGTTACATAGATTTATTACAAACAAAATAACCTGCAGTGAAGCAACTTTCAGCCTATTGGCTTTTGTTAAAAAGATGATTTCATATATTGTGAAAATCTAAAATCGGAATGTGTATTAAGTTGTGGTGAAGCTCTGTCATGAGCTTAAGAACATGGTGTGCTTTGAGTTCCAACAAATCGGAGCCAAAAGGACATGCAGGTCTATAAATCGGAGGTCAGAGTGTGGATAGGATTTTCAGAACAAATCCAGTAGAATAACCCTAAGTAAGTATTCAGTAGTTGATATGTTGCAGCAAGTAGGAAACGTAAATTAGGAGTTGGGTATTTTTTGGAAGTAAATGCGGTAGGCCTTTGATTATTCAATAGTGTGAGTTTTTTTTTCTTTTTTTTGTTTTGTTTGTTTTTGTTTGTTTGTTTGTTTTTTATGTAATTTCGTAAGGATGGGCGTTCCACGTTTCATTGATTGTTGATTAAGGGAAGGCAAGCTTATTCTTTCTTTCTTAATGTGTATCAAAATTTTCTAAATGTAGATCAATGTTAAAATCCATCCTACGTTAATGATACTAAAAAGCATATTGGTTCAAGATACACTGAGGGAAAATTTGCTAGCTCCAAGCCAGCTATATACTATCTTCAGTTCGAGGTTAATATTAGTTCAGATGTTGCTAGCTTGAAGTTTGGAATAGAAAGTACAAAGTGATTTACTAAATGTGCATCGACGCAAGTTACCAAATTTCTGAAAATACTGCTCCAGACCACTCATCTAATTTTAGTTTTATATTGATCATATGCAGGAAAGTTACCTCAATGCATTGTATTCCCCCAATTTTGTAATAACAAATCAAACATGATCTATAGAGATGTTATGCTGTTCTTTATGATTGAGTGGTGAAGATATGATTTTCAGGAGCTGCCAATGTAACCGATCATACCTTCTAAAGTGGTTCGTTGGATTCAGTTTCATACATATCCATAAAGCCTCTCTTGGGTGAAAAGTTTGACTTTGGACGCCAAACAAAACTGGCTTTGAGATGTTGGGTACAGCTTTTGTCCAGATGGAGATGATAGAAAATGACTCTCTTCCGATCCTTGAATGAGGGAAAGAACACCAAATCAGAACATGGCAGGCGGGCAAAAAAAATTTCTGCGGACTAAGGATGCCTCCTGTGAAAATCAGTTTGGTGACGTTTGTAGAAACTGCTATGAGAGAAATAATCGTAATAAACAAACATGAGTCTTTAACATACCGTGTTAGGCTTACCCCTATCGAGCAGTTAATGAGCATGTCTCTTGTAGGTCCTTCTTAAACAAGAAATGATATGCTGTGAAGAGTTGTGTATATCGTTTTTAAGGAAATATATGTCATTATATATTTTGTTTGTTCACTGTCCTGGTTGTTATTTTTTTCCCACAAATTCAATGTCAATAGCGTGTTCATGAGATTATACCACACAGAAGTGTGGTTGTGTGGTGCTGTTTATAAATATTCGTAGTGCTCATGCGTGATGGCATATAGTGATCAGCCAAGCAATTGAGAGTTGCTTCTGCAGCATAAATGGTTGACCAAGCAGAGCATCAACAAAGTTACGGACACCCCCCCCCCCACACACACACACATGATCGTAGTCATATGCATAGAATGGAGGAAATTATTTTAACCTGAAATAGTGAATCAATGGGTCGAGTAGGTGATTTGTTGTTGCAATCGCATGCATACCACCAAAGGGGGTAATTTAAGGACAATAAATTACCTTTTCAACCTATTCATCCCCCATTTCAAGTTTGCTATCCTAAAAAGATGAAAAATGGAACTGGCAACCCTATAAATAACCACGTATTGGCTCATAGTCTGAAAAAAGTGGATCTTTTGTCTCTTTGGAATTATAAATATGTCATATGAGATAAGACTTTGTTATTATGAACAGTGGTCTTAACGTGGCATTCAGGTATCATTTGACCTGCTTACCATTTATAAGAATTTCAATTAGGAATTTTATTACCCAGGTATATTGGTGTTAGCAAATGTACTTGGAAAATTCAAATAGTGTGATGCCGGGCAATATAGATACCGTGTAGAAATAAAAATAGAAACATAGATATAGTTTTATCAGTGTGATTTCATCAAATTAACTCCTGGAGAGAGCAATCGATGATAGTAATATAATTTGTGACAGAGTATGTTGCAAAGCATCTCTATTGATGGATGCTTCTTAAAGCAGAAAATAATGCAATGAAGGAACTTGTATTTCAGGAAACACTTGGAAAGGAGGTAAGCCATATTGTGGTTAGAACTTTACTATGAGGGTTTCAGGCGGGAGTTAACTTTTTTTTCAAATCGGTTTCACTGCACAGATATTATCAGTGCATGGATATGACCATCTGTGCAAATGACCTCAGTCAAATATACATAATAAATTACTGAAACCATATGCAGTATAACCTACCTATGAGCCCAACTCTGCTAGGGGACCACCTGTGCAATTGGACCAGGCTCAGCATCTCTGTTAGTATATTTTAAATTAATTTCACTTGCCTTAAAGGACCATCTGTTAGCTGTTAGAATAGACGATTTTTCACAGGATGTGTGGTAAATCCCTCAAAACAGTTTATATATATATATATATATATATATATATATATATATATATATATATATATATATATATATATACATATAAATATACATATATAAATATATACATATAAATATATATATATATATATATATATATATATATATATATATATATATATATATATATATAGATATATTGTGATATTACTCACTTAAATCACAAGCAAATGCCATACTGTAAAATTGACGTGCACATGTACTACATTTTAGCTTATTGCCATGAAATGGGTAGACAGTATTTTTCACTGGCAAAAGGTACTCTTCACATACAAATAAGCCTCCATCGGCAAGTATTTCTCAAGTTTGTTTTGGTGATAAATACTAGGTAAATAGCCCTTACATATGAAAATGTATCCTCACACATGTAAATATAGATAACTTCATACTTTACTGGAAGCCTTCTTGACTCGATCTTGCAAACATTTACCTGGCATATTTGTAACTGGATGCTGCCATCAAGAAAGTTGGTTTTGTCATTATTGCGAAGGGCAAATTGCGCAGTAGGCTGTGCATCCAAGGGTAGCTGAGCGCAGGATGTGGACAGTCCTCTGGTTTTATCAGGTCTGTTTTAAAAAATTCAAAGCTGGTGTATTGGTTTTTTTTTCCACGTAACTGATATGCTCAGCAGACGCTCCTATCATTGTTATACATATCTATGTATGACCTCCACTGACAAAAAGTTGGCAGTTGGGATAAAGTTTCATACATTATGGCATAACAACACGATAATAGCCTTACCACTTTTGCTTGCAGTACGTTTTAAACGTAATTTTAATTGGGTATACAATTTTGATACATATGAGTCTGTGCGCTTCCCAAGTTGACTATATTAGGGTGTTATAGCTTGCTATATTGCATATTTAAAACAGAAGTTATTCCAAAACACATAAACGGCACACTAGATCACTGCGAGTCAACATACATCTCTTTATTAATTTGTTTATACCAAAAGCGCCACATTAGTTTGGTCACTTATGTGCTAATGAATAAGTAGTAGGTGTTCACATACATCTCTGTCATTCCTATACAGTCATCAGGCGCTGCAAGATGCCTT
Source organism: Hermodice carunculata (assembly GCA_964020975.1). NCBI lineage: Eukaryota > Metazoa > Annelida > Polychaeta > Eunicida > Amphinomidae > Hermodice > Hermodice carunculata. The sequence goes on along the minus strand of OZ026626.1, from coordinate 9,896,035 downwards.
CTAATATTTGATGGCAAATGGAATAATAGTACCTGTAAGGGGCAATGATTGATGATCAAGAAGATATGGTGCCAACATATATTGCTAGGCCTTGTTTACATTGTGCCCACATATAGTACTAGGCCTTGTTTACATTTTACATACATATATTACCAGGCCTTGTTTACATTGTGCCGACATATGTTACTAGGCCTTGTTTACATTGTGCCCACACATATTACTAGGCCTTGTTTACATTTTACATACCTATATTACCAGGCCTTGTTTACATTGTACCCACATGTTTCTAGGCCTTGTTTACATTGTGCCCACATATATTACTAGGCCCCGTTTACATTGTGCCCACATATATTACTAGGCCTTGTTTACATTTAAGTTGTTTTTTTTACAGCTTGATGCAGTATATCATTTGGGGCCAGGATTAAATAAATAGACAGTCATTTTTTCACAAGGCAACCTTTTCAGGTAATGGCAATAAAATTAATATGAAAGGTTCTCTTTACGGGTAGACTTTGAATGTACTGATGGGAATATAATAGCTACAAGGGTTCTGTGTTACTGTGAATGAACTGAGTGGAATAAAATGGAAATGAGGGGCTTACTTTCAGAGTAACCATACATGAACTAATGCGAATGAAATGAAAATCAAGGCGGGTTTTAATAAGTCTAAGTATGAATTGAATAATGGAAATAATATGGACGAAAGAAGTTCCTTTGAAGTGTGATAAGGAATGAATAAATGGGATGACAATTTTTGATGGGTTCCATTTAAGTGTAACTATGAAAATCTAATTTTCCCTTTATTAATGTCCCCTGGCTTCTGTTTATTTGTTCCTTCTTATACCATGGCGGTTCCATTCAAATAAGTTGGTTATTATTTCAAAATAACCTGGTAATATGTTGCAACCTTGTTCTTGTTGGCTTGTGAATCGTTAAGCTTGACCTGGGAAGGAGATATGTGTGTTGAGAAAAATATTGCTAACAAGCGCTGCTGAAGTTTATACTGAAAATCTCTTGAGAATGGGACACAGGCTCCTTCCGGCACAGCGCAGCTCCAATTGTGTTCATGAGCTCAATGTAGCACACACATGAGTCAATGATAAACGTTATTATCTCTGTGCTGACTCCATTTTAATATGCATTTACGGATCATGCTTTCAGGTATTTGCTTAGGTAGGCACAGAGATTCAAAAGTTGTGGCCCACACAGTGAAGGCCTACGAAGAAAAAAATAGGCCTAAGCTATCAAGGTGGTAGACATATGAGTTATTTGTACTGGACCCCTGCTTTTACTCACCTGTGTGCACTTTGCGCATGTAAATATACCATACTCTAGACACAAATGCGCTAAATTCTCACGCAGTGATGGTGCACTTTTTATCGCCCCATGATTTTTCCTTACATGTACAAGCTGGGCTTTGTTATCTACCCCCGTGATGTTATGCCACCATTTACGAAATGTTATAACTATCGGCAGTGAACTTCATTTGCAATGCGTTTTGGTGCTGAAATAACCTGCAGGGGTTGACATGCATTTCCCATGGAACACGTGTTGACAGGCATTTGCACCATGATGGTAAAATCCCTGTATGCTATTGCTCCATGGTAGAAATGCCTGTCAAGAATGGTCCATGACAATACCTGTCAACCTCCGCAGGCTATTCAAGTTAATAAACGCAATAGCAATAAAGTTCATTTCTTAAATGGTGGCATAACATATTAACAATATTAATTGTAACATACTAAAACGTGAAAGATGTGACGTTAGCCTGCTAATGCTTCAGAGACCTGCTTAATGCCTAAAATTGTCACTAGAGGGCGCGAACAAACACGGCAGTCAAGAAAAAGTGCGCAACTCTATTCAAAGTTTGTATTTTCTATTTCATGAATATGATGTATATACAACGTTTTTGCATTTTCACTGATATCCATATAAGCTACATCACACTTCCTTTAACAAAATAAGAACTAGCAGTCTTAACCTGAATTTTCAGTTGACAAAATACGCTAGACCATAAATCCCAGGAGGGGCACGGGTACAGAATGCAATTTTTACTGACGATTTAAACATTATTGCTGAAGTGTATGATGCATCAAACAGAAAACTGCTACTCATTGTAATTTGCTCTAATTTCACACTTTTCTCATTTCGGTTAACGTTGCTCATGGCGCAAAACCGTAAAACCAATAACACAATGAAATAGTATTTTAACATTGTTTGAATAGGAATTATGTTCAAATTAGTGAAAATAAAACTACAGTGAAATACCAAGAATATAAAAGCCGCGGAATTATAAACAGACACAAAAAGCAATATAGTAATTTTTAAGTAATGACGAAGTTATGTGAATTATGTTCCACCCTTTCGCCCCTCATTGATTTGGTTGACTGCACGTATTTAACGACTCTTAGCGATGCTGCATGTGACAGCTAAATTCTGACAGTGCGCAATTTAAATGCCAAAATATATATTCTGCACCGGACTTAATTCTTTTCTTTGATTGTCCTGCTTATCATCAGGGAGTATGACTACACAATTAAGATGTTTGATCATGTTGTAGAACCGGGAATTGACGCAAAACAGAGGACGCCATTCGTAGACGTACATCAACTGCCTTGTGGACAACCAAGGAATATACCAATGCAAGCATGGGGATCATAAAGCCAGCATCCTTACGTTTTGTTTTACGGAAACATTATATATTTCAAGTATCGGCTTGTTTACTTTTCAGGTTATGATAAAACACATCACAATTTGATTTAGTTACTTTCCACAAGGGTTCCTCTCTACTTTTTGCCACAAACTAACTATTTATCTATAAGCTAATTGTTGATATAATCATAATCACAATCACCACGACTTGTTGACTTGCTGTGCAGTCTCTGAAACGGTCTAATCTGCGTAAACAAGGAAATAAAATGTCGAGTGGCGTTCATAACAGTGTCGTTGTATGTAATACACGCCCATGCACATAGAGAAAGATTACATACATCGAAATCCTGCATTACAATATATGTAGCTTCTACTGCAGGGAACTCTGTTAAGTGGTAGATTCCAAAGCCATGCCAACTACCATAGAAAGCTGTTGATGTATCAAAATATTATAACTGGTTGAGCATGGTATTTCTAAATATTTTTCAACAAAGCAAACAGTGGAAAAATGGGGAGATAGTTTGTAACGAGGGTGCCATTTTTCTTCTTGTAGAAAGTAATCATCTCGGCTATCATTAATGTGTAACCAAAAATGCCAGTGCTGAGACATTGATTTAAAACAAAAATGATTATTTCACGACATGCAGGTTTTAATTTGTTCTCTATAAACTAGTGGTAATCTAACCATGTCTACAGCTAGTATTGGAAGCTACAGTTTCGATTTAGTGCAACTGTTTTTTTTCTGTGATATCTGAAAACTTGAAAAGTAATTCCTTTGTAACATGCAAGTAATGTTTTAGGTATAAACGGGGGGCTTTCACGATTTTGTTTAGCAGGGTCAAGCCTATGTTATCCCGAGAATGAAGACTTTGCTGTAATAATTACAAATATTGCACCTGATAATGGTATATTTAAGAGTATCTGTAATGCTAACAAAATATACCACGAACAAATGTGAAACAGATAACAGGGTAACAATAAAAATGTGGAAAACCTTGAATGAGACTTTAGATAAAAGTAGAAATAAAAGTTCTTCCTAAAGTATTTTGTTATGAATAGTAAGTTTGTTAATGCTCAACAAATTATTGCAATTAGGTTTAACTCAATCTTGCCAAGTATTACTTTGTTCTCGGAATGAATGATCCTTATTCTTAAGACAAATAAAAATTTCATTGAAATATTCAGAATAGTTATCTTTCTGTTTATCTTATGTCTGTATTAATAAAACAAACCGATTTAAGAGGCACATGTTTTTCCATATATTCTGCATTGGTTTCACTATTTATTGAGTAATAGTTGGTTGCAGAATATAATTTTCCAATTATATTTTCAGTTAACAAATCATCGAACATGACATTTTTGGGGTGTTTGATTAACTTTGATAAGCCACTTCGTACATTATTAAATTGCCTAAACATGTAAAAGCCGATTGGTTACCAGACAGGCACTGGTAAGGACAACAGATGTGGGCTGACAGTTTGATTTACTTGTTTAATGTACAGAAAACACAAACTAAGCTGCCATTTTTGTAAGCCAGACCAGTTATGAGTTGGGAAGAAGATGTGTGAAACCACTGTGTCATATTCTTTTGGTGATTGTAGATCGTTTTTCTAGTTCTTTGCCTGGTTTTTAAAACTTAAACTGCTTTAAATTCACCATACTGACATTTTTTAATGTGGGATTTGCAAGGATGAATTATATTTGTAAAGACTCTTTTTATGTTTGAAAACCATCTTTCAAATATCAGAATTTTATTTTGTCTTTCTTTTCCCACATCATACAGTAGGATTCAAAATCATAACATGTATCCTGAAAAATACTGACAATGTTCAACTTGTGATATATTCGACCTTTTTTTACCTTTTTTCATCAATTCCTTCAAGACTGAATTTTGCCTTATATCAAAATTACATATAAATACATGTTTGTGGCATGTATAAACAAAACTGCAATATGTATAGTAAGACATGCAGTCACAATTGTGATTAGCTGCGATATCAGCAAGAGTGATTGAATTCAGAATTTTTTTGTAATTCATGAGACTTTGTCCAAAAATATTTGCCATATTTATAGAAAATAATGGTTGAATCTATTTTTGGCATTCCGTGCGAACCTTATATATATATATATATACATATATATATATATATATATATATATATATATATATATATATATATATATATATATATATATATATATATATATATATATACACATATATATATATGTACATATATATATACATATATATATATATATATATATATATATATATATATATATATATATATATATATATATATATATATATATATATATATATATATATATATATATATATATATATGGGAGTATCAGTTACAGCAGGTAGGCATCTAGTGCTAGTCAATGTGGCAATATTTTCATGGTATTTTTTGAACAATGGAACAGTTTCAATCTTGAGACATTATAGATCTATGAAGGTTTGCAGGTTAGGGCCAACAGGTTACAGATTAAGACAACGGCATTTAGTAAATTAAGTCTTTTTTGTAATAGAAGACTGAAATTTCAAGGCAGTCACTTTTGGAACATTCCGTGGGTGGTTGCGGTGATCCAGCTTCCACAAAACCAAAGTGTCTTTGCTTCTTTCTTTCTACACGGATTTTTGTTCATCGATATGGTTTCTGATGTATGTGCATTTGGTACAGAGAAATGATGAAACATTCTATTTGGACACAATCAAAAGGATACTGATAATCCATGATCAAAAGTACATGTGTGTATTTAGAAGAGCTCTGATATTGAATTTTGTAAGCATTCCATTGTCAGGCTTTATATACTTTCAGACAATTGTTTCATGGAAGCAAACTTTAATATGTGTTATTTCACTTTTCGAGCATGAATAATTAGCCGACCAAAGACAACAACAACGAAAAGACCCCCCCCCCCAAAAAAAGACGCCTCCGAATACAAACAAACAAACAAACGCAGATTTTCTTCTGGTTTTGATTACGCTAGGCTATACTGTTAAATCAATCCGTTTCCTGAGCACATCAGCCGCACTCTCAGCCTCATTTAAAAAAACTTCTGACGTTCAGCAGAAAATTACACCTCAGAAAATTCTTTTGTCAGAAAGTACCCAATAAAGGAGCACAATTTCCTTGAAAACTGAGTTCCCCCTCCCCCGCCCAGCTAGAATAAAACTGCTAGTCATGGATTCTATTTTGGCTTCAATAGTCACTGTTAAAAAAGATATGAAAATCGAACTCAGCATTTTGTCAACATCGAAGCGTTAAATCTTTAAAGTTCTGCATCGGGGATTTTGCAGCCGACAGTGTATTAACTACTGGCAAGCTCACACTAGCAGACTGCTTGCCAGGACAGTATCTCCGACGTCTTGCTGGGTTCCCTGACAGGAAAAAAGACACAGTGCCACTGGGAAGGAAGTACGACCTCAGTGCTTGAGTCAGTCACTCTTGCCTTAGCATATTAATTTCCGTGCATAGCTGAGTCGGTGGAGACCTTTAGAAACCAACGTATCGTACGTACTGTTTGTCCTTTGCCTCAGTTTACCTTACACAATTTTCATATATATATATATATATATATATATATATATATATATATTTGTATATGTATATATATATATATATATATATATATATATATATATATATATATATATATATATATATATATATATATATATATATATATATATATATATATATTTGTATATGTATATATATATATGGAAATTCCATCCCAGTTGGTTTTTTGCTTTTGAAAAAAAAATTGGTGCCACTATTCAAGCCTAACATCATAGTGGGGGTCAAAACTTTACAGGTAGTGGAAAACAGGGGTCATTCCTATTTTGTCTCTATAGTTACCACTGCAGTTGAAGTATCCTCCTAAAGCTTCTAACTATGATATTTATGAAGATAATCAATTTTTAATAATGTATATTCGCGTAATTTGCATCTATAATAATATAATAATCATGATTTACTAAATACAACTACTCTGAAAACCTAGAACTTGGAATGGAATGGCACCTTTGTTTGTAAAAGCATTGAAGATATTCAGGATTTAAACTTTGTGTATTCACCTGATTTGCATATATTCATTTGAAGCAACTTTAGTTTATTGGTCATTGAATGGGAATGTATCACAATCTTATGAATTGAAGTTCGAATGACAGCTTTTTGTTCAACAGTTTTGAACTTATTCGATATTTAAATTTTGTGTATTCACCAAATTTGTATAAATTGAAATGCCATTTACCTAAGTCCACTGTAGAGCTTAGGATCCGAGCCAGAGAAGAAAATCACTAGCATGGCAAAGTAGTTGTCAAATGTCTGTTGTAAGACCGGTTCACCTTGCCATATAAACAAAGGGCCCCCTTGAGAGCCCCCGAGGTTGGCATATTGCTGCAAGGCATCTACTGTGCACAGCACAGCCTCCCTGTTTCATGGGCCCTTCGATGTATTTGGCTGGGGTCCTTGTTTTGCATTGTTTTTAAAAGCCAAAACGGTGAGAACCACCTGCTTGTGATCATGTAGCCAATGTAAGTGCTCAAACTGGATCCCCCGATCCGCAAGTTTCTTGCATGTGGGTATCATCACCCCCACCCTTAGAGCTGACACAACTGAAGAAATGGAGGATTCTTGCAGCCATGTCCTATAAAGGTGAGCTATAAACAACAATAGTGTGAAAACTTTGACTAAAGGGGTTGTTCGCATGGTTAAATGCATGTTGTGAACTCAATATATTTCCGCCAAGCTCTCACGTAAGCAGACTGAGTTGAGGGGGCCAATGACGCCTTTGGGATTTTTGGGGCATGTTGTCTACGTTTTCTGGCTGGTGTGCTTGGGGACGTTAGATGGGTTTCTGATGGCCCATGGTGCCACTTGAAATAAACCATCCATTTCATTTCTTGAAACCCTATGTGTATCCAAGAGGCAAAGAAGCAGATGTTCCGTTGTAGGCCACAGACCACAGTTATAAAAATCCTTCTATTTTTCATGTCAGGATTTTTCAGTCTAAAAATAGCATTTTTGTAATTTTAAATATCCTGAACGGTATGTAACAAATAAAAATGTCAGAAAAACACGGATGGATTTTTGTCATATAATTCCGAACTCGTTAATTTGTAATAATTGAAATATGAAACAACACCTGGATGTCAGCTTTATACAGGTGTATGAACTGTGCTCTTTCCAGGGTCACATCATTGTCCTTCCTCACCATCAAGTTTCCACCTGGACTGGAAGTCGGTGCACTTATGTGGCCACCAATGAAGCAACACTCTGTTGTGCCCCAATACTGGATCAGCTACCTTTATTTAAACAGAAGCTATAGCATGCTGAAAACACAGTTTTTTCACAATTAAAGACCATCTCCTTTGGGATAAAGAACCAGCCAATCACATCATTCTGTGGTCTGTAACCTGTAGACAATGCCAGACTAGTTTTTGCACCAGAAACTTAACCTGTTTATTTTCACTAGTTTGGCTGTTAATAACCGACACCAGTGTTATATTTTCTGTGACGAACTCGACCTGCCTGTTCACCACAGATGGACACCAGAGTTCACGGCCTACTCATATTGGTTTAATAGTGAGTACTGGTATATGGTGTTCCTTCAATTTGCGTGGCCAAAAGCCCCCAAACCAGAAGGAGTTGAGCATGGCGCCACAGCCAAACGTACCTGATGCATCTGTCTGAAACTGTAGCCTCTTGCTCGACAAGATATAATGGCTATTAAAGAATGAATTTTCATAAAATTTCCTGGAAAATGTGCGGCAAAGCCCTGCCTGAAAGATCACAGAGCAGGCAAAATTGAGCAGGCCCAACTCTGACTGGAGCTCTCTCAGCATGACGCTTTCTCCCTTGTCTACATTTTACCACGTTGTACATGGGAAGACATGCCTCCTGCTTTATTGTGTGAAGGGTAATTTCTAAGGAGGGGAGCACCCTATCTGGGCCTTCAGTCTTGTGGTGAGCGATTGCAACCTGTATCAAACTACAGATTTTAATGAATTTGGTAAGCTTGTTTGAAGCTTCGTGATGTGCTGCCTGCAAACAGAAAATCATCCAGCATTTTGGATAAGTGTACATTTGGAAAATGTTTTACGGTAATCCATCGTAAAGCAGAATTTATCTTTTCACACAGGGAGCAGGACTGAGACTGGTTATAATAGGATTCATCCTTCCGCTGTATTATCCCCAGGAAGAGCTAATATGATGTACTATACGGAACGCCAATGCTATGTCTGTCTTTGCAAGGACACACCCATTTTTGAAAGTGGTTATTGCATCAAGTGCATCTTTCCAGAGGTCTACTGAACAGAATCAACCTCTTGAGAGATGGTGAACGATGCAAAATCGACCTGCTTGTTGTTTGTGGCTAATCCCAAAGGTAAAACATGAAATTGTGCAAATTGTGGAGTTGCGATCGGGCTTGCAATGCTTTCTGCTTCCACTTATTACACGGTGGCTGATCGACACGCCCTATTTGGGAGGCAAGCGGTTGTAAACTCTTATCTGGGAGGTAAGGAAACGTGTATACCGGAAATAAAAATGGCGGATCGTTTGGACGATAAAATGGATACTCCTGGTTCCAAATCCAAAATTAAACCTTTAGACGGGTAAGTAATCAAAGTGGTCATTTCCACGGAAGAATAAAAACATTGAAGAAATAAATGATGACGTTTCAGCTTAATCCTTAATAAGTTGGTACCGTTTTACGAATACAAAAGTGACGGTAGTGATTCCGTGTCTTTCATTGTTGGTATTACAAAAAGCAGTTTTCCCATGATTAGCCTGATTTCTGGAAAAGTTAATATTATATATTATTGCGAGTGCTTCATAATCAGTTATATTGACCTCTTTCTCATAATTTGGTATTTAATTCTTTGTAAAAACACCTTATTTGGAGCCAAGTGAAATAATTTTGAGTATAAGGCTGTACACTGAGGGACTTCAAACAGGAACATGGCCATAGCGGGAGGGGGATAAGGACAGAGCAGGAGGAATTACAGATATTAGGAGGTCAGGAGAGCCCCAGTAATGTACAAGATAGGACGTAAGGAGAATGTATCACTAAATTTGTAATAAAATTGAGATTCAGGTCCGTAAAAAATACAAGACACAACAACACGAGCTATATACGAAATAAATGCAAAAAATCAACATGAAAAAAGAAAATATATGATCAACAATTTTTCAACTGTGAAGAAAAGAACTGGAACGCCTGTGTGTTACTGTGTAAAACATACATGTCTTTTTTTAAGAAAAAAAAAACCTATCCTTCTTCTGAATTATCTTTACAAATGAAGGCAACTCGACCCAAATTGTTTCTTTCTTGCACCATGAAGGATAACTTGGTTGAAGCAGGCACGTGCTATAGCACAATCATGGCTATACATAGACTAGTAATCCAGTAAGAAAAGGCACATACAACATGACACAAAATTATATGTAGCTCAAATTGTTGAAAAGCAATGTGAACGGTGCATAGCCAATCCACAAGAACTGCCTAAGTATCTCTCCCTCTTTCAGACTCTCTTTACAGATAAAATGCACAATAATTTGCTTTGCGCCAAAAAAAATTCTCGCTTCGACCATGTAAAGGACATCTTTCTTTAATTTTCCTCTTTAATTAATAAATGGTAAGGCAAACAAAAACAAAAACAAAAACAAAAAAAAAACAAAAAAACAAAAAAACAAAAAAAAAAAAAAAAACAAAACAAAAAAAAAAAAAAAACAAAAAAAAAACAAAACAAAAAACCCAAAACAAAAACAAAAACAAAAAAAACAAAAAAAACAAAAAACAAAAAAAAAAAAACAAAAAAACAAGAAACAAAAAAAAAACAAAAAACAAAAAAAAAAAAAAAAAAAAACAAAAAACAAAAAAACAAAAAAAAAAAAAAACAAAAAAAAAAAAAAAAAAAAAAACACAAAACAAAAGCAAAAACAAAAAAAACAAAAAACAAAAAAAATAAACAAAAAACAAAAAACAAAAAAACAAAAAAAACAAAAAAAGAAAGAAACAAAAAACAAAAAAAAAAAAAAAAAAACAAAAAAAAAAAACCACCCCCAGGTATCATGGGGGTATCAATATACTATTGAGTTTTGTCCAATTGATTAAATTTCTTTGCCTTCTAAAAATAACATATATTTTCATTTTACTTCATCGGCTTCTTTTCATTGGGCTCGATTGTTAACAGAGAGTTCAGAAGAGGAAGAGGAAGAGTAGGCTGTGGTTAAATGTCCCCAAAAGGTAAATTGTAAAAATAAGGACTCCAGCCAATGATGAAATATAGGTATAACCATAAACTGAATGAAGAATGTAGATGGATGGCCCCAAGAAAGATTTAAAGATGAGATTTAATGGTAGCAAGACTTCAAGGCGGTGGCTGTTCTCAAGTTCACAGATTTTTTTTTTCCATTTTTTTTTATTGAACGCTTCCATACATATCATACATGGTGAACATATACAAAGTACTGTACTGTGCATACATAAAGAGTCGTTTGTGTCAAAGTAAAATACATTTATTACACATAGTTACAGACTTTCCACAATATTTAGCTATCTCTTCTCAAAAGTATGTTGCTTCCCATTAGAATTCAATATATGCTGTTCAATAGTTATTTTATATTTCAGGTACTTTAAAAATTCAATGAAAGAGATATTCTGCTTCTTGCACAATTCTTTGTGAGTGTAATACTTGGCTTGTAATAAACAATTATTCAAAGCATATTTGTTCGGCATCTCATAATAACCTAAAATAATGTTTGCAGATTATGTTAGCACTTGAGAATTACAACTATTGAACCAGTTTTGAAAATGCATCCAAAATGCATTAATATACTGACAGTCCCAAAATCTATGTAAAATTGTGTCTTTTTGGTGGCAAAGATTACAGAGTTCAGAATCAGCAAGTCCCATTTTGTACAGTCTAGCATTATGCACAACAAATCTATGTATAACTGAGAACTCGAATGCTTGAAGTTTGCTTTCTATAGTGCATTTAAATGCAAGACCGAATATTATACTCCATTCTTCTATCTCAACGTTAAGTATGTCTGGCCACTTATTAATACATGTAGGAACTTCATGTATCTCATTTTCTATAATAAACCTATAGAATTCTTTACAACTGATATGTTTGATATTCTTTTTCTTGCCATTAATGATAAAAAATACAGTAGAAGGATTTTCTGTAAAATGTATATTTTTTAAATGCAACTTTTGTTTCCATTCTCGAGGTATAGCTGATATCAATGAGTAATATTCAAGAAAATTTATTCGTATATTGAACTTATTTTGCAATTCTTCTATATTAAGGAATTCTCCACGCATACTTAGTATATCACCTATAAATTTAATTCCTTTTTTATACCACTGTTTATAAAATACAGCTTTCCCACCAACCATGATAAATGCGTTAAACCACAAGAACTCATTACAAATAGCACTCAGATGTTTGGGGTGAGCAAAATTTCGGAATAATTTCCAGGCAGAAATAATGTCTTGATAGAACAATGGTAAGTTATATTGTGAAATATCCAAGTGACATCTACTCATAAAGAAATCCTTAATATCTATTTCCCGAATGAATTTTTGGAAGACGACAAGCCATTTAGCTTTAACGTTATTAAAAATGCGTTTCACCCAGTTTAACTGAAGAGCAAGGACTTGTGTATTAAAATGTGTGATTTTAAGTCCTCCATTTAAGATACTCTGGTGCATGACTGAACTTTTCACTCTATGCGTGGAGTTATTCCATATAAATTGATATATTGTAGATTGTACTTCTTTGACAATATTATCATCAGTGTGTATTACTGATATTGGATACAGGAGTTTTGAAGTGGCCAGGCTTTTAAGAACAATATTTTTACCTATCAATGATAAATTCCTAATCTTCCAAACTTTAAGAATTTCTTTAAAGGACTGCAACTTCGAACCATGATTCAGTCGACACATTAAATATTCATCCTTATCAAAAATAATTCCTAATTTGCAAAATTTGCCTTCTTTCCAGAAGACTGGTAAATCCCAGTCTTCATCAAACTTCTGTTGCCCAAGCCAGTATATACTAGTTTTTTCGATATTACAAAGCAACCCAGAGTATTTTCCAAACTCATTAAGAGTATCAAATAGTAATTTAGCTGATTTCTGATCTGAGACAAAACATGTGGTGTCATCAGCCAACTGGCTAACTTTAATTTCTTGATTACAAAATTTTAAACCACCGATATCTTTATTGGCTTTTATCATTAGAGCCATTGGCTCAACCGCTAAAACAAATAAGAACGGAGCAAGAGGACACCCCTGACGTACACCCCTTGAAGCTGGAAAAAATTCAGAGAAGTTCCCGTTATTAATGACACAGCTAGAAGCATCATTATATAATATTTGAATCCATTTACGAAAGTTTGGTCCAAAATTGAATGCTGAAAGTACCTTATCAATGTAGTTCCATTCAATGGTGTCGAATGCTTTTTCAAAATCAATCAGTAATAACAGTCCAGATAGATTATGTTTATCGTAGTAATGTATAACATCTGATATAAGTCTAATATTTTCGCCAATATATCTACCCCTAATGTAACCAGTTTGATCTTCATGAATCAAGTCAGGCAGAAATTTTTGCAACCTTAAAGCTAACACTTTGGTTAAGATTTTGCAATCAATATTTAATAAAGATAGGGGTCGCCAGTTTTTTAACAAAGTACGAGATTTATCTTTCTTTGGAATTAGGGAAATGATTCCTCTGCTTTGATCAATGGACAATTTATTATTAACTTCAAAGGCATACTGTAAACTGTTAAAAACTAAATATTTTATATCGTCCCAAAAGAATTTATAAAACTCTGCTGTAAAACCATCAGAGCCAGAACTTTTCCCATTTTTAAAACGTTTCAATGCATTTGTACATTCATACATTGTTAGGGGACTGTCACAAATAATTTGGTCTGTTTCTTTAAGTTTAGGCATGTCAGGATTTTCTTACAGCTGTTTATATGTATTTTCAAGTATTAACTGATCCCAGTCCAAGTTTTCGGAAGTGTATAAAGTCTGATAAAATGCCTGCTCTTCATGTAAAATTTCTTTCGGATTAGTTACTTCCAGATTGTTTTTAAATAATTTTGTAATGCATTTATTTTTATAATTTCTTTTTCAAGACCTAGGAAATATTTTGTGTTTTTTTCACCTAATTCTGTCCAGCGCGCTCGAGAGCGAATCATTACACCTTTGGTTTGTTCATCATTGATTTCTATCAAATTCTTTTCAATTTCTGCAATTCTGTTTTGGTCTGCATCACTTAATAATTCTTGAGATGAAAAGTTATCTAATTCCTGCTGCAAATTTTGTTCTTTTTGCCTTTGTGCAAACATTTTATGTTTTGAATATTTTATAGTCATCCCTCTAATATTACATTTAATGGTGTCCCAAGGTAAACCTTCATCAGCTAAATCTGAATACTTTGTAATGTCATAATTTATTATATCATTTACCTGTTGTACGTAATCAGAATCCTTTAATAATGCTGCATTGAATTTCCAGAAGCCTGGCCCCCGTTTTTCAGAAAGATCCCCCTTAAGACATAGGGATATCAAACTATGATCAGTTTTGATTGAAGGCTTTATTTTATCATCTGTTATATATGTTGATAGGAAGGATGAAATTAGCCAAAAATCTAGACGACATTGAATTGAGGGATTTTTTGCTGCCAAGTAAACATGAAAGTATCCGGATTTCGTGAACGCCATATGTCTAATGAGTCTAATTCGTCAATTAACAAATTCTGAATACCATGTCCATATCTACTGACTGGTGAATATGTTCCGCCTCTCTTATCTAAATCTGGATCTAAAATAGTATTGAAATCACCACCAATAATGATATTTTCCCCAGAGTAATCTTGCAATAATTCATATAACTGTTCTAAAAAAAACTAATTGTTCTCTTTCATGGTTTTTTGTGGGTGCATAAATGTTAACCAAGATGAATCTTACATCACTTATCATAACATCTAGTATCAAATACCTCCCTTCTGGATCACTAATTTCATTTTGAACATTATACTCTAAACTAGTTGGCATTAAGATGGCAACACCCCTACTTTTGCTGGTGCCATGGGAAAAATGTATTCTAGTTCCCCACTCATTTTTCCAAATTATTTCTGTTTTCAAGGTACTATGTGTTTCTTGCAAGAAACAAAAACCCTTATGAAACTTTCTAAGCCAGTGGAAAACAGATCTTCTTTTGAATGTGTCTGAGAGTCCTCTTGTATTTAAAGAGAAAAGATTAAAGTTAAAAGCCATAGTTATAGAATGTCATGTACTCATACATCTTTACATAATGTGAACCAAACTATATTAACAAAACAAAAACAAAATATATCTTTGAAAACACCACATCTCTGCCTCCGAACAGACCACATAACATACGTAAACAACGACACTGAGATATTAATTATGCAAGGAAACCTGTACCTGAAATCAGATATTGTACCCATAACATAATTTTGTATTAAGTATCGATTTGTTTGTAGAAAAGATCTGTATAGCATGTATATGACTCAAGACGACAATTACATATTATAAGTAGAAAATACACCATGTATGTCTCAGGATAACCATTGAAAAGTATAAGCAGACAATACATCATGGAAACGTTCCTTTTACAAAGCAGAAAAAAACACACATATCCAACAAAAATCAACAAAAAGAAAAGGTGGGGGAGGGTACTTCAGGACAAGCTGCCTGGGGAAACAAAGTGAGGATCTCCATTTTAATGGAGTCCAAGCAAATAAAAACAAGATATGAGAAGAAACATGGAAACCACCATGTCGTAACCAACAATACAGCAACAGAAAATAGTTAGTAATCTACACGAATGGACTCTGCTGTGTGTAGTGCTTGCACCAAACAACTTATACATGTATGGATAATATTAGTGTGGTCTTCAGTACACATGCTTTCATAAAATTATGTATACGAGTGACCAGAACTACCCATACCTGCAAGATACCTTTACTTAAATGGAGACAAAAGTCAAGTTCAAACATGGGTTTCTAAATATCTGAAAGTGTGCAATGTAGCCTAATAATGCTACCCATGTCACATTATGAAAATTATGAGTATTTGTAATCAACAAATTATACTTTACTGTACATCATACCTAGCCTTCAGCTGCTAGGTGAACAGGTCAGTGCATATAATTAAAGAAAAGATAGACTATATATTATCCAAGCAAAGCTATGCATGCCAAGGCATACGCATGCTTATTCCTCCAATGGATAAGGATGAGAATGATATATGTAAAAAATAGATAAAAAATAATAATAATAAAAAAAATAAAATAAAATAGAAAAAAAAAAAAAAAATCATAAAAGTATAGGCTACCACCTTTAATACATGTACATTCTAACCTGCTAGTTTACCACAAACATAAAATGTGTTGCTGAGGTAGTCCATCCCGATGCTACCAACTAGTAACAAATAAGATTATCAGCTACTTAATCTTAAGCCATAATGGACATGCACATGTACGTACGCATGCACATCAGTGCACGTTAGTTGAAAAATAGAAAATATGATATAATATATATTTCAAGCATACCCGCTACCTGTCCCTAGGCATACACATATTATTTATCTCTAAAGAATAAGGATAAGTGTGGGGTCTATAACTGAGAAACCAGATCAGAAGTGAATAACCTATCCAGTAATGTGCTTCACCATATAATACATGTATATCGTTACCTGCCTGTTCACCCACCTATCCACCACTGACAATTCCACCAGGTGGCATTCCGGTCGAATTCCACAGAATAATATAATACGATATATTATACACTCAAACTAAGAGTGTTCCTGGTCTCAGACTCAAAACATGAATTGCATGATCACCATACACTGTACTTGTCCACTCCAGATGAAGGGGATGAATTGCAAGATCAAATTAAGTCACCAAAATCAATTTAAGTCACCAAAATCAACTTAAGTCATGTGAACATACGAACATACACTATTATTGTGTTCAGTCCACCATATACATGATATACTATGTAGTATCCTACATGCTTTCAACTAAGAAATTATACACCTGCCCGTGTTCCACATATTTATTTAATGTTAATTAAATTATTGTTTGCTTACTCTCCACCAGGCGGCACTCCCGTCAATTTTCCACAAAATAATATAATATGATACATTATACTTTCAAAACATGAACCTGTGTGATCACCAAACACTATACTTGACCTTAAGATGAAAACGTGGATCACAAGTAGACCAAGGTGCAAATAAATGTATCAATACCTTTATATATATTACCAGTTACTTAATCCAGCCATTAACCCAACATATTTAATTTGGTGATGATAATAATAGCAACAAGATATAGAGGGGGCGGGTATACAATTCTATGAACTTACATGACCTCCAACATACTTGTCTTAACAAGCACGAAGGATCAAGTCATAGGTAAATACACAGTGAACGTGTGCAAGCTAAGGATACCCACCATACAAAACATTTTATTGTCTCCTCTTACGTGTCTTTATCTAAAGACAACTTGCAAGTCCACATGCCTATGTTCCACCCATATAACCTGGTACCCTAGCAGAGCATAAATAAATAAATAAGTACTAATACGTTTCAAGCAATACTCCCATCGCCGTATGGCATCCCATATCAATTTCCATCAAAGATGAGGCGTGACCGTGATTGTTGTATACACACGCATGTGCATCAGTTATTGATTAATTTCATAGTTATACAGTTTCCAAACATGAACTTACATAATATCCAGGAACATACACACCGGTATTTAAAATATACCTGGAAGTACGGGTCCATGAACCCGGCCCAGTGATAATATTTGTAGGTAATTATGGTTTTCTGAAGTAGACCCTATGTGTAATATTTGTATCTGGAAGAAATAGTGTATGATTTGTGTTGAGAAAGCAAACTAAATCATTCATAAATAAAGGCACCATGGTGTGCTCTGTCCATCAAATAACATATGTTGTTACCTATATTTGCATGCATGTGTAATTATCTAAAAATAGTCCACATGTCCTCGTTATACATAAATAAGTGCTTAAGCTCCTGGTGAAACTTTCACCTCCAGGTGGCACCACTGTTTAAAGACTCATAATATCATATTTATACAATACATCATATAAGCTCAGAAAAGGAAAACAAACAAAAACAGAGTGTTCATGATCGCCAGACAAATAATCACCAGAGCCAATATGTATATAAGCATTCTAGTGCCTTCTAGTTAGGCATTACCAATTACTTCATCTAGTCTTTGTCCGTATTTGATTTTGTGCACTTTGCCATTTTTAGTCTCAAGTTCACAGATTGACATCAAACTCTGCAGCACAAACCAGCTCCACATTAGTTCCACCAGATTCTCTAACAAAAACTGGACAGCCTGACTCTACATCACAGCAAGCAGATAGTGTAACTTCTATTACGAAAACCATAAAGCTTTTGATACCCATTGCCATTTGAAAGTTAGAAAAAGAACATTTGGCACATAATGTTTACAATCTTGTTTTATGTTTAAGTGATGACACTCTACCTTTGAACAACATAGCCCTTCTTCTGCTGTTGGAAGTAGCTAGGTTGTATTCAGTGAAAAGCACGATAATTATGCAGTATTGACAACAAACCTTGAACTTTTGGAAAGTTGGGTACTGTTTGTTTCATGGAATATTTATTCGATTCATGAGTGGGTTGAAAAATCTTGGTCAAGTGGTGGACGGTGAGACTTCCAAAGGTGATTACAAGCCAAAATGCAGTAGGATTAACTTTGCTGTACCTGACCTAAAGGTAACACAACAAATAAGTACTTCAAGTTCCCTTCCGAAAATCCTGAAGCCAGGCATTATCAAAGAGGCCTTTAGCATCAAAGAAACAGAAACGCAAAAGTCTGTCATTTTGAGTTTTAATGTGAAGAAAGTGGCTGCAGGGTTAAATGAAGAGCAAGGTGATATTGACTTGTTTGGTCATGAAGATGGTCCTACACTTGAACAGTTGAAAGAGAACTTACACAAAGAAATAAGTAAAGTCACAGAGTTAGACAGTTGGGCACAAGACTTATCCAATAGTGAGCACATAGTAGTTCCTCTGCTGATGAAACCAAGCTTTTGGGACAAGTTGTATGATGTTCTGGGTATACTTAGCTTGCGAACAAAGTCTTTGCAAGAGCTGCAGCTGAAACAATGACAAGGACTGAAGAAGTTTAAATCTATTAAAGGTAAAAACTGGCGGGGCTCAAGCTTAACATTTTTGCGAGCTAGCCTTCCTTCACAAAAAGACCCTGTAATGTATTGACAATTACTGCTTGGCCTAAATAGTACAATGTAGAAGACAAAATGTAGTAAAAGGTGTCCAAAAAAAGAGACTATTCACTAATTTTCAAATTGAGGAAAAACAAATGCGGACTACAAGCAAAACAAAATCTCATAATTGTAACAACATATGTGACTATTATGGGGATTATGATTTCAAAATATTCCAGGTTCTGCATAAATCACAGGGTTGATTAATCTTGAGGCCGTAACGCCCATGCTTTGATTGCACTATGAAAGCCCAGGTAGGCATCCAATGAAAAGGTGGGCGTACCTAATAACATACGCGCCGGGCGCGTGTTTTAGGCCTACATACTATTGAGCCACGCAGACGACAAATTTTTAGCTGCGCTATAATGGAGAGCACATCGAGGCAATGTCGCAACTTGGCGGTGGGGTATATTGTCCTCTATAAAGAGGAACATTGCCTTATTTCATCTGAAAGCAAGCCACTTGGTTATACCGTCTATTGTGTTATACAATAACAGGCAATGTAATTAATGGCGTCACAATTGTTGGTTTGGAGCCCGTAACTTCTGCCGATGTTTGGGTAACAGAATTGGACAAAACCAGCTTCACGGAAAGCTCCGACATTGACAATGCAATCCCCCCCCCCCCCAAAAAAAAATGTCCATATTTCGGAAGTTAAAATCAACAAACTTGCAGATGGAAGACTGTCTAAATCCATAAAGAATCAAACTTTACGGGTAGTACACGTGTGTCGAGGTTTGCTCATAAACATCACTACATTTTTTTACCCCTTTGATTGATACAATGTAAGATACTTGAAAGTTTTGGTGCAAATGTACCCAGTTCGAACCGTTGGAACAAGTTCTTCAGAAATAGCAATATATGCCTTCGAGTTTTAATCAGTTTCAACAAAATTTAAATGAAACGTGTACTCAGACTGACCTCTACGTATGCCCTGATCCTTCATGAAGATAAAATCAAATAGGTAGTCCTTTATTGCATAGATCGTTGAAAGATGAACAGAATCGACTAGACAAACGGAGGGTCAGTCTCTGCCTTCGTCTGCAATGTGTCTTCTGGGCACCATCAGGGGATTCGTAATTTTGTAACTATCCCCTTAGACAGATGGCGCTATGAAATAAATTCTTTGTAGAATAAATGTGCCACACCCTATAATTAATTTCAGCCATATTTATTTTAAGCGCATATATTAAAAAAAATATTCAGTTAATTGGATTACTACTTGTGTCTTTTCGGACTGGTTAATTGATAATGAAGAGTGTCTCGAGTTCGAGAATCTTCCAGTTGATAAACTAGCTGAACTTTTGCGGAAGTATTACTCCAGTGTGCGAAATAAAGCTGGTGACAGATATGACCAATCAACATATGTGGGACTCAGGCCCGGAATAAATAGACATCTGCAGTCACCCCCCCCCCCTTCAGTAGGCAGCTTAATTTGATGCGTAATCCTGAATTCCAGGCAGCAACTCAGGTGTTCGTTGGGTGCCTTGCCTTGTTGAGACAGCAGGGTGAAGACAAAACTAACGGAAAAGACACCATACTTCCTGGAGATGTAAAGAAACTGTACAACAATGTGCTTTGGACACATCAGAAGGACTGCAGTTCAGGATATTTTATTAACTTGGCATGAATTTTGGTAGAAGGGGTAGGGACCGGCTAAGAGAGTTGACAAAAGAATCATTCGTTGAATGTACAGATGATGAAGGAATTGAGTATCTGAAAATGGCATACAATGAAAATAAAAAGAACTAGACAAGGTGTGAATGTAAAGGAAAATGAGAAAGATTGTGTTATGTGTGCACAGGTTGATGATGAAATCTGTCCTGTGATGGCCTTTAAGAAGTATATTGGGAAATTGAATGACAAATGTAATGCGTTATGCCAAAAGCCATGCAAGAACGCAAAATCAGATGATGTGACATGGTATGAGGCAGCCCCAGTGGGCAAAAACAAGTTAAAGAATTTTATGAAAATAATGTAAGAATCTGGTGCTCATCTCAAATCTACACGAACCACTGTCTGAGGAGAACATGTGTCTCTGTTATGGCTGGAGCTGGGTATGAGGCCAAGGATATGCCGAGTGTAACTGGTCATAAGAATATGCAAAGCCTGGCCTCATATCTAGATGCTCCTTCTCAGGAAAAAAGAGGGGTTTGTCTACAGCCCTTCATTCCTATGGGAAGGCGAAAAAGCAGAAACACATGTCTTTAAACACTGTGGTGTCTCACCTTCCAAACCTAGGCCTACAAGCACAATCACCTCCGAAGATAAAGGCCTATCGGAAGAGTTTGATTTGATTGATTTGATTTTATTTTATTCAGGCAATCATCATAAAATATAAATACACAAAGTAAAATATATTTTAAAAGGAACTTAGACTAAAACTAAAAACAGCTGAATCATCCAAGCTTTCATGAAATGATGATTACCTGGGATATATACACAATACAGTCGTTTAGACTTATTTCCATTGTGGTTCCTGGCAGTCCCAAGACTGGGTGGTTCGGAATAGCGAGTTTGGATGAACCAACAAACTATGAATATCACAGATATGCTTATTTAAATATATTGAAATGTAAATTATTTAAAACGTATTGTTTTCTCTGGAAAGCATGATATTAGTTAGATGTTTCTTAACTGCAGGTTTAAAGGTAAGGATCGAGTCCTTGGATTTAATTTCCGAGGGCAACCGATTCCACAGTTTCATAGAAGAATATATGAAGGATTTCAGTCCAGGCCCCCCAACCCAAACAGGGCCTAAGTCCAAAGCCCGGCGTAGCTCATGGCCACCTTTCCTTGTTACGTAACATACATAAAATATGGCTTCAGGTATCTTTGCTGGTGCTACATTTAGTAATTGTATATTCAGTTTTAAATTTGAAAAAAATGTAGGCCTACATCTAGGCCTAAGCCTGTGTCATAAATGAACATAGGCCAATATAGAAGCCAATAGATGGAGTTAAACATATAAGTGTAAATGTACCTAGGCCTACTTCAGTACTTGTTATGAATGATTCCACATGTCTGCATAGATTAAATGTTTGTTCTTGACTATTCCATGCTTGTTATTTAAATATTTAGGTCGAGGCAAACCTCATTATTCACTTGTATCACATGCTTACACAATATAGTAGGGCTATTAACATCTAGACAGGCTTCCTTTGCTTAAGCTAATCATATAATAGGCCTAAAATGTGTTGTTTACCTGAGCTTAATCTTAGGCCTTGTCACAACTATATGCTACAGCCTGTACAACATATCCATGTAATAAGTGATTGAAATTGAGAACTGTTGTCCAAGCTTGTGTCTGCAATAACACCCGTAGTAGCCAATCTTGGAAATGTGTTACTACACACCCCTTACTGGTCTCCCCCTGGTAATGCGGTAACGCTATGCTCCGCCCAGAGTCATCGTGCCAATCACCTTGCAAGAGGTCGTTGGTCTTCAGGCTGCTGTTATGTATGTAGGTCTATTTTTATTGACCCCTATTGTCTGTTCTTTTGGGGCTCTTTGTAACAAAAATACTAGGTGTTAACCCATGTTATAATAAGAATAAAGACTAGTTGTGAAGCTTCATTGTTGAATAATCGACCAAGGCCGAGGGCAATGGACCGTGACGCACTGAAGGTGCGGCCGGCCCAACGTCCGACCCATTGCCCTAGTCTTTATTCTCTAAATAATATATCGGCCACAGCACTTCTATGGATTTCCTTTTTATAAACATCTGTATCTCAGGTGTACAAGTCTATTAAGAAAAGATTTAATTGCCTGTTTCACCTCAGTGGGGAGACTGTCAGATGTGTGCAAAGGTGAGGCATGCATGGGTAACAAAAACATCCAAGTTTCATTCAAAAATATGTTTTTTTGCATGTAGACTGAAAATATTGCAAACACGAAACATGACAACTAGAAATCTTCCCCAAAATACACAATTATATGAAACTATACACTAAGTATGTATAAATACACAACTAAATGTTATACATGCATACATGTATATTGTCACCGATGTAAATGGAATCTGTCACTTACATTCATTTATATGGTGTGGGCACATAACCCAGCACCCATCAGCAAATTCTCAGGTTATTAGCACCGAATCTACCTTTTTCCACTTGTCTGACCAATAAGTATTAAATTAAAAAGTAAATAAATTTATTTCACTCTTTCTCTAATAATAGCACCTAAACATATGAGGAGATCCTCAAATGTAAAATTCAAGGACGGCTTTGAGAAAATACAAATGTCTGCAGGCAAATATATATATACTACATAATTTTTCCTATTCGAATATCTTCGCATTTATAATCTAATGATCACTTTGGGACATACGAAATAAATAAAATTCACTCCTTCACAAATAATAGCATAATAAATATCAAGAGATCCTCAAATAAATGTAATGCTGAAGGACGGTGTTGAAAAAATACAACTGCCTGCAGGCATATATATATATATATATATATATATATATATATATATATATATATATATATATATATATATATATATATATATATATATATATATATATGTATATATATATTTATATATATATATATATATGTATATATATATATATATATATATATATATATATATATATATATATATATATATATATATATACACTACATATTTTTCCAACTTGAATGTCTTTGCATTTGTAATGGAATGATCACTTTGTGACAGAAGAACCACATTCAAACTCAGTTGTCAACTTGTGGATGTTCATGTAGGGTATCCTGACGCAAGCCAGCTCTATAAGCATACGTGTTACCACACAAGGCACATTGATATTTAGGTTTGCTTGTGTGGGCTGCAATGTGCTCCCTCATGTACCTGGCTTGTTTAAGTCTTTTGCCACAAGTGGGGCAGCTGTGTAGTTTTTCTATGGTGCCATATACTTTATTGTGACGAGAGAGGTCACTCCTATGGCCAAACCCAACACCACACCTGGAACAAGTGTAGCGTTTTAAGCCAAGGTGTTTATTCACATGTGCATCGAACATCGCGATATACAGTCAGGCCGCCTTTAACCGTCACTTGATAATTCGGCACCCTTGAAATTCGGCAGCAATGAGCTGTGAACGGATTTCCCCCATTGATTTACTACATGATAATCCGGCACCCTTGAATTTCGTCACCGGCATGTTAATTGCAGAACAAAAGGGCTTTTTTCAATGTAATTTGCCTCTTTAATCCGTCACTTGATATTCAATGGAGCATATACCTTGCAATAACATACCTTATTGCGCCGTACCGCAAAATCAACAATCACCTGATGTGTTCCAAACAAGTTCCGAGTTGGTAAGATGTTTAATTGTTCCCGCCTTAAATGGTTAAATTTCATTGCAATGGCCAGAATCCAATGAGGGATTTTGTGGTTACGACGTAGCAAAAGTTCGGCGCAGAGAAGAACAGTTAAAAGATATGAAAAGTGAGCGTAGTAAACAAAAAAGATTTCGGAATTCTTTGTGCCAAAATAAGCTATTAAAGCTAAAATATGTCCAAATACGTGTGTGAGATATACATAAGGGTTGAGACATTTGTGCCCGCTAGCTCAGTAATTTTGAACCTAACATTTATTGTACATATGGATATAAATAAACACTGAATAAAGTTGGGGTTTTTTTCCTATAATTTGCACGTTTCGTTTTTAAAATTTCATATGATTGGTAATACGTGTATGTGATTAAGTTTTTATTTACTCATTGTTAGGTGCAAATTTAGTCTCATTCTCTATATATCCTGATAATTATACCATGATTTGTTAATCTGGCAGCCTTGATAATCCGGCAAAATGACCAAAAACAGATGGTGCCAGATAAACGCGGCCTGACTGTAGTTGAATCCAGAGCCAACAATGATGGCACACAAATTTGAATTAATTTTTTTTTTTGTTCCATGGCATGAAGACGCCGTCCTTGTTTCGTCTTATACCTTTTATCACATTTATCACATTTCAGTGTGATATTCTGATGTGCTGACTGTGTTGGTTCTTTTAGATGTACATATCATAAAATGCTGTGTCACATAGGGCACACTTTTTGGAGTAGAATGGCTAATTACCGTGTGTTTCGTAGATATAAACAAAATGCTACCTTCCTGCTCACCTTCTTCCATCTCTATGGACTAGTTCAGACAAAAAGTCTCCAACATGTCCGTTTCAACATCATCATCAATTGGCTTTATCCCTAACTCATTGTCACTGAAAAAATAAAAATAATAAATAAACTGAGAACAAGTTTACACACAATATATATATATATATATATATATATATGTATATACATATATGTATATATATATATATATATATATATATATATATATATATATATATATATATATATGCCTATAATATAGACCTATTACATGTGTTTTCTCATAACCAAACACAAGCATATCAATTCAATTTTCAGAATGAAAAAAAGAAAATAATAAACCACCAAATATGGTACTTCAAAGCTGGTGGTATTTCAAGACAAGGCACATTTCATAGTAAAAATGACTAACTTGATCTACTTTGATTTGTCAGGCAGAGTAACGCAAAGAATAAACAGGGAATGAAAAAAATATATACTATAAATCTCTAATTCCTATTATTATTATCAATTTTAAAAGAGTTTTAAAATTTCTTTTGTATTTTGTGAACTTACTCTAAGTTAAATATTTTAATTATTCTGTCACAACTAACAACAGTGGAAAACAGGCCCTATTACCACTCAATTCCATTCTGATATTCACGATATCAATAGGATGTAGAGTATTTTTACACCTAGAATGGTAGTATCTTTAGCTCTCAGACCCAGCCCCAGGTCCACATGAATGGCCGTGTCCTCTCTCCCTGTTTAGCCAGTACGCTTGTGATTAGATAAATAGAGATTACGTGACCTAAAAAATCCCATTTTCTTCACAATCTGTGCTACTTAATACGCCACTTAGTGTTAGAGACGTAAAACAAATGCCCCTTTTACGTTTCGATTCATGATATAAACTTTACAAGTATAGTTTAGAGACCGTAACATTGATCGGAAATTGATCAGTATCGAATCTCAAGATTTGGGTTAGAGACACCGCTTACATTAACGCCTTCCATACAGAAAACATAAACAACCAAACAGCTAAGACCTTGATAGTGTTATAGAGTATCATCTTCTTTATTCCGTGCATATACAAATTTTACAACTTACCCAGCAATCAGCGACTTTTTAGCACATTGCACTGGGGACATCACCAGTTCAATATGTTTCTGTGCCATTTTTTCTCCGAGTACGCATGTTCCATTCCTCCGAGAAAGGAGATTACTAACGCCTGCCTCCGGAATAGGGCGTGTCGATCAGCCACAGTGACAGTGTGTTAGGACAAATTGGTTTCAAAGACCATTGGCTACACACTATCGAACTTCAGGTTACTACTTCGAATATTCTCTTCAGTCCCTTTAAAACCTATGTGGAATCTTGTTGAGTGTGATGGCCGTAAAGAAACGTATCCAAAATTCGTTGTCTAACAGGAGTTGGAAGAGAACGGGTTACCACTTGACCTAGAACGGGCACCACCATTACCTTGGAGGGACCCAGATGGGCTGCCCTGTGAGATGGATTGGTTGTGTCAAATGTCCTGACTTTGGGTTTTGTTGTGTCGATATTGCATGTAAAATTCTGTATTGAGCCTATGCCAGGGAGTGGGTTTACCACTGATGCAAGCCTTTCTAAATTCCCTGTTAGAGTTCACCCAGTCACACCCAAGGTGAGACCACTCAAGAATGGAGTGCATGTACTGGATAGTATTATGCATTTCACCTGGGAATTTATGAGAGCAAACTAAAATGAATGCGTTACCCCAATCGAAAATCGACCTTATTTCCACCCCGCCTTCTTTCTCTTACTCTTAAGTAGGAAACCTTTCAGACTTCTGTGAATAGCTTGTTAAAGTTGGCATACTGCTCCTCTTAGATGGCTTGCTTGACTTGCTGTGTAACCCGTCCAACAAGGGAAATACAACCAGAATTAAATTAACCTCGCCTGTGCTGTCGGTCGCTCAGAGATGAACATCTGTGGCATCTCAGTGTTACCTCCACTCACTGGCAGAGGAGTCTGAACAACTGGCCATGCTCTCTGTGGAGGAAGATGGTCTGTCGTGCCTTCATGGCCCTCGTTTATTCCCCTTTCCTCTTGGATCTGTTTGCAGATGCCTTTCTCCTGCGACTAGGTTTGTGACCACAGGACACAGTGCAACCTGAGTCAAGAAGGTCAGAGTCCAAAGGTTGATGCCCTGTTAAGGCAGCAGCAGAAGTAGGCCTAATTGGGATGTCATTTGGGTCCTGGTTAGTGGCTCTGAATGGGTAGTTGTGATGTGTGGTATCATCTTGCGGCACAGTGGGTGCAGAATCACTAGGAGGCCTTCCATTTGGTTGCAATATTCCAAGGACTTATGCCAATATACTGTCCTTTTGCAAAGAAAATAAAAAAATGTTAAGCAGGAGGTCCAGTGACAGGCCAGGCCCCAAGAAGCTCAGGAGTTCTTGGTGCTTCGAAAGTTATTTCCTGTTTATTCGCATATCAAATTTATTGACTTCATTCACATAATAATTTACCTTTAATTTTATAGTGCATATCGTCCATGATGATGATGATGATGATGATGATGATGATGATGATGATGATGATGATGATAAGTATTTTGTGCACCCCAGTATCAGGGGAAATAATCACATGCAAATACATCGAGATTAGAAAATAAAGAACTGATAATTCAATGAAGTTAAAGTGTAAAATAGCCAATGGTCAAAGTAAGCAGAATATCTGTGTAGGCCTGGTACTGTCCCCAACTCTGGGGGTTTTAATAAGATCATCATCATCATCATCATCATCATCATCATCATCATCATCATCATCATCATCATCATCATCATCATCATCATCATCATCATCATCATCATTTTATTGTTATTATTATTATTATTAGTAGTAGTAGTAGTAGTAGTAGTTGTAGTATTGATACATATGAATTGGACAGTGACTGATCGCAAAACCTAAGCATACAACTATGAATATAAGCAATAAACAAAAGGTAAACAGACCCACCTTAAATGAGTGACATCAGTACAAATTTTATTATCATCTCTACAACTAAAGACCAAACTGTGTTCTGTTTATTCTATTTGCTTGGGCATTGATACTCTCTTTTCATCATATTAATCAAATCTGATGGCTAAATTTTATTTATGAAAACAGAAAAGAGGTGCCTAAATGACACAACACATCTTTTTGATGCTTGACAAGCAATCAGTGATCCCTTAGGTAATATCACCTCATCAAAAGTCTCAATTTGAAAATTTTATCGAACCCCGGCATAGAAGAAAAAGTTTTATATCGCACAACTGGTCCACAGCTTTTAGTTTGGTATAACAATGGGTAGGCTGGCATGTGCATGCCTATATAACACTGGGGCATAGATAATTTGATCAGCAAACCTAGTGAACTTTTCTCTTTTTCTTTAAACAAAAATAACGAAGGGAAATTAAATGTGCGCTAAACATATTTTTTTTTTTTTTTTTGGGGGGGGGGGGTCCAGGCAATTGTGTGAGTACGACTCTGTTCTTTACCCATTTTGTCCAGATTCTCTACAGGCAAAACGGGTCACATGATGGGTATAGGGCATCCCTCCACTATTTTATTACAATACGTTTGTTTCTGTCTAAAAACATTTTATATGCTTAATGGTACAATACTGAAAAAAAATACCGCCACTGTAAACGTGAAATGACATGTGGGTTTGAGTGGTATCGTTTTGATTTATTATAATGGTTTTAAGGACTCTTCCTCAAAATAAGCCTATAATGTGAAGTATTTAAGAATTTCGTATAATACCTCTCAATTACTATTGCCTTATGGCCTGCTTGTAACAGCTGAAACTGCTCCAAATTGATGGGTTTAGATCTAATCAATCTTTGTCTAATAGACACAAATCCATTGGTGTGACAGCACCACCTGTTGAGTGGTTGAAGAAGACTCTGTGAACATGCTAGCTCATGCGTGGTCCCTAATCATTCCTTCTCCAGACGGAACAGTAGATTGAAGCGAGAGAGCCGGAAGGTCAGTTTGGCTTCATGGGTAACTTAAAAGCAAGTGTTCTCATTAATACTGAAATCGCTAAAATTTCATGTATTATTTACGTAATGTTACCTCTCAATTACCATTGCGCATATAAAAATGTTTTGGTAGGAGAGTAAGGCTACAAGTGGGAATACTGTCTGAATACCACCCCTATGGTCTTGTGTGACCTAATCAGTCCTTGTGTGGACGCACATCTGCTGTAGAATCCCCAGGGTCAGTGCACCTGAGACAATGTGCAGCAGAATCCCGAGCTGTTAGGCAGGGTCTGCTCCTTATTGACCTGCTGTAAAACCCAGTAGACTTCCCAATGGTACTCCAAGATTGTAACTGGCTTCTATCTTGAGGAGCCATATTCGTTTCGATGTGTGATTGTCAAGCTCCCGTGCAAACTTTTTATATGCTTCATGGTACAATACTGATAAACTACCGTCACTATAGCTGTTTAGGTCTCAGACAAAATGGCAGTAGCAGTGGGGGATGGTAAGGTAAGTTCAAAGGCAATACTGTTCTGGCGATTTGCGGATTAAAACCTGTTAAGACACAAAAATTCCATGGACTTAAAACACAGCTCTGTAGGTGCTAGTACAGCAGGCAGAGTCTGCCCAGAGAGAAGATGGTAAATTGGCCCTACTGAAAGGCCAGAACCTTAGCAAAGGTGCCTTCCATGTCAGCAAAAGCATAAATGCCTACCTCCAAGATGAGCATGTCCTAAGGGTAGGACTCAGCAAAGCTGATTTGAGACCTCCAAAGACATGCCCCGAGAATGTGAATCACTGTTACATTCTGAAAGGCCTGCTAGGGGGCATTAAAGGCTCATACCTCGTGAGCTCTGGGAGTAAGTTTCTTAAAAAACAGCTGGGTGACTCTGCACTGTGTTATGGCTTGGAGCATGGTTTATTTGATCCACAATGAAATATTTCTGCCAACTGTATGTTCTCATTTGGGTTCATCAATGGGGAGGAGCAAAAGTGTTCTCTCGACCTCAGTGCACTGGAGATACCAGTGTAGGGCCCTCAAAGGGCACAAAGCTTTTTCTGCTAGGGGAAGAGGTATATCCATAGCACGAAGGGTGAATCCTTTACAAGAGTGGTTAGGTAACCATTGCATTTGGTCATGCACTTAGGCATTGATCTCACTTTATCTAGCCCTAGACATGTGTTTTAATGAGAAACAAAAGTTGTCCACATCGAAAGGTTGAGGTACACCTTAGTAGGGTCCTAAAGGTGGTCCAACAGTATGAGAGACCATTACATGTCACCATCGTTGTCCAATACCAGTCCAAGTCAAAAACAACCCAAATTTGACAGGCTATCAAAATGAACATAACCAGAAATACAGCAAAAATTAAATATTCACCGAGCAAAAATTTGTCAACCAACATCAAAATGCAGCAAGACATCACATTGATAACATAATTCAATAACTGTCATGAAAATAGAAGTAGAACACAGTTTTCAATTATTCCAGAGAAACTGCACTGAAAATCTGAGCAAACAATGTCCATGCATATTCAGTTTGTTAGCCATCAAACGGGCAAAGTCAGAATCCAGAAAGTCCAAGGTATACATACCATTCCTACATTGTATACATAGTATCAGCAACAATAATGAAGGTAATGCCATATAGGGCCACCTCTTAATCATGGGGAAATCAGGTGGAGGTTCCACATGGGGAAAACCTGCCAAGCTTTTGGTCTGTCTGTGTAGAAGGAGGCAATGAGTGCTGTCAGGTAAGGGTCTTTCCCAATCTGACTGTCCAGGACAAGGGTGAGGGTGGAGTAAAAAGCAGGATGGAATGGGGGGGGGGGGGCACTACCCATATTTTAGGGTGGGTATGCTCCACTGAGGGTATGATACCAAGACCCAATGGGAGCTAATCAAGAAGAAAATAGGGTGTCTTTGGGGGTGGGTCTGACAAAGTTCAAGGGTAGAAGTGCACATCCCATAAAGGAAAAAGAGCCGTTGCTCCAGGCTATCACTAGAGCATCCACTACTAGGGCCTGAGAATGTCCCTACTAGCTGCCCGTTTTTAAGGGCAGATACTTGCTAGGACATTTTCGAGTCCTGGGACATGTCAGGCATGTGTGTGGACGCCATTTACAGAGCATTGTGATAGTAGCTGGCCCACCGCTAGGGCAGTCAGACTCTTGGACTGTGTGCTACTTGGCTTGTTGCGGTATGCAATCACAATCTTAGCATCCCACACGATGAGCATGTGTTTGTGTTCAACAAGATGGTGGCAGTGGAGAAGGCATATGGCCTCCAATCCCATCCAGTTTATGTGGAAAGCCTTGTCCTGTGTCGACCAAGTGAAAGTCCATGGAGGAGAGGGAACCCATGAAGGTCTGCCATTGTCTGGTCAATATAAACTTGTGAGTCATGAATAGGGCTATGATCCTCTAGACGTGGTTCCAGCTGTCTTTCAATGGGTGGCAGATGAAGGGGATGAGGTCAAACTGAATCCCCAGGAAGACAAAGATCTGCTCGGAATGTAGACTTAATTTAGGCAAGTTCACCATCAGGTCTAAATGAGGGCATAAATCCAGTATGGACTGAATGGAGTGAATGAGATTCAAGTACCAAAGCAGCCAGATCAGCCAAGTACACATAGATGTGGATAGATCATATGTGGCCATAGGCCACCACAACTTATGCTATCCCAGTAAAGACCAGGTAAGATGCCATTTGTCTCAATGCAAGGGTCGTGAGCTGGTAAGAATTGCCCTTGATGCCAAATTGCTGAAACTTGCAAGAATTCTCTGCAATTAGCATATGGGAAAATTCTTCTATGATATCTAAGGATGTTGTCAATTCCCAAGGATGGAGGGTCCAGGACAACTTAACTGGGGTCCCCATGTAGATAGAGGAGCCCTCTGTGTAATGGTTATAGGTTCACAGCTGTATAACAGGGCACCACCCTCTGTCCTGCTTGGGAAGGAGAAAGAAGAGAAAGTAACAGCTGGGGGATTGTGATTGTGATCTATAACTGACTCTATGGCACTTTTGGCCAGTAACATCTAGACTGCCTGTAACAATGGACAATATTTGGATTTTTGGGTGGGAGGTGTGAAACTCTGTGGCTTGTGGAGCAAAGTAGGCCTATAGTAGCCCAAATGCAGGAGGTACCCATGCCGTAGATTACTTTTGATGAATATATCGACTGTGATAAACTCCTACCAAGAGAGATAAGCAGAAAGGTATCTGTTGACTAGGTGCTCAGAGATGGGACAGTTTGTGGATCAAGGTAACTCTGAGACAAGTCTTGTAACACATTACTTCGACCAAAACTAACGACAGAAATTAACATGTTACTCTTGGTCAAAGTAACGCGACCAAAACGTAAGCCGTGACTTCGACCAAAAGTAAGGCCTGAATTTGACCAAACGTAACGCGATATTTTTGCTCAACTTCAGGCGTTACTTTGACCACAAGCAACGTGTTACTTTTGCATAAAGATTCAGGTTATTTTGACAGAAAGTACCTTGTTACTTTTGGTCAAAGTAACGCTTAACTTTGGGTACAAGTGACACGTTACTTTGGTTAAAGTAATGCATAACTTTGACCAAAAGTAACACTTAGTTAATTTGGACAAAGTAACACGTTACTTTTCTTGATATTTGAATTTTGAGATAAGCCTATTGGCTGTAAAAAGAATTTGTGTTGTTACGAGTGACATAAACTCAGGTCATTCAAGCACAATAACAATGGTCTATCTCTTGCTCTAAGCCCAGAAGCACTGTCATTGGCCTAACAGGTTAGGGAGATATAAAATAATAAGTGCACAAGGCCCCAATTATCTTGCGTGGTTTTACATTCTCAAGCTTGGTTGGGACGTAGAACAAATGCA